>CM042977.1:23894995-25107495 GCA_023678885.1 Pogostemon cablin
ACCACACACATCATCAAATGGAGTTCTTGTCCAATAAACAGTGAGTATTTAGTTACGTAATTGAGTAATCTCCGGATCTAGTTCATAAAAAATTAGATCTATCACCAATCTTCAAAATCCTGACCTTTCAATCCTGAGAGAGAGTTTCAAAAGTCCAAGGCCAATAAATCGAATCTGCGCAGTCGCTGGGACCCTAAGCCTAAGTTCTTCTGCCGCACGCCAAATCCACCGCGTCGTATCCCTCCAACCCCTACACACTCTGACCGCCGACAGCAACTCAGCCGGAGGCAATCTCCTCATAATCTTCCACATACAACTCCCCGGCACCTTATCCGACCCTTCCAGATCCAGCTCCTCTTACAACTCAAGCCTATCCTCATCCAACGAATCAGCAATGCTAACATCATCAAACGAAAGAGCTCGGCGGCGCCTCAGGACGAACCACGGACGCAGGCGTGGCGACGGCGTGCTTCCCAGATGCGGCCGCGGAGACGGATGAATCGAATTTTGGGTTCTTTTCTGAACTAGCTGCGGCGATCGAAAGGGATCTGCGATCTATCTCTTCAAATTTAGGGCTTAAAGATTTTTTTGTTATCATTGAGTTAAATTACGTCCGTGGGCTACTAACAGTAATGCTATCAGTACACGTGATGTGTCACGTGATTCATTCCGTTAGTTTCTAACCGAGAGTGTTAAAAAATTCTTATGGGACTAATTTTGTCTCAAAAAGGACCCTTTTGACATTTGAACATTCTTATGGTACCAAAAATGAAATTTTCCCTATAATTAATACATAATAGTAAGTGTAGTCGCATATAGTTGCATGAAACGTCGTACATGTGTTTGTAAATAAAACATGTGTATGGTCGTATATATAATCGCGTGTAGGTTTGTATAGAAAAATTTGTGTATAAGGTCGCAGACGTAATTGCAGGAATGGTCATAGGAGACGTTGCATGAAAAAATTGTGTATGAAGTGGCAAACATAGTTGCGGGTGTAGTCGCATGAGATGTAGAATGAAAATTGTGTATGAGGTTGCAAATGTAGTTGCAAGTGTAGTCACAGAAAGGATCAAAGACGAGATTTACTAATTACGTTCAAAAATTTAAAAAACGTAGTGTTTTTTCGAAAAATTATACCACTGAGTAGCATTTTTCCAAAATGAAGTATTAAAAGTGGCATTTTTGCTGATACCTCCAAATATTACTCTTCAAATTATGATATGTTGTTATTTTTTATATTCTTGTTGAAAATAATTTGAGGAGTAGTTTTTTTATTTTGAAGATTAATAATTTATTTTTTTAAAGAGCAATTTTTTATTTACCTAAAAATAATTTTACAAGAATAGAATTCATAATCAACCTAATTACTTGACTTACTCTTACATTAGTGCCATTTTAATTTTGTTGTATAGGATTATACTTATCTTTAAAATGGTTTATTACATTATTCGTTTAGGATTATTTTTTTCTAGTTCATAAATAATTAAATGAGTAAACCTGTACCATAGAAATTCGATATTTTTATTTTATCCTTGAACTTTAAGAGTAATAATTTTTACATTGTCTTTTTAAAATTTTTTATAGTTAAGTTATTTAAAATTAAACGAAAACGTAGAACTATATATAGTCTACAAAATAAATAATAGTAATAAAAATAATAAAAATTCTTTGTAACCACATGAAATAAACTTAAAAACTGAAAAAAAAAAGTGTTTTTCATAAAACATTAAATAAAAAGTGAAAGAAAGTGCATAGGCTGTACATCACCTAACAAACACTTTGAAAAAAATGCACATATTAATAAAGTAAGTCTGCAACATATTGAATGTTTTATGTATGAATGCTACAAATTTAATAAATACAAATAGCATTATTTTATATCCTGTCACACACATATCTATTACTTTGTGACTTTATTAATTAGATGTGGAGTTTTTACTCAAGAATAGAGCTACATACATTAACTTGAAACACCTATTCATTTTTGACCCACAAAAACTTCAATTATTTCACATTTTAAGCATTGCTATAGTTTATATATCTTGCAAAATCATGTTGCCAATCTAATATGTGTATCTGTCATTATTATTTTATTATTTAATCTCAATTAAGAATATTTTGATTTTATTCAATGATCACTTACAAACAAAAACCATTTATGACCTAATCTTGACTTGGATTCAACTCCCCAATCATGCTATCAATTACTTGCAAGTAATGAATTGGGAATGTGAGTAGTTAAGATGCATAGCAACCCAATAGCAATATACATACATACACACACATATGTGTGTATTAGTGTGTATTTATAGATTCTTTCTTCAAATAATGCAAGGTGTATTGAGTGGTCCTGTGACAAGAGGGCCTTGCTTTATTGTGGGAGTGGCTAGATAGATGTGTACAATAAACCAAATTTGATTGGAGGGTGTGGGGGTGGGGGGGTGGGGGAGGGGACCATTTTTGCTACCATTGAACTGATTCCTATCCCTTTAATCATAGAACGCATTTGCTTGTCATAATTTGCTCCATAGATCCTTTTACCATTTCTACATCAACATACCAAAGCAACTCAACCACAAATGCCTCTACATTCATATATCAATTCACTTCCATGAGACCATGTACATCTCCCACAGGTCAAAATCGAAACACTGAACGTTGGAACGAGCACGTGCACGTGCCATGTTCAACGGAGGGCACAAGCGCAACATTTATCGATGATTTTCACAAGAAATTTTATCCGTCTTTGAGATGACACGCACAATAATATGGTTCATGGAGCATATGGTCTTGTATATTGTTTGTAATATTTGTAGAAGAGTTGATAGACAAGTGTGATTGATCATTATATGTAGAAAGATAGTTTGATCATATATACTTAATGCAAATTAATTTGAGAGCAAAAAATTGCAGTCACATATTAAATACTTCCACAAATATAAACATATAGGGTGTGTATTTAATGTTTTAGAAGCTAAATATCTAGTCAAGGGTCGTTGGAAATTTTTTCGCACCATCTATTTTGTATAGTATTTTACATGTATTGATCGCTTTCATTTGTTTTTCTCTTCATCGTCTCACCATCATCTTTTCTTTGCAAAATAGGAATTGATTTTTTTTTTTAAAAATAAAAAAAATAAAATAGGGAATTTGTACTTCGTAAAGAGGACAACATATGATTAGTCCTTTTCTTGAGATTGTAGCGATGATAACAATTGGTATTCACATATTTACACGTTGTTTTTGTAATTGCATGACTTTCTTTCAAATATTTTCCAACCTAAAATTATATTACTTCTTCAGATACCTCAAATATATAGACTCATCTTTCTAATTTATATATATTTTAATGGAATCTGAAAAAAAATAATTAGGATAGCATTTATTAGTGTAGGGTAAGAAATTTTGGTGGGTAGCAGGAACTCCAACAAAAAAAATCAACAATGTCAGCTTATTGGGCTTCTTGTATATGTCCAAGAATGACATTATAACTTAGTTTGGTAGAAGCCCAATGGGCTTTCTTTTAATATTTGGGTCTCTACTTTGTTTCAGTTCAGCTACAGAAAAGTTGGTCCATAATTAATTGAGGTCAAATTACAGCTGTTAAGTTAGATAAAAGAAATCACAGCTGGAAATGCAATAATCAAATTTCACGACTTATGATTTTTCATCCATGCATTGTTTGATTTTATAATTTGACTTTGTAAAAATTTAAATCATAATATATGTGGTCGAGAAATAAGTTAATCTCTTGTAAATTGGATTTACGATGTAAATCCTATAATCCTCCTTTAATTAAACTTTATTAATAAATAGAATATAATAGAATTGGAAAGAACAACAGAGTTTATATCATAAGTCGTTTACATAGTAAGTGTTTTCGGCTGAACTTTAATATCTACCATATCATATCCATACACACACACACACGCTATTTTACTTAATTTTTAACGAACTATTAATGCATCTGCTAAGCGCTAAAATAAAATAAAAAAAAGCCTCCATTCTCTATGCTCTATGTGTTTCCATTACAAACTTCACTGTATAAAATGGAAATACCACGAAATAAATTCACTTAATTAGACATTTGATGCTATGACGATAGTGTCAGTATCCAGTGATGGGATTCTGACACCTAACTTGATATCCGTGCTATGATGGCGGTGTTGAATATGGTCGGATTCCCGACACCCTAACCGACATTGAATTGTTAAACTATTAAAAAAAAGTGAGCTTTTTGGAATATTTTGGTCAAAAGTGGAACATTGGGTGACAATAATTTTAGTCCAATACTATGCACATTTCTTAAAATAAAAAATACATTTTAATAGTAATACTAACTTTTAAAACACACATCTCAACAACCACTACAAAAAAACTATTTTTTAACAACGAAATATTCCGTTGCTAAAAGCCTTAATTTCGTTGTTAAATTGGCTTACCAACGGATTAGCAACATAATCCATTGATAAAATTCAGTTGCTAAAGTGGTGGTTGGTAAATTTTTAGCAATGAAAAATCAATTCCGTTGGTAATTCGTTTCTAATAATTCCATTGGTAATTTATACAATGATTCCCTTGCTAATCCGTTGGTAATTAGCAATCGATTGAATTCTGTTGCTAAAATAGAGAATAAATCCGTTGGCATTCCGTTGCTAAAACAAAAATATTATTTTTGTTGCTAATCCATAGGTAATTACCAACGAATTGAATTCCGTTGCTAAATTCGATTGCTAAAAATATTTTTTTGTAGTGAACTTTACATTATTTGTTTATTAAATTAAATACTCACTTTTTACGCATATTCAATAACTTTACACATTTATATATATAAAAAATAATAGTAATTTTTTTAATCTGTGTGTAAAATACTTGCGTTATTTACGTCACGGAAGGGTAGTTTGCAATTTTCTTTAAAAAATAATAAACATACTTAAAAAAAAAGGGCAAAGGGTCAGTTAAGCCCCTCAACTTATCCCATTAGATCAAATAAGCCCCTCACTTATTTTTTTATTCATCCAAACCCTCCTCCTATTATAATTGGATCAAATAGGCTCCTCTCCTTCTAAATATTAAGCTTAAGAGCATTGCTGTTAGAAAATAAGATAACGGCTGTTTTCTTCTATTTTTCATTCATCTCAAATTTCAAGATTTTCTTCATTTTCATTTGGTTTTGGATTTATGGTTTAAATATCAATTTTAACATTGTACAACCAAACTGCTCCATAGCATCGAGGATGCAGAGACCTTCTCTGTATTTTCAATATATGAATCCTTCTCACAACCACACGTTATACAAGTCCCAAGAATCCCACTATCCACTGCATCACTTTGCATACCAACAGCCGCCTTCAGAGCATCCGAGAAAGTGACCCATCGGGCAGTAAACCACCCTCATCAAATCTTTGAACAACGTTAATGACTCCTTGAACTCACCAATCTGCAAACACTCATTGATCAACATGTTATGAAAAATTATGTTCCTCTTACTCATTTCATCGAACATATTGTGCGCAAGCTCCAAATCATCACATTCAACACACACAATAACTTGGTTTTGCAGATAGACGTTATGCTGGAACTTTGACTGGATAAATATGCGAGATTTCAGATCATACCGATCGGTACACCTCCTGAAGAGCTTCACATACAAATTATAGTCGTGTTTGCGATCAACAAGGTCAAGATTCAAGAACTAGGAGATTTTCAACGGGTTTTTCTTCAACTGATAGTGTAGTTAATCCTAAGACTTGTAGGTCTCTAAAAATAAGAGGAACTTGCGTAGAGAACTAGAGATTCACACTAGCAGGCTAGTAGCTCTGACATAAACAAAAGCAAAAGATAGAGATTTAATCAGAAGGCCATATAGAATTGGGACTAAAAGCTGTAAACCCATCTCAAAAAATTGAAGATGTGGACGAACTAAAAACCTTTAATTTAGAGGAATTGAGAAAAGTAAAAACAGAGAAGTTAATATTTCATATATTAAACCCTTAAAACTTAACTGACAATCATTTTTCAAGTTAGGGTTGGGATGGAGATAAAATGAGTGAAATGAGAGTTAACGGTTATTATCTTATTATTTTCTAACAGCAATGCTCTTAAGTTTTATATTTGAAAGGAAAGGGGCCTATTTGATCCAATTATAATAGAAGAAGGGTTTGGATGAATAAAATAATAAGTGAGGGGTTTATTTGATCTAATGGGATAAGTTGGGGGGGGGGGGCTTGAGTGACCCTTTACCCTAAAAAAAAATATTGTTCTAGAAGGAGAGTGTTAATTAAGTGTATCAATATATAAATAAATAAAGGCAAAGACTTACCTAGGTCCGTCTTTTTCTTTAAAAATTGTACAACCGGATCCCAATTGAAATTTGGGTCAAACTTCCAGATCCAATTAGCCCACTTCAGTCCTGCAATTAACGTTTCTTTTTTAATTTGGAAAACGTGACCTGGTCTCTACTTTTTAGATTCTTTCTCGCGCAATTCATTCCTCGCTGCACCCTTCCAGATCCTTCATCCGGTCGTTCTCGTCTTGTTTCTTTTGTCGTCTGGCATCGGCTTTCTCGTGTTCTCTCCTAACTCGTCTGGATTAACCAACATAAAAAAAATCGTTTGTTGGGTGCAAAAGATGGAAAAAGTTCCTCGAAAAGGGATCTCCAGATCTCGCAGGTTCAACGCCTCTTTCTCATCTTCTTCCATGTTCCCACCGACTCCAATCTTCTCATGGCGTTCGCGCGTGTAATTTGTTTATTTTTACGTGTGCTACTTGGTTATTGATCGGAGATATTGGCCATCCAATTTTCTGCTCCTGTTTTCTAACTGAACTTGAATTTATTCAATTAGGTAAATAGGAAACGATGAATGGAGTAATATTCATCTACATCAGGAAGATTGTTTATTTTGTCGTTTTGATTCTGGTTCATTGATGTAGTTAAAGACAGTGTTTCTAGGCTATGTTTTCATAATGAAGTGCTAATGCTAGTATTTTTGGGCTATACCCTTCTTTTAGGTTACTATATTCTATTAATTGGGTTACTATTTTTAATAATTCGGGTTACTCTTTAATTTCATATTCGGATATCAGAAAATAAAATATTATTCTATTTGATTAACATCCGTTAGGTCACTCTTTTCTATTAATTAGGTTACTCTTTATAATGAATTGACTTACTATGAACAAAATTGTGGATTACTCTTTATGTTCATTTTTATTTGATCAATAAGGTTACTTTTTTTATTAATTAAGTTACTCTTTATAATGAAATAATTCACTCTTTTATTTGAGACTCAAATTTTCTTAAAAATAAAGTCATGTATTGTGAAAAATTAAATTGTATGCAATCTCTAAGTTGTCACTCTGTTGAAAAATCAGAATACTCTTTTAAATTAATTGGAACACTCTTTGATTTGTGAATATAGAATGCTGAAAACAAAGAAAATAAGATCCAGTTTGTGTTTGAACACAAAGCAAAACCGTAAAACACCACTGGATTAAAAATCCAGTTTGTCTGTTTGATTAGTCTTGTTTGAAGCTAAATACATTCAAAATTTTTACCAATAAATTGATAGGTAATTAAGGTACAAAAGAAACAGAGAAAGTGAAAATGCATGTGAGAGAACTAATAAGTAGGATTTGTAAGGGCGGACGACAACCACTTTAATTTGTATTCGTCTTCTCAAAGTAGACAGCAAATAGAAACAAAAAAAAATTGGTATTTCAAATAGAAACAAAAATTCATGTCCAAATTAAAGCTCTCCAAAACAATTAAATAGCACAATGAATGTCGATTTGTTCGATTCTATTTACTTGAAAAGATTCAAAGCAAGATTTAACATAGTTACCTCGATCACCATTCCTCTCTCTCTCTCTCTCTCTCTCTCTCTCTTTCAAAAATAACATAGTGACAAAATTCATGCAAAACTCAAATGTAAATTAAGAGTATTATCCCAACTAGTGAAAGCGTAGGGATGAAGAGGAATGACATAAGTAGAATCTACACAGCCAGTGGCGGATGTATTCAAGGGCAGCAGCCCAGTGCTGCCCACCTAAAGCCCACTATATGGTAGGTAATTTTTTTTTTTTATAACTAAAGCCCAGTCCAAAATTAATATAAGCCCACCCCAAAAAAACTTTCTTATAATTATTTTATTGAGCCCAAGCCCAGCCCAATTCACCGTATAATTTAAAATAATTAATGTAATGTCCAAACCTTACAAGACTTCAAGTGAAGCTTCCACGACAATCAGAAGTCAATCTTTTCCTTTCTTGTTGGAGCTTGAATGCAGACACCCGAAGCCTCATAAATCAGATGACGGAGACGGATCAAAATTCAAAAGTCAGAACAATTGAAGAATGAAATCTCTTTCCAACTACAAGTCTACAAGGTTTTCAATTTCATACCTTTTTCTTAATTTTGTTTTGCTTTTTAAATAATCATTTAATAATCAATTTCTGCAAGTTCAAGTTGTTTTAATTATTAATTAAAGAGGTTGATTTGGGAGGTGTGGGTCGTTGTGCTCTGTTTAATTGAAATGGTATGCCAATTGCCAACTGAAATTCTTAACTTTTCATCTAATTTTAAGGTTTTATTATATTAATTAATATTTTAACATTTCATTGTCTAAATAAAATTATTTAATTATATAAATAAATTGTGGTCATTTTCCATTTGTATTCTTTTCAGAATATAAAATGGAGCATGAGCATCATCCTCCAATCAAGAAGGGCAAAGGACTTATATCATCATTCTTTAAGAAATGTGATCATCAAGAAAATGAAAGTAGCTCAGAACCTGCTTTTACGGCATTGCAAAACCAAGGTAATGAATCTACTTCAGTACCTATGGTTCAAACTTTCTCAAATGTAGATTGTTTGTCGGATGTATCCATTGAGCGAGATCCTGGTAAAAGAAAGCATATGTGTGAATATTCTGTCAATGTTAGAGATGATATTAGACGGGCATATCTCAAAGTTGGACCTTATCAACCAAAAATGGACTCTTATCCTGTTACAAAATTTGGTGCTCAAAATCGTAGCTTTCAGAGAAAATGGTTTGACAAGAATCATTGGTTGGAGTACTCACCCTCAACAAATAAAGCATACTGCTTTTATTGTTTCCTTTTCATGAGTGATATAAATATGCCAAATACTTCTGCCTTGGTCAATGAAGGATTTGGAAATTGGAAAAGGATAAACCAAGGAAACAAATGTCCATTTCTCACGCATGTTGGTTCTGCAGCTTCATCACCTCATACTATGTGCTTAAGACGAGCTGAGAATTTGATGAAGCCTTCTAGGCATATTGATAAAGTTATGCATGCTCAAACAAAAATTGAGAAGGAGAAAAATCGTTTACGCTTAATGACTTCAATTATGAGTATACGATGGCTTGCTCTTCAAGGTTGTGCTTTTAGAGGTCATGATGAATCTTTATCTTCGTCAAATCGTGGGAATTTTATTGAACTGGTGAAGGCTTTTGCAAATATGAATAAGGAAGTTAGTGAAGTTGTGCTTGATAATGCTCCGAAAAATGCTCAATATATTGCTCCAGAAATTCAGAAAGAAATTTTAAATATTATGGCCAATAGAGTACGTGGAATGATTCGTGAAGAACTTGGAAATAAATTCTTCTGTATTCTTGTTGATGAAGCACAAGATATATCAAAACAGGAGCAAATGGCAGTTATTTTGAGGTTTGTGAATGATCATGGAGTTTTGACTGAACGATTTTTTGCAATAAAAAGTGTTAGTGACACTACTTCCTCAAATTTGAAAAAAGAGATATGCAACATTCTTGGTCATAATGATATTCATATTGAGAAAATGAGAGGTCAAGGATATGATGGTGCTAGTAATATGCGTGGTACTTGGAACGGTCTTCATGCATTGTTTCTTAGAGAATGTCCATATGCCTATTATGTTCATTGTTTTGCGCATCGTCTACAACTAGCATTGGTTTCTGCAGCTAAAGATATCAGCGTTGTTTGAGAATTTTTTTCTCACCTGGATAATATTGTTAATATCATTACTTCTTCACCTAGACGTGTATCTCAATTGCAAGTTGCTCAAAGGCGTGAAATTGATAATTTATTAGCAATTGGAGAGATTGGTTCTGGTCGTGGGGCAAATCAAATTGGCAACTTGAAACGATCTGGAGCCACTCGTTGGAGTTCTCATTACAACTCTGTGAAGAGTTTGATAGGTATGTATGCTGCAACTTGTAAGATATTTGAATCTCTAATTGAACATTCCAATGGAAGATCAAAAGCTGAAATTCAAGGAGTCTACAGAAATATGGCAAGTTTTGAGTTTGTATTTGTTTTGCACTTAATGCATAAAATGATGCAAATTACTGAATCTCTTTGTCAAGTACTTCAGAGAAAAACTCAAGATATTTTGACTGCGATTGCATTCGTCTCTAGTAATAAGATTGCTCTTAAAGAATTGAGAGAACGTGGTTGGGAAGAATTATTGGAAGAAGTCAAACTTTTCTGCTCAAAAAATGATATTGATGTTCCTAACCTTGATTGTCCATATAAGATTGGTCGTTCTCGTGGGCAAACTACAATTGAACATCATTACCATTTTGATGTTTTCAATGAAGCAATAGATTTTATCTTGATGGAGTTGGGTACAAGATTTAATGATGTGTCAGTAGAGTTGCTTTCTCTCAGTGTGGCTTTAGATCCTAAAAATTCCTTTGAATCATTCAATGGTGATGATATTTGCAAGCTTGCAAGAAAATTCTATCCTGAAGATTTCACAGACCAAGACATTGTTTCTTTGGAATATGAGTTGATACATTATAAACTTGATATTGTGCAAAAGTTTCAAGTGTCTACACTTGTTGAGTTGTGCCAACTTTTGTGTGAGAGTGGAAGGGCAAAAGTTTATGTTATGCTAACAAGGTTGATACATCTTGTATTGACATTGCCCGTTTCTACTGCTACCACTGAACGAGCTTTTTCAGCTATGAAACATGTGAAGACATCACTTCGTAACAAGATGGGGGATGATTTGCTTGGAGATTGTATGATGCTTTTTATTGAGAGAGATTTTGTTAATAGTGTAGATCTAAACTCAGTTATTGATGAGTTTTATGCTTTGAAGTCTCGTCGAGCTCAACTTATGTAAATGTAAAAAATATTTTGCTATGTATGTATATTTATTATTATTATTTATTTTATTTTATTTAAATAAACTTAGCCCACCCCATGATCAAATTCTAGATCCGCCACTGTACACAGCAAGCGGAGGCAGGCATCTCTTCCCTCCCCAATGTGATAAATTTCTTGGTAGGATTGACGAAGAATTAAAGAATCACAGAAAAAAGACAAGAATTTCCTAAAAAATGAATAGAATTTTGGTGTAGTAGTTGGGGGCTTTAGAACCTTCCGAGGCCGGAGCCCCGACTACCCCCTCAAACAAAGCAAAAATGGATCCGGGTCACTAGAGGACAGAAGCCACGACGACGATTACAGGACCCGAAAATTCCCACGCCTACATCTCAGAAGAAGCGAATTATAACAGTACAAAATTGTGGGATAACAGCGGAAAAGTGATTGGCAAACAATTTTTGAAGCTGAGGAGAGAAGAAAGCATGCAGATAAATATAGATCGAAATTGAAAGAATGAAACGGAAACCTAACGGCGAGGGAGAAGGTGAAGAGGATGAGCGAAGATTGCATGAAAGGTAGACCAATATTGATTATCAGAATGACGAAGACCAATATTGGATGTTGAAATTTTGTTGAATCTTAGAGTGAATTCGCGGCGTTGATTTGCAGATGGAATGTGCGATTTTTCAAGTGTATAATTTGGCCATTAAGCAGTAGAAACCCAGGAGAGGTGATTTAAGATCCAATAGAAATTGCTTACCCGCGAGATTTCAAGATTTGGGATCCGGTTCCACCAAATTTTGGTAGGACCGATCCTACCATAGTCTCTCTCATAAATAAATAATTGGTGTATTAATCTAAATGAATAAATAAGTGGAAATAGATGCTTGCGTATACCAAGATCATGTGTTGATATTCTATAGATCAAGATGCATTCTTATAATTTTAGGTATATTCTCGTTCGATTCACAATTTCTTATAGTTACAAAAGAAATGGAGTATAAATTATTTTTAACACGGAGAGAGTATTACTTATCTTAGAACTTATTATTAAAATTTTCTCTTTACAAATCTTAATGTCAACAAAAATTGTTCAAACTAAATTCAATTCAGTATAGCTGCTATATATATTTATCTTTGTGGTTTAAAATATTTGATTACAAGGATTTATTAAATATTTATTTAAATTTTATCTTGAATTTATTTAAATTCAACGAGTCAGTTTTGGATAGGTGTAAATTATATATAAATCCTATATTTGAGTGTTTGTATCCACTATCCAGAATAAATCGTAAATAAAAGATAAAATGAATGTGGTAAAAATAGGCAATGTTAATTATATTTGGTGGTTAAACACAGTTGGAGCAGTTAAAGCTAGTGAAGCATTGGTCACATGTAAGTTAATTTTTCTACACCCCACCTAACTTTTATCATAATTTGTCAATTAATTTGACTTAGTTGTATTTTAGAGTATTTTTACTTTTTAGACTTGTCATTTTGTACGCCTACATATTTATTTTCAATTTATTGATGTATTTAAATCTTAGTCTTGAAAAAAAAAATGTACTAAGGTAAATTGTAAAATGTAACTCAAATAATATATGTTAAAATAGTGCCAATTGTTAGATCACATGATGATGCAAGTAGTTTTATTTTTTAAATTAATTTATTTATCTTTTTATCACATATTACTACAAAAAAAACTATTTTTTATCAACGGAATATTCCGTTGGTAAAAGCTTTAGTTCCATTGTTAAATTGGCTTACTAACGGATTCTGGAATTTATTGGTAAAGTAGTGGTTGATAAATTTTTAGCAACGAAAAATCAATTCTATTGATAAATAATTTTGTTGGTAATATATATAATGATTCTCTTGGTAATCCGTTGGTAATTACCAATGGATTGAATTCCGTTGCTAAAATAGAGAATACATATATTGTCATTCCGTTGCTAAAACAAAAATGTCATTTTTATTGCTAATCCATTGATAATTACCAACGGATTGAATTTCGTTGGTAAATTCGATTGCTAAAAAATATTTTTTTTTTGTAATTTATACTGTTGAAAGGTAGAAGATGAGCTTGACACCGTAATCTTGAATTGAACGCAGACTTGACTTTAAAAATTAAAATGCTGGATTATAATTACTGATGTCTTGATTTCGAATTGAAAGTCGATTATATTTGAGAGAGACTTGGCACATTAATCTTATATCAAACGTCGACCTAATTTAAGATCGTTTGATTGGAGGGGTTTTGACACTTTGATTTTAATTTAAACAGATATTCATTTTTATTTCCTTTATTATATATTAACAATACAATACAATAGATTAAATTTGATTTTATCTCCTTCAATTCAATGCATTAGGCTTTGATATCTTTAGTTAGTTTAGAGGTTTGTGCTTAAATTATTTAATTACGTTTATTTGACTTGAATGAATCAAAATAAATTTAATTAATTATGAACTATTATTCAATTATTTAAAATTTCAATTACTCTGAAAACATCCACACTTATTGTTACGAGTCATTTAAGAAAATTAATTTATCGACATATTTTTTTATATACTCTTTTAAAATGATTAAAAAAGTGTATGTGATTATTGATTTCGACCAATGTGAGTTATTATCATTTTGAAAGTAGGTGTATGTCAAATGGGATCACCTATTCCATTATGTGTTTCATCTACTATTGCACTAATTAGATTTTTGACATGTGTCGTAATCAATGGTCAAATTTTCATCCCATGCCCCAGGGGTTTAATGGTCATTAACTAGGGTATAGTTTTTTAATAGGAAAGAAGTTATGAAATAGGAAGTGGAATACCAAAGTGGAATAGGGGATTTGGGTTGGGTGTATGTTAGTTATTTTGAAACTTAAAAAAAAAAGAAAAAGAAACGTGCATGTATATTTGTAGGGGTAAATATCAAAATTGGTCCTGTAAGTATGACATTTTCCAACTTTAATCCTTTATTATTTGCAATTCTCAATTTTGGTCATTTTTTGTCCATTTTTAGTCATTTTTGTCTAAATTTAGTCATTTATGTTAAAAAAATGTCAAAAAATGGTCTGAAAGTGTATACATTTAGTACCAATAGTGGACCAAAAATTGACCAAATTTTGAAAAAAGCCCCAAAATTGGACCAAAAGGACTAAAACCGGATAAAAAATGACTAAAATTAAGAATTGCAAATGATAAAAGACTAAAGTTGAAAAATGTCATACTTAAATTTTTTTTTTGATATTTACCCCATTTGTAGCGGGTGTAGGGAGTATTTCATAAATATATAATTCATGAAGTATTTTCATGGTTTAACATGATGAAAAATTACAAATTTATTTCAATTGTAATTTAACTGTAACATTCATGATTTGAAAAAAATAAAAAATTAATAATAATAATAATAATAATAATAATAATAATAATAAAAATATTGTGAAACATCCACACCTTGAGCAGCTTGACGTTTTTGAAACAGATGATAAAAAAATTGTCATCTCATGTTATCGAAGAGACTAAGACACAATTAAACGAAGTCATTTAGCTTAATAATTTCTTTTACTAAATTAAACAGTACTTTGAACCTTAATTTCATTCTCAATCTCTTCTCACCTCTTTCTTCTTCACTGACCGAATCCAAATTTACTTTCATATTTTGGATTTTGATGATATTCTCTATTGCAAATCATTGAATGAATGACACGTAAGTAGAGATAAATTTTATACCTTAAATTAAAAATATCAACCCTAAAAAAAATTGAAATTTCATGTAGCTAATGTCAATCGTCTAAAGCGTGCTGGTTGCACCAAAAATGGTAGTATGCAGTTTCTCCTATGTATTTTGTTTCATAAGCAATAAATTCCAGTCATTGATGGGTGAAATTAAGGAGCAGGAGAAAGATATGCATATATTAGAAGAATTGGAAAAATAAAAAATCAAATTCAAAGCGAACTTCTCGAAGGTGTAAAAATATTAATTTTAAAATCGTATAAAAAAGCAAAAGAAATAATAAAAAAATAGAGGAGCTCCAAGTGTTGAAATTATGATTAATTGTGGTAAGGAGGGTAAAGTGCCACTGCTGTCCTATGTGGCAATGACGATAATTTCATTTTCTCCTGGATTAAATTAGGTTATCTGAATTCTTAACTGGATTTAGTCCTCTCTACTCCTTTCTTCTAATTATTATTTATTCAAGACTTTGAATTTTTGTATCATATTTTGTTGTCATTAATTAGAAAATTGATACGAGTCTCTATCATAAGAATATTGAATCTTAATAAAATACAAGTTATTCCGAAAAATAATCTATACTCTCCCATTTTCATTTGCCTGGATATATTAAGAAAAAATGTTTTTTCTTAATGAGTTAGTTAGATTCGGGTGCACAAGGTATGTAATATAAGGGTATAATATTTTATTTTAAAAGATATACACTTTAACTAATATAAAAGATATACAATTTAACTAATAAGGGTACATATAATTTTTTTAATGAAAAGATAAGACTATATTACAACTTTAAAAAAACGTGGCATTTGGGGCAAGATGTGACACGCAAATTTTAGTCTTTCTTAATTTGTAAAATAGTTGGGGGAGTTGCGAGATATTAGGAGCAATTTAATAAAAAAAACGTAAAATTTTTGTGTTAAGTGTGATAAGTAGATGACAATTTTTATTTTTAAGCATCATGGATTGTAACATTACATATAAGTGGAGGGAGTATATGAAGTACTTCATAAATAATACATTATTTTCCTATAGTAAACATAATCTTAATCATATACTCCTACTCATTTCCAAAAGTCCATGAAAAAGTCATGTGATTCTAAGAAGTAAGAACATACATAAAATTTCAAAGGAACAAAAGTGAATATACATACACCCTCCGTCCCGTCCTTATGATTACATTTGCTTTTTGCACGTGGATTAATGAACATAGTATTTTAATGTGTATTGAGACGAGAGAAATAATATTTTAATGTAAAGTGGGTAGGTGAATTAGTGTGATGTGTGGGCCCATGGAGAGAGAAGTAATTAATTTGTGTGGGTTCCATATTCTAAAAAAAAAAATTTAACCATTAGGATTGGACACCCAAAAAGAAAATATGTAACCATTAGAATGGGATGAAGGAAGTATATATAATAATACAACAAACACTTGTATAAATTGAATTCACCTTACATTCTAGTGGGTTATGTCTTATATTATATATACTCTTAAAGTTTAGTTTTTAGCTAAGATTTAAAATTTAAAAAATATAAGAATGTATTTATTTTTTCTAACCCATAAATTGAGGGAACAATAGTACTCATATAGCATTAATAATATTATAGGCTTATATGATGACATCCCATTGTGAATAAAGATTACAGGTGGAGTTGAGGAGGAGATGACTAATGAGTGATGTCATGGTTATGTCAATTTATATATAGGATAGGAAGATGAAGATTGAAGCTTAATATTGAATTTGCTGTGCTTTTACAATTTCCCAAAGTCAAAACCTAAACTTCCCTTAATTTTATACGAGTAATTTTTAAGCTTAGTTTATGGCCCGCCAAATCCATTTGCTCTTTTTTTCTTTCTTTTTTATTTTTTTTAAATGAATGATAGTAACCATGCCTATGCAACTATCCCTGCGATTTTATGCGATGTTTTCTGCGACAATATCTGTAATTATACCTTCGACTTCAATACACAATTTTTTTCATACGACCCTATACGTACTACAAAAAAAGAACTTTTAGTAACTGAATTTAGCAACGGAATTGAATCCGTTTGTAATTAGCAATGGATTAACAACAAAAATGACATTTTTGTTTTAACAACGGAATGTCAACGGATTTATTCTCTATTTTAGCAACGGAATTCAATCCGTTGGTAATTACCAACCGATTAGCAAGGGAATCATTATATAAATTACCAACGGAATTATTAGCAATGGATTACCAACGGAATTATTTACCAACGGAATTGATTTTTCATTACAAAAAATTTACCAACCACCACTTTAGCAACGGAATTTTACCAACGGATTCCGTTGCTTATTCTTTGGTAAGCCAATTTAACAATGAAATTAAGACTTTTAGCAACGAAATATTCCATTTTTAAAAATAATTTTTTTGTAGTGACGAGACTATATGTTCGACCATAAACATGCTTAATTTATTTACTAACATATCATATACGATGCTGCACATCACTATATGTGCGATTATTTATGAAACTATGGAATAGTATTAATTATACAATGAAGATTGACAAAAAAAAGTGAAATTTTTTTTAAAAAAAATATATATGTTGGGTGATATTTTTCAGTAATTATTTTTTGGGACATTTTCATGATTTCTCAATATATAATCCCTTACGACATACAACCCACTGCAAATTAAATAATAATAATACTATATTTTCTTTTTTAATATTTTGGATTCAATTTTATCCATTACTCGAAATTATATTAGTACGTAATATACTGGTACTCATTACCTAATTATTCATCGGATTCTCGAGCCTAACACTAGAATTTGTACACTAGTCAACCATGAATTAGTTGGCCATACGGTGAATTACTTTTTATTTTCTAAAGACTTAAAGTCAATAATAAACATTTTCTTAAAACAAAGTTTAATTATATATGTATATAATTTAATATACACACGAATGATTAATTTGTCATATTCAATAATTTATACCCAACCTTCACTTGATTAGTTCCTTGTCAAATCTTTTCTTCTTTGCTTAGTTTGTTAAGTGATGTCTACATTTTTTAAATCTTTATTTCGATGACTTTATTGTGCATGACACGCGCCTCGCAAAAGATATACTAATTCTTTTTTTTTTTTTTTATAAATAATTCTAGATGAAATTTTTTTGTTAACAGCCAAACGAAAGATATGTTTTATAGTCAATTTGATAGGTGTATAGATAAGATTAATTCATAAAAAAAACTACAGTAAAAATAATGAGGTAAAATAATAAGAAACCTACTGTTTGATAAGAGCCAAATCCTAATTTCTTATGGAGTAAGATTTACATGTGTAAAAATGAAAGTAACTCATAAAAAATATTACATCCTAATTGTATATATAAATTCTAACATGTATAATTATGAAGCTCCATAAAAATTAAACTCATCACTAAGTAACTGGATTGGATATAATTTCTCTATATATTGGGAAAAAGATAAGCACTAACCCATATCATAATAATTTTAATTTTGAATTTATCAAAGATAGAATTTCTAAAAAAAAAATTACTCCATATAATAAAAATAAAGAATAAGCCATAACCAAATATTAATATAATAATATTGTATTCAGCGTAATTTGTTTTGGGTAGGTCTTGCGTGAGACTATTTTATTCTTTTTAGAATGTATATTGGGTGCACCAGGGTGCAATGGTGCACCCATATGTGTATACCTTTTTATTCTATTTTGTATACATATTATTCTATTTTGTATACGTGTTTTGTAATAATTGTATACTTTTTTCACATTAATTTTTCATTAAAAAAATTAACATCCATATGTGTATAACATTTTATTGAATATTATATACAATTTTTCATTAAAAAAATTAACAATTAAATTGTATACATTTTTACTCTTAATTGTATATGTTTTTGTTTATATTTGTATGTGGGTGCACCATATCTTTAGATGCACCCGGGTGCACACTATAAATTGTCTACTTTTTAAAATAGTTATCACTTTCGCTATAAAATGTTATCACTTTTGATTTATACTATAAATTGTTGATGAAATAATATTATCACTTTTCATTAATTTAGTATCACTTTTCAATATAAAAATTATCACTTTCTGCCGATTCACGTAAGTCCTTACGTGAGACGGTCACACACAAGTCTTTTTCTTTTTCTTTTTAACCTTAAGATAATTATAATAAAATATAGAATATGTTAATTATTTATGTGAATTAATTATGCACCTGATTGATAGAGATCTATTTAAAAGGAAAATAAATGAACTTATATGACACTATAATTAGTGTGTATATATATAAAATTTTAAAGCATATATATTATATAATTAATTAAAAAATGAAAAAGAGCATAATTTAAAAAAGTCTCTAAAATCAGCAGCTTACTGATCTAAGAATCAACTCATGATTAATATTATAATATATATTAGACAATTAATGAATATAAAATTTTGAAATGATCATAAAGAGAAATTAATAGATGAAGATAGATTAGACAATAGTTAAATGAAGTGATGATGGATGAATTAATCTAGGCGCGGTGATATTCTGTAGCATAAATAATTGAAGATGAATAAATCAACGAAATTGACATATTCCTCATCTACACGTACTTTTGTAATCTCTATCAATTAAATTGTTGACTATTTAACCCATTAAATTCAACCTCACTATCAACAAAATCCAGGCATATTCCTTAATGTTCCGCGTTGTCCAAACGTGTATCTTCCCCAACACACCCCCACCCCACCCCACCCCACCCCCCAATAAGCATATATGATATCATCACCCACTTGAACCATATAAATTACAATAAATAAATCTATTAACTCCAATTTTACAGCTAATTAAACACAATATAAATGGAGTACTTAATAGTCACCTAATCTTCTATATCATTTTAGTACTTCATTTGTTGTGTAATACGTTATATGATTTGACATGTAAGAGGGGAAAAAAATTCAATCATTGCTTATAGGATTTAAGCTTTCGCTTTTATGATATAATTTTTCTTTTTTTCCTACATGTTATTTATTCAACAGTGTGACACAGGAGATGATGTACCAAAATGACACAGAAAATCCAAACCGTATTTAATGGATATTTATGAATTTACTATTCATGCATGCAAGAATTAGTCTTATGAAAAATGCCAGTTGTAGCTTAACTGCAATAAATCTTACAGGAGAATGCATTAATTCCCACCTTGTTTTTCAAGATATAATTTAATGTAAAAGTCTAGATGGTTTCGTCCCTTATTAGCAATATAATTCCATTCCCACCACTCCTTCCCTCCCTATTTCCTTTCTCTCCAAGAAACTTCAACCCACCCCCCCACCCCACCCCACCCCACCCCACAAGATCCATCTTTTTCTCTATATAACAACAACCCTTTATCCCATCTTCTCTTCTTGCTCATTTGCAAAATTTCCTCCACCCCTCCTAATTTCCAATAGTAGATAATCCATAGTTTGAATAGTCTGAATTAATCAGTTAGTTGTTTTTGGTATACATACAGATAAGGGGGGTTTATAGTAGGTGGCAAGAATATGGAAGGAGGGTTAGGTGGTGTAGGTCCATCAGTGATCAATGAAGAAGATGATCATCATGATCACTTATTAGAGCTGCCTCCAGGGTTCAGATTCCATCCCTCTGATGAAGAGATCATCATGCACTATCTCCTTAACAAGGTCATCGATCGTCGCTTCGTCGCCAGGGCAATCGGAGAAGCTGATCTCAACAAGTGTGAGCCATGGGATTTACCAAGTAATGATCAATATTTTATATCTCATGATCTAGTTTCTATATGTATGTATGTGATCACATGAACTAATTAAGAGGTTTGTTGTTTTGTTGTTTGTAGAGAAGGCAAAGATGGGAGAGAAAGAGTGGTTTTTCTTTTGTCAAAGAGATAGAAAGTATCCAACTGGGATGAGAACAAATAGGGCAACAGAATCAGGTTATTGGAAGGCAACTGGGAAGGATAAGGAGATCTATAAATCTAGGAACTGTTTGGTTGGAATGAAAAAGACCCTTGTTTTCTACAAAGGGAGAGCTCCTAAGGGTGAAAAGACCAATTGGGTCATGCATGAATACAGGCTTGAGGGCAACTACTTCTCTAACTACAACCTCTCTAGATCAGCTAAGGTATAGTTTTCTTTAATTTCATCACTTGTTGCAAATTGAGTTAATTTTCTTGTTGTAACATAGCTACATAGATAGTGATGTTATTGATTCTTGAGAGAAAAGGAAATAGCATTTTCATGACTACCTTTTAATGCTTTGAATCTAATTCTCTTTTACAGGAGGAATTTGTTGTCTCTCGTGTTTTCCACAAGAACACTGGAATCAAGAGGAGCCCTTCTGGCGTAGAAACACCGCGAATCGACTCGTTCGTGGACCATCTATTGGATATCCCTACTTCACTTCCACCATTGACAGATGATCAAGATGAAACAAAAGCTAACATTAGTACTACACCATCAAGGGTATTCTTGAACAATCACAATCTCCAAATGCAATATGACCAAAGAAGCTTCTTTTCACCCCCTCAAAGCTACCCTATAAACTCTACCAACCCTTTTTCTTCTCCCCAAACTGCCCTCCCCCCTCCATACCAAACCACCCCATCTTCATCATCTCTTGGCTATGATCATGGGCTTAGCAGCTCCATGATGATGGTCCCTAGCTACCCTTTGAACGCGTTTCACGCGTTCAAAGAAGGCGATCAGCAAGTAGATTCAAGGCTCTTGGCGCCAAAAGTGGAGCGTTTTCCGTCCAACAACTCGGTGATGAGCCGCTCACAAGACACTGGACTCAGCACCGAAAACATGGCGAATCATGAGATCACATCCAAGAAGGCATTTGATCATGATCAAGCTGTGCTTGAAGGGCTCAGTTTCAGTCCAAATATATCAGATTTGGATTCATTGTGGAGCTACTGATCAAGAACATCGTTCGATTTTCGAAGTCCCTTTCGAAGGCCGTATTATAGTCCTGCAAGAAGGGATGGTTTCATGATCCATGGCTCATCACAAACTAATGTACATAGTTCTAATTAATTTATCAGCATTTTAATTTAGGGGGTTCATTTGTACAATATTTTTCATTGATTTAATTAGATGGTGTAGGATGATCATAATCATTTTCTAACATATTGTGGGTTGTGATTCTTTCATTGTCACTAGTGAATTAGTTGTTAATTGGGTTTTTCTTCATTAATTATACACTATCTGTTTTTTTTATGTCTCATGTGTCTTGTTGCCCCTTTTTGGACATTGTAAGTAAACCCCATGTACAATCATATCCTTAACTGTCTCTATTTAGTTATTTGAAATTTCCAGATTAAAATTTAGTCAACAATATGGTTAAAAACTGCCAAAATTCTCAAGAAGGTGGTTAGATAATTAGGCCAGTCTGATGGTTATATAATGTTATCTTTTCAAGTCTTCTGTAGTTTAGTTTTTCACATGAATCTTGTATTTTATTAAAACTTAAAAGTTGCAGAAGAAAAATTAAACAAAAATAATTAAATATTAGTTGCAGAAGAAAAATCAAACGAAATTATTAAACATTAGTTGCAGATAAACAAAATAATTAAATATTAGTTGCGGAAGAAACTTTGAAACTAAGTAACCCTATAGTGGCTAAAAAAAATTATTGTAGTATTAATTAATCAATTCAAATATAAATGTAGCATTTTCATTGAATTTGCATAAAAATCAGAACTTTAATTCATGAAGTGATTTAATAGATACTGCCTTCGTCCCACAAAATATTGCACCCCCAATTTCAGTATGGAGATTAAAGAAGTGATAACTTTTAGGGGTATAATGATATTTTTTTGTAATAAATAAATGATAAAGTATGTTAGGTAGAGATGATTTTTTTTGTAAATAAAATGTATGAGGAAGAATGGTTGTTTTTTACTTTTTATGAAAACGTATAAACTTTTGTGGGACAGTCCAAAATAGAAAGTGTGTCATCTGAAATGAGACGGAGAGAATATACTATAATATGTACTCCATCCGTACCAAAAGTATTGACATACTCCCTCCATCCCGTCAAAAGAGGGTTTTTTGCTTTTTTTTACACGTACATTAAGGAGTATTATTGTATAATGTATAGTTGGTAGTTGTATTAGTGGAATTGTGGGCCCCGTATTTTAATTGTATTAGAGGAGGTGTGTTGGTCCCCATGTGTGTAAAAAATGAAAGGGAACCCTTTGGGTGGGACGACCAAATGGAAAAAAGACCCTCTCTAAATGGACAGAGGAAGTATTTTTTTGGGCACGGAGATTAAAGAGTATAATAATTTAATGTAAAGTGGGTTGAAGATATAATATTTTAATGTGTAGTGGTTAGTTGTATTGTGGGTGTGTGTGGGGTGTGTGGGTCCATGTGAATATATTAATTATTTTTGTGTGGGTCCCATGTGCTTAAAAAGAAAATGTGACAATTTTTGTGGGACAACCTGTGTCAATTTCTTTGAAACGGAAGGAGTAACAAATAAAACACCAAAATTGAACATTCTAAAATGAGAAGTATATTTAGACCGACTATTAATTTGAGGAAATACAGAACGAACATCCACACTAGCGAGAATCCTCATTTCAAGTCAGAGCTCTTCGCTCTGTATGAATTAATATTATAGTTGCTGATTGTACCATCGGGTTTCGAAACTGAAATTTTAGAGAATTTCACTTTAAAGTACCTCAAACCCTCCGTCTATATGAACTAACTCCACCTTTATTGAATATACTCTTAGATTTTGAAATTAAAACCTTAGAAAATTCCACCTTAAGGTGCTGCTAGACCAACTCTAGGACTAAAATGAAGAGTATATTAATTCAAAGATAACTAAAAATGTAGAAACTACATACATGTATCCAATTAAATTTGAAAAGATTCTTGCTTAGAGTTTAATTTTTGGTGTCACATTGATAAATATCCTTGATAATCCAGGCTAGCTACTAGCTATAGTAACGTGCCATAACTTAATTAATTCTCAAAGATTTTACACAATTATTGATGATCTGATATTCATAATGCACACATCATGATCAGAAGTGTGTGTCACGTGATTAATGGATGAAATTAATTAACATTAATCCCAAATTAAAATTAAATAAATGAATAATGAAGTGACGGCAGTGACAAATGGATGTTGGAATATTCCCAGATTTCTTGAAGAACCTGCAACTCTCTCCGGTTAATTCTCCTACAATTATGCATGCACTCCATCGTCACTGGACCACTCGTTTTTCAGACAAGCCTTGTACAGTTGTCCAAACACACACCACTTTTAGAGAGAGAAAGAGAGATGACATAAGCTTACTTGTTCAGTATTGAAAGCTAAGCTTTCCTAGTGGTTCATGCTTGCACGTATGGTAACTATTACTTGGAGTTTTGATGCTTAATTCATTCAACCATTATTATTATCTGCAAAATATATATATTAAATAGCATTAACTCATCAATAATGCCTGTTTTATGGCATGGAATCGTGGGAATTTGAAGTGAATGACACTCTTGTAATCTGGTTATAGATCCTCATGAATATTGTCCCTCATTTAAGGGCATCCACAAGTATCTCGACACATAAATGATGATATACTCAAATTTAATTCTTCTGTTATTTAATTTAAATGTCTAGCCTTAAACATCACCTGTGTTTATCTCATATATTTCGTCATGTATGTAATGGTTAATTTAATAGTTATTAATTAGGATATATCTTCTCTTGACCGCTTACAAGGTATTTTTTTTTACCATTTTGAGCGTCCACTTCAAATGTACTTATTTCCTTTATTTAGTAAAAAAATATATCATATGACTCACCACTTCCCTCTAATACAACTGCCTATTTTATTTACATATAATAATAATACTCCTTAATCCACGTACAAAGTAAACGATTACCTTTCAAATGGCCGAAGAAAATAGTATTTTAATAAAAAACAAGTTATGAAATTCGAAGTAAAATACAATTATAATATAGTTAAACCGAAACTCGCTTTGGAGATGCTTGAGGGTTAGTTGCCGGAACATTGAACTAATTTTCAGCAAATTAGGGTCGAACACAAGGAAACTCCTTATGCATAAGGTTCCTTATAAGTCGATCGACTCGAATAGAACAATATTATCGGTGCCCATAATTATTACTCTATATTATATCTATATGTATACTTTTAAAATAATTATAGGTCCTAACTCCGAATTATATTTAAATTACTATTTCTTTCATATTAAACTTATTGTAGTGATACACCAATGCACATAGAGTTTATATGTAAAATATAGTGATTTATGAGTATTCTTTCCATTCCATACTTATTTTCATCCGTCCTAAACTTATCTTTACCATTCTAAGAAGTGAAACCAATTCACAAAATATTTGCTTTCTTTTAGGGAAAAAATATTATTACCTTTAAAAGTAGATATTAATGGTGTTTTTATCTAATGAATCTTATTAAATGGTGTACCGTACTTCTTTTTAACTCTTTTCTACCATATCTTTGAATGTATGTCACGTCTTATTCTTATTTGTACAAGTTCTAAAGAATTCTACAAGATAATTTGGAACAAATAGGATGATTTTATATATACTTCATTTATCTTTTAATCAAGTTTTTTTTTTTTCCATATATGGGTTTAGCGTGACATGTCACATATGATACCTTTATTTATTATAAACGTACGAAGTTCCGTAAGGAAGTACTAATCAACCATCATCTTCACATAAAATTAAAAATCAATCACAAAATATAAATAAAATAGATACTGTGACAGAGGAAGAAATTGAATTACTAAATAGGAATTAATAAACCAAATTAAGTATCAAATTTCTTACATGTTCTTGAAATTGAAAATCTAAATATAAAAACAATAAATGTAATAATTAAATAAATTTAAATATATATAATGATGAAACCTACTTTCAAGAAATAATAGGATTGCCCACATGTGCAGCTCAATTGATTAAGAAAGTGGACAACTTACATACTGATCAAGGATCGAATCTCATCCACATAGTGTGAATAACCTCTTAATTAAGGGGCTTCTTGTGTGGTGGGTTAAAAATTCTAACTCTTTTTGGTCAATTGAATAACCACGATTAACCTTCTTCACATACTGTCGGGTCATGGGGTGAGTGAGCCACATTGAGCCACATTTTTGCATAAAAAAGTAGTTGGGTTTCTAGTGGGAGAATAGAAGTATATCATGGGAATATAAATTGTATGGGGCCCTAAAATAGGCACTGTTAGTCTGTTACACCTTATTAATTCACTTCTCGATCCATTTTAAAATGACAGTGGGCTTTTGTTACCATTATAAGATTTGGGCTTCCTGTCAATTTACGTGGGCCACCAACTTTGAATTGAAAACAGGTAATTAATGATGAGTCCAATTTGGCCTTGCTGATGCTAATTAAATTATTAATATTCACTCAAACCCATGAATTTGTTAACTTACTTTTTACCCGTAGCTTAACGAGTATATTACTCATTCTTTCCAAATTTATCTTGAGTCGGAATTGAGTTTAAGAAAAAATATTTTTTAATTAATTTTTTTTATTTTTTATGAGTATTGTGATACTTTTAAATTGTAAGTAAATTATAAAATTTATTATGAATGTTAGTTGAGAATAATACTTTTGAAATTAAAATAATTTTGAAGTTTTTTTTTTCTTGGACAATGAAAAAAGTTGTAAGACGGACAAAATATTATTTAATGTGTAGATGTGTTGTTGTTTTGGGTATGTTCCATTAATAAAAAAAATAAAATGCATCTATTATATTGTGAGGATTAAAATTACAAAATTCAAGGAAGTACGGATAGAGTATATTTCACAAAAACTATTATAAACTCTACTATGTGAACTCGGGGTTTATTTTACTGTATATATTATTAGGAGTTTAAATTAAAAGAGATAAAAGGAACAACCGGTAAACGAAAACGTAAAAGTTAACGAGTTTGGAGGGGGATACATGAGATGAAGAGTGAGTTTCATTAACCAAGGTCAGAAGAGTAGTAATTCCTATGGAGTAATTTTGCAGGAACTAGGAAGAAATCAGCGCCACACTATGAATCCTTCCGCGTTGACTTTTCAACACCGTGGAGTGATTGATAACTCTTTCGCCTCTGCAGATCAACAGGAGTTTGGAAACCAATTCCTCAATCGGAATCCATTATGGTTCATCTTGTAAACATTTACAAAAAGATTGCGGAATGGAGGAGGAATTCTATCTCCAATGACAACCTAAATCTGGAATTTCACCTGTTAGGTCTTCGAGACCTCTTCCAAGAGATTACCGAATTGAGGGGGAATGATTTCTCCGGCGACGACCTCAAGTTTCACCGCAATGACTTACATATTAATTATGTTACAATTGATTCTTTCAGTCATGAGGTGAACAGAGAGAGTGATGGTTTGGGGAATGTCGAACCCCCCATTCCCACGGTAGGTTTTTTGACCGAAAAACTGGAGGTGATGTTCGCCGTGCCCACCCACCTGAGCTTTCTCCGGTTTAGTAAAACTCGAAACATCGAAGCTTTTCTGTGTTTCATTGTTGAACTGCTGTACCACGGAACGGTTCCCCTAAATATTCGGGTTGAGATTCTTGAGAAGGATTTGAGATGTCTGCTCACCATTCTTGGGGACATATCATGGAGGTTTCTCGACGCCGGCGACCGACAACCTCAGTTCCAGAGCCTCTTGGCCGGCTTTGAAGCTGCGGTGAATCGAGCTGGAAGGTTAGTCCATTCCTTGTTATTCTCTACTCATGGATCATTTGAAAGAATAGATGAGGAAATTGCTGCTGTCTCTAACCGTACTATCCACCTCTTGAAATCTACTCTGCATCTTCATTTGTCTACTAATATTATCACCACACCTAATTATACAACTCCGAGGACTTCGATTGTCGATTCCTTCGTCGTTATCGAGTCCCTATTGGATGATCTGCAGGATCTGTTGAAACGGGAGGACAATCCTGTTGCTGATGTGAAGGATGAAATCAAGCTGCCTGCTGCTCCATGAGGGGCTACTGCTTTTGCATTCTTCAATCAACGATATGAGATCAGCTTCTGCAATTGGAGACCTGAAACTGGCTCTGATGTGCACCGGAGATATTGCACGTCAAGCCCAGTATCTTGTAACTGCATTCTTGGTTAAAGATGCTCCTTTCACTTATGTCACCACCAGGCTCACTCATCTGAGCTACCAGTTTCAGCGTATAAGAATGGAGATTCAAAAATATAACCGTGGTGACTCAAAAGTGACGACACATCTCAATGCACAACCATTACAGGATGAGAAAGAAAATGACATCATTGTGGGTTAGAAGAGAAGGAGAGGGAGATTTTGGATCAGTTGGTTGAAGGGGGAACGCAAAGCCTGCAAGTCATTTCAATCTTGGGGATGGCTGGACTTGGTAAGACCACTTTAGCCAAGAAATTGATTAATCATCCCTTAGTTAACTATACGTTTGACAAACTCTCATGGTGTGTCATCTCTCATACATATGAGACGCGAAGAATACTGGCTAACATTTTGATTTATATAAGTAGCAAGCTTGATAAAGATGAGATCTTGAAAATGGAAGGAGAAGCATTAGTAGAACACATTTACAAAACATTGAAGGGAAGAAGATACTTTATCGTAATGGATGATATATGGGACACAAATGTGTGGTACGAATTACAGTGATGTTTCCCAGAAGATGGGAATGGAAGCAGAGTATTGCTCACTAGTAGAATTCAAGATGTGGCTCCACCTAATAGCATGATTCATGAGCCGCCATTTCTGTCAGATAAGCAATGATGGGAACTACTAGAGAAGAAGGTGTTTGGTGTTAAAACCTGTCCTCCTAAACTGCAACATATTGGAAAGAAAATTGCTGCAAAATGTCGAGGACTGCCACTCACTGCAGTCGTTATAGCTGGTGTTCTTTCAATTATGGGCGAGGAAGAACGTGAATGGGAAGAAGTGATGAGAAGTTTAGGGTCTTATATTGGTGGTAGCTGGTGTTCTTTCAATTATGGGCGAGGAAGAACGTGAATGGGAAGAAGTGATGAGAAGTTTAGGGTCTTATATTGGTGGTGGGGAGAAGTCAGTGATGCAAATTCTGGAATTGAGTTACAATTGTTTGCCAGACAATTTAAAGTCGTGCTTTCTTTATTTGGGAGCATACGAGGAAGATGAAGAAATCTTTGTTGCAAAATTGTACAGATTTTGGATCGCGGAAGGATTCATAGTTGGAGAAAATGGAAAGAGCAGAGAAAGTGTGGCAAAAGAATATTTGATGGAGTTAATTAATAGAAATCTAGTAATGGTTTCCCAGAGAAAATCTGATGGAAGAGGAGTAAAAACCTGCGTTCTTCATGATTTGTTGCGTGAGTTGTGCTTGAAGAAGTGTAAGGAAGATGGCTCCCACGACACGTAAGTTTTACACATACATGCTGTGCTACTACTTCCATTCTAGTTAACTTAAATTTTCTTACAACTTTTGTTCCTTTTTCAGCTTCCGCACTATTTACAAGAACAAGAAATTAGTCCATAGCATGCCAGATTTAAAAGATTTAGTGAACAATGAAGCTTTGTTCATTTGCCGATACGATTGCTCTTTCTATGTCAATGTTGGGGAGTCACCCTTTTATGTTGGGGACGAGATTCTATTAAGAGTGTTGCATATCAAAACGTCTTATGGGGCACCTTTAGCTGGACTAGAGTATCTTGTTAACTTGAGATATTTGGTTGATAGACAAGTGCCAACTTGTCTGGAGAAGCTTCACAATCTAGAATATCTAACCGTGCTGTCCAATGAAACCACACGCATACCCCGAGCTATTGAGAGAATGAAAAAGTTGAGATACTTCCAAGCATGGAAGGCCGAGTATGACCAAGATTGGGACAGTAATAGCAAAAGCAACAACCTCGAGCATCTTTCGGATGAGGAGTTCTTGAAACGCTCGCCCCAACTCTGGAAACTCAAATGCAGATATGAACTGGTGCCGCGTAGACTGGACAAGAGGGAGCATCCTCGATTTGATTTCCGTTTCTTCACTCAACTTCACTCTCTCTCCCTGCATTTCTTCATTGACGGAAGATGTAATTATGACCAGCTTGGATTCCCCTCCAACATTACGAAGCTGACCCTTGATAGGAGCAGGCTTCCTTGGGAGAAGATCTCCGTTGTTGGGAGATTAGAAAACCTTCAAGTTCTCAAGCTAAGAAACCGTGCTTTCGAGGGACAAGTGTGTGAGACGAGTGATGGTGAATTCCAGAGTTTGAGGTACCTGAAACTGGATGTGGCATCTCTGTGTGAATGGAATGTTGCATCAAACCAGCACTTCCCTAATCTGCATCGGTTGATCTTCAAGGACTGCCATTGGCTGCAGGATATTCCAGATGAGGTGGGTGAGATGAGTTAATAGAGGTGATTGGCAGATGTCCGAATTCACTGGGGAAGTCTGCAGAGAGAATAAAGGAAGAACAAAGAGATGTGGGAAACGAACACCTGAGGGTCATCGTCAACACATATTAATAAAGGTGATGCAAGAGGCCAACTACATCTCACTTATTATTTTCATAATATATAGTTTTCTTTTATTTGTTGCAGAGCAAATCTACAGTTCTAATGATCTGGTCTTTGCTCGATGTTCATGTCACACAACAATAAGCATCAACTATTAACCATCTTTTAAACTTCATTACTCATTAGTTTTGTTACCTCGGAATTATACACAGTTGTACACATATAGAATTTCTCTTTAAAAAGGTAATAATAATAATAATAATAATAATAATAATAAAATTGTATGAATATAGAATTAGAGTTGTATTTCTGAGTCATCATTCATGCCACAAAAGGCAAGCCTATCTCACAATAAAAAATAATTGCAAAACAACATATCAACTCCAATTTCGTATATTATATTATGGCTGGTAAATGGATATATTTAATTTTAATGCGTGTATTAACTAGTATTATTATTATTATAATATGTGCAGTGCATACTTGTATTAGAGAAAGTGATGGGGCATGACATTGGAAAATAGATATTTTTGAAGTGACCATCCAAAATGATAAAATAGATGAATTTGTATAAATTGGAGGGAGTAACTTGAAATAGAAAAAACTTAGCTTAAATTTAAATTATTGAAAGTATTTGTCATCCAACAAAATTGTCATCTATACTCAAATGACAAATTTTGGAGCAAAATTACCTCACACCCTTTTTTCTTAATAATTTAAATATTTAATGTTGGTACGGTGTTGGAACCAGCCACAAGCTATTCGATATCCTTTCGGACATCATCGTACCTCCGAGACCTTGACACTCAGCAAAGTTGCCTTCCCAAGTAGCGACTTTGCAGATTTATTTAGTCAGATATTAGTACAAGTTTTAATATTTCGACGATGGTTGTAATGAAAAATACCTTATATTAATAAAATGATTACTCAAAAAAAAAGATGTGGCGTTGACTTTTGGATTGTGCAGATGTACAAGAGTTTGAAACCAATTTGTTGGTTTGAATCCATTCATTATTATGTTCATCCTTTTTCAAGAGATGAGGGGGAAGGTTGTTATTCTCAACTCGTAAATCGTTAAAAAGAATTGTTGTGATGGACTCAATTGTGTGGTATGAATTAGGGAGAAATGATGGAAATGGACATGTGCGGGGAAGATGGCTCCCACAACCATCATCGCTCTGCTTCTGGGTCGGGCCTCAACGGAACCGTCAATCGGGGCTCCGGAATATCGCCGTTCTGAGCACTGAGAGCTTGACACGTGGACAAACCCCCTGGTAAGTCGCATTTGCGATCCCCAAAAACGTGTAAAAAGTGTTGACCTGGTAGTAATTTCCGGAACAAGAACCGTCCGATCGGCGACGGAATTGAGTCGGGATGAATTGATCGGAAATAGCCGAAACGGTGTCGTACGGCTGAAGGTGAGGTAAGCTTGGCAACTGCGTCGGCGGAAGCCATTGCAGGTGTAACCAAGAACGGAGGATGAGTTATCTCTGTTGGGGCAGAGCTGCTGGGTGAAAATTAAAGGGAAACAGCAAATCAGTAACAGGATAAGACTCTTCATATTTTTATTTTTATTTGGAATTATGAATCATTGCACTGTCCTTTTATATGAAAATTTGCATGCGAATATATAGGGAAATCTACTACTGTAGCTTAAATAAAATTTAGTATGAATTACTCCCTCCCATTGAAACGTTAATTAATGGGACAGATGAAGTAATTAGAAAGTGAAGATGGAGTTATCTTATAATTTGATCCTAATCACTTGCTTTAAGTAGTTTAGCATATTTAAGTGATCATACATATAAAATTGTTTATTTGTTTTAATTCATATTATTAAACTGAATTTTTTTAAAATTATCTTGTTTTTGTTTATGACTTTTATTTATTTTATTTAGTCATTTAATTTTATGTTTAAATCCATAATTAATTAATTTTCAAAATCAAAAGAGTTTTTATATCTTAATTATTAGTAGTGCAATTATACTTTTTGTGGTAGTCCGTGCTACCATTGATCTCTTAACTTGAGGATAATTATTATTGTGAATAAAGAAAAAAAGTGAACACAAATTATATTTGTTATATTGCATTATTTAATGTTGGAATATTATTTCTAGCCTAAAGTCGTTTTTCTGATAGAAACTTGAATAATTCACGACTTGTACTCTCAACTTTTATTAATAGATAGTGGCGCTAACTTTTGAGCTCGAGTCGTTCAACTCGGAAAAAAAAAAAATTCAAACTGGAGTAATTTACTAATACAAACTTGACTAATCCACAAATGACTTGTACACGAAGTTTTATCAATGGATTAGGCTTTCACTATTGCATTCCTTTTTTTGTGCAAAATTGACTGATAATCGGTCTTTGGTCTCCCCAGATCTACAACAATTTCTTGATCTGAACTCCATCATGGTTCATCTTGTTAAAATTTACAAAAGGATTGTGGAATGGAGGAGGAATTATTCTATCTCCAAGGATAAGCTGGAGTTTGAAGTTTTAGGGCTTGGAGAGCTTCTCCCAGAGATGGCCGAATTGGGGAGGAATGATTACAAGTTTCTCCGGCATGACTTCGATTATTCAAATGTTGGACACAGTCCGGTGGAGTTTCTGATGAAATACATTTTTCCTTGGAGGAACATTGAACCCCCCACGCCCACGCAGGCTTTTTTAACAGAGAAATTTGAGATGATGTTCAAGGTCTCGCCGGAGTTGAGCTCACTCCGATTTAGCAAAACTCGAAACATCGAAGTTTTCCTCTGTTTCCTTCTCGAACTTCTACACGACAAATCAGATTCTCGGGTTGAGATTCTTGAAAAGGAAGTGAGGTGTCTTCTTACCCTTCTTGGGGATGTATCATGGATGTTCCTCGACAGGGACGACCGACAACCACAGTTCCAGAAACTGATTGCAGACTTTGAAGCTGCGGCGAATCGAGTTGGAGGGTTGGTCTATTCGTCCTTCTTTTCGACTCGTGAATCGTTTGAAAGAATGGATGAGGGGATTGCTGCTGTCTCTAACCATACTGTTGAACTCTTGAAAGGCAGTCTTCACTTGTCTTATAATGTCACCCCACCAATTTATACGACTCCGAGGACTTGTACTGTCGAATCATTCGTCATTATCACCACTCTATTGGATGATTTGCGGGATCTGTTGAAACGGGAGGACAATCCTGTTGCTGACGTGAAGGATGAAATCAAGCTGCTATATAAGGGGCTTCTGCTTTTGCAATCTTCTATCAATGATATGAGATTAGCTTCTTCTTCTGCAATTGAAGAACTGAATCTGCCTCTGATGCGCACTGGAGATATTGCTCGTCAAGCTGAATATCTTATTACAGCGTTCTTGGTTAAAGATGCTCCCCTCACTTATGTCAACAGCAGGCTCATTTATCTAAACTACGAGATTCAGCGTATGAGAATGGAGGTCCAAGAATACACGCAGAGATACAACCTTGGTGGCTCGAAAGTGACTACGCATTTCAATGCACAACTGCCAGTACAGGATGAGAGAGACAACGACATCATCGTTGGTTTAGAAGAGAAGGAGAGGGAGATTTTGGATCAGTTGGTTGGAGGGGGGACGCAAAGCCTGCAAGTAATTTCAGTCTTGGGGATGGCTGGACTTGGTAAGACCACTTTAGCCAAGAAATTGTTTAATCATCCCTTGGTGAACTATACATTTGACAAGCTCTCATGGTGTCATATCTCAAACATATGAGATACCAAGAATACTTGCTAGCATTTTGATTCATATAAATAGTGAGCTTGATCATGGTGCGGTCTTGAATATGGAAGGAGAAAGATTAGTAGAATGCATATACAAAACATTGAAAGGAAGAAGATACTTTGTTGTTATGGATGATATATTGGACTCAAAATTGTGCTTTGAGCTGCTGAGGTGTTTTCCAGAAGATAACAATGGGAGCAGGGTATTGCTGACCAGCAGGAACAAAGATGTGGCTCCACCTAATAGCAAGATTCATGAGCTGCCATTTCTGTCCGACGACCAATGTTGGGAACTTCTAGAGAGGAAGGTTTATGGTGCAAAAAGTTGCCCTCCTAAACTGCAACACATCGGAAAAAAAATTGCTGCAAAATGTCGAGGACTGCCGCTCACTGCAGTTGTTATTTCAGGCGTTCTTTCAATTATGGGCGAGGAAGAAAGTGGATGGGAAGAAGTGAAAAGAAGTTTAGCGGCTTATATTGATGGTGGGGGGAATTCAGTGATGCAAATTCTGGAATTGAGTTACAATCGTTTGCCTGACAATATGAAGTCGTGCTTTCTTTATTTGGGTGTATACAAAGAAGACGAAGAAATTGTTGTTGAAAAGTTGTACCGATTTTGGATCGCGGAAGGATTCATAGTTGGAGAAAATGGGAAGAGTAAAGAAAGTGTGGCAAAGGAATATTTGATGGAGTTAATTAATAGAAATCTAGTGATGGTTTCCCAGAGAAAATCTGATGGAAGAGGAGTGAAAACCATTGTTCTTCATGATTTGTTGCGTGAGATGTGCTTGAAAAAGTGCGAGGAAGATGGCTCCCACGACACGTAATTAGTTTATACATACATGCTACTATAGTACTACTTGATTCCATTTTAGATAACTTCAATTTTCTTACTTCTTCTTTCAGCTTCCGCTCTATGAAGAACAAGAAATTAGTCCATAGCAGGGGAGATTCAGTGAACAATGAAGCTCTGTTCATTAGCCGACACGATCGCTCTTTCTATGGCAATGTTGGTGAGTCACCCTTTTATGTTGGTGACAAGATTCTATTGAGAGTGTGGCATATCAAAAAGGCTGCATGGTATGGGGCACCTTTAGCTGGACTAGAGTATCTTTTGAACTTGAGATACTTGGTTGATAGACAAGTGCCAACTTGTCTGGAGAAGCTTCAAAATCTTGAATATCTAACCGTGCAGTCCAATGAAACAACACATATACCTCCAGCTATTGAGAGATTGAAGAAGTTAAGATACTTTGAAGCATGGAATGCCGACTACGGCCAAGATTGGGATGTTAATAGCAAATGCAACAACCTCGAGCATCTTTATAGCATTACCATTCGAAAGCTTGAGGATGAGGAGTTTTTAAAACGCTCGCCCCGACTCACCAAACTTAAATGCCAATATGAACTGGTGCCGCGTAAATTGGACAAGAGGGAGCATCCTCTATTCGATTTCCGTTTCTTCACTCACCTTCACTCCCTCTCCCTGCATTTCTCCATTGAGGGAAAATGTAACTATGACCAGCTTGGATTCCCCTCCAACATCACGAAGTTGACCCTCGATAGGTGTAGGCTTCCCTGGGAGATGATCTCCATTGTTGGGAGATTAGAAAACCTTCAAGTTCTCAAGTTGAGAAACCGTGCTTTCGAGGGACAAGTGTGGGAGACAAGTGATGGTGAATTCCAGAGTCTGAGGTTCTTGAAATTGGATGTAGTATCTCTGTGTGTATGGAATGTTGCATCAAGCCAGCACTTCCCTAATCTGCATCGCTTGATCTTCAAGGACTGCCATTGGCTGCAGGATATTCCAGATGAGGTGGGTGAGATCCCATCACTTGAGCTGATAGAGGTGATTGGAAGATGCCCGAATTCATTGGGGAAGTCAGCAGAGAGAATAAAGGAAGAACAACGAGATGTGGGAAATGAACACCTCAGAGTCATCGTCAACACATATTAATAAAGGTTATGCAGGAGGACAGCTACATCTCACCATTATTTCCTGTATATAATTTTCTTTTATTTGATGCAGAGCAAATCTGCAGTTGTCATGATCTGGCCTTGCTGTATGTCCATGTCACATATCGATAAGCACTAATTAATTATTAAAACATTCTTCTAAACTTCATTAGTTATCGTTGAACAAGTTGCCAAATAATAAATCAGTTCTTTCTTCGTCCCATTAATATTTAAATATTTCCCTTATATTATCATAAAGTAAAATGTGTTCTATGTTAGGAACAGTTGAGTACGCAATAATTTACAAATATAATCATTATTTGGACAAAAAAATATTACTTTTAGTATTATTTTTAATTATAATAATTGTATTATTAAAGTGTGCGAGTTTTATATTTTAATTATATCAATGATCAATTCTCTTCATTATTTTATGTATGTCCGAATAGATATATGGAAGACCAGACAATTTTTCACTTTTTAAAATAATTATTACTTTCGTTATAAATAATTATTATTTTCGCTATAAAATATTATCAACTTTTTAATTACTATTATAAATTGTTTATGAAAGAACATTATCACTTTTCATTATCTTTGCCTTAATTAATTACTTAAAGTAATCAAATAATAAGTCAATTAAATTATCTTATATCTGTTGGGACAAAGTATTAAACAATTAACAAAAATATGAATTTGCTGACTATTTGGGCAAATTAAAAGGGCAAATTGAAAGTCCGAATAGCTGTTTTATGATGGTAGATTTAAAAACTAATCTTACAGTAATTTTATGACATGTATACAGATGCACAAAATACACAGTGGACACATTTGAATTTTTTAAGTCTAAGAGGGCCTTAATAATTTGTCAAATTTAAAATTGGGCTACAGAGTACATTTTTTATAATTGTGTTACTAAATACACATTCTTATTAATATACATTCTCTTATAATTTTTTAAATCTTAATTTTATTATATACACTCTTTAAAAATCCAAATTTACCCTTTATAGTTTTAAAAATATACCCACACCCTCATAATTATTTTAGGAATATACACAACCTCAATAATACATCAACTCTTCTTCTTTCCCAGTTAACTGTACTATATCCTCCTATTGTATCCATATTTATGGATTTTATCAATTAGCTGATTTTCCTCAACATCCTGTAGAATAACAAAACACCCAAAAGCCAAAGAAAAGAAGGCGTGTGGCTCATGCCTCGATTGATGAAATTGACAATTATAGGCTGCACGCATTTGATAAAATATAGGCTCATATTCCCATTAATTCAACTAGCTTTTGAACCCGTGCGATGCACGGGATAAAGGTAAAAACTACAAAATTTTGATTTAAAATTAGTTTATGCATATGGATTATATTAAGTAGTGACGTTGATAATTGTGATGTTGATAATTGTTTAATTATAATTGTAAATAAGGTGTCAATTTAATGTAATCTCATAATTATGATGAATGGATAAGATTCAATAATGTGATGAATGGATGAGATTAAAAATTGATTAGTAATCAAAATCAAAGGTGTAAATTAAAAATTGGTTCACTAAACCCTAAACCCTAAAACCCTAAACCCTTAAACCCTAAAACCCTAAACCCATAAACCCTAAACCCTTAAACCCTAAAACCCTAAACCCATAAACCCTTAAACCCTAAAACCCTAAACCCTAAACCCTAAAACTTTAAACCCTAAAACTCTAAATTCATAAACCCTATGTATAATCTATAATATAAAAAAACATTATATCAAAAAGATTATATACTTAATTATTTTAATAACTTAAATTATATCATAAATAAAAAAAACTACTAAATTTTGATTTAAAATTAGTTTATGCATATGGATTACATTAAGTAGTGACGTTGATAATTGTGATGTTGATAATTGTTTAATTATAATTGTATATAAGGTGTCAAATTAATCTAATCTCATAATTGTGATGAATTGATAAGATTCAATAATGTGATGAATGGATGAGATTAAAAATGGATTAGTAATCAAAATCAAAGGTGTAAATTAAAAATTGGTTCACTAAACCCTAAACCCTAAAACCCTAAAACCCTAAACCCTAAACCCTTAAACCCTAAAACCCTAAACCCTAAACCCTAAAACCCTAAACTCATAAACCCTATGTATAATCTATAATATAAAAAAACATTATATTAAAAAGATTATATACTTAATTATTTTAATAACTTAAATTATATATCATATTTTATTAAAAAAATTATATACTTAATTATTTTAATAACTTAACTTATATATCATAAATAAAAAAACTACTAAATTTTTATTTAAAATTAATTTATGCATATGGATTATATTAAGTAGTGACGTTGATAATTGTGATGTTGATAATTGTTTAATTATAATTGTAAATAAGATGTCAAATTAATCTAATCTCATAACCCTAAACCCTAAAACCTTAAAACCCTAAACCCTAAAACCCTAAACACTAAACCCTTAAACCCTTAAACCCTAAACCCTAAACCCTAAAATCCTAAACTCATAAATCCTATGTATAACTACCCGTACTCGTTCTTTTTAAGGTTTTGGTAAATCAGATATTCGAAAATATCTGTCATGTGATCACCCTAATGTTTATTTAGTCAAATTCGTACCCACTTTGTTAAAAAAATTATGATACTCATACTCATACAAAACTCGTTTATCATTACCCGTTGATTATACATACTAATTTAAAATTATTAAGATGCTATGACGAATAATATTAATTCAAAATTATTATTAATGAAGAAAATAATTTAATAATGAATTAATTGTTACGTACTCGTATCCATTTAAATATAAACTACACATTTAAGTACCCGTTTCATTAAAAATATATATTATGATTCTCCCTGTCTCTAATCTGTTTATCATTACCCGTTGATTACACATACCCATTTAAAATTATTAAGATGTTAGGATCAATAATATTAATTCAAAATTATTAATAATGAAGAAAATCTAATCTCATAATTGTGATGAATTGATAAGATTCAATAATGTGATAAATGGATGAGATTAAAAATGGATTAGTAATCAAAATCAAAGGTGTAAATTAAAAAATTGGTTCACTAAACCCTAAACCCTAAACCCTAAAACCCTAAACCCTAAACCCATAAACCCTAAACCCTTAAACCCTAAAACCCTAAACCCTAAACCCTAAAACCCTAAACTCATAAACCCTATATATAATCTATAATATAAAAAAATATTATATTAAAAAGATTATATACTTAATTATTTTAATAACTTAAATTATATATCATATTATATTAAAAAGATTATATACTTAATTATTTTAATAACCTAAATTATATATCATAAATAAAAAAACTACTAAATTTTTATTTAAAATTAGTTTATGCATATGGATTATATTAAGTAGTGACGTTGATAATTGTGATGTTGATAATTGTTTAATTATAATTGTAAATAAGGTGTCAAATTAATCTAATCTCATAACCTTAAATCCTAAAACCCTAAAACCTTAAACCCTAAACCCTAAAACCCTAAACCCTAAACCCTAAACCCTAAACCCTTAAACCCTAAAACCCTAAACCCTAAACCCTATAACCCTAAACTCATAAATCCTATGTAAAACTACCCGTACTCGTTTTTTTTAAGGTTTTGGTAAATCAGATATTTGAAAATATTTGTCATGTGATCACCCTAATGTTTATTTAGTCATATTCGTACCCACTTTGTTAAAAAAATTATGATACTCATACTCATACAAAACTCGTTTATCATTACCCGTTGATTATACATACCAATTTAAAATTATTAAGATGTTAGGACGAATAATATTAATTCAAAATTATTATTAATGAAAAAAATAATTTAATAATGAATTAATTGTTACGTACTCGTATCCATTTAAATATAAACTACACATTTAAGTACTCGTTTCATTAAAAATATATATTATGATTCTCCCTGTCTCTAATCCGTTTATCATTACCCGTTGATTACACATACCCATTTAAAATTATTAAGATGTTAGGATCAATAATATTAATTCAAAATTATTAATAATGAAGAAAATAATTTAATCATGAATCCATTTAAATATAAATTACTCCATTTAAAATTATTAAGATGTTAGGACCAATAATATTAATTTAAAATTATTAATAATGAATAAAATAATTTAATAATAAATTAATTGTTAAAACTACATTATAAGTTATAATTATTAATTAATTAATTATATAACATAACATATTTGAAATACCTGTAGTCGTAATTATTAAATAATTTAATAATGAATTAATTGTTAAAACTATATTATGGATTTTGTTAAAATATAAAAATTAGTGAAATATGATATTATTATTTCAAAAATTAAATAAGGATTTTAAAATAATTTAATAATGAATTAATTGTTAAAACTATATTATGGATTTTGTTAAAATATAAAAATTAGTGAAATATGATATTATTATTTCAAAAATTAAATAAGGATTTTAAATAAGGTATCATTATTAATGTATCATTTTAAATAAGGTATCATTATTATGACAAAAAAATGAATGTTCAAGATCTAATCTTATAAGTGTGATGAATGGATGAGATTCAGTAATGTGATGAACGGATGAGATTAAAAAAGAATTAGTAATTAAAATCAAAGGTGTAAATTAAAAATTGGTTCAATTTTTACTTTTTCACTTTGCTATTATATTAATAGAGATTACTCACTACATTAAATTATAATACCCCTTGGAACGGTGCCGGAGGTGCTGCCGCACAGGATCCCACTCCGGCGAGAGCCCCAATTTTTTTATTTTATATTTATATATATTATATAGTTTAAACTTAAAATATTATATAGTGTTTAGTATTGAGTACTCCAGTTGGTACCTTAAATTTGTTGTTTGATGTAACCTCGGCTCGGCATTGCCTTTGTGATGAGAAAAACACGCTCTAACCTACTAAGCTACATGCCACGTGGTCAGCCTCTTCCCAAGTACCCTCGGTCTTGGCATGTTGTAACCTCGGCTCAGCATTTTTTTTCTTTTTTTATGTGGGTTCATCTCAAAAAGTTGAACCTCAGCATCCTTCCAAAATAAACCATCGGCAGTACACGCTCTAATAGACAGAGCTATGCATCATGTTTTAACTTAAACTGAACCCCAAATCCGAAGCTTTCTCTATTTCACGTATAGCATTAATTAAACATTTAGGGCTTGGAGAGCTTCTCCAAGAGATTACCGAATTGGGGAGGAATGATTACAAGTTTTTCCGGCATGACATCAATTATTCAAATGTTGGACACACTGCGGCGGAGTCTCTGATTAAATACATTAATGCCATTTTTCCTTGGAGCCCCCCACGCCCAGGCAGGCTTTAACAGAGAAATTTGAGATGCTGTTCAAGGTGTCGCCGGAGTTAAGCTTACTCCGGTTTAGCAAACCTCGGAACTTTTGTCGCCAGCAGGCTCACTTATCTTAACTGCCAGATCCAGCGTATGAGAATGGAGATCCAAGAACAAATGCAGAGATACAACCTTGTTGACTCAAAAGTGACGACGCATTTCAATGCACAACTGCCAATACAGGATGAGAGTGAAAGTGACATCATAGTTGGTTTTGAAGAAAAGGAGAGCGAGATTTTGGATCAGTTGGTTGGAGGGGGAACACAGAGCCTGAGAGTCATATCAATCTTGGGGATGGCTGGACTTGGTAAGACCACTTTAGCCAACAAATTGTTTAGTCATTCCTTGGTGAACTATATATTTGACAAACTCTCATGGTGTGTCATCTCTCAAACATATAAGATACCAAGAATACTTGCTAGCATTTTGATTGATATAAATACTGAGCTTGATCAAGATGAGATCTTAAATATGGAAAGGGAAGCATTAGTAGAACACATTTACAAAACATTGAAACCAACAAGATACCTTGTCGTAATAGACGACATATGGGACTAAAAATTGTGCTTTGAGCTGCTGAGATGTTTTCCAGAAGATAACAATGGGAGCAGGATATTGCTGACCAGCAGGAACAAAGATGTTCCTCCACCTAACAGCATGATTCATGAGCTGCCATTTCTGTCGGATGAACAATGTTGGGAACTACTAGAGAGGAAGGTTTATGGTGCAACACATTGGAAAGAAATTGCTGCAAAATGTCGCTCACTAGAGTTGTTATTGCTGGTGTTCTTTCAATTATCGGCGAGAACAAAAGAGAGTGGGAAGCAGTGTCAAGAAGTTCAGGCTCTTATAGTGGGGAGAAGTCAGTGATGCAAATTCTGGAATTGAGTTACAATCGTTTGTCAGACAATTTGAAGTCGTGCTTTCTTTACTTGGGAGCATACGAAGAAGATGAAGAAATCTTTGTTGAAAAATTGTACAGATTTTGGATCGCAGAAGGATTCATAGTTGGTGATAATGGGAAGAGTAGAGAAAGTGTGGCAAGAGAATATTTGATGGAGTTGATCAATAGAAATCTAGTGATGGTTTCCAAGAGAAAATCTGATGGAAGAGGAGTGAAAACCTGTGTTCTTCATGATTTGTTGCGTGAGTTGTGCTTGAAAAAGTGTGAGGAAGATGGCTCCCACGACACGTAAGTTTTACACATACATGCTTGCTACTACTTATTTCCATTCTCGATAACTTATACTATTTTCTTACAACGTTTATCCTATTTTCAGCTTCCACAGTGTTTACAGGAACAAGAAATTAATCAGTAGCATGCCAGATTTAGAAGATTTTGTGAACAATGAAGCATTGTTGATTTCCCGACATGATGGGTCTTTCTATGGCAATGTTGGGGAGTCACCCTTTTATGTAGGGGACAAGATTCTATTGAGAGTGTTGGATATCAAAACTTCGTATGGGGCACCTTTAACTGGACTAGAGTATCTTATTAACTTGAGGTACTTGGTTGATAGACAAGTGCCAACTTGTCTGGAGAAGATTCAAAATCTAGAATATCTAACCGTGCTGTCCAATAAAACCACACGCATACCCCGAGCTATTGAGAGAATGAACAAGTTGAGATACTTCCAAGCATGGAAGGCCGACAGTAATAGCAAAAGTAACAACCTCGAGCATCTTTCGAGGATCACCATTCGAAACCTAGAGGATGAGGAGTGGATCTCCATTGTCGGGAGATTAGAAAACCTTCAAGTTCTCAAGTTAAGAAAACGAAACCGTGCTTCCTAATCTGCATCGGACTGCCATTCCAGATGACATGGGTATGATCCCAACACTTGAGCTAATTGAGGTGATTGGAAGTTGTCCGGATTCACTGAGAAGGTCAGCAGAGAGAATAAAGGAAGAACAAGTAGATGTGGGAAATGAACACCTGAGGATCATCGTCAACACATATTAATAAGAGGCCAACTACATTATTTCGTGTATATAGTTTTCTTTATTTGATGCACACCAAATTTGCAGTTGTGATGTTCTGGCCTTTGCTCGATGTTTTTGTCATGACATATTAGCATTTTAATACAATGAACTGCCCATTCATTAGCCACGTGAAATTGAGAAAGGGAAGCCCTGTTCCTCAATAGCTTCCCATTCCTCCCGTTCCTCTGCATCAAACAGCTTTCGTTTGATCATCCCCTTTTAGATCTTCAATAATTGGCAGAATATATTCTGGAGTTGGATCCTCTCTCTCTCTCTCTTCAATCTTGCCACTCATTTCATTACTCTGTTTACACTCACCAATCACCATTGCCTCCTCCAACAAGTGGGGAAACCTTCCACCTAATCCGCTGCCATCACCCACTGGTTGGAATCCTTCTGCTCCATCACCATCTATTATTGAAATCGGAGAGTAGTAGAGCGCAAGGATCCAACAAACCTTCGGCGCAGGCAACGGCGAGTTCTCACAGCGGCAACTCTTCTGACGATGTGCAGCAATCGACGGCAACAGCATATCTTCCGTGGGAGTTGGCTGCAGACTTGCGATCGACAGCAGAGACCGGCGAGCCAGGCTTGCAATGGGCAACGATGCTAGAGGCGCACGCATGGACCCGGCGGTGATAGCTGCGCTGGAGTTCACGCTTTCTGGCAGATCTGATCGGTGATGCAGACTGGAGAAAATCCGGCCACTTGAATTGTTAAATGGCCTCTTCATCTAAAAGCTTTAGGGGCATGTTAGAGTGACTTGATTAAATATTATTAAAAAAATTAGACTTGCTGTTCATCAATTGAAGATAAACCCTAAACCAGTCACCAATTGATGCAGAATTTGTGACGAAAATATCAGTGATTGAGCCCTAATTGAGAATTTTGATGAAATCATGCAGAGAACGAGTGTGAACAGGGCTTCCAAACAATAAATTTTCGTAGCAAATTGTCAAATCAATAAGTTTTTGTATCAATCAAATGATATTGATTGGGATACTTAGGTTGAACAATAGTGATCTTCCCTAAGTTGAACTTTAGGCAAGAGTGAATGCAAGTCTTTGCCTTCTGGAATAGCACATAAAACTGTACAGTAGGAGAGACAATTGTCAACTCACTCTCTCTTCATTAGAGGAGGGTTGCATCATATATATATATATATATATATACCTACAAATTGAAAACTATCCTTCATGTATGTCTTCTGTATCTACTATCTACCAACATAACAACACATGGTTGAAACTGAAACCGAAAGTGGACAATTAATGTCTCTTTTAGGATATGAAACAGTCCTCTGTTGATGAGCTGCATGAGAGCATTTGGACTTCACTTTATTAGGGGTGGGCGGTATGGCATACCGAAGATTTTTGGTCATACCATATACCGTACCGAAATTTTCGGTATTTAAAAAATCATATCGTTACCTTACCTAAACTTTCGGTATACCTTAGTTCGGTATACCAATATTTCGGTATAAGAAAATAGTATACCTTCTGCTTACCAATATTTCGGTATGCCATACCATACCTAAAATATCGGTATATATCATCCTATTACATAGTTTGCTATACCATTATACATCTAAAATTCAATAAATCTTATAAAAACCATGTACTAGAAAAGTGAAAGATAGCTATAAAACATACTCTAATAAATAACAAATTCAAAAATATACGACAATCTACAAACGACCAAATTAAATAAGAGTAAGTCTCATGAAAACCGGGTTTACAGGTAAGCCTTATTTTTTAATATTACTCTTTAATATATAAAAAATAACTCTTTGAAGAGTAATAATTTTTGCACAATAGAGTAATAATTCGTATCTCTAAAAAGTAATTTTTCATGTACTTAAAGTAATCCATACATCGAGATTTACAAGAATTTGAAGAGTAATTTTTTAATTTAAAAAGTAACAATTCATGTGCTAAAGAGTAATTTTTTATGTACTAAACAGTAACCGAGTTTACATAATTAATATATCTAAACCCGTTTTACAAAGTGTTTGTTATTAAATAAATAGTACCTAAGAGATCTACACAAAAATATATTCATATACATAGAATTACTTAATTAAAAAATAAGCACTAATATCATGTAAATCAATGATCTTTATCAATAATTTATAATTATGAAGAAATATACAGTAGGACTTTAGATTTAATCTTTAATAAAATAGTGTATATATATAATTTAATTAAAAATTATAATACATAAATAATAATTATAATTGTATGCATCATCTAATATGGTAATATCGTATCATATAACTCAAAAATTGAATATTTTATGGTATTTCGGCATATACCAAAATACCGCGGTATTAATTATTTATATACCTTTATCATACCAAAATTTTCAATACGGTATCATACCTTACCAAAAATTTCGGCATACCTAAAATTTTGGTAAAATCGGTATTTTTCGTTATGATAAGGGCGGTATACCAAAATTTCGGTATATTTCCCCAGCCCTACACTTTATGCAGTGCACATTTGCATTTGTGGTGATATGGCCTCCGCTCAACTTCCGTGTCGCGCACTGATAAGCTTCCCATGTTAAACGCACAACCGAACGTCATCTCAGATGCTCCCATGGCCATTTCTCTTCTCTTGGTGTCTTTTAAGAGAGAGAATTTGTATGATTTCTTGGATGTTGTTTGAAGGATATGTTTATATAGATGTAATTATAAGCTGGTCTTTTTCATCTATGATAAGAACCAGTGGCGGATCCAGAAAACTGCGGTGGGGTGGGCTAAGTTTATTGAAGAAAATAAAAAATAATAATAATAATTAAAAAATAATATATATATATATATATATATATATATATATATATATATATAAAATTTAAGAAGATATATTTATTTTTTAGCTTCATTTCGTTGGGCTTAAAATATTTTTGGGTTGGGCTAAACTTAAAAATTCTTATAAGAAAGAAGATATATTTATTTTTTAGCTTTATTTGGGTGGGCTGAAAATATTTTTGGGGTGAGCTAAACTTAAAAATACAAATTATTTATAAATTATTTACATATGATATAATGGGCTTTTGGGGGACAGCCCTGGGCTTGAGCCCGGGGCTGCCCCCACATACATCCGCCACTGATAAGAACTATGGTTGTTTGGTAGTAATCTTGATTGTAGAGAACACTGATCTCAGATTTCCTGCGATAGTTACAAGAGAAGTTTGCATTAAATTATGAAGTTGCTTTGTTGTGTTGTGAATATATTCTGAGTTCTTACTAGGAGATTCGAGTTCCTAGTAATGAGACAAAAAGGATGTGAGAGAATAGTAGTCAAAGAGTGAAAGCATTAATTAACTAATTAAGGATGTTGTTTCTTCTTCATGTTTTTTACTTGCATGGCCGCCAACACTTTTTTTTTCTTCTAATTTTGTATTGATTTTTTTAAATAATTTAATTATATATACTACATATTAAACATAATATAACAATATGTGTTCGTAGCAAATTGTCAAATGTTATTGGCTAGGTTGCTAGTCTCTCGGGTTTGATTCCATTAACATCGCTGCTAGTTTTTCTTTTTTTTTGACAGAAGATATATAGGCTGCAAGTTTCGATTTGGGGCTTAGCCTAAGAATTCAGTATAGCAGAATTTTTTTGTCATATATATATATGATACTTGATTTAAATTGTTTGATTCTGTACATGTGTGTCATATTCAGCTGATGGCTGTTCATCATGATAATTTAAAAAAATTATTAAATTTTCTAGACTTTTGCATATTTTGATCAGATAATATACAATGAAAACTTAGACTTGCTGTAATTTCAATTTTTTTTAATCCTATATATATATTCCTTTTCGACATTATTGCAGGAGTTAGTCTCTTGTAAACAGGTTTACATCATAAACCCTGTAGTCCCCTTAATTTAAACGAGAATTCGAGTGGCGGTAACAACGACAAGCACAACGAGACACGTTCATGCCCAAGAGAATAATAATCATGTAAAAATAATTATATCGATACAATGTCAAGTCCTGTACGTATTGACAATTTAGAGCATCTAAATATTTTATTCTGTAGTAATAAGGTGAAAAGATCAATACTTTTGTCATACTACTTATTAGGGACTAGTTAAACACTTGTGTTTAAGAATTTAGTTTAGTTTAAACTGAGAACATAAGAAGATTTTGAAGAGATGGAGCAGCCTGATGTTGATAATGAGTAGCTTTTCTTGAAGTCCGCTTTTGGAAATGAAACATTAATCCTGAGTAGTGGAACGGAAGTCGAGTGTTTTCTTTTGATTTCATGCAATGCACATTTGCAGTGGCGATGATATGGCCTTCGCTCGATATCCATGTCACGCATTGATAAGCTTCCATCAATGGGACACCAGAGCATCAACTTTGATGCTCCGATGGTCATTGAACTTCTCTTCTTTCCCCTAGATTTGAAATGTGTGTTGATTAGAGATTGTATGTATGTGTAATGTTGTAAGACTCATGAAGGGTTTATATAGGGCAATGAGAATTATGAGAGTGCCACTTTATAACAAAGATTTGATTTTTAAATTTTTGTGTTTTTTTCTTGTGAAACTCTCAATGAGAAAAGATGAAAACTTTGTTGATGAAATACTGTTTTCTTGGAGATTTGATATCCCAGTGTGGGTCCCTAAGGTGTGAACAAGAAAGGAGGAGTGACTGAGATGGGGTGATCAAGATTTGGTAGTTTAATTAAAGAGATATTGCTACCGATCTGTTTCTGAATAGTTGTCATCTTTACTAATTCATTGAATGTTTTTAATATATTTCTTATGATCATTTACTAAATAGTTGGAGACATCAAAATTAGGTTTCTAGAATTAAATTTTGTGTTGTTTTATGAATCAAAGGATTCTAGTGTTTCACTATAATATGCTGTTAAGAAATGATCTGGAGTTTAACTCTATACATGTTATGTTAAAAGATTATAAAGAATTGTAAGAATCTGATGTGGTCTTAAAGGTGATGTGTTAGGGTATATATAATGCAAGAAGTTGTTGTTGGAGAGAGAGAGGATCAATCTGCATATTTCTTGTAGCTGGGTTTATATAGATGTAAGGTACTGATCAAAACTATGATTTATTAGTGGTAATCTAGATTTTACATAGCAATTAGTTTCAGATTTCCTTTGTAAAAACTACTATGAAATTGTTTTATTCTGTTCTTAAGCAATCACTTATTAACTATAGGGAATCTGACTTCTATTTGTGGGGCCTAGAGACTAGAGTCTCACAAGGATGGAATCCAAAGAATTAATAAAAAATGAGTTAACTTGATATAAAGGGTCTTGTTGGAGTTCATTTGGTTTACAGGGTCTTCCCTCTTTAATGAAATCCATGAAAATCAAATTTTTATTTTATTTTATTTTGGCTGATAATGTAAAGGACACCATCTATGTTTAATGAGGCTCTTTGTTTCTGAATTTTAATCTTTAAGCTCCCCTACTCTACCAACTTGAACACCTTATGTAGAGAAAATATTATTAGCACTTCCATTAGAACAATAAATGTTCGTAGCAGATTGGCCAATGGTATTGCTTAGGATGCTAATCTTCTAGTTTCAATTTAGAGAACATAAGTTTTTCTTCTTTTAATTTTTAGAAAATTTTTCAATTCAAGATCTGAAAATGAGTAAACTATCCATTCGATTCGAGACCTGAATTACTTTTTCTATTAATTATAGACGTAAAATATATAAAACTATCAATTTGAGGTCTTAATTTGTCACATATTTTCTCCAATTTTATCGATTCAAAATTATAAGACAAAGTTATAGGAGTCGGCTAGCTCACCACTTTGTTTAAGTAATGAGAGAAAATCATAGTTTCATGACGTACTGAAGTAATCTGAGTTGCTCGTTCTCGAACCCTGCTTGGAGCGAGAGAGATAGCATCATAGCAGGGTTAAGAAGGATAGGAACAAGAGTTACATTTATTTGCACAAGAAATGTGCTCCCTACTCCTAGTTGATTAACTATTAGGAAGTGTTTGGTTCACTTTTAATTAATAATACTCATTGGGTTTTAAATTTTTTTCTAAAAATTAGAGAATTTATATACTAATTGGACTTATGCGGGCTTAATTTTCATCTAAGCCCATTAATAAAAAGCAAGGGGTCAGGTGAAATACAATCTTGAGGGGGGAACTGGGGAAGTGTGTTATAATATCACATGAAACTAGTATGGAATTAAGAAAATTATAATGCTCATCTATTACTTTATCACATTTACAAGCTTTATTAACCCAATTATTAACTTTAGTGAACCAAAAACTTTAGTGAACCAAACATTCCCTCATAAATGTAAAAAGATTGAGTAGAGATTGAGAAGAGATGTAAGAATCTGATTGGGTCTTAAATGTATGTGTGAGCAAAAAGTTGAAGTGGGAGAGAGAATCAGTCTGCATGTTTCTTGTAATGTTTATATAGATCTAAGGTACTGATCAAAACTATGATTGTTATTGGTGATCTAAATTCTAACATAACAATAAGTTTCTGATTACCTCTGTGAAAACTATGAAGTTGTTTTGTTCTGTTCTAAAACAATTAATACTAATTAACTAAAGGGAATCTGGACTTCTATTTGTGGGGCCCAGAGACTAAGTCTCACAAGGATGGAATCCAAAGAATTAATAAAAATGAGTTAAATTGAAACATAGAATCTTGTTTGCAGTTCATTTGGTTTATAGGGTCTTCTTTAATGAAATCCATGAAAATCAAATTTTATTTTTTTTATTTTTTGGCTGATAATGCAAAAGACACCATCTATGAGGCTTTTTGTCTCTAATAAAGAATGGTCACATGCTCATTGGTCAAGAGTTTGAAATCATGACTTCCCATCTATACGCTCACTTACTCCACCAACTTGAACACTTCTGAGACGATTTTATTAGCACTTCCATCAAAACTGTGTGATTTTGAATATACTCTTCTTGTCTATGTCATTGGGTACATTAAGTCTTTTCTAGGAAGATTATATGCTTGACCTTTTTCTTTGTAGTTAATCTATTATTTGGGAACTCTTAAATCCTCCCATAAAATTTTGAACCCTTTCACTAAGTAATATTTCAATAATTTAATATAGTTTCAATAATTAAGCTAGAGTATCTTTCATGGATTACTCTTAACTCTTAAGAAGGTGAAGGATGAAGAGTTGTTGCTCCCCATCTTGGTAAACTCAAATGCAGATAGTTTTCAGATTCAGTAGTTTCAATGGGTACATTAGAAAGATGTGGGTTGATTGGAAAGCCCTCAAATTAATAGGAGGGGGGAAATGGGATACAAAAAACTGAGGTTCTTGGAATTGAACAGAGTGAGTAGCCTATTTTACTTATTTATTATAGCATTTCTTGGAAGCATCATGCAATGAGTAGCAAGAGAAAAATATTGGAATTACAACAGGAAGCATTATTCCATGAGTAGCAAGACAAATATGTTGGAATTACACCAGGAGATGTCCAAATGACAACTTCCTTGTCATGTAAAAAACAAGAACTACTAGAAACTTATTTAAATGCAGGAAATACCATTAAGTATAAAATATAATTCTGCTATTTGTCTTGATCCCAATTTTGAGTCACTTTCACTTAATGTTGTATTCCACAATAATATTCTGTTAAGAAATCTGTAGTTTAACTCTATGCATTTGTTTTGGAAATTTCCATCAAAGTCATAGAAGCCAGCTAGCTCAGTAGCTCACCACCTTGTTAGAGGGACTAAGCAAAGCATGAGGCACGCGATTTCCTTTGATATTTTCGTGTGACATCTTCTGTACCATCTACTAGATGAGTAACACGTGTCATGATGGAGAAATCTAACGACATAGATTCTCTGCTTCAAGTCACTCGTTGGAATGGCAGGAGATGTTATACCAAAATATCACTGGACAGTCGGATTCCATACATGAACGTTGTATTAGCAGAGAAAATCATAGTCTGAAAAGAAGTACTAATAATAAAACTAGCTGCTCGTTTTCGACATGAAATTAAGGTAACAATGTTGGAGAAGCATAAGAGCAAGACACAATTTATACATATAATACACAAGGAATAACTCCTCAACTCTCTCTGTTTACATATAAGAGGGTTGCACAAGGCCTAAAACTCGAAAGTGTCTTCCGCGACTACATTCTATAAGCGTGCTCCTTAACATGCTCCATACTCTTACGTGGTGAACTAACATGCTCCCTACTCTTAGACGGTGAACTATGAAGGCGAAGAGATTGAGAGGAGACGGAACAGCAGGGTGGAAGCTCTTTCTTAGGTAGCGAAACGTTCGTCTGTTGACAATCCGAAGGCAAGCATTTGTCCTTAACCTTGTGCAATGCACACTTGCAGTTGCGGTGATATGGCCTTCGCTCGATGTCCATTTCGCATACGGTTAGGCTTCCGAAGATCATATCAGCTGCTCCGGTGGCCATTCTGATATGATGTGGTTTGAAGTGTGGTGGTTTGAGAGTGAAGTGCAGAAAGTAGGTGGAGAAAGAATCACTCTGAATTTCTGAATGGTTGTTGGAGGGGTTATATAAATGTATAAGGTTTAACGTTGTGTGATCAAACTAACCTATGTGAAAAACAATGAAGACTATGAAGTTGTTTTGTTTTGTTCTGAATTAATCACTTTTAACTAAGGGAATCTGGATTTATAATTGTGTCTTATTGTGTTTTCACATGGAAATATGCTGCACTTCATTTGGTTTTATTGGACTTCTTTAATGATGATGACATGATGTACAAGAGAATCAAAAGTTGGTTTATTTGGATGATAAGTTTAAGGAGTCTTTGTATAATATTCCTCCATATCCCATTAAAGTTGTTACATTTTTTTTTTTCACGGAAATTAAGGAGTTTAATATTTTAATATATAGTGGGTTGAGAATATAATATTTTAATGTGTAGTGGATATATGTATTAGTGAAGTGTGTAGAGTATGTGTGAGCTCCACGTAAATATATTAATATTTTTGTGTGGATCCCATATATTTGAAAAAGAAATATGATAACTTCTGTAAAATAATCTAAAAAAAGGAAAATATCATAAAGCCTTTAGAGGGAAGGAAAAGTAATTTTTCCTTTTTCTTTTTCAAGAATTATTATGTACATAATAATTGATGATAACGAGTTTCAATTTTCAACTCATGCCTTTTTAATAATGGTAATCACATGCTCTACTGAGAGGAACACAAACTACGCTCTTGTGGTTAATATAAATCATGTATATTTTGGACGATAAATGATGTTCTTCTATTGAAGCATTAATGTGTAGAAATGTCATAATATAAATCATGTATATTTAATATTTTGGACGATAAATGATGTTCTTCTATTGAAGCATTAATTTGTAGAAATATCAAAATGTTGGTAGGGTTGGGTTGATCCACAATCCACCATAATCTACCATTTTGCGGGTTAAACTAGGGCAAACTTATATAGGTACTAGGTTTGGACCATTGGTGGAGTGGGTTAATATGGGTTGGGAAATTGGTGAGGCATGACAGGTTGGTCCACGCAGACCAAATTTTATTTTTACATAAATTTATTAAAAAAATTAAAATAAATATGTCGAAATAGAATATTGGAATAAATTAATTAACCACAATTATAAAAAATTATAAAAATTAATTATTTTTCTAAAATAAAAAGTGGATTATTAGTGAGCTCTCATATGTGGGGCAGATTATTTGTGGGTTGGACTATTGATGGTCCATAATCCCTTATAACTCTTCTAATGCATAAGTATTTTATTTATTTAGAAATTGAGGTAATATACTAGAAAGAATACAAACTCAATCATAAAAATTTGAATAAGAGAACCTTGGTTAATGTAAATTTCACTAAGTTCTAAGTTCTACCACCAATTTTTATGAGTTTTTTTTTTTTTTCTTTCACACACACGTGAGCTCTCTCTCTTGAAAATTACTACTAAAAAACTCTCTTAGTTTTAATACTGGATTTCTTTAGATTCAAATTTTAAATAATTCATATCCCAATAATGAGAAGCTACTTGTACAGTCTTAATAATTTCAAATGCTAATTCGGAGTCTTTTATAATTGTAAAATCTTGTATCTACTTAGTAAACTTAAACAATTGTTTCAAGTGTGCTCATTTTTTACCTTGTGTGTAGACCTGTGAATTAAAATAGACATAATATCAAGGAAACATATACTACTATTTTATTAATTTCGTACCAAATTAGCTGCAATATAAAAACAAACTAACCATTGGTCATTGTATAATTCAAAATAACGAATTGTGTGGAACCAAATGTACATGCTCCTTTTTGAAGAAAAAAAAAAAAAAAAAAAAAAAAAAAAAAAACGTTATTCCTTAGACATGTCGACTATGAATCTTCAAAATGAAGAGTGTTACTCTTATTGGAAGAATGATACTTTATTGTCATTTTTTGCATCATCTTTTGTGCCAAAAGAAAAGAAATCAAATCATTTTTCTCAGGTTTAAGCTTTTTTTTTAAGAGTAATTTATCTCTCTTCTACATATTATTCATCCAAAGCACAGGAAATTATATACCAAATTGACACAAAAATTCGAATCGAAAAACACATATCACGAGAAAAATGAAAGTTTTCACGATAATTTTTTATGGAATCGCTCCAAAGTCCAAACAACTATACTAGAATGACACCAGATTATTTGTAGAATATTAATATTACAACTAAAATACATTTCAAAACAATTTCATTACTCGGACAATTAAAATACACGCAAATCACTTAATAAGTACTTACAATACTAAAAAAGAGGATTCTCCATCCAATTTTTTATCTTTAATACTATATCAAACCTAAAGGAATTAATCTCTTTTTAATCAATTACTCACGAGACAAAATGAAAGGATCTATGGCATTTTGTGGCCATAAAGGAATTCTCGCTTTGAGTCACACCTTCACATGAACACATCTCATATTTTATTTCGAATTTGATCTCATATTCTACTTATTAAATTTAAATATTTATCAGTACAGTTTACACTTTTTTTTAGGGTGATTTCACTAGTTAAATTTAAATCTTTTACTAGCAAAATACATGTTTTTCTTTTTATTTTTTCTACGTGTCAATGAAGTGAAACGGTGAATCCAAACTGCTTCACTCGATTATTTGGGTATGAAACAACACTAAAATGCTGCCATTGTTTAATGATATATATATTTATTAGAGTCGGGGTAATTTTTTTTATTAGATATAAATCTCACGGATTGGTCTTATTAGATGGGTATCACTTTTCTCGATCAAGTTATAATAGCAAATGAATTTTCCCTAATGATCGAGTCATGTCATTTTATATCCGTCTTACGAAGATTTATTTCATGAAACAGTCTCAGAGTGTCTCTTTCTTATTAGCAGGTGATCAAACATAACCTATCTATAGTTAAAATTCCCCGTTTATGCTTCCTTGAGCGAGCTCGTCTCACGAAGTGTTTTTAGATGCTCGTGAGATCTCGACCAATTCCATAGGTGGCATCATGCAGCTCTTGGAGCTCACAGAGAACTGCCTTCTTCCTGCAAAAGCATTTTCTATTCCTGTTTTGCATAGGAGACATCTTTTTCAATAAGGAAAAACCATAATTATCAAAGTATATATAGGTATTTCGTACAAATTCTTGAGAACAGCTTGATAGGATCAACACAGAAACACACACATTAGAAATGCAGAGTATATACAGAAAGAGTTAGTCTCCGGTGAATCATGTGGTCCCCCTTCCAATCCTATTATACCCTATGTATTGCTATGATTTAAATTAAGAGGAATCATAGGGTTTACACCGTAAACCCAGTTTACACAAGTGTTTGCCATGCAGGAAGATCAAGATTCATCAAATAATAAAAACTCACCAGAAAGTGGACTAAAAACATTAGAATGATCAATCTCAAGCCAGTTCTTCTTCAACTCATGGCTTCTGGCATTCCTCTCGTCTGCTACAAAAATGGAACAACTCTTGATGGCATAATCTCTTTTAAGTAAAGAAACATTCCTCTCCACATGAGATCCAACACCCTTCACTTTGTGCAATGCACAGTTGCAGTGGCGATGATATGGCCGTCGCTCTTTCTCCACGTCACTCACCGACAGGCAGCCGTCGAAGGCGAACATCACTGCTCTGCTGGCCATTCTCTCCTCTCCCAGATCAAGTACTGCTGTGTATGATGTGTGAGGGAGAGAGTGAGTGAGTGAGTGTGGAGGTGGAGTGGTACATGTTTGTTGGAGGGTATATATATGTAGTTTGTTGATTACAAGTGTGGGTATGAATTTCCTAGACTATGGAGAAGTTTAGTTTGGAGCTTTCTTGATCAACTAAGATGTATACTAGAGAAGGGAACTTTGTTTACTAGAAGATATGTATAGTGGACAAAACCTAACTAGGAGAGAGAATTATGTATGAAAAACCTAACTAGGAGAGAGAATTATGTATGACTTGCTCTTTGATTGTATACTACATTTCTCTACTTTAAGAATGTAAGTATACTTTTGATTAGGTTTTTCTTATCCATTTCTATTTACAAGTTTAGTTAATTTAAATGTACATAAATTTAGTTTAGTTTAGTTTAGTAATCTTTTACTTTTATAATTTAGTTATTTTTACGTTAGTTTAGTTACACAGCATCTTCGATCGTATTTTCGTACCTCATCTTTAGTGTCACGCGTTATATATAATTGACACATAAAAGGAAAAAAAATATTGGAAATATTGGTTTAGAGACTAATATTCAATTTAATTGATTATTTAACAACCAATATGCTTAAGGGCTATTTTCGAATATATGATTTTAGTGTGCAAATAATCTCAAAACCAATTCATGGTGAGTGAGAAATAATGCTCAAGTTGAATGGTTGAATGCAGATTATGTGGGAGTTACTCATGTTCAAACGGTTTGAATACTACATAATGGACATTTATGTTAACCAACATAAATTAATGTCATTATGGACATTTATGTAATCAACATAAATCAATGTCATTATAGAATTTAGTGTGGAAATTAAAATTCTCAAGCACTACTTGAGAGCCATTACTATAGGCTTTTTGGAGAATTAAAGTCTAATTTTATCTTTTGGACCAAGGTTCAGTCATGTAAGAACTCAGATGAAGGATGATCATTTGAATGGGCTCATTCCATATTATTTTCAATTGAAAGTGAGACCTACACGGTTCATAACAATTGGAAATGTTCAACCATCAGTTACAAATTCAAATTTGGATATGTAACAGTTGAGTATAAACGCGGCAGAGTCAATCTGTAACAGCATGTAAGAACTGATAACGGCCAGTATTAATTAACCCTATCGAATGCAGTAATTACTGCTGTAGGAACCTAAAACATGAGTGGGGTGATGCCTATAAATAGGTCATTCATCATTGTTGTAATACACATTTTTACCTTGTGAAAAATATTGCAATAGATGAGATCGATACATGAAAAGCTTTGAAATTTTTTAGCGTTCTTTCAAATTTTCTCAAAACCTTTTGAGTTTCTGTATATTGTTGAGTCACATATTTAGAAAGCAACATAGTTTAATCATTTCTTAGTTCATGGAGCTCTCGTACGTGGGGTTGATTAGTCATTTGTAGTCGGAATGACTAATTAAAGAATTTATCGAATCACAGGAAAGAAGATATTAGGGTTTAAGCGATCTCGTGTTTATCATAATTTTATAGAGATGATCATAAAGGGATATGATTAATTAAGAAATGACAATTAAACAATGGGATAGATGAATGGAAGATGGATGAATGAGCCAAGTAGATAGAGAATGAGACTAGCAATACTTAAAGTATGGAAAATCTAGGTATCATGCAATGAATTCATATGTGTCATGGGTTAATAACTAAGGGCCAACACGAATTCCACCTAAACTCCCTCTCGAGATAGATAGGATGTAGATCCTTAATAAGGTCTCAAAATAGCTTTAAGGTTGGTTCTCAATCAAACAATTCCAACTAGGTACTAAGTTCAATTAGAGAGTCCCCTCACACGATCAATTGACCTCTCGATCTAACCAATCGAATGTTCTATCAAAGGGTTCTAAATCCTAAAGGACATCTCTATCTCTTTAAGATTTTTAATGCACATGAGGTGTATGATAAAATGATTCAATGAACTATCCTAAATACATAATTGACTTATCAATCTAATCACATGTTTAAAACAACACACCACACAAATCATCATAAGCATTAAGATCTATAGCATCAATGATAAAAAATCAATAAACCCACTCAACATAATTATTCAATTACAAAATACCCAAAATTATCCAACATAATTCATATTGATAATCTCACAAAGGAGATTAGCCTCTCATAGTCTCAAAGAAAACAACATAGACAATTGTATCTCCAAAACACATGATTGAACTACAAAGAAGTCTACAAAAATTGGAATTAAAACTCCCTTGAATAGCTTCAATGGTGCTTCTTTTTCTCTTCTTGCATTCTCCACTCCCCCTTGCTTCTCTAACTACTTGGATGAAGATTTGGATGGTAGGATGAAGGTAGATGATATGGATGAAGAATTGATGAAGATGATGGTGTAAAATGGAGGAAATGGTGTGTGAGGTGTGTGCAGGGGTGAAATCCTTGGAATTCTGGTTCAAATGTTGAAATTGGGGTACTTATACCCCTTGGGAGCTTCTAGAAGGTTGCTGAATTTTTCTTATTTTTTGCACGGACACGGCTCGTATGCGTGCACACGGTCAGGCGTGTGCATCCACACTAGTCGTATTCCGCACACGGCCATGCCTATGGGCATGTAGGTGTTTCAGATGCTGGCGCACGATCTTGGCTTACAAGGGCGTGTTTCGTACACGAGCCGTGTGCGGAACACGGCCGGGCGTGTTGGTGCTGCTCCTATTTTTCTTCTTTTATTTTGGCTCGTTCTCCCTCGTTTCAACTACGAGTTGAGATTCGCTTTTTCCCACATCTTCCTTTTCGCGTGTAGAATCTATTTTTACCTGAAAATCATACGTTTAAGCTCATTCTCACATATTTTCATAAAAAACAAAATACAATCAAAATACATATAAATACAGATAAAATAATACGAAAACACACATAAAAAGACACTAAAATTTAAGTGAAAATATCACTCATCAGGGGTGCAACTCGTACAAGAGACGAATCTATTTTACCATTGGGAACAACACGTCTGAACCGTAAACACTACCGGGACGTGATTATTTTGCGGGTAAAGTTCTGGACTTGACTCGGCTTAATTTACATCTAATGATTCTCTTATTTGTTCTGGAAATATGTACAAAAATATTCGTGTAAGAACTTGAAGCTGCTGATTTTGGAAGATCAAGTCGAAACTGGATCTCAACACATTCCAAAACTCAGATTCAATCTGGAATTCAACCTACTTGAGAAGATAAGTCTGATTTAACAATTTTGATAGATGTTCAAACTCGCCCGTGTGAGAACTGAAACTGCTCCAGAAAGTTGATTTTTCTGAAGTTCTTTGTCCAAGACTGTATTGTGTTATTTCAGTCAATTCTTGTAATTTTTCAGTTTGTTCATCCACTGTAATTTGTATTGTTTGGTCACCTAAATCCCCAACAAAAAAGAAATCCATCCATTATTCATTGGGTTTAAGTTTTTTTTATTAGGGTAGAGTTTTTCTTTCTCTCATACATCCAACAGTACGGCACAGGAGATGATATACTAAAATGGCACAAAGAATCTAAACTGAATTTTAGTGTTTTTTTTTTCAGTTATTTTTATATTAATCTAAATCATTTTGGAAGTTTAATATCTTTTATTTTGGCAAAGACTTGTGTGAAACAGTCTCACGAAATTGCTCTCGTAAAACGGATAAAAAATTATAATCTTTATAATGAAAAGTAATTACTAATTAACGAAAAGTGATAACATTTTAAAAAAAATAAAAAAAATGATAAGATTATTAAAATAAAAGGGGCAATCTTGCTTGAGAGCGTTTCACGGTATGAGAATTTTACATTTTTAATTAGTTAGTACTTTTTATTAAAAATATTATCAATTTTCTTCAAAAATGTTGTTACTTTTTATTTATATTATAAATTGTTCATGAAATAGTTCACTGCATTATCACTTATTGAATATCATTTTTCATTAAAATGTATCACTTTTTATTCATCTCACAAAAGTGCTTAAATGATACGTCTCACATAAATTTTTGCAAATGATTATTTACCCTATGGATAATATAGTATATAAACCATGGTGAAGTTTCATGAATAGAGAATTACAATTATAACTCTAAAAATTAACATGAAATTCTAAGAATAAAAGTTAAATTTTAATATAAATAGTTACACAAACTACAATATTTTACATGCAACTTTTGCAGAATAAAAGTATAATTTTACAGAACTAAAATTCAAAGTCAAAAAATTATAATACTGTATAAAAAAATAATTTTAAAAATATGTAGCATCACCATGGAGAAACATTGTTACAATGAAACTAAAGACTCTGCATAGTTACAATTTACAATGAAATTCCTAAAATACTTTATACTCTAGTACTATGTAATTCATATAACGTAAAAATATAATACAACATAAAGTAATACTTATCTTTGGTTCAATACATTTTTAATATTTTTTTCATTTGTTCATTTTAGTGCAATTTTACACCTTAAAATTAATCATCTTAAAGGAACTTAAATTAAATATTAAATAATATTCTTTCTATTAATTTAAACTTTTAAATCTAGTGATCATTTAACATAATAAATAGTCAATCTAAAGATCTAAAATTCAAGCTTCACTGCAACCCAACTCATATAAAATTATGTGTGCAAGGTAGTATATCAGTGTATATGGCACTTCTTTCTACAAACATAACTCACTTCCACCCAACCCATATAAATGTATTAAATGATATTACTCTTCCCTACAAAATTAACTTTTTTTAAGTGGATTTGACTAAGTATTTAATGATATTCCTTTCTACCCTCTACTCATTTAAACTTGTATATGGTCATTTAACAAGTAAAAATACTTAAAATAAAAAAAGTTTTCACTACATTTCGGAAAAAAATAGATCAAACCCAAACACTCTTACACCTCTCTACACTTTATTTTGAAAATGGCCATCTCACTTCACATATTTATAATTTACACCTTAATAAAAATGTAAAATAATAAAATTTATAACAGTGAGTGCAAATATTATAAAGAAAAAAAAACTAAAATAATCTTGACATTGTCTACCATATAGTATATTAATTAAATTATGCATAAAGTGTATTTAGATTTTAAATCACATCAAAGGGTGGTTCAATGTTTAAAAATTTTCTCACGACTATCACATTTAAATTTATTTTTCTAATCTATATTTGAGTATAAATTTATTTTTAATATTGACAATTTTTTAACAGCAAATTATAGAAATATTAATACTATTATTACTCGTGACGACTGACATGCAGAAGAAATACTAATAAAAGGAAACTTAAACATATTGGGCTTCTCAATATAAGCCCATTATACTTTTATTTTGGGCAACAAACAATTGGAGGAACATATCAATTTGAACTACTATATATGACTGGATATCACAATGAAACTATCATTGACTATGCTGTTAGTGAATTCCCATTTAAAACATCCTTTTTTCTTAAATATATTCCTATTCCAAACTATCTTATTTTTAAATATTTATATTCCATGTGACTATGCAGTACATTTGGAGGTATTGGTACATCTGTATAATCTAGATAGTTAGATTAAATTTTTATTTATTTTTTATTATTCAATAAAATAAAATAATTAATAACTACCTATTACATCCTCACTTCTATTCTATAAACTTCTAGTTGCATTACTGTACACTACAGAATAACTTTATTTTTAAATATTTATATTTCATGTAATATCGTTTTAGATTATATAAGTTGGTAATGTGTATAAGAATATAATATTTTGTTTTGATGAGTGTACATTCTAATTAATGAAGATATAATTTTTTCAATGACAAAGTTGATTGAAATATAAAGAGCGCTAAGTATTGACTTAAAAAATTCTCAAAAAATGAAAGATACAAATTTTTATACTAAAGAATACAAAATTAAATTTGGGCACGCAAAGCTTGATACATGCAAGCGTGTAAGACTTTGCCTTTTTTTCTTTTTTCTTTTTCTTATTTGATTTTTTTAAAATTATTCCTAGGCACATCTACAAATCCCATTAATTTTCAATATGCTAACTTTTCATACATTCTTTTTTCTTAATCAATACTCTTTTTTTCTTCTTCTTTTTCATCCCTCATATCATTTCTCATGTCAATTATTACTTTGATATACACTGATTTGATATAAAATCAAAACTCATCATGTTTAATAAATTTAAGGGTAAATCTTATATATTCAAAATAGAGAAAATTTTCTCTTCAAAAAAAAATCAAAATCAAAACTCATCCTACCAAAAACTCAAAATAAAGATTAATTACAAACACAATATTCTTAAAATAAAGTTTTCAAAACCCAATAAACAAACATTCAAATAATCTTTGATTCATTAAAACTATTAGGTAAGTTAATAGGGAATGAGTCTTAATCTTTATTAACTTCATCAAATATTGTAATCCACATGATCTCCTTAGACTAGAATCTATTAAGCCCCTTGTTTTTAATTAATTAATGGGCTTAGTCAAAAATTAAGCTTGTTTAAGTGCAATTAATAATAAAAACTCCCTTATAATTTTAAATAAATTTTAAGGTCCCTCAAATATTATTCACTTCATATGAACCAAACACTCATTGAGAGTTTATCACATTATCCCCTTAAAAATTATATTGTCCAAATCATTTAAAATAAAATATAACTAATCTGAATATGCACAACATTTTTTAAGATAAAAAAATAGCATATCATCTCATTCTAATATATTTCCCTTCACTTGTTACTGGATTTCTTAAGATTCTTTTACACTTCATTTTTTGGAATTTTAACTTAATGTGAGATTACTTGGAATTTTGTGGTCTTTACAATTAACCCTTTTTTTGAGATATTTTCATGCGAATCAAAGCAAGGTTTATTCGTTCATCATTGTTCATCTTCATACAAGTCGACAATTCGATATGTCATATTCTTACTCACATACAAAATAATTTATACATTTATTTAATGGTCCATGGAGGAAGTTGTTAATTAACACACGGTATTAATTTTGTTTTACACTTTCCACTTTTATGTCATTTCCAAATTTCAAATACGTGTCTACATTGGATCTTAGTAGCGCACCTAATTAAGTTATGGAAAAATATCAAAATTAGTCATTTATATTCGGTGTAATTCAATTTCAGTTTTAAGTTTGCTAAATTTGAACATTTGGTACTTCGATTTTAGTTCTTCTTTTTCACTTTTATTATATTTTTAGTGTGAAATGCACACGCCAAGAAGTTTCGAAATTGATCCTTTATATTTAATATAATTCAAATTTAGTCCCCAAATTTACTAAATTCACAATTTAGATATTTTATTTTCCGATTTTTAGTCAAATGGAGAAAATTGTGAAAATAGTCAGTAGTCAAGTTAATAAATGATGATATTTTTTTAAAAATTTTATTTTCTTTATCATCACAGGTGTACGTCACTGAGTAGTAGCGTAATCCAGTAATCAAGCTTCAAAATTAAGTTAGATCTTATTTTATCGTCGAGTTAATACCACGTGCATGTAATGTTGAGTTGATATTAAGTATAGAAATCGGATACGAATTTAAATTTATGCATTTTAAATTTTTTTATAATAATTATAATCTCTTCGATTCCATTTAATCTTTACATATTTTCAATTTAAATGTTTCATTTTAATTTTTATATATTTTGCTTTTTGGTAAATACACACAAATCAATTAATATATTTTCATGAAACCTACACACAACTCATTTTACATTAAATATTATATATTTTAACCAAAACAAAAAAAAAATTAATCTTCACACAAAAACAAACAAAAAAAATTAAATGTTACAGGAGGAAGTATTAGTTTCAAACTTTCAATTCATTCATGTGGTACTAAAGTATGTAATATTAATGAATGTATTGCTCAAATTTTTTATATTCAACCACACTGTTAATTTTGCATTTAAAACTAACAAATCTTTTATTCCGTATGATAAATTGTTAATCTATCGGTTTTCTTTTTGCGTGTTTAGATCAAGAAGTATAATTATTTTATGTGTTGTGAGTAGTTGTATTAGTGTGATATGATAGATCATATATGGGGTCATCTTATAAAAAGGAGAAATTGATAGAGTAAGAATGAAAATTCAAAATAATAAAATTAATAGATTAAAAATTGTTTATTTTTTGCATGTTTAGATTAAGAAGTATAATTATTTTATGTGTGGTGGGTAGTTGTATTATTGTGATATAATAGGCCATGTATGAGGTTATCTTACCAAAAAGAAGAAATTGATAGAGTAAGAATAAAAATTCAAAATAGTAAAATTGATAGATTAAAAATGGATTAATAGAGTATTAAAATTTGTTATTTTAATTCTCAAAAAAATTGTAATAAATTTAATTAAATAATGTATATGTATTTATTAAATTCTATAAAATAAATGTATCTATTAACAAAGATATATAAAATGAATTTAGGCGCTCTTTGCTTTCATCTTTCATCTAATCAAGCTAAACTAGCTACAATTGAGAAGAGGATATTTTACTTTCATCTTTAATCGAGCTAAACCAGCTTCTGAGGATATTTTGCTTTCATCTTTGATCGAACTAAACTAGCTTCTATTGAATCTCGAACATTGGCGTAGTTTGACTACGAGTCTACGAGAGTCAAGTTTGAACAAGCTTTACTTGAGAAAGATATTATGCTTTCATCCTTGATCAAGCTAAACTAGCTTCTATTGAATCTCTGAACATTGGCGTTGTTCGACTATGAGAATCGAGTTTGAGCAAGCTTTTATCGAGAACTTTTCAAGTCGAATTCAAATGAGCTTTAATCGATGACTTGTTGAAATCAAATTTCGAACGTTTTCTAGCTGAAGTAGTTTGATTATGAAAATCGAGCTTAAAAGAAGAGCTTCAATAGAGTCGAAAACCTGTCGAAATAAAACAACTTGACCATTTTAGACTTGTAGTTGTTATTGTCATATGATAATAAAAAAAAATATATATAAATCTCTTCAAATGGAGTATTATTTTTAATATTAACGTCTCTCCGTTAATCACTTAATTAATTGTGCTCATTTATAGGGTCAAGCAAATTAAGAAATACTATTAATTTTTAAATATAATAATACCGTTTCTCAAATAATTGTACTCATTTATTGATTTTAAAAATATAACCTAAAGTCGATAATTTAGAAAGAAGAAATAAATAAAATTATTGAAAATAATAAATAAAGCGTAAAAATAAATAAATAAATAAAGTTGTTATATTTTGAATAAAGTAGGTAAAGGTTGTGCAACGGGTGCACCCCAAGATACTGTGCACCCACATTAAAAAAGATATACAAATATAAACAAAAATATATAATCATGAACAAAATGTAAGCAATTTAATTGTTAGTTTTTTTAATGAAAATTTTTTATAAAAAATATGTATACACTATTGAATAAAAAATTATACCACTAGTTCTTTTAATAAAAAAATTAGTGTGCAAAAAATATACAATTATTAATAAACACATATACAAAATAAATAAAAAAAAGTTATAGTGCACACCTGCACTGGTTGCAGGTGTATCTAATATCAACACTTAATATCAACTGCTAGGTAAAATATAAAACGTGAGTATAAAAAAGAACGCCTTAAAATGAAATTTGTTCAAAATGATTGTCAAATGTTAAATATCACATTTTTTATTTTCATGCATCTCATATTAAATTTCACGAAAAATAAACATCACATCAATGTTAAACCTTAAAATTACATCCTATTTACAAATTCAGACTCCACCCAGCACACTTGTTCTAAAAAGAACTTTTCTTAAAATCACAGTAACAGCCATGAAAAAGTTTGCAAAGAATAAGTTAACCCGTAATTAACTTTCCATATAATGGATCGGCAGTAAAATATTGTTCAGAATACAAATCAAACAGGAAGAAAAACTCAGTCACCATTACCATTAATTGAAAAGTTAGACAAATTAATTATTAAAAAAACAAACTAATGCAAATAGAAACTGATTTTAAACTACAATAGCCCATCAGCACTAATCAGTTACTAATATTTTAATTATTCTAAAAATTAATTTAGACCTTAAATGAAGCACCGACCTCATCGTCGTTCTCCGGTTTTGACAGCACCAATTGCGACTGCGATGACGTCCTAGGAATCTCCGCCGCGGCGGCGGCGGGAGAGGAGGAGGGAGACGGCGAGGAATTGCCGATCAGCAGCAGCGATCCCTCGCTCCAGGATCGGCGTATAGGGTAAGAGATGTTGCTATGCTTGGAGCGGTGGGAACAATTGCCGGCGCCGGATTTATGGAGAGCGCAGCCGCAGTTCTTGTGGTAAGGGCGGCGCTGTACGCCCATGTCTCCGCCGGAAATGCAGCCTTCAAATAGGCCTCGAAGAATCCCATCTCCAGCAGCCCCACTCGCCATATTCGAGATCTCCTTTCGCCCTTTTAATACTCTTGTGTGTATATTATAGTACTCCTATATTTATATATATATATTTGTTATGATCTGGTGTGATTCTTGAGATTTTTGTACGGTGGTAGGGTGGGTTGGGTTAGGACGGGTGGGCCTTACACGTGGGAGCAAAAACGTGTATACTACTGTATATAAGCGGTACATGTGGAGTGGAGTCAAGAGTGGGGAGGTGACAATTCATTTTAGTATTTTACTCCCTCTTTTCTTTCTTCTTTATTTGTTGTCGATTTTTAATTATGTTATGTAATTTATTATTCCAAATATATAACATATTAATTAATATACGTCATTAGAGTTATAGATATATAGATATAAGTTACTATAATTAAGAGGATAATTTACCGTAGGTTTTATTATACAATAATTAACATGGGGTAATAATCTCTTAATATAAGCAAATCACATAATTACCAGTATTCTATAATTAATTAATTAATGTCATAATTTAACATAGGTAATCTACCCATTAACATGGAAGGTAATTTTAATAACATATTTTAATATAATATTCATCGTACTTTAAAAGACTAATTTAACTATAAATTAGTATAATTTATTTATATAATGTAGAAATATAGTGAATCCATATTCACAATAATAACAAAGCTACAATAAGCTCTGAAATTGAGAACAATTTTATTTCTTCTCAAATAAAATATAATATGTTACATCTATCTATATTATAAAATTGTAACTGTCTAATAAATATAATTTGCATGTGATTAGCAAATCACAATTATTTCCTTATAACTTAGCATGTGATTAGCAAATCACTATTATTTCCTAGTGTATTATATGCAACTTCCATATACATATGCATATTCCAATATATAATAACAATATATATTTTAACAATGATACTTAAATGTAAAACAAATGGCCAAACATTATTAATTAGGTGCCAGTCTCCTGGGTTCGAATCCCAACAAACACAAGTTTTTTCTTTTTTAATTTTTTATTATCCTTTTTTATAATTTAATCACTAATATATGGAACAAAGTATAACAATAAGTGTTTGTAGCAAATTGTTAAACATTATTGATTAGATTGATTGCCTTTTGTGTTCGATTCCCAACGAACACAAGTTTTTTCTTTTTTAATATTTTATTATTTTTTTAATAATTTAATTATCAATATATTGAAAAATTACAACTATAAGTGTTTGTAGCAAATTGTTAAACATTATTAATTAGGTTGTCAGCCTCCTAGGTATTTTTAATAATTTAATTACCAATATATTGAAAAATTACAACAATAAGTATTTGTAGCAAATTGTTAAACATTATTAATTAGGTTGTCAGCCTCCTGGAACCTCCTGGGTTTGATTCTCTGCCAAGATATGGAACGATTGGCTTTCCCTAGCTTTAAAAGGTAACCATCTTCGATACTAATCGCATGGGCCTTCATTAAGGGTTAAAGCTTCAAGCAAAAGGGCTTGTGGCCATAGACGGAGGCAGAGGGGGGCGGCATGTTGGGCCCCTCTCAACTTTTACAAATAATTATTATACATATGGTAAATAATCATATTATATATCTTGCTCCAATGGTTTTGGTGTTATTCCAGTAGGTACAGGTCTTGTGTTCAAATCCATCAAAGTACGATGTATGTTTTACTCATTTTCTAGTATTTTTTAATGTATTATTTCTAGAAAATTTTTTCTTTTCCCTAATTCCTTTGTAGAATATATTTTTTCTCTTTCCTAATATTTATTTTATGTATTATTTCTAGTATATTATCTCTGTTTATATTTGTTTTTATTATTGTTTTTAAATATTTCATGTATTGAATTTTACAATGTATTTTAGGCCCCCTCAACTTAGAATATTTTTTCTTTTCCCTAATTCCTTTGTAGAATATATTTTTTCTCTATCCTAATATTTATTTTATATATTATTTCTAGTATATTATCTCTGTTTATATTTGTTTTTATTATTATTTTTAAATATTTTATGTATTGAATTGTACAATGTATTTTAGGGCCCCCTCAACTCGGATCCTAATTCCGTCACTGCATTAAGGAAGAGGAGTTGTTTGCAGGTTGACAAAGAGAACTGAAATCCTTCCTTCATCGGAAAGATCACAAACAATTCATCCACTTAGCTCCTTTCACGTAAGGTAGTTTTAAGTGTTTAGTGACATGATTATGAGCAAGTTGTAAAAAGAACTACTATACGAACAGTCCTCTCCATTGTTCTAGGTTAAGGCTGACAAATCAAACATCTCTCTTTTACTTACAACATTCATTAAAATGAATGAAGCGAACACGAACTTTTTTCTTTTTAAATTTTTTTATTTTTTTTAATAATTTAATTACCAATATATTGAACAAAATTCAACAATAAGTGTGCGTAACAAATTCTCAAACATTATTGATTAGGTTGCCAACCTCTTGTGTTCGCTGGGAAAGTTTTTTTTATTTTTTTAATAATTTAATTAACAATATATTGAATAAAATACAACAATGAGTGTTCATAGTAAATTGTCAAATATTATTAATTAGCAAACACAATTTTTCTTTTTATTTATTTTTTATTTTTTAAAATAATTTAATTACCAATATATTGAATGAAATATAACAATAAGTGTTCGTAATAAATTGTCAAATATTATTAATTAGTTTGCTTGTCTCCTAAGTTCAATTCCCAGCGAACACAATTTTTTATTTTTTTATTTTTTTTTATTATTTTAATAATGTATTACCAATATATTGAACAACATACAATAATAAGTGTTTATAGAAAATTGTCAAACGTTATTGATTAGATTGTTTGCCTCCTGATTTCGATTCTCAGCTAACATAAACTTTTTTTTTTCTTTTATTATTTTTTAATAATTAAATTACCAATATATTGAACATATTTTTTTAATAATTTAATTACCAATATATTGACCAAAGTACAACAATAAGTGTTCGTAGCAAATTATCAAACATTATTGATTAGGTTGCCAACTTTTTGGATTGGATTTTAGCAAACATAATTTTTTTCTTTTTGAATTTTCTATAAATGGTCGAAATCAATAAAGAAAAAATATACTCCCTCCGTCCCATTCAAAGAGTATCTTTTTTCCATTTTGGTCGTCTCATCCAAAGAGTTCTCTTAAGAATATCTTTTTTCCATTTTGGTCGTCTCATCCAAAGAGTTCTATTTCATTTTTTACACACATGGACCCACACATCCCCTCTAATACAATTAAAATATGAGGTCAATACTCCCACTAATACAACTACCTACAACACATTAAATAATAATACTCTTTAATCTACGTGGATAAAAGCAAAAGACCCTTTTTTGATGGGACGGTGGAGTATATCTATTTAATCCGTTAATTCACTGAAAAGGAGAATAAATTGATGTGTAATTAGAGAATGAAGTGATTTATATTATTCTAATTCTAAGTTCTACCAACCGGATAACATGCATTTTTTAAGAAATGGTAATTAGACAATGAAGTGATTTTCCAAATGTTTGCGTATATTATAGGGCATCAGATGCTGACACAAAAATTGAATAATGCATTAGAGTTTTCACTAAAGATAATTTGTACCCACACTTTCTTAACTAATGTAAATATTATATTGTTGTGCATTATTTAATTATCAAATTTTGTTTTACTATAAAAGTATTCTCTACTTTTAAACAAAGTCTCTTGTGAGATGTTGTGTGAAACGATTTATGAGATGTGTTAAAGTATGTCTAATATATAGATAAAATATGTTTAATGGGTGTTAAAGTATGTTTTCTAAATTATAATAGACGATGAATTAATGTATGATTTAGAGTGTTATAATATGAGTTATTATTGACATATTTTAACTACAAATAAGTATACAAACTACAAATAAGTATACTTTACCTGTATAATAAGCATATTTTAGTAATGAATTGACCTGTCTCACACTCGTTTGATAAAAAACATGTCTCACAAGAGGATTTCTCTTATTTTTAATTTGTAATCATTTTAAAGTGGTTATTAAAATTTGATGATTTAGGCTCATGTACTCTAAATTATTAGAATTCTAAAATTAAAATTTCTTATTGAGTGAAATAATATACCTAGGCTATGATTTATTTATAGAGCAGTTTTGGGTGAGGCTATCCTAGGTTAGATTATTTTACTCTTTTAATTATTATTTTTTACTAAAGATATATGTTTTCACTTTTCTTTAAAAATATTATCACTTTTTATTTATGGTATAAATTGTTCATAAAATAGTTCACGCACAATCATTATTTTTTATTAATTAAGTATTACTTTTAATTAAAATATTATCATTTTTTATCGTTAGGAAACCGAAATGTATCACCAAAATTTTACCTTTATTTAGAAGTCATATTTAATTAATTTATTTTTATATGTGAAAATGGATAATGTGTACTACATCTTGTTTCTAATGTACATAATTATTGGGTACGCGTATATTAATTAATATAATTACTGATTAATATATAATGTTTTTTTCTTTTTTCAACTTTACCCAGCATTGAATATTCAACGTTTTCACTTTACACTAGTTTCATTGAACACTAATGTACACTAAATCAAATTAGAATAATGGCTGAGAGACTTAAGGACAGATTTAAGAATAATTATAATAATCTTTTTTTTAATTTAATTAATCGTGTATTTTCTATCTCTCTCTCAAGAATGCACACTAATGTACATTCGTATGGTTCTTCAATTTAATGCTATATTTTCTATTTTTCTCTAAGAATGCACACTAATGTACTTAACAATATTTTTAATCGTGTATTTTCCGTTTCTCTCTCAAAGAATGCACACTAATGTACTTAACAATAGTTTCAATCATGTATTTTCTGTTTCTCTCTCAAAGATACACACTGATGTACATTTGTAGGGTTTTTCAATTTAATCACGTATTTTCTGTTTCTCTCTCAAGAATGTACACTAATATAAATTAATAGGGTTCTTCAATTTAATTGAGTATTTTCAGGTTCTTTCTCAATAGAATGTACATTATTGAATATACAATAATGTACATTCTTAGTTTCTTTCCAATAGAATGTACACTAATGTACATTCGTATAAATAATGTATTTTTGTTTTCATCTTAATAATGCAAACTAATGTACCGATAGATATAGGTATTATGAGAAAAGCAAAATATAATTTTGTATTTATCGATAATTTTTTGAAGCGCTTAATAATTTTTAAATATATTTTGTGCGTACTATTTATTGACTCTTAAAGATTTATCATTATTTTTTATTACTTTAATTTATCACAATACACACGTACGCTATATATATATAGCTCATGGCTAAAATCCACCGTTTGTATTTTTTATTTTTTATTTTATAAAACCTATATACACGTTAAATGCTTGCAATAATGCAGTTGGATTTCTGCTCACATGTTTATTAAGGTGATATACATAACACATTCTCTTTTCAATAGACATCTAGTCTTCAATACTCCATATAAATGCAAATTAACACATGCAATTTTTTTGAGTGGACTGCTCAAAATTCAAGAAATATATATTCTCAGGTTTATTTTATTAGGATATCTTATCTATAAATTAGGCACACATGACACGTCTTATTAAGATTATTTTTAATTAAAAATTATATTGATTGATAAAAAATGACAACAGTTTAAAAGTGAATTATGAAGTTGATTTCTTGTGCTCTCGAGCGCAAAATGCATTTAATGATATAATATTTTGTTTTAAAAATATATATTTTAATTTAGAGTATTATTTTTTACTAAAAAAATTGATTGCAATATAAATAGTATTAATGATTGAGTAAAAAATATTTTTTTTCAAATAAGTAAGGAAATATATTTTTATTATATCAAAGAATGCGACATTTAATAATATTAAAGATATAACTTTTTAAGAGTATTGAATCCGAATAAACGGTGGGCTCCAGAGGAAGCATCAAGCAAGCAAGCAAGTTTTATCCATATTTATGATGTAGTAAGACACAAGTTGTTAGGAAATTTAATAAGCATGGCCATGGAGTATAAATGATCCACAATTAATATTGATGTTGAAAATGGAAAATTCTAGTATTTGAACTCGAATATATATTTGTATAAAAAACGTGTAAAAATTGTGTTTTATGATTATAATAGCTGGGTAGTTTCATTCGAATAATAAAATGGTCAACAAAGTTTGGCTTGTCTTATTCTCATGCAATTCCAGTTGTAATCATAAGAGTTGATGTCCCATAATATAAGGAATTAATTTCAATGCATCTGTATTAATTTTATTAATGAATATATTATTTTTATTAAACAAATTCGCTAATAATTTTTTTAAATTACTAACAAATTATATATTAATTTTTTACTCATTAATATATATATTTTTATTAATAAATGTATTATTTTAAATGTAGGTGCATGGCTTCGGGTGCACGGGCCATCTTTTCAATGATAAAATTGACCTGTTTCCTTAATCGTTTGTGTGTAATTTTTTTTTTGAAATTTTAATTTTGATTTGAATATCTCGGATAAAAATAAATAAATGAAATATTAAAATAATTGGGTTCTCAAACAACTGTTATCGCTATAAATTTTCACGCATAAAGATCGATTTTCATTTCTAAAAACAATCTTTTTTATACAATCAGGAGATCTTCATACTATTAATAATTTTTTATGCAAACTTAATCGTTGATTGTTCATCCATAAAGACTGTAATCTTAACAAAATTCATTTTATTTAATTACTATATATAGTTAGTAGTTACTTGACTATAGTACAGATTATTATATTTTCCAATGTGTTTGTACGTAACATATACAACCTTGCTATTATAAGTGTGTATATATAATATAATTTTGCCATTTTTTTAATACATTAAAAATATTTTTAATAAATAGTAGTACTAATGATTATTTAAATTATGTTTCAGACAAATACATTTTACGTTCTGCACAGAAGACATTTTTAGTAATTATTTTCAAAGGTAAATTAATAAATTAACAATATTGTGAAATTTTCATAACGATATTTAAAAAATAATAATAAAAAAAACTTTTTTATTTATGTTTTTTAAACACACGATTTATTTAATTATTTGAGCCTTCCTTTAAATAATGGAAAATATATTTTACCTAAAAATATAAGCATCTGAAGTTTTTGACTTAAAAGAATAGATCATACTTACATTTTTAGAAAAGAGTGAAAATTTTCACTCAATATAATATTTCGCACTGGGTTGTATAAATGGGTGGTCGTAACCATCTTTTCAGCCCATTATAGTCCCTTCCTTTAGGCCCAAACTATTGATGAATACTCTGCTTACCTCATTCTTAGCATATATGATTTAAAAGTCCAACTAAGGTGGACATATAATCCCGGTCCCCTAAATAATTTTAATTATTATTAAATTAATTTTAATGTAATCTTCACCGTTAAATTAAATTAAATAATTGAAATAATAATAATAATAACTATCCACCCTACGTCCCTACCCTAATTTAATCCTATTAACCCTAATTCCACATAACCTACTAACCCTAATTACATCGGTATATCGTGTGCACCCCAAAATCACCGTGATTTAAATATCGTTTAACAATAAGTAAAAGTTTAAAAAAAAAACACTATTCAAAGCTATGTAATTAATTTGTAACTCATAATAGCAATTTAGAAATAATAACAATTCAACCCACTTTTGTTTAAAAAAATAAGAAGAATGGCGTACAAAAAAATTATTAGTTCTATATAATTATATAGAAATCATATTAAAGATATTTTAAAATATTATTTTGGAAGAAAAACTAATTTCTTAAAGAGTATTCTCTTTTCTTACATATATCAAATAACATTCAATGGTGCATTAAAATAATACAGGAAATGTTAATCGATTTCCGTACTAAAGTTAGAGCATTTCAAAGTTGAACATACGCTTTGCTTAATTACTTTCAGAAAAATAAAATTTTTTAATCTGCTAACTATTTTTTCAATTCGTCTCTAAGTCTTTTTTTAACTTTTAAAATTGATCCATTAATTAATTTAAAAAAATACCCACACAGATCACCAGCTCAGACATTGCAATGAAGGAAAAAAAGGAAATGCAAACATCAGATCAAAAGCAGAATCAAGAACAATGGGAGATTATTAGCAAAAATAAGAAAAGATCTCAGAACTATAATAGTAGTACACAATTAATAAACATCCTGCAAATTGTATCTGGAAAAAGAATGACAAACTTTTTAAGGTTACTTTGGTCGATCAATGTTGCTCTCTAGTATTACACCGGAAGACAAGAAACTAACAACAAATCTCAATGTTCTACGTCGCTTCAATCCAGCTTCACCGAAGAAAACAGGTAGTGCACGAACCAGAACGAGGAAAGGAACCCTACTGTACCAGTCGCAAGCATGATTGCAAGAACCATGAAGAGCGAATAACCGAGGTACAGGGTTGCAGAGACGGGACCGCTCAAACTCTTGAGGTCGAAAATCAGATAATTTATGGAGTAAAGAAATATGTAAATGGCAACAGATCCAGACGAGAAGAAAGACTTCCACCACCATTTCCAGTCCTCCACACAGAGATTCATGTAGGTTAGAACAAGGGATACCTCAGCACAAACCACTACCAAAAGGATAAGAACAACGAAAAGGAATCCGAAAACATAGTATACACGACCCATCCAGAGACTGGACATGATAAAGAAGAGCTCGATGAACAATGTTCCAAAAGGGAGGGTGCCAGCCCCAAGAACCAAAAGCCATGAGGGGTACTTTTGTGGTGGGATTTCTCGGGGGATTTGATTTGTTCGAACAGGGTATTCGATATGTGGTGCCTTTGCACCGTAGTAACCACCAACTAGGGTAAGGGGAACCGAGATACAGAACCATAGCAAAATAAGAATAACAAACAATGAAAACGGAATAGCTCCCGTGCTGTGACTACCCCAGAGTAAGAAATTCAAAGTGGTGAGAATGAGGAATGATATACTGGGGAAGAAACAGGACACTTTCCATGAGACCGCAACCCATCCCTTGTGATCCCCGACAAAGATGGTCCTCCAGAGACGAACAGCAACATATCCAGCTGCAATTCCGAGGATCAAGTAGAAAAACAGCATACCTGTTATAAGTGTTCCACGGGAAGCAGGGGACATGAATCCAAGGGCAGCAAATAAGATTGTGACAACAGCCATTCCAAGAATCTGAACCCCATTTCCAACCATCACACACAGTAGAGACGGATTAGAAGGAGCACGGAAAACATCAGCCACAACAAGCTTCCATCCAGACAACTCCTCGTTCATTTGAGCTTGAGCTTCCTTGTCAAGCTCCTCATACCGGGTAAGATCCCGCCTCACAGTCCTCAAGAAGATTACAAACACAATTCCAGCCAAGAAAGTGATCACCATAAGAGAATTTAATATTGAAAACCAATGCACTTTAGCTCCCTCCATCTTCAAATATGCATCCCACCTTGATGGCCACTTGATGTCCCTCTCCTCGAAGGTGACCTCATATGAAAAGGTCAGCGGCTCATTCCGCTTAATAGCCATGGCCTCAGTGTTTGGATCGCAGGTAACTCGATCCGGGTACTTATCATAAATTTTCAAGTTTTTTACTGCATCTGCCCTGTGCTGGAAACTGCAAGGCTCCACCTCAAATCCCACAACCATATAACCAGTTGCACCTGATCCCTGTTTTCGATCAGTAGGGATCATCTCGGCAGCCTCTCCAGTACCCATCACACGAGCAACATTGGGCTCTTCATATTTGTGAACAAGGACCTTAAACTTCAAGTGGTTAAAGATGTAATAGTTATCCTGAACCTTAGCACCAACGGGGTGACCCGTAAACTTCAAAATAAACCCATCCTTCCTAGCATACCGAATTGCAGGCAAGTTATCTAGAATCACATTCACCTGATACATCTCATCAATCCTCCTTGTCAATAGATTAAACTCCTCACCCGACAAAGGCTTGGTTTGACAAAGGAAAATTTCGGTCTCATTCGTGTACATCTTAAACCTATAAGGAGAATTCTCAATCCTATCACCCATAAGGAGCTCACCAAGATTTTCTGCACTGTCCTTAACACCCTCTTTCGGATTACAAAAGGGCAAACTATAATAGCCAAAGGGCATTTCTGTCTCAATTGAAGTCAATGAATTCACCTTCACATTCAACTCATCACCGACTTCATACTTGTGTGGGTAACTACCAGGGAGATAAAACCCTTGCCCCAATTGGAAAAATACCCCCAAAATAAGCAAAACCCATACCCTAAAATGGTAAAAAGATTCCATCTTTACTGTAACAGTAGCAGATCTGGATTGCCCAGATCAGAAAAACCAATTACAATTACCAGAAATCAACAGTGGTTGAGGCGCGATTCACTATTTATCAAGATCTGGTACAAAAATTTTCAGAATATCATTTTAGGGTTCACTAAAGCTCGTTCAGATCAAAATGCATTAAATAACATAATCAAATGCACTGTGAAAACAAGAACCGTAACATAAATGAATTTCAACTATAACGATGATTAAGTCAACAAATTAAATAGAGATCTATACTAACCTTGGAGTTGAATCTGGATAACAGAGGCTGTGAAAGTGGGAGACTTTCAGCATCGAGAGAGAACGTGCAGATGGGGAAATTTAAAGAGAAAATCTAGGCGATTGAATGCACGACTCGACTCTTTAATGGTACTCTGTGTGTTTCAGCAGTCGGTGGTGACGTCAGAAAGGAAATTAAAAATGAATGAATGTAGGATTTAATGGGATGCTGTTCACCTTTCACCGACAAATTAAGCCATAAATTCCACTCTACTTCATTATTAAGCACTGTTAATATCGATTAAAAATAAATAAAACTGTTAATATTGATAAGCCATTAATTTCTTGTCGGTTAAATATTATGGAGATTTAAGATGGAGGGACATGATACATTATAAAATCATATATAAAACGCCATTTTTTTTTAACTCTTACCACAAAATCAGGAATAAAAAATTTAAAATGTTAAAAATATGTCATTTTTGTCTTGTAAGCAGTCCCTTCGTTTATTGTTACGATCATTCTTACGTAATTTAAGAAAATTTTTTTTATTGATTTTATTGACTTTTTAAGAATGTTATGATGATAAATGGCAAAATGTCGTCTTTTGTAATTCTAGCACAAAATCAAAGGTAAAAAATTTAGAATCTTAAGAATATGTCTTTTTCTCTTGTGGAGTACTCCATTTAACTCTCTAAGATGGGCAATATATAAAAGTGTGTTCAAAATAGACCATGAAAAATCATGATTATCACTGTAAAATTATTCAAATTGTACCTAAAATTATTCAAATTGTACCTATAAGGATCAACATATCCGTGTTATATGAACATGACAACCAACGAAATCACCTACTTGTGAAGGATTAAAATCCAAAAATATCTATTGAGTGAAATCGATAAAAGATTTTTTTTTTAAAATATGACTAATCTAACGCGTTTAGTAAACAGACATAACAACAAAGTGCAGCGTAACATCTCATCCGGGCCCAAACGGCGTTGGAAATTTTATCTTCTGGCGCCAGTTTGTCCGTTAATTTCCGCCGTTCCTACTCTCTCACGTTCGCTACCTCTCTCCCACACTCCACTCTCACTGTGTGCCTTTGCACCATGTTGATCCTTTCTCCGGCTGCTTCCCACTGCTACAATGCTTACACTACTCCTAATCTCTACCCTCTCCCCAAACCCTACCTCTCTCCATCTCCTCCTTCTCTCTACGTCTCCTCTCCTTTACTCCCCAGCAGATGTCCTCGCAGCGTTTATACAGCCATGGCGTCATCAAGACTAAACCCTTGCGAAAGGTCTGTTTTCTTGCTATCCTATTCTCTATCTGCAACCTCTCTTTATTCTTTCTTTGTTTGAAAACAAGATTGAAGATAAGGGATGATGGGCTTGATAGCGGCTATGTTTTAGTGCATTTCTTGAGTTTTATCTTCATGAATCAAGAATTGAAGATAATGGAATGATGGGTTTGACAAGAACTGTGCGATTATTTTTTAGTGCATTTCTTGAATTTTATCTTCAAATTTGAACTTCACTCATTACCTTTTGGCTTTTGGTTTGATGCTTGTTTTCTTTTGAATTTGAAGTGAAATTTAAGGTAAAACGTGATATGCCTCGAATCTGAATAATGGGAGTGAACTTGCCATTCCAGCTGCTTATTGTAGCTTCATATAATTTTGCCATTTTTAGAAGTTGATTATTCTCCTTAGAAGAAAAGGGGGGAAAATAGGAGCAAATAAGTTTGGATGGTGGAGTATTATGATTGCGGTACTTTATTCAGCCCTAAATTTTTAGAACCTCTCTTATTGTCTGACATACTCCGTTCATGTGGAACAGACACTCAGAATTGTTAGCTCAAAGGATGAGCCATTGAAAGTGATGATATCAGGTGCCCCAGCTTCAGGGAAAGGGACTCAGTGTGAGATGATTGCTAAGAAGGTGATTTGATTATGTGTATATTGTTGATTCTACTGAAGTTGATGCTATGCTCTGACATCTTTGTGGGAACAATTTTATGTACTTATATTTCAGCTTCTAGATGTGATGAAAGAAATATGTGTACATTAGAATATGAAGAAGAACAAAATAAAGCATAAATATTTAGTTCATATATTTTGTCTTAAGGAGTTGCTCAGCGATGCATTTTACACTTGTAATTTGCTTAGAAAAATGAAGGGTGCAAAATATATTTTTTTCTTTACATGCTAAATAACAATGTTATTCTTTTTTCACCCATGTGTCTCTTATGATTATTTCTCAAATTCAAATGTGGCGCCTATCTTTGATGTGTTGCTATTCAGTCCATTTTATTCTTGTGCTGTATCCGAGTACTACTTTTACACTTTTTTTTTCCCTCAATATAAGTTTGCACTATCAAAGATAGTGCTCTACCTCAGTTTATTTAAGTAGAAAATGATCCTCCAAATTCTCACCAATTTTTGACAGATTGAGGCTTTATTAGAATAGAAACTCTGACTAACTGAGGCTTTATTATCCTGAAAAATATTTTACGTTGATTCTCTAGCTAATTCTTCTGTTATCAAATATTGAAAAAAATTATATAGAGCTTTTTTTCCTTTACAGTTCACTTTATGATTCCCTCCTTGGCTTCTTCAGTTTGGAGTGGTACACATATCAACTGGAGATATTCTGCGAGCTGAAGTATCAGCTGGTACAGATATTGGTAACCAAGCAAAGGAGTACATGAATTCTGGTCGTTTGGTTCTAGATGAAATTGTGACAGCTGTATGAATAGGATCCCTTAGTTATTTCCTTTTTAAATTTGTGAAGTTGTTGCATCATCACTTGATTTTGTAGATGGTGACAGCCCAGCTATCACTGAAAGATGTGAAGGAGAAAGGATGGCTTTTAGATGGATTCCCACGAAGTTCTGCCCAAGCAGAGAGTTTGGAGAAACTGAATATAAGGCCTGATGTTTACATTATGCTCGATGTATGTGCCTCATTATATCTTCCATGATTCTAAAGTTTTATTATTCTCATATGATTTGACCATTTCTGAACTTGACTGAATCCATACACTGCTTCAGTCTTAACTGATTCGAGAAAGAAATCACCAGAAAAACAACCACAGAACTTTTCTTAAATCTCATTTCAAAAGATAGCAAATGTACAATTCTTTTAAAAATTCAAACAGACTGCTTGACTATCAGCTCAAATCAGCAGTAGAGCCTAACAGAAAATAGTTGCTAAATATCTAAATTGTTTTTTTTTTCCTTAGCTAGTACTGCATGTCTACTTAGTTCATTGAACTTATAAAATAGTATATAGTAGATGCTATATTAATTGCAATCTGAGAGCTTTAAGCTTCGTGATTTGAGGTCCAGGCATGCAGTTGCTTGAATCAAATCTGACCTTTATGAATTTCTGATGTAATTCATGCTTCTTTTATGAATTATAAACAAATAAAATTTGGTTTTGGATTATGCTTTGAGAATTAACTTGGAAAGTTCTCTTTTTCAGAAAAAAAGTGTAATGATACCAACTCATGACAAGTTTTTTTTTTCTTTTTTTTTTGTGTAGGTGCCTGATGAAATTTTAATTGATCGATGTGTTGGGAGAAGGCTGGATCCTTTGACCGGAAAGATCTATCATATAAAAAATTTCCCGCCAGAAAATGATGAAATTAAAGAGAGGCTTGTTACTCGTCCTGATGACACTGAGGAAAAGGTAGTTCACCCCAGCCTGTTACATGATCTATTGCAGATTGATATTGATGTTCTTAGTAGAATACACAAATTCAATTGCATTCCAGAAAAATGATGAAAGCATTCTAAAATATCCATGTAGTGATTTTATTTTGATTTATGTATATCTTCTGAGAAGCATGGGCTGTGGAAACATCTAAGTTGGTCTTGTCTAGTTGACCTCTAATTTCCAAAATAAGAGTGCGAATGAATTACTTGTTCACTTACCCTGGTCCACTCATGTGTCATGTTCTGATAGAACACTGGTAAATGCTGAAAACAAATGCTTGACGAGGTACCCATTGTACAAGTAATGCACTATTTCTGGATTATGCATGCATTTTACGAATAGAAAACCACAATCTTCATTTTCTAAACATTGAGAAAATCAATCTCCTGGAAGATGAAACTTATGTTTATTATGAATTTATGACAATTATACATATTTATATACATTATTCATGTTGTTAAGAAGAATGATAATAATTACTGTGATAAATGATTACTGTGTCAGAGCATGTACAATTGGACTAGACGTCTTCACTGAAGATTTTGACTGATATTTATGAAATTTTTCTTGTTGCTGTTACTAAACTTTCAATTGTTCTCAGGTGAAGTCACGCCTAAAAATATATAAGAAAAATGTTGAGTCAATTTTATCGACATACTCAGACTTAATTCATAAGGTATTCCAGAACTTCATTATTGGCTACTTCTGATTCAACTCCATAATATAATGCCTTTGAAGTAACTTGTTGCTCGTGTACAGATTGATGGAAACAGCCTAAAGATGTAGTTTTTGAAGAGATTGAGTCTTTACTGTCAAGATTGCTGAATGATAAAGATGACTCAAAGTCAGGTCCAGTTTTGTGCATTCTTATGTAGTTATGTTCATTATTTTATAAGAATTAAGTAAAAAAGAACCATTTAGAAAACAATCTCTGCATGTTTTTTAATTTATGTCAAGTTTAATTAAAATTGCTTGGATTTCAAGTGCATTTATATGCATTGTATTTGCTCTTTGACTTCATATATACATCTCTTTTCTCATGATAATTTTCTTTGCTTGAATATTTTGCCCCATCTTCCAAGAAGAATGGGACAATATTTGTCTATTCTTCAATATAAGTTTTAGTGCCATGTCCTATAGTTAGTTCAACCTTACATTTTTTGGAAATCTTTCCTCATTCACAGGTGACTTAGAAAGAATTAGGAAGCAGTTGGATATATCATCATCAGAAAAGGTGCTTATGCTGAAATCTGCTTACACATTTCTCAAATGTTTTCTAATGCTTGGATCACTTCAAAAGATAATGGCTAGTTTATGGTTTCATTTGTTTAGCTGTTAACTTCTGCAGATTAATTGGAGAGGAATACCGACAAGGCTGAATAACATTCCTCACTCTAGAGAAATCAGGAATTATTTTTATGAGGATGTTTTGCAAGCAACTCAAAGAGCAGTGAAAGATGGGAAAACTCGATTGAAGGTCTTATATCTTCTATTATAAGTAATGATTTATTCAGATTATGTTATCTTTTACTTTATTCTAATATCAATGTATAGTATATCACGCAAAAGAAAATATTGCATATGCTATTATAGTTGTAAAGTTTAGCACTGAAGCAATCAAGTTCCCGGATTTGAACTCTAGCATGATGGTTGGAGTAACTATGACATCGTTTGCCTACACATTCTAGATAACATCTCATCACTGATCTATTTACCTTTTCTTTGTATGCTTAAGTCTGATTGGACACTATTTATGGACAACTACTGAATGCTCTTACTGTCTCAAATTTCTTCACCCTGAAGATATTTTATTGCTGTGTTAACTGACTTGACCTTCTTGAACTGAAGGTAGAGATTAGTATTCCGGAGCTTAATCCAGAAATGGTACTGAAGCCTACTTTTATTCCATTTTATTTCCCCTTTATATTCTAGAACTTTTGGAGTGATTGGTTCTTTTCCTCAGGATGTTTATCGAATAGGTACCTTAATGGAGCTCGTTCGTAATCTTGCTCTTTCCTTCGCTGATGATGGAAAGCGTGTGAAGGTTCCCTACAATCTCTATTAGATAGATTCACATATTTGAAACAGCTGTTTGCCTGATTGTATCAGTCTTCCGATTTCTTGTAGGTTTGTGTGCAAGGATCTATGGGAGAAGGAGCTCTAGCTGGAATGCCACTGCAGCTTGCTGGAAGTCGGAAGATTTTGGAGTTCATGGATTGGGGTGATGATGGATTGGTACCTTTATCAATATTGGTTCTATAGGTAATCAATCTCAAGAAGTTCAATGAATATATTTCATTTATATCACTACAGTACTTTCACTTAAATGCTAGGATATCCTAGGTGTTGTTTCTTCCCCCAAAGACTTGTACCAGCATGAGTATTTTAAATGATCTACAGGTAGCAAAGAGGTAAACGAGCAGGACGACATGTTTATCTTAGTGGCTCCACAAAATGCTGTAGGAAACTGTATTATTGGTGTAAGGAACTTGAGAATCTTTGTTATTTGCTTCTTTAAAGCACACTTCATGCAGATTCTACATTTAGTTATGGTTTATGACAGTATATGATTGTATTAATGCAGGATTTAAGGGCTATGACTGATGCTGCTGAACATCGTCCGGTGATTCTTGTCAATCCTAGGCTGAAGGTTAGTTTGTCATTTTCAAAATAAAATCGGTATTACTTGCTTGTGCACCTATCTACTAGATTCCAAGGAGAAGTTACAAAAGCGTTCACGGTTTTGGTTTCATTGAAGCATTGAGGTTCAATTGTTCATGAAAAGAGATTAAGAAGCTTCCATAATTTTGATAGATTGTATAGGATTGCAGGCTTAAGTATCAAAGAAGTAAAGATAATCCATTGTTATAGGTTGCCTGAATGAACCATAAATATAGAACTTCCCACTAATGGGCACTAACTTCATAAGATGAAGCTCCTATTTCAGGTTATTTACCTTGCAATTTTCAGGAGTTTCAGATAATGAAGCACTATTGGCTTCTAAAGATTTTACCACACAAGCCTATCTGCTTGTTATGTAGCCATATTTTTCTTCCAAGCTTGTTATTTGAAACCAAATGCTCAGGTGAAATACAAACCATTTCCCGGTTATATACAATAAACTCATGGGGAGGTGGGTTTCAATATTTTGTCAAAAAGTGAGTCATCCTACAAAAAAAATCATGGAAAACCAACGTAATATTCGTAACACATCTGTCATAATTATTTTAGAAGCTTAATGTTTCATTGATATTAGGTTAATTAACAAAACGCATTCCAAGAGTATACTTTCATTTTGCATGGTTCATCTGTGGTATCCCCTTCGTATGTTCGTATCACTTAGGATGCTGGAGTTACTGCATAAACATGCATTTGAGAAATAGAATCAGCAACGTTAAAATAACAGATACTGATCCTGTAATACTGATAATTCCTTGATATTAATTCATCGAATTGGTTAGTCTTTTAGACGTGCTATTTCAGTCTTATATATATGTCAACACATAAATGTATATACGCACGTCAATTGTCTAACGGGACAACTAATGTACTTGCGTTTCTGAATTGGTAGGATGTACCAGGCTCAAGTGGTGTCATGCAAGTAAGTACCTAGCCATCAGTTAACTTCCCATTTGAGCTTGTGTTCATGAAGCTATGTATGATTTTTCTAAAAGACTATGGGTCGAGCAGAGAGATTAGCACATGCTGCTTCATTTGAGCTGTGCTACTTCTTCCGTTTACTATTCCGGGACTCAATACCCAATCATGGCTGCCCTCAGGTGAGATCACTCCAAAGCCAAAAATTTGTTGACGAGTAACATGAATTAGTCTTTCCCAGGCAACCATAATTGAGCGCTTGGCTTATCAGGATGTCTTATCCTTATGAATACGAACTGTACTAGAGAGTAGACGAGACCCCTAAGAAGGAGAAATACGTGCTCCTGTCAAAATTCGACAAGAGGCCTAGTGGAGATGAAATCAATGATGCATTCGAAGGGAAAACCAGGTAATCAACTCAACTTCTGCTTCTTGTAATTGAATTCAAGCAAATCATTAGCCATTGCTGATCATGTTACCATATTGACTTGCAGAGGTGGTTCCAAAAGAGCAACAGGAATATGGTAAGTACATATAATGATCATCGTACCATCCATTAAAATTGCATCTGATGCTCATGAATACCAATCATATCATTGTAGGGGCTTCTTGAGCAGCATACTTTGAGAGACATTATCTCTTGCTGATGCACGTACGTATCAGCAATTCATGCACATACTTGTGGCAATATTTGGACTGTCGTTCGACGATCATATTCGTTGCGTAGAATCCACTGTGCATGCCATTTTTGTGGGATCATCGAGTTCATGTTTAGCTCAAGTGCCAAAAAAAACATCATGGCATGCCTCCAACAGTACTGTCTGAAAAGCATGTACATTGTACCTGAAATCTTTCTTTGATGTGAATGTACATATAAATATGGAATAATAACCTTCACTTAAGAGACTTTTAATTTCATACAAAATCACAATTTCACAAATCAAATTGATTCGAAATAGAGCTTCCATCTCATAAAATAAAATATAATAGGACCAATTTGATTTTATAAAGAATGAATCTACCTTATAAGCTGATTCATTTCACAATATTTATTATGTACGAGGCAATTTTTTTTAACACACTTCGTTTAATTTATTTCCCATTTTAGGTTGTAAATTTTATCTAGTAATAACTCATTCATTTGATACATTTTTTTACGTTTTCATAAGTAATTAACACTTAAAAAAAATACTATCACTCATCGTAAAAATGTTATAATTTTTTATTTATATTATTAGTTCATAAAATAATTCACTACACCATTATTTTATTTTTCATTAATATATAGTATTACTTTTTATTAAAAATGATATATCTTCTTATCAGGAATTCTTCCATTAAGACGATATTTAAGCAAATTTATATATTAAATTCATTTATTTGGAACATAATCTTTAAATATACACACTCATTTTCATTGCAGACAACAAAATATTATAAGAATATTGGTAAGCAATGGACTCGATCTATCCTAATATTTAATTAACCAATTCAAACCCCCACTTTTTTTCCCTCGCAAAAACTATATACTAACAAGATTATATACAATTTGGTGCAAATAAATTTTCTTGAAATCGAGTAAGTATATGGAGATGCAACTTGGAAGATAATTTAAGTACCATAGAAGTAGGTGATCTATGGACCAAATTCAATCCCTCCAATTAATTGATATAGATGTGATTAAGACTATAAAAGAAAATAAGCAAAAGCGTGGATTCTTAGTGTTGAGATAGTCAATAAATAATCTACTATGAGTTGAATATGAAAAAAAAAATCATATAAAGATTGACATAGGTTGTTGTGTTGTTATGAGCCCTTTCCTCGGATTTTTTTTTAGAATAAAAATTTAAATAAACTAGAAAATTAATTTCAATTATGCTTTTGTAACTAATCCAACACTACAGTCCATAGAATATGTTGACAGGTAATTTATAAAAAAAAAAAGATATAATATGATATTTGCGTTCTCATGTTTCTATCATATGATTAAAATGATTTAATCAAACTCATTAAACGGACACGTAACCAATACCTAAATTTCAAAGTTCAGACAAGTGTCAAATTCAGAATAAGTATTAATGTTTGATGACAAAAGCGTGGGAATATAGTTTTAATTGACATGGCAGAATTATACGATATTTGTAATTGAAAGATGATCTTTTAAGTTGGAGTTGTTCATTTGTATTTGTTCTAAAAAAGAAAAGAAAGAGAGATAGGTGTCAAATTGTGGCCACCACATTCTAACTTCTAAGTTACCGACATGGCGATGCATAAACGTCGAAAAACTTGACTTAATAATGGCACGTTTGAGTGTTTATCATCTTGATCTCAAATAGGAGGTTGTATTTAAATTTATCCACGTTGAAGAACCTGAAAAATAATTTAAATAGCTCTAAAGTTTTTTATCTTCTTAGATTTTAATTTAATTATTAAGCCTCAATTTGGGCCATACACTTAACTTGAATTAGAGTTTATTTGACATAGATTAGACTCATTTAATTTATTTGAGCCTATTTAACTTGTATTTTGCTAAAAAAAATATTATATTCTTCCGTCAAATTTCACACTTTTTGTTTATATCCGTTCCACATTAAACTTCATCATCAAAAATAAAAAATATCACATCAATCCTCAACCCCTAAAATGTATACTTACATTTTATTAGCGAATTTTCTGTTAGTTTTGTTAGTATTTTTAATGAAAAATTGAGTGTAAAAAAAGTATACAATTATTAAGAAACATGTATACACTATTGAATAAAAAGTTATACACATATGCGTGTTAGTTTTTTTAATGAAAATTTGAGTATAAAAAAAGTATATAATTATTAAGAAACATTTATATAATATTGAAAAAAAATATATACACATATGGGTGCACCGGATATCAACTCATATATTTTATAATTTATTAATTACCTAAAAATACTATAATACCCTCAAAAAATTAATAAAGTTGATCAAAAATCAACTTTCCTAAAATTTCATGTCTACCGGTTACGGTATATACGGAGTTTAAGAAAAAGTTACTTTTTGCTTTACTTTTAGGGGTAGTTTGGTATTTTTAGGTAATAAATAAATTATAAAGTAAGTTTGTGAGTGGTAAAAGGGTGACAATTTTGAAATTAAAGTGTGTTGTGGGTTATTGATTTGTGTGTATTTCCTTATTTGGAGGTGTGAACTTGTTTATGGGACGGACAAAAATAGAAAGTGTGAATTTTTTTATGGGACGGAGGGTACTCCCTCAGTCCCGGGCAAAGAGGTGCATTTGTTTTTTGCAAGTAGATTAAAGAGTATTATTATTTTATGTAAAATGGGTAAGTGTATTAGAGAGATGTGATGTGTAGTGGTGGGTCATTGATGGACTATTGATAAACCCTATTTACTAAAAGAGGAAAATGATGCAATCTGGATGAGACGCTCAGTATAGTAAAATAGTGTGATTTGTGTGGGACGGAGGCAATATTATTATTCTTGTATATTTTTATTTTAGAAAGCAAATTATTATTTTAATTAAAAAAAGATTATTTTCTTGAAGCTTCCAAAAAAAGTGAAGTTTTTTTTTAATTTTTTATTTTTCTTAAAATGACAAATCATATCCACGCTAAACTCACACGTATATATATATACATACAAATACATACACACACCCAACCAATCAATAAAATGGGAATAAGTATGATAGGGGGGTCCGAACCGGCCCACATGCAAGAACAGCAATTGTGGCGTTTTCCCGTTTGACTCTCATCTCCCAATTCAAAATTTCATTTTCTTTTCCATTAAATTCAATTCATTGCCCACCACGTCGGCAATTCTCGTTTACAACCATCGTTTCTACCTCCTCTCACCTCTCTCTCCCAGTCTTTCTCTCTCTTGGATACACCACCCGATCTTGATTCTCGATTCTTGAATCTCGATTAATGGCTTCGGGGCCGATATTCAAGAAGGTGAGCAGCGATGCAGCCTCGCCGGAGAGTGTCGCCTCGGAGTCCGGCTCCGACGAGAAATTGCGCCCTACGAATAATACTGCCAAACAGAATGGTGTTGATGCCACCATCAGAAGCAACAGCACCGGAAGCAGCGACAGGTTTGAGTATTCCGGCTGGGTTTATCATCTGGGAGTAAATAAAATTGGCCATGAGTATTGCCACTTCCGGTTTCTCTCAATTCGGGGAAAGTATGTGGAGATGTATAAACGCGATCCTCACGAGAATCCGGGTATTGTACGTATCGTTTTCTCTTTCCTTGCTGTAGCTATTGACCATTTTCACGTAAAACGTACGGCCTGAATGTGTGTGTGTTTTTGAGTATGTATGGTATGGATGGTGATTGTGAATAATACAGAAAACAGAATGTATTCTTTTGTTTATAGATGTTATCGGAAGGAAAGAAGAAATTATCTGTTTAAGCAAGAACATGGTACTAGAGGAACTTATGATTAGGCGTTAGAATGAAGTTTTCTAAACCATATTTCGGCTCAATAGGCTTACTTTTACACTCCTTGTTGGTATTCTATTTTTAATATAATGTTGTTTTAAAGTAGAGCTAGATTGCTTTGGTATAGTCCAGATGTGTGTTTCTACGCGGTTTGGGAGGGGGTTGAGGAGGAATTGTCTATTGAGCATGTTTGAGAAGACTAAATTCAAAAATAAAGGAGGGAGAATTTGACTAAATAATACAGATGGTGAATAAACAACTGATTTGTAGTTATCGTTCTAATATCAATTTGTTTTCTTTTTAAACATTTTGAACAACATGAGATATTTATCATCTATTTATGCTCTGCAATGTAGGCAAAAGTAATAGGAGTATTTAATATGTTGAGTTTTCTCACTATGCAGTTGAGGTGAAGTGTGCAGTTCCTCATGTTTTAAATCTTTTTGTCTAAACTGAAAATGATGTTATGCAAACACAAAGTTTGTTGATGAATTGTCTACTTTTATTATTATCAGCTACTCTTTAGTATTGCCAAAATGGCACTCAAAAGCCTCTTCATGCTTTGGAATGTAAAAATTATTTGCAATTGGAATATTGTTAATGCATCTAAAAGGTGCTTGCTAGGTTTGCATCTGTTATCTAAAATCATGTTTGTATTTTTGCTAAATAGTTAGCTAGACAGTTTGAAGTCCAAGTTTGTTCTCAAAAGATAGAATCACCACGGAGAATAGAGGGGACATGCATGCACCTCCTAAATCACGTTAACTGAGTTAATTATATCACATTTTGGACTGGAGCCATTTACCAATCCTATGTTTAATTTGTGAGGCCCTTCTTCAGTTTGAAGCTTGAAGACTAAAGTCCTTAGAGCTATATCATTTTATCTCATTTGTATTTAAAACCTTCTGTTGACATTACAACTTACCAGTATGCTTTGGATCTTTGATCAAGCATGACCAGACAGTCTCTGTTTCACGTACAACTCATCTCTAATAATAATTTAAATTGGAATTTCTTATGTTTATAGTTTTCATTAATTCTGCTCATATAATTATCGCAGAAACCTATACGAAGGGGTGTTATAGGGCATACACTTATGATTGAAGACTTGGGTCGGCGAAGGGTGAACCATGGAGTAAGTCCTCTGCATTGCTTCCCAAAGCTATTACAGCTATATTTGTTAATTTTTTTAGATTCTAACTGCTTGTACATGACTACGTATGGTGTTCATTTTGTAGGATTTCTATGTTATAAGGTTCTATAATTGCTTGGATGAAGAAAAAAAGGGTGAGGTAAGTGATAGTATCATAATATTTGATCTTCTGAAGAATTTAATAGTTTCTATGCTGTAGATGATTTGCCGCTTTCTGCCTTTCCATAGTGCTGGTTTACTTTCTAATCAATATGTTAAAGAAACTATTATCATTCTATGTTGAATATATATATATATATATATATATATATATATATATATATATATATATATTTCCCTTTAATGATGATAACTCTGTGAACATCTCTTTTTCTTTCTCTTTATATTTCCTTACTGGATTAAGTGCATATTTTTCAGATCAAAAGTTTTGATCAAGGCAGTGGTTCCTAAGTAGCGAAAAGTCTTAAGACTTGCAAATACTTGGGTTGATTCTTAATTTTCACCTTTGGAAGTTCAAAAAGCAAACCTTTTTTGAATTGTATGTTTTTATTAGTGCAGAAAGAATTTGTCTATTAACATCCCTTCTTAAATATTTACGTCCCATAGCATAAAGAAGTTTGGTTCTGCAATAAAATGACCAAGAATTTCATAGAATTATATATCCAGTTGTAGAAAGAAAGGTCAACTCTTCATTATGTCTCTCATTAAAGTGGCATTACAGTGCTTAAGTGTACTAAGCAGTCTAAGCCAGAAAATTATGTGGTGCTTTCCTAGATTTGCAGTCACAACTATTTTGGGGTTTTCCTGTCTCAGTTATCGTTACTTCTATGATTTGTTGGAGATTGGGTTCTTGTTCTTCTATTTTGGGTCCCTTTGCATAGGATTTCTCATCCCCCTTTTTTCCATTTGAATTATAATTGTTAAACTTTCATTTTCATATTTGATAAAATATATATGTGCTTTTTATTTGTTTGAGCTAGAATAATCTTATGCTTTAATTCACTGATATTTAATTTGGTTGCTGCAGATTGCTTGTGCTACAGCTGGTGATGCTCAAAAGTGGATTGAAGCATTTGATCATGCTAAACAGCTGGTACAAAAGAAAATGAGAAAAAATTATTATCTACACTTTCTTTTTTTTTTGAATGAAATGTGTTTGATATTTCTTTCTCTGGTGCAACATTGATAGCCATCTTTTCTTTAGTAAGTTACTATTACATTTAACCACCACTTCAATAGGAACTTAATGCACCTTATAATTGGCTTGAAAAGAGTCGGTGTTGTCAAAAGTTTAATGTTCCCTATAAATATTTACTTAAAAGAAAGAAAAGGAGTAAAAGCTAAAATAATAAAGCTAATTCCTAGTGCATTATATGTTGGCTATCAAGCATCTCATTTCTAAGCACTACGTGCTTATTAATACTTTTTAATTGGCAATATCATGCAAACATTGTTAAGTTACCGAGATATCAATTTTAAGTATTTTGACTTGGACTTTATCTATACTCTTATTGCTTGAATGTTAACTGTCTATTTTCTGACTTGTAGGTAGAGTATGAGTTTTCAAGAGGTGCTAGTGTGAGAAACAATCTGAGTATGGAGGATGAGTATGTCAGACCTCTATTCTTACCATTTAGCTGATATAAAATGGAACAGCCTAAGTTTATTTATTCTCATTGAGAAGTTCTTAAACAATTTGTATAAATGTTATTTAATGGATCACCTCTTTTTCTTTCCTAAGGGGACAGCATAGAGGTATGATTTTTAATATATAATTGACAGTCAGTGTCAGAGAAATGGTTGAACTTTTCTATTGCTGCATTCTGATTTAGAGGGTTCTTGGTATAATTTATGGCATTGGGAATAGGTATGGGAAGTTATTGGTTTCAGAGGGTAAGTAAACTGACTCCTACTTCTCAACGAGAGGAATGGTTGGTTCCCTGAAAGTCGGGTTTCATTCCATTCCTCAATCTAAACCAAACCAAACCTTTAAATTTTACCCATTCCTGATACCCAAAATGCTCAATTACACATCTCCTTATTTGATACAATTTTCGCTGACACTTCATTTCAAATCATCTTCTAGGCTTTGCTACTTTATACAGTACAAGGCCATTTAGCTTAGTTAATAGTATTCACTTTTTAAAGATTTTTTTTTATTATTATTTATTTCTGATTTTGAGGTTGATTCTATTCACACAATTGGCGATAGGCGTTGGTCCTTCATACTCTAATATTAGTCCTTTTTTTCTTCTTTTTTGTTGAAAGGCTTAATCTAGAGGGACATCGGCCAAGAGTACGGCGTTATGCCCTTGGTCTGAAAAAGCTAATCAGGATAGGAGAAGGTGAGGTAGCTAATTGATTGACAATCTTAAAAGTGATGTGATATTGGGGTTGTTATAATGGAGGCCATGCATTCTCATCTACATTTCTTTGCATAATTGAAGAAACGTGATTGACATAGAACCCATCATCGGTTTTATTGTGGAGCCAAACTTGAAATTTCTAGTAATTGACTCCGTTAGTGAAAAATCAAGTTGGGTTTACATCATTACTCATTATGGAAATGCTTTTGAAATCATATATGGAAGCAGAAACCACAGAGTGTTTATTCACAATTTGGTTTCTTGTAGAGACAGACTTGAAGTTACTAGCAATTGACTCCGTAAGAGATCTCAATGTTGGGTTTACGTTGTAACTCATTGGAATCTTTTGAAATCATGCATTGATGTAGAAACCAACGTGTCCATTTTCATGTCCTTTGTTCATTCCATTATTGCCTGATGTCATCACATGTGGACAACATATATATTTGTCTTGTATGTTTTACTTTGAGAAGTTGCCATGAGTCTAGCCAAAGATTCATTTTAGTCTCGAAGTAATTTTTCTTCACTTCATGTCCAATTGTCCATTCAAGTAATGTGTATTCTCAATTTGCTGTGATTGTGAAAATGTATATATGAGATTCTTCCATCATCTCGACTGTGTTTTTTTAACAAAAACATGGCATTCTTGGGTGGTTATAATTTAGATTCTTCCATCATCCCGACTGTGTTTTTTTAACAAAAACATGGCATTCTTGGGTGGTTATAATTTAACAACAATGTCCTCGCCCCAAGTTTGGTTGATTTCAACTTCCTTGATATGTTTCATATTTCAACAGCTATATCTCTCATTTTAGAGATCAGAGATTCTATACTGTACTGTTTTTCGCTTCTAAATTAAATACATTTTATATGCATTGTGTCGTGTTTTCTATTTGCTTTTAGTTTTGCATTCATATCACTTAATTTGGTTATGTTGTAGTTCTCTTTAATACAGTGTTTTATCTGTCATATATATGTTTGCGCATTCGTACATGACTGATAATTGGTTTGCCACACGAAAACATTCTCCAATTTTGCATTCATTTCTATCACACTCTGTACAGGGCCAGAAATGCTTTTGCGCAAAGCCTCAAGCTTAGATGAAGACTGTGTGAACAGGTATTTTGATGCAGATGGTGGTGATGTCGTTGAAGCTCATGAATGGAGATGTGTCCGTACAATCAATGGTATGCTTATTTTGCTATTTCTTCTCTACCTTAACATTTAATTAATAGTTATAATCTAAAATATGTAAGTCTATCTACAAATTGTCAACTTCATACCATATCAACTGTTGCCTGTTGGCGAGAATAGTATAAATGAGCATTAATTTTTCACTTGAAAGTGTTGCATTATATGTTCCAATCATCTATGTGAACATTGTTTGAGGGGCGACAGATGCTTCTATGCTTGCCATATGCGAATATTCCCATCATTAGTTTTGTGACCAATATCAGTGTTAACCTGACCACATCTATGTGACTAATTCTAGTGGATTGCCCTTCTCAGAGAAGGAAGAGAGGATTTTAAAGGATTACACTGCCTTAGAACCACTATAAATCTTGTGTTCTTGTGTTTTTACTTCTTACTTACTGCATTAATACTGTGGGAGATATCTCTCACACTAGTGTTGTCTCATGAAAACACTAAATATGTTGCAACTGCAAAGGCTACATCACGGCAGTGCTGCTCACATAGTCTAACAGGGTTCTCTTAATCACACTATTCACTCAGAATGTTTTCCACTGTGCATGTATAAGCACATTGATCCCTGCTGAGTTACCTCATCCCAGCATTGAAACTGCTGGGTTCACCAAATGCAGCAGTAAACTTACTGCAGCTTCAAGTGATTTGTGAGTGAAGTTTTAAAAAACGATCAAGGTTTATTCGTCCCCTCTAGACCTTGACAGCCAGGACCAAAAAACAGTGTGTTGTGTACTTGAAATCTTTTACTAACAGATGCTATTATTTATTTTGTTCTAAGCAATAACATTCTTTTTGGTATCAGGTGTGAGAATATTTGAAGATGTTGCTAGCTCAAAGGTAATTGATTGATCTTTTTTTTTTTTTACCTATTATAATAATCATAATCTATTGCAAAAATCATTTAGTTATGTTTTTCTTATGTTTGAAACTTATAAATAAGAGAAATGCTAATTTACTTTTTCAATTTGAAGTTATATAAAAGCATTAGAAAATTTGCTTGGTTTTTTTTTCCACTTCTTGCCAATACATTCTACAAATACAACAAAACCCTCTAACTAAGCCTTAGTTCCCTATGGGGGCCAGTTATATGAAGCATAACTCAACTCCATGCTCAGTTAAGACCCATTTCCTCGCTTATTAGTTAAATATATATTTATTATATTTTCGTTCCAAATCCCATTAGATCTTATCTTCAACTTTAATTTGACTTTTCTACTATCATTACAGAGTAGTTTCTCATCTTAACCTAACCTATGCATGTTTCCAATTCCAAATCATCTTAATTGTGTCTCTTGAATTTTATCATCTAGAAGGGCTACCCCTACTTCTTTTCTTATGCTTTTGTTCCTTATTTTATTTAATATATAAATTTTCATGTTCATGTTTATCCTTATTTTGTCAACACAAAATGCGACATAATTATCATCCACACTTTTCACATTCTCTTTCTTGTGACTGCCAAAGTAAAAGATTAATAGACTCCATTCTAAATTTGGAAAAGAATGTGGAATAAGAAACAATCTATAATTATAAAATACATTCATCTTTACATTTTCATTCCTGCTACCTCATTGTATATACATGTTCTTAACTCTCTGATTTATTATATGCTTCCATATGTTCAATGCCATTTTTCTCCCCAAAATGCAGATGTTTATGAATATATATACTTTGGTTGAAGTTTTCTGCAGACTTAAGATTTTGCATAGTAAATTCTTAAAGGACCTCTTTTGTTTTACAGAATGGTAAGGGCATACTGGTCAAAGCTGTAGGTGTTGTTGAGGCAAGTGCAGATACAGTGTTTGAAGTGGTGTTGTGTCCTGATAAACATCGGAGATATGAGTAAGAGCTTCCCTTTTGTTATTGGTATTATTCTTTAGATGAAAGGCATCTAATAATTCTTTTGCAGGTGGGATACTTTAACAGGTGATTTGGAGGTTGTTGATGCTATAAATGGACACTATGATGTCTTGTATGGGATATTCGATCCACGTTATCTAACATGGTGAGTTGCTTGAGTAAAAAAGTTTCATGATCTGTTGTTTGCCCTTCTGGTTCTTAAGGTGTTGATAACGAATCATAATTCAAACAAAGTATCCCCATGATTTTTCTAATAAGAACAGGATGAGTTTTTCTGAGATGTAAGATGAAGTAGTACGAATGGATGAGTTACAGTTATATTCTTTTCTCTGTTTTCAACTCTTAATCTGCAGGAAAAAGGATGTGTAGGTGATACATTTTATTTTCCGTGACCTAAAGATTCTTTTTATTGTGCAGGTGGCAATCAAAGAGGGACTTTGTCTTTTCAAGGCAATGGTTTCGCGGACAAGATGGAACTTACAGTAAGAATCTGCATTTTCACATTTCCTCTGTAGCTGCATCAAGATATATAGATTCTTCAAGTCTTGTTTTATCATCATGCATCAGTATCGTTTCATCAGAAGTCATGCATTTTGTTTCTGGTTTTGAAAGAAGATGCATTGCTGCTTAGGGTTTCAGGGATTTTAAAAAGTGATAGTTCATGCATATATTTCACATGTAGAGCCAATGTTTAAGTGGGTGTCCCTAGGTTGTGAACTGTAAGTAGAGTTTTTGTCATTGACAAGGTGGTTTACTTTACAATGAGATACCTTGATCTTAAAATTTATGTTATGAACAATTTGGTGTTTTTTTTTTCCTTTATTGTCTTTAAGTAGATTTTGTATTGTTCACTTAGCTCAAAGCCAGTTAACATCATTAAATTTAGCATACTACCTATCCCTAATCGACTTTTCAGTTTTGAGAATATGAACCAATGAATCAACTTTGCTGTTTATTCCTTTTAGATAATGTTATTTTCATATAACACAAGGGTAAATACTAGACGTATAAAAGCTAAAATTGATTTTTGAAATTATTTTATATAACTATATCAAAATATTGATTGATGTCAATTAGTTGATTATTTAGAGAGGTCGTCCCTTTCTTTTTTCGAGATAATATTTATTTTAGTCCCGTAATTTTGATAGAATCTAATTTTAGTCCTGTAACTTTTTATTTTTTCAATTTTAGTCATTCGTGTCAATTTTAGATCTTTGTGTCAATTTTAGTTCTATAACTTTTCATTTTTTTAGTTTTGGTCCTTTTGCAAAAATTATTTTTCAAACTTACAGGATTTCTGTTAAACGTAAAAAGTTGTCACTAAAATTGGGTTCTATAAAAAATATGGGACCAAAATTGATATTTCTCTTCTTTTTTATCATATTTTAATTTTCCTATTTATATGGCTTCACGTCTGTCATTGGATGTGGATTTAATGACGGAACTAAACTATCTTCTTCTTTTTTCTTGCTGTGATTTTTTTTCTTCTTTTAATTCAACATCTAACAGTTTGTCTCTTAGTGCGAACTACTTTGGAGAACTAGTGTTTAATTTTTAAACTTTGCTAACGAAATATTCACCTGATACATATACTGAAGTAGAGATTCAATTTAAATTCCTACTTTGATTATAGAAACTGACTGTTCTCATGATTGACAGTTTGATACACTTATTGGTGCAGCAATCCTGCAGTTTCCTTCTGGACACAAGAAGAAGCCCCCAATTCCTGGCTATAGGCGCACAAAAATCAACCGTAAGCAAATAGTGCTAAATCAGAGCTTCTGATTCAAATTTGCATTCCTTTTAATGAATGGAAATGAAATTATAATGAAGACCAGGAGAATAGCTCAGAATAACAACATATCTTAAAATAAAACAAGATCAGATGTTAACATCAATTTCTATAAGAAATGATCAAACCTAACTTTAAGTTTAATTTCTTGGCTAAATTTGTAGCTGTCAGTTGCTCATTAGTGAAAGAAATCACTTTTGCATTAAATTGAAATTTTTTGTTGCCATAAGTTTTATGCTTTTGTATGCAAATGCATGGTCCTTAATTCATTTACTCTGGTGATTTAAGTATAGTTAGTTAGCATTTCCTTGTTAGTTTATGTGTCTTCTACGCTCCATGTGTGTGAATAGGTGTAATATCTCTATTTTTTTCTTCTCAAAGATTGCCCGTGCCTCTTACTTCTTCTAGTTTGAGAACTATGTTGACTTTTCTAACTCTTTTTCTTACAATCTGTCTGTAGCTTCCACTTGGGAGATAAGTAATATAAGCTCATCGTCATCATCAAAAACTGCCAAATGTCTTGTAACACAAACACTTGAAATAAACCCGAAGAGTTGGTTCAAATGGAGGAATAAGCACTGCCAAAAGTTTGAAAAAACTGTTCCATATGCGTTGCTAAGTCAAGTATCAGGTGTGTCATAATTTTTAATTCTTACATTGAAAGTAACACGTTCTGCTTTTGCATGTGTAAAGCATTTTCTAGAGATAAATGTTTCTATTATTATATTTACAATAAGAAAGATCATTAATTTATTTCATGTTCATTTTACTGATGTTGCTCGTATTTGAAATTCATTGAAAAGACTGCTGATCTTCATTTTGAGTCATTGAAGTGAATAAGTTAAATGTCATACTATAGTGCATATCAGTATATCAAGTTTAGTACAGAATATTCTTTCTCTTTCTATATAATCCATATTATTTGATGGTTATTATATAATCACAATTGTATTCAAAACCAATTTTTATACAGTTGAACTGATGTGAAAAAAAATTGGAACTCTTGACAATGAAATCATATAGGTATATCAGAGATTGCACATTTAGACTTTTGTAAGCAATAGCAATATAGTGACAATCAACTATTTTGCTCTTTTGCGCCTACATGCTCATGTTTTACTTAGTTTATTATTTTTCCTCCTTCAGTGACCTGTGACTCAATTTCTTCTATAGTTGTAATTTCAAGCTATATTACTCATCCAGGTCTGAAGGAATATATTGGTGCCAATCCAGAAGTCACAAATGAGGTCCCCACCACAGTTGTTCATTCGAAATCTGATCTTTCTGGATCCAATAGTGAATTTGAGGATGCAGAAGCAGCAGATGAGTTCTATGATGCTATTGCTGCTGATTCATCTTCAGAAGACGAGGACAGTGATAATGAAATAGAAGTCAATAAGGTTCATTAACTAAAATTAGATCAGTTATCAAAGTTTACTTTTACACGAACTCTGTTAACTTTTGTTGAACTTGCTAGGACAAGAAGATTAAGCTGAAAAATATATCCTGGGCCATAGCAAGTTTAACTTTAAAAAGAAATTCAGGTGTCTTTCTCTTACAGCATCTCATTTTGATTAAGTTTGCTATTTTTCTCATATCTTGCCGCAATTAATAGGTTTGTCTGTAATTAAATAGTTAATTCACATATTTCTACTAATACTCATTCAATCATCCGGTACAGCACCAGATTCAAGTGTGTTGGACACAGATGTACCACCTATAGATCTTGATTCCAGTCAGTTTCATGGGACCATGAAGAGAGCAAAGGATGAATCTGATAAGAATTGCTGGTCTTCTCCAGATGGTTCTGGATTCATGATCAGAGGGAAGACATACTTGAAAGATAGTATGAAGGTAGTAGGTTCTACAATTATATAAATTCGGTGCTTTAATTCTATTGGTATCTAGAAACATTTACTGATGATCTAATCTATACACTCCTATATTTGTTGCACTGAACAAGGAAACTCTACAGCTAATTTCATCTCAGTCACATTGTGCAACCCTCTAGTATAGGGAGTGTTGATAGACTAGACAAAATGAACTCTTATATTGTAATTTTGCACAACCTATCTCACTAGTTTTCATTTCCAGGAAACTCTACAGCTAATTTCATCTCAGTCACATTGTGCAACCCTCTAGTATAGGGAGTGTTGATAGACTAGACAAAATGGAACTCTTATATTGTAATTTTGCACAACCTATCTCACTAGTTTTCATTTCCTTATCATTTCTATTTATGCTCTGCAATATCATTTCCATGATGCCGCACTTCACATGTTTAACAGACCTTCAGAGTTAATGTTCCTCATAGAAAGTTGAATTCTAAATTATGGTAGTTAGTTTGATCAACAAATTGGATTACTTGGTCTTCTTTTAGGTGAAAGGTGGAGAACCTCTTCTCAAGCTCATAGCAGTTGACTGGTTCAAGGTAGAAGATTGTGTCACAAAGGTTGCATTGCATCCTAAAAGCCTTGTTCAGGTAAATGTTCATATACGAGGTTTTAGTGTTGCTTAACTTGGAACGATGAAGTGACCCGGCTTGAAGCTTTTTTATCCTTTAATATGTTGACAATTTACAAAAATATTAGTCATTTAGAGGAAAGTTAAAAGTTCTGTTTCTATGCTTACTTGACTTGACATTCTCTCAATATCCATAATCCATGTCATTATCCTACTAGTTCTTTGTTCAACATATTATTAGGATATATGGGTGATACATTTAATTGTGTTACATTGGAGGGAAAGGGCACATGATCGGTTTAGAACCCAGCAATCATCTCAACTTACATGATTTGGAAAATGAGAGATGATAGACCTGTAAGGAAAAGAGAAATTGAAAAAGAGAAGAAAAGTGTGAGGAATTGAAAGAATAAATGGATATTGAACAGTAACAATAAGAAGTGGAGGTAGAGTATATGGCACAAGGAATATTACACTTAGTCAGATGTTAGTTTGAGCGACAGAGTGAGTTGTGGAGGAATCTGACGTGTAAAGAATTTTGCTGGAAAGAGAAAGGAAAAAAGAGAGAAATAGTTATGTGGAAAAGAAAGGAAAAAATAGGAAATTAAAAAACAATGAGAAAAGCAGGTAGGGTCAATGACACAAGGATATTAGATTACACCCTTATAATCACGCTATTTATAGTTAATCAAACTCTTATAGAAAGATATTTTCTATTGTTTAAGCTTATTAAATAAGCTAGTATTCTATTATCAAATGAAAGAAATGTGATCTCTCTCTTCAAATCACACTTTTTATCTAGTACTAGTCTCACATATCTTTCAGTAAAAAGGCCCTTGAGATATTATAGAGATAAATTTACTCTGATTTCTTTTTTAAGTAATTCCAAATAAACTTTGTTTCTACATTGGTTTCTGCTGCTTTATATTTAATTGCACTGACTCTTGAGATATCATAGGTTATAGCACAAAATGATTACAATGCTGTTTGACTTGTTTTTTTTTTTTTTTTTTTTTGTCTTGAAATGTTTTAAATTCTGTGTTTGATCTTCTGAAACGATATAAGTCTTGTTTTTCTATCCTTATTTCATCCATGTTTTCTTTTCATTTATCTAATATAATTTTTAATTACAGAGTGCCGCAGGGAAAAAGCTTCCTGTCATCCTCGTCATCAACCTTGAGGTCTGCATCTGAGTATTATAGTTCCCCTTATTTCAGTATTATGAGAAACCTAAATATATTATCCTCAACTTTTTAGAAATTCTCGATTCGATTCAGCATGTACCTTTTGTATTTAATATCATAATATTTGTCACCTAGGTATAACATTTGAAGTGATAAATAAGATGTAATCACCAAGATACGACTGATCTCCATGTACTTATCCTGTTCAGAGACATTAAATGAGTCTACAATTGCTTTTTCAAGAAAGTTAATATGTGCCAACACAGCTCTTTTACACATTTGGTTAAGACACGTTTTTCTGCTAATTCAATATATGAGAGTCGGTAGTAAAACACATTTCCTTCCAGAATGCTGAATTACTTCATTCCTTAAATATATGATAGTTCATCTTTATACCTTGACCATGTTTTACTGGTTTGACTGTATCAGGTTCCAGCCAAACCAAACTACAGCCTTGTTCTCTATTATGCTGCAGACAGGCCAGTAAACAAGAGCTCATTATTGGGTAAATTTATCGATGGCACTGACATGTATCGTGATTCAAGATTCAAACTTATTCCCAGCATTGTCGAGGTAGCAACATTTGCAAAATGCTCCTTTTTTAAAAAAAAAAAAAGAAAAAAAGAAAACTTATACTGCTTTATGATGACAAGAATATCATTGTTGGCACAGGGATACTGGATGGTAAAGCGTGCGGTTGGAACAAAAGCTTGCTTGCTTGGAAAAGCAGTAACTTGCAAGTACCTTAGACAAGACAATTTTTTGGAAGTGAGATCCCAACTTATTCCATTCTTCAATCATTTTGCATATTAATTTTTATACATAGGTCTCTGGCTCTTTTTTTGTGTGATAATCTTAAATGATTATATGAATTCTTGTTCATAATTCTATTATGCTTCCAAATTATTTTGTGTAATTTCCTAGCATAGCTGGTGGAAGTCTTTCATTCTCTTACAAAATGAAGTATTAACTCATAACTTCTCTGCAGATTGATGTGGATATTGGCTCATCATCTGTAGCAAGGGGCGTAATCGGTCTCGTTCTTGGATATGTCACCAGCATTGTTGTTGATCTTGCCATTGTTATAGAGGTGTGTGCATATTATCGTTTTACAAATTACATAAAATTGAATTGGTATATAAGACCGAATCTATCTTCAGAAAAATACTGGTCCTTATTACCTGCTCTTATTGAGTGGCACATAAATAAAATCTGATTCCTCTACTGTCATCGTATTTTTTCCTTCGTGCTTCACGTTAAAAAGAAGTATTCGGTGTAGATGTGACACATTAAGATCTTATTAACGCATTAAAAGCCATAACTTGCATAAGAATCCTTCTTTGGCTTACAGGCGAAAGAAGAGGCTGAGCTCCCAGAATTCGTTCTTGGAACCGTTAGGCTAAACCGTGTACAGGTTGATTCAGCTGAGGCTTTAGAAGTGTAGGTCCGATGCTGCCAACACGTGTCACTTAATGAATGTTGTAAAGAAACCACGATTTATTTTCAACATGTATTATTCCTCGTACGAACAGCAAACCTTGAGAACACCATATGAGTAGCATACATCTTATGAACAGAAAATCTTGTAGATTCGTTTATGTTGTTGTTGTTGTAATTGTTTCGGCTCAAAATTTCCAGTGAATGTGGCTAGTAGAAGTGGAAAATGATTCAGAAATGGAGATGTATTTTTGGATACATGTTCCTGTAAAGCTGTTGTGATCAGTTGATGACTTTTTTGAAACATAAACTTAAGACCAATTTTGGTGCAATATTGATGTAATATTAATTGTCTGTTTTGATAAATTTAAGTTTATTAACTATTCTCACATATCTGTTAATCAAGATATTTGCTTCGATCACAAATAAAATCAGAATTTATTTATTTATTTATTATCCTTATCATTAAATAAAAGTCGTGATTTTTAAGCTACTGTTTATTGCAATGTGATTTAAATATTAAAATAAAACACTAAAGTTTGAGTTTGATATGAAATAAAGAATTCCCAAAGAATTGAGTGGCTTTTGATTATGTGCATTTGTGTCTTAAATATAAATATTCAATGGAGCTAGTAAAAAGTCCACTTTAGGTAATAGTATCCTTAAAATTTAGAATAAATGCACTTATTTTGGCTTTTTAGTCTTCTGCTAAAGTTGATTCATGATTATTTATTATTCAACTTGAAAAAATAGGAGTATAGTATTTTTTTTTTCCTTTTTTTCTTTTCTCCCTCCAGTTTCAATTAATCTATGATTGACTGTTTGTTTATTTGCTTTTTAATTAATTTATTAATTTTTGCTTGTTGATTGTCTCTGTGTTGGGACCATTTGTTTCTGTGCCAATACTAACATTAGCCTCTATTTCCGGGATCAAAAAGACTAATTTGCCCCACAATGGATTGAAAATTATTGGCAATAATCTTCTCTTGAACGGCACTCCACTGAAGGTTACACAGTTTTTGATAAATTTATAGTCAATATAGTTTTAAATTCAATTAACATCTACTCCTAAAATTTAAATACAAAGGAATTGATACTAAAATATACTCTACTTATTTTTTAATTTTATAAGCCTCTCACTTTATATTTATGTGTAATTTCACACCAGACTTGTCCACATCTAGAGCAACCACAAAAAGATGGCCAATTTTACGAAGATAATTTACACTGTTTTCAGATATTAAATTTCCTGATTTTTATTAGTCCTTTTTTATTATTATTATAAGAAGTTAGTATTTTTCAGTTTGGAGGTGGGGTAATTACATGCCAAGATCTAATCTCACAGTATTGAAGATTTATTAAAGGAGTTAAAAATAAAAGAAAAATGTGCAGTTTTTATTATGCCAGAATTAGGTTTGTGTGCTTTTATTTGTAAAATGTAAGTTTATAGACTTAATTTCACTTATCACTAGATTAAGGACCATATTGTATAATAATAAACATGACCTAATTTTAACAATATATAGTACTTGAAAATTGAATGTAGTTCATAATAATGCTCTGATTTATTTATTTTTTTTAAAAACTCAAAGCATAACTCTTTATTTAAATTAGAGAAATGATACTTAACTCTTTATTTAAGAATTTATATAGAATCATAAATTCTTAACTTATGCATTCACATGTTAATTCCAACTTCATAAAAAATAGACCATAATGAGTATCTTACCAGTATAAATAAATATTTATATACATGTGTGTGAGTGAGTATGGAAGATCTTAACTAAATCTAATCATAATTACAATCATCAATTCACCAAACAAAAAAAGAGTGAGAATTAATGTATAAAATAACAGCAGAGAATTCGAACAAGATCCTACCCCTTTTCTCTAAACACAGGTGCACGTAATCATAATTAGGGTTGTAGTAATATGAACGTTACTGAAAAAATAATATAATGATGTCTTATTTAAATTAATTTCCCTTTTCAACATAAGCAAATAATTAATTACCATACAAATTAGATTAAATCTTACTTTTCACAGTCAAAGAATCCAACCCCCACGCCCACTCTCCCTCTTTTTGTCCATAAAAAGAAGTGCCTCCATCTTTTATGGCATAAAAGATACAACCATGCATTTTATACGCACCAATATCTCGACCCGATAGAATGGTGGAAAGGTAAATAATGTTAATTCAACTGGTCAATAGAAGCTATACTAATTAATATCACTATCATTACGCACAAGGTGTTCCTCTTTTTGAGATATTGCATAAAATACGATCGTTGGCTCTTGTTCCAAATTTTCATTTCTAGCTATGACCCGTTGAGCTACAGACGCGTGTCATTACCTCTATCTTTTGCATGCACCACTCATGCATATATGCTCCATTTTTTACTTGAGAATATTTTTTCACATTTTCATAATAAATGATTAGTTTTCAAAATGAGCTTATAATTTGCTCTAAATATATATATATATATATATATATATATATATATATATATATATATATATATATATATATATTATAATATAATGATGTGAATAATTAGGATGTGGAAGAATTAATTTGAGTATGAAATTTCCCTTTCCATTAGCTAGAAATGAATAAAAATATGATAAAAAAAAAGCTGCATGATTTGCAGAAAATGTAATGAAAAATAGAGCAGAAAAAGAAGTGGATTTGTGAGAATCCAGGAAAGGATTAGTGCAAAATCTGACACCCTTAGAAAGAAAATTTTGTCATTTACTTCTGTCATGTGGTTTTCTTCTAGATTTTTTGAATTCTGAAATTAATTTCATCGAGATTTGAGATTAAGTAATGTGGTCAAAATGCTAATTTTAATTGTCCACCTTCATTATTTTATAACAATTCAAATTATAAGAATTTCGCCTTAATATTATTTATAATATATACTATATGAATGTTAGAATCTTGCATCTATAACAAGAATTAATGCTATGTAATAAGTTGAGTATTTATTTATTTTTAGTTATTATTTTTATTTAAAATATTATTCTCTGGGCACTTATTAAATTACTCATGCAAACGCACATCCTGATCTGGGCACTTATTAAATTAAAAAAAAATGTTCTATATTTTATAAAAACAAACCATAATAATTATTTAAAAAAATACAAGAAAGAAAAAACATATAATGTTGCACTAATAACGCGTCAACACAGTAAAAGTAATGTTTAATTGAGTGGAAACGAAGATAAATAAAAAATAAAAAAAACCAAAAACAAAATTATATCAGGAAAATAAAAACCACCCCAGCTATCATATACTGTAATTTTACATGAAATTCAATATTGGTTTATTTATGAATTTAATTTAATTTTAATTAAATTATACACAATTTATGTCGAATTTTGAAATAAATATATATAGAGCGTGTAATAAAATAGTAAAAAGAAAAAGTGTGGAGAGGAGAAAATGAAATAGACGAATAAGGGTTGTACGTTGTGCAGTGTAGTACTGCACCTTCACGGGTACAATACAACACAACTGGTGTGAATAAATTTAATGCACAACATTTATTGGTTTTTTCAGACCACCATTACTTCTTCTGAACTACCTTGTCTTCATCCAATCCATTTCTTTCCTCTTTTTATATTGCTTTCCGCCTATTTAATTCCCACATGCATGCATTTCAGGGGTGGAATTTAATTTTTATATGGAGGAATTTAATTTATAAACATTTTGTTACTGGGGAGGGTCATTGCATATCAAGATAATTTAATCTCAAAAGTTTGGGAGAATGCATGATTCAATTTTGGAGGTGGAATTTATGTTTTAGGAGGTCAGAATCAAAATTTTAAGCCAAATAAAAATTATCAATATTTATTACTCCATATAAATCATAAATATATATATCTATGAAAAGATTAAATGGGATAAAACTAGCAGTATTATTTACCATAAAGCTGTGCTTGAACCTATAAATTAGGTTGAAAACATTAGAACATTTCTTGCTATACATTTATTTTTATAATAAATTGAAGTTATTTTAAAAATAAATCAATATATCCATATATTTTAATTTTTAACCTTATGTGTAAGTGTATGCCACTTTATACCTTATAAAAGTAGTACATAATGGTTTGATTAACCCACCCCTAAAATAAAATTGAAAAGTAAAAAAGTTTAAAGAATTGATTTTAAAGTAATTCTAGCTAGTGACATGGCACTTGATCAAAAGAAGTAAAAGTCCAATATTTTGTAGAATTAAAACAAAATTACTCTATTAATTAAAGTACGTAGATAACTTTCAAAACTCTACTATTAAAGTCCAATATTTGGAATAGGATGTAATCGAACCGAGCTAGGTCGAACATTACTAGGTTTGAGGATCATTTGTTAAGAAATTATCGAACTCGAGCTCGAACTCGTCAAGAAAAAAATATCGAACTCAAGCTCGAACTCAAACTATTTGTTAAGACTCGCGAACATGTTTACGAACACATAAAGTAACTTGTTTATGAATATATTTTCATGAATATTTAAATAATTTTGTGCCTGGATATTAAAAGAATGTTTCGTTTATAAACATTTAATGTTACTCATAATATTAAATAAACAAACTAACAAAATATAATAATAAACGACAAAAAGTATTTAAATAATCACTAAGTTATTATCATATTTGTGTGGCTTAATATAAAATATTTAATTATTGAATATTAATTAATAAATAATAATATATAATTCTAAAGAATAACTATAAAATTTACGAACGCGTTTGCGAGCCACTAGCGAGCCTATAAACGAATATGTTCGCGAGCTTTCGAGGCGAACACCCTTAGGCTTGAGTTTGGTTTGATAAACTATTCGAACCCAAAATTCAAGTTTGGTTTGGCTCGTTAAGGTTAACGAACGAGTTCGAACGAATATTTAATCAAACCGAGATTCGAATAGTTCGCGAACGGTTTGGTTTGGTTATATCTCTACATAGGAGTAGTAAAGTAATTCAAAATTAGATGAATTTTATTGCTTGATTGGATATCTTAACGGCTACAATTACAGCATATTATAAACTCCACTTTCTTGATTGAATCACTGCAGAAAACAACATTTATAAATCTACTAAATTTGGTAGGATACTGATTTTCATTACCAACTTCCCAATAAGGGAAGCCCTTATTGGTTCTTTTTATTTATTTATTTATTTATTTTATCAAAAGCATCCAAATTAATTAGAAAAATATGATCTACAACATATACCCTAATAAACACACAATTCACCAATCATCAAAAGAGCAAATATCATAGTATAAGTTAGACAACTTAGGTGGTGTTTGTTTTTGGAGGTTAGAAATTGGATTTAGAGTTTCAAAATTCAAACCCCTTTTCATATTATCTTGGTAAAATTATGTGTTTAGAAACTCACTTAAAAATTCCATGTTTATATGAATCTAGAAACTCACTATTAATTAAGACTTAAAAAATAAACTCTTTTTTAGGGAGGAAATTTAACCGTTAATAATTAACAAACGGATTGCCAATAAAAATAATAATTTTCTTTTGTAATGGATTCTTAATGAGCTTATAAAAATGATATTTTTCTTTTGTAATGAAATGTCAACGAGCTTATTATGTTATGTTTTTATTAACGGAATAAAATTTATTGTTATTTACCAATAAAATTATCTACAAATTGAATTGAATTTTTGTTGCTAAAAATTTATCAATCACCACTTTATCAACAAATTTCATTATTACTACATTATTAAATTGATTTAACAATGAAATTAAAATATTTATCAATTGAATATTTCGTTGGTAAAAAATAGATGAACTCAAATCAAATTATTTTTCATAAATAATAATTAAATACTCTGAATTTTAAAAATTAAATTAAACACACACACCAAATCTCAAATCAAACACGTCCAATTCACCGTTATAACTTTGATGGGCTGAATTTGGCTAATTATTTGCTACACCACTGAAAGCAATTTCCCCAGCTATTTTACCTCAGTGGGCCAATGGGTATTCAATATTATTTGAGAGAATTAAGTTAAATACACTAGACTGGTCAACATCACTGTCCATATATATATATATATAGTAGCATTAGTGTGGACTGAGCTTTTGTATTTTATCAAGGCTTCAATAAGGACACTAAAGGTGGGGTTATTATAAGCAACCAGAAAGACCACTCCTTTTATCATAATTTTCCACTTTTTTACTCGGCTCATTAACCCCCCCTAAAAAAATCACGAGGGCTTCTTCAGTGACCCGTGGTCATTGGTGACCACGGTCAGCGAAGGCCGTTGGATCATTCTCATTTTATTACACACCATTGGATAAAAAAAATCAATTTTTATTTCAAAAGTTACTTCTTCAACATGTTTTCCTCTGCAAAAGGTGGGAGGCTGTCATTTTTGTGACAGAGCCTGACCAGTTTTCCTCTGCAAAAGGTGGGAGCCTGTCATTATTGTGACAGAGCCTGACCAATGGAGTGAAGAGAGAGAAACTGATAGCATGCACATTACGGAGAAGAGAGAGAAGTACGTTGTCCCAGTGCAGTGAGTACTCCACCTTCCCAAAAAACACGCAACTATGCACCCCTTTCGATGCACCGACGACACACACCACCTCCCATTTCTTCTCTCTCAACATCCATTTCAAAACAAGCTTATGTAACTACAGTTCCATTCATGGTTCCATTTATGCCTCAATTGTGTATTCAATTTCATTTCTATACAGAGGAATTGCGTGAATTTGTGCGATATAAATGGCGTCGGAAATTGATGACGATGGAGCAGCCATGGATGCTCCGCCCTACATTCGCCGCCGATGCTTGGATTTCCGACATCTTCACCGAAAAACGACACTCTAACGAAGGCACTGCAGAAGTCGTTCTTGGCGATGTCCTCCGACGCCGACGCCTACTCCGCCGAATTTGTCGAGTCTCTCTTCGCGCAGCCGGCACCGCTTCAAACGCCGACTCCTTCCGGCGGCTCCGAGAACGATTAGCTCAGCTGCAGAAGCTGCGCCGTGGCGGCGTCGCGCCGACCGGCAGGGTCGCGAAGCGGAAGTCGCGAGCATCGAAGCGCGCGATCACAACGTTTATCATGGCGGATCCCGCCAATTTCCGGCAGATGGTGCAGCAGGTGACCGGCGTGAGGTTCGGCGGCTTGAACGGGCATCTGCCAGTGGACGCCGAATTTCTTCAACGATAGATCCGCCGCTCTGTCTTGGTGGCGCATATATATATATATATATATATATATATATATAATAAATAAAGAAAATATTTGTTACCCCTGAGTCCTGTGGTGTGTTATTTACTTAAGATGATGATATATATGCATATTTGTATATATTTATTTATTTATTTTATGTAATATAACGATAATAAATTGAGAAGAAAATATATATGTATATCACTCTATTGTGCAATCTAATTACGGAAATTTAATTTTAAAATTTTAAATTAAATTATAAAAATTTAATAAATTATGAATTAAATTATAAACATTGAAATAAGTTATAAATTAATGTAAATTTAATAAAATAATTATTCCTTAAATCAATGCATGTAAAATGTTTTACATAACACTGTTATTTATTACTCCCTCTGCTCGAAAGATGACATTTTGCTTTTGTGCACGTTGATTAAGGAGTATTGTTATTTAATGTGTAGTGGATAGTTGTTTTAGTGGGAGTGTGGACCCCATATTTTAGTTGTATTAGTGGGTGTGTGTGGGTCCCACGTGTGTAAAAAAAATGATCCTCCTTGAAACGGACGACCAAAATGAAAAAATATCGTCTTTCAAATGGACGGAGGGAGTATATTTTAATAATTCGAGTTATTTGATGTATTATATTCAAATGTTTTATAGAAAAACAAATCATATTATCTAGAAGACGAGCAACTTGGAGATTAAATACTTAAAAGATAAATCTATTGGCACCATCCTATAATTATACATTGAAAAGGATTCAAAATTTTATTGTTTAGATAGATTGAAAATAATAATGTGATATAAAATTCTTAGCGAAAAAGGCATTTGTTTGAATTAAGTATATAAAATTCTTTTTTTATATGTATAATTATTTTTATACAAAAACATTAATTATACAGATTTTATTATTATTATTATTATTATTATTAATTATTCATGTACTATCCATTTAAACTATTAGTTGATAAGTATAATAATAATAATAATATTAATAATAATAATAAGAAAAAGAATAATATAATATTCAAAATAATAAAACTAAATTATTTAATAATTATAAATAATTAAATTACATAATTCTCGATTTATTCATCTTCTTGAATCAATATATGAAACTCTCTCTCTCTCCCGCCAACAGCGGTGGTGGCGCCACGCAATCGTCGGCAACGTGATTCACAGCAATAGTGGGAAGCGTTCACGTTTGGGGGTGAGAAACTGCGACAGCTGACGGCGGTGCGATTTCGGCGTTAGTATCGGTAGGCGGCCATGTGAACAGCGGCAGCAGATGGTTGCTGGTGATAGTGAGTGATTTCGGCAAGGGGAAAGAGGTTCGATGGCTGGCGGCACATCGGGAGCCAGATCCGCATCAACGACTGGTTGCGCAACAGAGGCGGCGGTTGCACGGTGATATGGCGGTGACAATCTCGGCAATTAGGAGACAGATCTGACCGGAGAAAGTATTTTCGACAGAGCAACGACGACCGTTGATGGCGGCTGGAGTCAGATCCAGAGACGGCGTCTTACGAATGGAGTGTGGCAAGGGAAGAGAGAGAAAGTGGTTGCATCCTTGATGTCGATTCACATTAATAAGAATATGTATGTTGTTATCTAGTGCACCAAGGAGATTGAGGATGAATGTGCAGTGTAAGAATGGAGGGAGAGAGGATGAATGTGCAGAGTAAGAATGGAGGGAGAGAGAAAAAGGAAGATTGAGGAAGAATGTAAACAGTGGATAAAATTTTATTAGCCAATGTTAACCCCAAGAAGTAAACGGCCCCCAAGAAGTAATGTGATGGTTAAGACTAATATATTTAGGAGAGAATATGACTAATGCAGATTCCGAAAAAGCTGACACATTAATCTTCCTCAATCTTTCTTTTACCTGCTACCGACGTTGACCCGGGTCATGAATAACCCGTGGTCACGTAAGAATCGCCCAAAAATCACCCATTCTTGCTAATTTTAAATTGCAGTTTTCCTAACCCCACAAGATTTTCCAATTAATCATAAAAAAGATGGTATAATCATCTTTGAATAAACAAAATTTCAAAATGTGGTTCCTATGACTTGTAGCATACAATGATTGAGGGTTTTATTGGTAGTATTATATCCTTGTTTTGGGGGATACGTGGATCTTGGTTTCAAGATAATGGGATTGAAGAGTAACATATGGAGTATATAATGCTTAAAGATCAAAACTACAGTTAGAGAAAACTGCAGTTAAGAGTTTGGTTGATTCTGAATGGATTTTCCCTTTGTAAAAAGGGGAAAAAAAGGAGATGCTCCATTAGATAAGAATGTCATTATTTGATAATGGCAAACATCATTCTAATTAATTAACATGACCACTGGTCCCTTTTGCTCCCAAAAGCAATCCAATTATATTCTCATATCAACTCAAACATATGCTTCTCTCTCTCTCTCTCTCTTGAATCTTTTCTTTCTCTAGTCCCCATGCATCACTCCCACAACACACTACATACACATAGTCACATATACTATAAGGTGACACTTCCTACATACAACAGTGTGTTTCTCTCACTGGGGTCTCTCTTTATCTTTCTCTCTCTCTGCCAGTTCCCACACTATCTTTCTTCTGCACATGAGATGCAATTTCCAATGGAGATTCTACATCCCATGTACTTCATTCTATTAATGGTTTCTTTGATATTGATTGAACCAACTTCTGCCTCTGATCCTCTTTCAGATGCCCTCTTGAGCTTAAAATCTGAACTTGTTGATGGAACCAACAGTTTAAATAACTGGTTTTTGCCTTCTGATACTCACCCCTCTCCCCAAATTCATGCATGTTCTTGGAGTGGAGCCAAATGCAATCATAATTCTACAAAAATCATCAGTTTAGACCTGTCAATGAGAAATCTTGGTGGTTCTTTATCAGGATCACAGTTCAATCTCTTTGTTGATCTTGTTGAACTCAATCTCAGTTATAATTCTATCTCTGATCAACTCCCTTCTGGCATCTTCAACCTCACAAGCCTAAGATCATTAGACATCAGTAGAAATAACTTCTCTGGTGTTTTTCCAGCTGGGATTTCCAATCTCCACTATCTTGTTGTTCTTGATGCCTTCAGCAACAGCTTCTCAGGGGCCTTACCCAGAGATGTTTCTCAGCTTGATTCTCTCAAAATCTTGAATTTTGCTGGGAGTTACTTCAGTGGACCAATCCCATCAGATTATGGCTCATTCAAATCACTTGAATTCATCCACTTAGCAGGGAATTACCTCACTGGAAACATACCACCTGAGTTGGGAAACCTTAAAACAGTGTCTCACATGGAGATTGGTTACAATTCATATGAAGGTGGAATCCCATGGCAGTTTGGGAACATGAGTGAGCTTCAGTATCTTGACATTGCAGATGCCAACATTTCTGGTCCAATTCCAAGGCAACTCAGCAACCTCACAAAACTTGAATCACTTTTCCTCTTCAGGAATCTGCTGGATGGAAAGATTCCATGGGAACTCAGCAAAATAGTGCCCCTTAAAAGCTTGGATCTTTCTGACAACATGCTTTCTGGTACAATCCCAGATAGTTTTTCAGAGATGAAGAATCTCAAGTTGCTGAGTTTAATGTACAATGATTTGACTGGTTCTGTCCCTCAAGGTATTGCTAAGCTCCCTCAACTTGATACCCTCCTTATATGGAACAATTACCTCACAGGATCACTTCCAGAAGACTTGGGAAGAAATTCAAAACTCAAATATGTTGATGTTTCAACTAATCATTTTGTTGGCAGCATTCCACCTGACATATGTATTGGAGGGGAGTTGCTTAAGTTAATCCTGTTTTCAAACAACTTCACTGGAGGCCTGTTTCCCTCCATCTCCAACTGTTCATCTCTTGTTCGCCTTCGACTAGAAGACAATGCATTTTCAGGTGAAATATCTCTCCAATTTGCCAACCTACCATATATTTCATATGTGGATTTGTCAAGGAACAGGTTCACAGGGGGAATTCCCTCTGATATTGCTCAAGCTTCTGCTCTTGAGTACTTTAATTTGTCTTATAATCCAGAGTTGGGAGGTGTAATGCCTACAAAGATATGGTCTTTGGATAATCTTCAGAACTTCTCCATGGTTTCTTGTGGTGTGTCATCCAATATTCCTCCATTTGAGTACTGTAAATCAGTTTCTGTTATTGAATTGAGGATGAACAACTTATCTGGAAAGATCCCAGAGAGTGTATCCAACTGTAAGCAGCTTCTGATTATGGACTTATCTAACAATAACTTAACTGGTTCAATACCTGTGGAGCTTGCTAATCTCCCTGCTATTAGCATATTAGACCTGTCACACAATGGCTTCAGTGGTTCTATCCCACCCAAATTCGGAGCCTCTTCGAGCTTGCATCTTCTCAATGTGTCCTACAATGACATCTCAGGTTCAATTCCTTCGAACAACACGTTCAAGATGATGGATCAGAGTGCATTTTTGGGTAATCCGCGGCTATGTGGAGCGCCTTTAAAACCATGCCATCATCAAACTGGGATTTCAAATGGATTCGAATTAGGAAGCAGAAAAGCACAGAAACTAGCATGGGTGCTCATAGTTTGTGGGGTTACAGTGTTGTTCATCATGGGAGCAGTTTTTGGGATTCTTTACTTCAAGAGGGGTAACAAAGGCCATTGGAAAATGGTTGCTTTCAATGGACTTCCTCAGTTCACTGCAAAGGATGTTCTGAGGAGTTTTAACTGTGTTGGGGTTCTACAGATTAAGCATTCTTTCCCAGATTCAATTGGGAAAGTAGTGTTGCCCACAGGGATTACAGTTTCAGCGAAGAAGATCGAATGGGAGCCAAAAGAAATGAAGGATATGCTGCAATGTCTGATGATGATAGGGAATGCAAGGCATCCAAATTTAACTAGATTGCTTGGAGTTTGCTACAACAATAATATTGCTTATTTGTTGAATGAGTACATGCCTAACGGAAACTTAGCAGAGAAGGTGAGAATGAGTGATTGGGAAACCAAGTGTAGGGTAGTGACTGGAGTTGCTAAGGCTCTCTGCTTCCTCCACCATGACTGTTTTCCTGCTATTCCACACGGGAAAGTGAAGGCGATCAACGTGCTCTTTGATGAATATATGGAGCCCCATTTGGCTGAATATGGACTCAGTTCAATGATTGAATCAAGCAGCAGTCCATTACCAGCTAAGATTAGAGAGGAGACAGGTATATACATACACACACATCATTGCTTATATTCATCATTTTCTTTTAGTATTCAAGTGCATTGTAAATGTTTTCTCTGAGTCAGGTGGATTCAGGACGTCCATAAGGGACGAGCTGGATATGGATGTTTACAATTTTGGTGAGCTTGTTATGGAGGTGTTCACATACGGTAGAGTGTCGAACAAATCAGAGATCACACGGGATGATCTGGTGAGACGAGTTGGTAATGAACACGTTGGGGTTTCGCAAGAAGATGTGAAATCGGTTATTGAAGTTGCGTTGCGGTGCACAAAAAGTAGGCCATCAGAAAGACCTTCCATGCAAGATGTTCTGAAGCTGTTGCCAAAGAGCAATGCAGATAGAGAGAAGCCTAATTAGATGGGTGTGATTTTCACCTTTGAAGTTGTAAAAGATCTGGTTTTGGTGTTTGTGTTAAAAAGAATTTGCTGTATAATAGAAGAGTATAAAGCTTTTTCCTCTTATCTGTAAAAAAGTCATGGTTGATATCTAAAGTGTTTACAGTAGTATTTCTCCAGGAACTTTGTTAGGAATTATTGCTGGGTAATTGGTCGATCCATTTAATTTTAATTGCATGTTAAAATTAAAGAACAAGTCATAAATCACAAGGTTAAAAAAGTAATAATATTACATTCAAATGCACGGTACACTCAGATGTACGGTGAGACGTTGTGAATGCAGCAACAAGTTCATAACAAGTGTTAGTAAGATGAGAAAAGGAAGAAAGCGTCCACCTGGGCTTAAGCAATGCATAAACATGCTATCCCTTCTTACATAACCAGATTCCAACCTATACTTTCAGTACTAGATAACGTAGAAGCATGGCAAACGAGGATGTTTTTTCAGTCAAGGATCAATGTGATATACGTATTTAGACCTTCCTTATGAGAATAAATAACTTCTGGTCAAGCTCAAATCTAGCAGCAATAGAAGGATCCCCCTTAAGCATCATCAGAAGTCCACCAAACGAAACATATATATCCCTGCAGCCAACCAGAAACAAACAGTTAATCTTATGGTAATAATATGTATTACAGCTACTCACTGATTTTAGGAGTCATGACATAGAAACATACGCTTTAACTTGCTTCTCTCTAGATTCCTCTGAGATTCTGTACAGCTTTCCTTGCATCACATAGTCGAACTTATCTGCAAGTGATTTCCTGACACCCTGATATCAGATGAAATAAGTTTCTGATGACTTGTATATAATATAGCATTTAAAGCATATCTTTCTTCCCTCGAAACAAAATCAGCAATAAGGAGTAGCTAGACGAGTAATGTCACCATTGATATATCCAAACAGTATGAAATGAATCTTGAATTGCAGAAAAGAAGTCAGAAAAAATGGATCATAAATTACCGGAGTGAAATAACCACTATCAGGAGTTCCATCCAAATTTAGGGTGGATGCTAACACCATCATGAACTTTTCTCCAGGATGCATGGGATATATCTCGGTGTTGACATCGAGGTGCAAGAGCATGTCAAATTGTTCACTCCTAGCAGTAATGCGAGACACTGGAGAATGTCAAGATCAAATAAAATTCAGAACATGATGAATTTTGAAAAGCATGTAAACCGCAAGGCAGCAAGAAAAATGACAAGGGTTGAACGTATTTAAAACTGAAGCACGAATATAAACATTATCGTATTCAACCAGCCTCCGGACTGTGTATGTTACAAACAATTTAAACACATCTTACTAAACAAAACGATTCTTCATTTACTTCCATATGATGTATGCCCAAATGTTACCCTTAGCATTTTCAGGTATTCTACATGAATCATTGTCATGTATTGCTCTTTACTAATCAAAATCATCCCTTTATTTCTATTACCAAAAATAATGTTTCTAAATTCCATTTTGAGTTTGTGATGGATCTGAAATCACTAGAAAAATACCATACTCGATAATTTGATTGCTATTCTTCTTACAACTCACAAATTTTATAAGGGCAAAAGCAATTTTATGCAACTATCATATATTACACCAGGCACAAACAAAGATATCGCGTTATAACAGTTAACAAAATTTAAAATAATACCCCTGTCGAACTTTTTTCCATCTGGATCTAGTCCATCAATCCTAAAAATATCTTCAAAGAGTGTCTCCACCATCTTCAGGGCACCCAAAATGACCTGAATCCACAGTTAAGATAAATACACATTGGCCCCAAAATGCACCTCTTATATATTATACAAGTAAAATTTTGGCATGTTATATAATCATCCTCTTCTCCACTACCATTGCACTAGTTTAAAAATAAAATACTAGAGCAAGAAGGGGGAAATGGCAACTTATCCTCATTATTTCTGGATACAATTCATTTCACAACGCATGAAAGTTTAATAATCTCAAATAGCAATATAAGAACATAATTTAAGACATCATGAACACATATGCGCCACATAAATGTCATTTCACAAGATTCCCGGAGTTTCAATAATAGAATCATTCCAAAACTACAATTATCAACAAATAAAGTCAAAGGAAACACAATCAAACTATCAAAGACAGGGGGACAAAATGCAATTGGAATAAAAAAATATCTGCAGAAACCCATAAATTCAGCAATTTCATGATTGTTACGGAGCTCAAACAAAAAAATATCCAGTTTTCGATGGCGGAAGAGCAAGGAGGCAGGGGCATTATTGCAAGGTAAACAATACAGTAATAAAAAAACCTAGTTCTCCCATCAACTACAGTTCGCTGTCAAAATAAAAAACACAAAATACAACAGGAGACAACTTCGAATATTATCAACAAACATTAACATGACATAAAAGAATTTCTGATTGGTAGGTAAAAGATTATTCATACAGAAATAGAGGCAGTTCCTAAATTAATAATAAACCAGCATGAATCAACCGGTTCAAAAGAACTGTTATCTCTCAAATTCACAACATCCAGCCATTTTGCACAAAATAGAGAGAGAGGGGGAGAGAGGGAGAGAATAATTACCGTGAGCTGGGTCGCCGATTCTTCCACGGACCGACGCAGTAAGAACGCAGTGGAAACCCGATGATTCTCTCCCAAAAGTAAATAAGAAATGGAGAGAGAGAGCAAGAAAAATTAAAACGAAGCAGTGCGTAAGTAATTGGATAGGCCCAGCCAATTGGGCCAGGCCCACGGGCCACAGCTAAATCGGGCTGGCGGTATAACAGGCCATTAACAAATATATATAAAACTGAAAAGTAAAATCTTGAAAAATGGCATTACAGCCGAAATTGTTCCATAAAAAAACAGACATTCTTCTCCTTCACTCGACCATGACGATACCCACCAACACAGAGGGACGCACTCTCACTGTCAGAGTGACTAACATCCCACCAACCGCCATTGCCAAAGAGATTCTAACGTTCCTCGAATCCGCGCTCGGCAAGGGTACAGTTTTTGCTGTGGAGATCTTCACAGAGCACGAGAACTGGAAGTCCAGAGGCCATGGCCGTGCTCAATTTGAGAGCTTAGATGTCAAGATCAAAGCTTTATCACTCTCCCAACATAAGAAGCTCATTTTTAAAGGGTGTTACCTCTCGATCATCCACTCCTATGAAGACATCATCAATAGACCCGTGGATACGAGGAACCGGGTCGAGAATGGTGGCGGGTTGGTTCTGCGTGCTGGTGTTATGGTTAGGAGCGATTGCATGGGCATTCTCGAATCGTGGGATGGGGTTAAAATTTGGGTCATGCCTGAGAGGAGGAAAATCGATTTTTATGTGGGTTATGAGAAAGAAAATTACAAATTAGAAGTTCAATTTGCAGATATTTTGGAGACTAAGGGGTGTTGTTTGGATGGTGATGGCAAGAAAATCGATTCTGTTCTTCTGAAGGTATATAAAATTTTCAGTTTATTGTGTGTGATTTAGTGCTTTTAAGATTTCTGGCTTATATAACTTATTTGTTTTGTATGAATTTGTGAAGTTAGTTCTACTGTTCTTATTTTGTGTGATTTTTTTTTAGCTTTCTGGTTTATTTGACTTTAGCATTGAACAATTTGTTTTCTATTTGTGAAGTTAGTTCTATTGTTCTTAATTTTGTGTGCTTTTTAAACTTTCTGGTTTATTTAACTCTTGCATTGAACAGTTAATTTCTATGAATTTGTGAAGTTAGTTCAACTGTGATGCTGTCTTATTTTTTATTTATTTTTTTTGGGGTAGCTCAAGCATGCACCTAAGATTTTCAGAAAGGTTTCCGGTCCAAAGATTTCATCTAGGTTCAAAAATGACCGTTATCACGTTTGCAAAGAGGATTTCGACTTTGTCTGGGTTCGAACTACTGATTTTTCAAAGATAAAGTCGATTGGATATTTGTCTGCTCTTTGTTGGGAGATTGGGTCCTCCAGTTTAGATTTATACTCATCGTTCCCCTATTATTCGAACGGAGTGGTGGAACTGTGTCTTGAGGAAGGATTGAAATTCGAGGACACTTCTGAGTTAGTTCCTCTGCTTAAAAACAACAAGAATTTCTTGGTGGATTATGAGGTCCTTTTCCAGCTTAATTCACTGGTTCATACTCAAAAAATGAGTCTTGCTTCGGTTGATGAGGATCTTTTTCGAACTCTTAGTATATTGGATAAAGACATAGCTTTGCAAGTTCTTAAACAAATGCACAAGTTGCATTCCACTTGCTATGAACCTAGTGTCTTTATCAAACAGCATTCTTCCGTTACTAAAAAGAAGTACCTTACTCCGGAGAAAAGATTGATTGAGCAGAATGTGATGAGTTGCCATAGGGTTCTTGTAACTCCATCTAAGGTCTTTTGCTTAGGTCCGGAGCTTGAGTCAGCTAATTACATTGTAAAGAACTTTGCGTCACATGCTTCAAACTTTATGAGGATTACGTTTGTTGATGAAGATTGGGGAAGGCTTTCTACTGCTGCTGTTTCTGCCCACATCATGAGAGGGATCTTCTCCAAGCCTTACAAGACTGACATTTATCATCGAATTCTCTCTGTTCTGCGAGATGGTGTAGTGATAGGGGATAAAAAATTTGAGTTCTTGGCCTTCTCGGCTAGTCAGCTGCGATCCAATTCAGTCTGGATGTTTGCTTCAAATGATCTGATTAAAGCTGAAGATATCAGAGAGTGGATGGGTTGTTTTAATAAGATCCGAAGCATCTCAAAATGTGCAGCAAGGATGGGGCAGCTGTTTAGCTCGTCGAAGCAAACCATGGAGGTCCACCTACGGGATGTCGATTTAATTCCAGACATTGAAAGAGTTTCTGATGGGGTGAAGTACTGCTTCTCTGATGGGGTAGGAAAGATCTCCAATGCATTTGCAAAGGATATTGTAAGGAAGCTGGGATTGTCTCACATCCCATCAGCATTTCAGATCCGGTATGGTGGCTATAAGGGGGTGATAGTAGTTGACCGTTCTTCCTTTCGGAAGCTATCACTGAGGAACAGCATGCTTAAGTTCGAATCCACCAACCGTATGCTTAATATCACAAAATGGAGTGAATCCCAGCCTTGCTACCTGAACAGGGAGATAATCACCTTGTTGTCAACCTTGGGTGTCGAAGATGATAAATTTCTTAAGATGCAAGACGAACAGCTGAAGCGACTGGGTAGAATGCTGGAAAACACAGAGGCCGCCCTGACTGTACTGGAGAGTTCCGGTGGAGGTGAAATGAAGAGCATGGTGGCAAAGATGCTTCTTCAAGGCTATGAACCGAAAAAGGAGCCGTACCTTTTCACAATGCTGCAATCAAATCTTCAGGTTCAGCTCGCTGATCTTAGATCCAGGTGTCGTGTTTTCGTCCCAAAGGGCCGTGTCTTAGTTGGATGCCTGGATGAATCAGGAAAATTGGAGTATGGCCAAATTTATGCTCGTATAACCATGACGAAGTCCGAGCTACAGAGCAGCTATCAGCCTTTTTTCCAAAGGGTAGATGATAAGACAGCTGTCCTTAAAGGCAAAGTTGTTGTGACCAAGAATCCATGTCTTCATCCAGGTGATGTCAGGGTGCTTGAAGCTATATGGGATGTCAAATTACAGGAGGATAATCTGATCGACTGCCTCGTTTTCCCCCAAAAAGGAGATAGGTAACTTCTGAATGCAGTTTTTTCTCCTTTTGTTTAATTCTTGGTTTTATATTCTTTGTGTTCATATTGCTTCTTGGGTATTTTGTATGTTGTGCAAAGCCATCGGTCAACTTTTCGATTATTAGAAGCTTTTTGAAGCCCTTGATCCGATCTAGTTTAATTGAAGTGCTGTTTTGCAGGCCACATCCAAGTGAATGTTCTGGTGGAGATCTTGATGGTGATCTGTATTTCATCAGCTGGGATGTAGATCTAATCCCTCCTCAAACAGTGGCCCCGATGGACTACACTGGCCGACGACCTCGCATCATGGATCATAAAGTGACAATGGAGGTATTCTGAATCTGCAGTTTCATTCTGTTATAACTAAGAATGTTATTCTAACTCTTCTCTTATTATCTGATCTCTCAGGAAATCCAGAGGTTCTTTGCTGATTACATGATCAGCGACACTTTGGGAGCCATCTCGAATGCCCATCTAGTCCATGCTGATCGTGAACCTGATAAAGCTCTGAGTTCAAAGTGCCTCGAGTTGGCAAATCTTCACTCGATGGCAGTTGATTTCGCCAAAACAGGCGCCCCGGCTGAGATGCCTCGAGCTTTAAAGCCTAGAGAATTTCCGGATTTCATGGAAAGGTGGGAGAAGCCCACGTACGTCTCACAAGGTGCATTAGGCAAGCTGTACCGTGCCACAGTTCAGTTCATTCATCAGATGAGGCCAGCCACTGATCTTTCGTACGAGATCTCACCAGACGCCTATGATCAAGATCTCATCGTAGATGGCCATGAGTCCTTCCTTGAAACTGCTGTAACACACAAAGAACAATATTTGGAGAAGATGAAAACCCTGTTTCACTATTACGGGGCAGAGAGCGAAGTGGAGATACTGACAGGCAATCTAGAAAGGAAGTCAGGCTACTTGCAGTACGATAACCGGAGATTCGGTGAAGTAAAGGAGCGTATCTTGGTATCAGTCAAGAGCCTGATGAAAGAGATGAAGGAATTGTTCGAGAGTGGGTGCGTAGATGCTTCCGACTATCAGAAACTGGCGTCGGCTTGGTATTTCGTGACGTACCATCCCAGCTATTCTCATGTTAGCAGAAACTGTTTGGGATTTCCATGGGCTGTGGGTGACATCTTACTGGAAATCAAGGCTGCTAGAAACAGGATGCTCATCGAGTACAACACTGAATAATGCATGTGTATGTAGTTTGCATGCATGAACGAGCGTATGTTTCATCAAGCGTAGCATCTATAATTTCGAGTTTGTCGGGGCTATGCTAGCATGTGCTTGGAGGTTTTCTGAGCTAATTTATGGCACCAATGTTTGTACATATCTCGTGTGTGTTTGTAGATGTTGCATCTATTGTTCATATCTATGTCTCGTGTCTCACATCTAATTTTTAGGCAATTGCTTGTATGGGGTGTTTTCAAAAAAGTTGAACTTACGAAGGACTGATTAGAAAATTCATCTTGGAAAGTGTAAAACTTGAAACTGTTTTGCGAAAATATTTCTTAAGTTGGTAAAAAAGTTTAAAGAGTACTTTAAGTTGGTAAAATATTTCCAAAAGTTTTTTGAAAAAAAAAAAAAGCCCACTCATGATCCACCCATTTCTAATAATATGAGTTAGTCTCTTGTGAGACGGGTTATTGGTGAGACGGATGTGAGACGGGTCAACCCGTCACTAAAGTATGCTTATTTGTGGTTAATGTGCGCTTATTTGTGGTTAAAGTATATCGATAATAAATCAAATTATAACACACTAACATCATACTTTAATACATAATCCAACATACTTTAAAAAACATATATTAACAACCATTAAACATACTTTATTTAAATAATCGACATACATTAACACGTCTCATGAAAGTAGCGTCTCACAAGAGACTTTGTCAATAATATAACTACTTACTAAACGTAGAATGATATTACTTTTTAATTTATGAGAGTGGAGAGAGTATATTTTACTATTTATTTATTACGGATAAATATTGAATTATTTAAAAAACAAATAAAAAAATTATTTTTCTCAAATTGCATATGAACATTTTACAATTTATTTATGGGGTAGATTTGTGTGAGATAAACTTTTGTAGGTAGTTATCAACTTTTATTAATAATGTTCATTTATACTCCTCTATAAATTATTTATGAAATATTCACATTACTATTATCATTTTTATTAATTAGGTATCACTTTTTATATTATAAGAGTTATTATTTCTATTCGTTTCATGAAAATTATTAATGTAGACGGTTTCAAACAATTTCAAGACGTGGAGTTGGAATGCTAATAAAATTATTAGTGAGATAAAAAATAGGTTTTGAAGTTGGTGTAATGTTAAATTCTTGGTTGATTTTGTGATTAGTCCTAACTCCTAATATGTAACACTTTTAGTGACATTTGAGAACGTTAATCCTTAAGGATGAACTACTTTATAAGTCAGCACGTCTGCTGTCTATATTTTTTTTTTCTGTTGTTTTAATAAATTTCTCTTTATCGATAAAAAAATAAATAGCAAAATTAAAAGTAACATCTCTAAATGTGCGTATGATTAAAATTGGATTGGAATATTACCTTTTTTTTTTACAGTAATACACCTATCTTAATATATCTAATTCTGAAATACTTTCCTTATATAAAATTTTAAAAATATATGTGTCAAGTTCTCATGCAATACTAAAATTTAAAACACAAGTGTCTATATATTATTGGTTGAAACTAATTTAATATCATTAAATACTTTAAAATAAGGTATGTATAATAAAAAGCTTCTTTTAATTTGATTTTAATTTTAAAGTATATTATATTTCAATTATTTATAAAGATACCCTATAAAATTAATTTTTTATTTAAAAAATATGAATAATGAATAAATAATTAATATAATGTATATAAATTTTTTGAAATTTTAATTGGTTGAATAACTAATGAATAATTTAATATCTACTTAATATTAATTTTATTCCATCAAAATTTATAAAATCATTTGTATATAATTTTAAAAAATTTAAAATTAATTTAAATTAACAAAATATCATGTGTACTCGGATGCACGAAGTAATATTCATGCACTTAAATTTAATTCAAATACGTTGATTAATAAATAAATATATATTAGTGAATAAAAATTTTAAAAAATTACACAATTTCTATATGCAAAATTAATGTTATAGTTAAATATAAAATATTATATATTTATTGATAAATATATGTATGTCCATTATTGTATTAAAATTAAGGGTGTATATTGGGTGCAACTAGTTTCATGTTTTTTAATTGTGCACCGGGTCGGTCCATTTTTAAATAGGTCATATAAAACCTAAAATTAAGCCCAAAAATTTCATTCCGTAAAAATCATTCCCCCGATTTCTCCCACTACGGAAATTCTCTCCACCACGGTGATTTTCTCCCACGGCAGTCCACCGCCGCCAGGTTTCGTCAATCTGCCGCGATCATCTAGCGATTTCACCACCGCCGATTTGCAGCTGTCTAACAACACCGTCTAACATGTCTAAGAAGCAGGATATATTATGTGACGACACGAAACTAGTGGATTTATTCCAAAATTAGGTAAAGTTATTCTTATCTCCAATTGTAATTTCTGATTTCAAATAATATTGTTAGATTTTTTCTTCTAATCTATGATTCATTCTTCTCCAATTGTATATATTTCTGCTTTAGTTTATTGTAGTCTCCAATTCGCTGCTACGTTATATAGTCAAATAGATGATATTATAAAAAGAAAAAAAAAGTACAGCAATAGAGAAATCGAGATAATGATCTAAAAGTGATCATTGAAAGAGCCAAACAAACGACTTCTATAAGAGGATCAAAATAGGTGGCCTCATTTAAAAAGAAAAAACATCCTAGCCCTCTAAGCCAAAGCAGACGCACAGCCTGCTTATCTCAATCGGATGTTGTATTCATAATAGAGCACTTCATCATTTAATGCTATCAAAGATTAGGCAAAATCTAGCATCTATTGTTCTATAAAAAGAACATGAATAATCCCTCAAGCTATTTCTTCCATCTGAAAAGTTAAAACATGGAGCTATATGGTAATGAAAGAGTACCTTACAATAAGAAAAAGTATAGTTGACAAGGATGATTAAAAAAAACAAGTACCACAACCCATCATCATCCTTAAAACCATATAAGAATTGCCATCAGCCGAGTATAGGACATTCAAAATAGTAGCAATAATGTTATGCGAGGGGTCTCTTACATCCAAATCAATGGTTGTTATCCACAAAGAGAACCCCAAAATAAATGTTATATTGCTGCTACCAAGCAGCAGGCATATCTAGAAATGGATTGATAAAGGTTTTTTCCTGAGTAATTCCACCAAAAACGTACAGAGCCCAATAATCCATAAACAGACTAGAAATGGATTGATAAAGGCTTTTTCCTGAGTAATTCCACCAAAAACGTACAGAGCCCAATAATCCATAAACAGAGTATTGAAAATACCCCTAAAGAGAGCAGTTCATAACCTGTGAAATGCTTAACACCACTGTGAACCGGCGGGAGCAACAATCGACTAAAGAACAGACGAACTTGAACTGTGAAGCTGTTCGGAGTCGCTAAAAGAGACTAGGCCCGTATGACGTACCAAGGGGAGGCGGTGCCCAGAATTGAACAATCCTACTGCTGGAAATAAAGATTGACGGAGACGCTGCTGGCGGCAAGGCCATCAGCGGTTGAGATGGCTGCAGTCGTGAAGGGGAGGACCCAGGGTATGGTTGAGATGGCAGCAGCCGTGAAGGAGAGGACCAGAATAGGAGCCCTAGTATTGGTCCTGCCGGAGTCTCAGCAGAGAAGAGCAGAGTCAATCATGGGCTCCAAGAGAGTACGATCGGGTTCAGAGCGGAGGCATGTCTGAATCGCATCGGAGAAAGGCGTTGTGTCTATCAGAGCAATCCCAGTAAACCGCCGCCAGGAGAGGAGCAGGGCAAAACTTGGGGAACAAGCCACGTCAAAAGCCCTCGGCCATAGAACAACACCACAAGAGAAAGTCCAAAGAAAATCACAGAGCGATGGCAAGCATCGGGCATGGCTACAAAGCTGTGAGAAACTGAAGTGGTTCTCCGGTGGCTGATTACACACGGGTAGCTGCCAAATCAGAACAGGGATCCAACCTATCCAGCGGGGTTGAAGCGGACCTATGGGAATCGAACAACGGCAAGACCAAGCAAATCTACAATAGAAAGCACCGATTGGATCGGTCGGTGACAACCATTGGATCGGCAATAGAAAAGCCCACCCAATCGATGTTCGTGCCGAAGGTGCTATGGAAGCACGACACAACCAAGGCGGCACGGCCACGAGTAGAGAGAAACCGTCGATGTCACTGGATCTGCCGGTAAGAGCAAGTTCCAACATGGAGACGGAGGAGCAGATGGGTTCCTTAAAGAGAAAATCCAGATGCGGCTAGTACCATGAGGAGGAAAAGAGCCCAGGAATCAGATGATTTCCAATCGAAAATAGTAGATTAAAGAGGGCTCTTGATGAAATTTGTTCGAAGGGGGAGATCCCAATCGATGAATCTAAGGCCTAGCAGGAGTAGATAGGTTATAGACGATGACGGCAGGGCAGATTTAGGGCAAAAGTTTTGAGAGGGGGGATAAAAAATTTAGAGAGAGAACCAGCTCCCACCTCCCCCGCTGCTATGTTATATAGGATTTGCTCTCTTTTTTAAATAAAATTGATATGATTGTTGGATGTTGGATGAGTTTTTTCTTTTGATCAGTGAATTACATCGTGGATTAATTTTATGTTGGATTAGTTTAATGGTATATGTTATCTCTGTTAATTGTATATAGGTATGGTATGAGTTGTATGTTATCTTTGTTTCTCCGTTAACTGTATATAGGTATGTTATGAATTGTACATAGGTATGGTCTGGATTGTAAATGAGCATGATTTGTATGTTGAATTATTTTAACTGTATATGTTTTCTCCATTAGCTGCATATAGGTATGTTCTGAATTGTATGTGGTCATGATAGACATCTTGGTAGCATTATACATTTGATGTGATGGATTTTTCTTCACTGTATATATTTTTTCTGTTAATTGTACATAGCTATAGTCTGAATTATACATAGGCATAATTTGTATGTTGGATTATTTTAACTGTATATGTTTTCTCAATAACTGTATATATGTATGTTCTGAATTGTATGTGGTCATGCATGATAGGTTTCTTTGTAGTATTGTGCATTCAATGTGATGGATTTTTCTTTATTGTATATGTTTTCTATGTTAATTGTATATAGGTATGATCTGAATTGTTCACGAGCATGATTTATATGTTGAATTATTTTAATTGTATATGTTTTCTCTATTAATTGTTTATTTTTATTAATTCAGTATTGCTTCAGCTGTCACGTTCAAATTAGTACAATGAAAAGATGTTGTCATATTTGATGTCACATAAAAGACCTAGATAGCAAATAAATATGAGAGACAACCATGAGACGGAATGAGTTACAAGATCAGCATGAGACAGAAACTGTTAAATAAGGGGCACAATTAAAGCATCAGTCTGTCTTTTGGATAAAATAAATAAAAACACAAAAACCTATTTGTTTAGGAGTAGAGTAGAATTATTAAATTTTTCTGATCTTTACCTGTAATGTCCCCCATAATCCTAGGTTTTCTAGGCAGAAAATAAAATTACAATGCAGATTTTGAAGCGACTTTTTGCTGCTCCTGAGAACACTCTGATCAAGTAAACTTTTTCGAAGCGCCAACATAGACTGTTCAAACGGGTCATTTATAAATAGTTCATATGGAACATTTATACAAACAAAAGGATGTTTCAGTTACACAATACCTGGTGCTTTATCTCCTCTAGTTTCCTGCTATAACATACGTAAGGACATGATTGGTCATTCTTCACCGAACTATAATAATACACATTTACTTTTGGAGATGTAACAAATTTTTCGAGTTCATGTTTATCTTCAACAGAATAAACCTATGAAGAAAGAAAAGTTAAAAAATTCAGATATAAATATAATCGCATTGGGGGGTGTGGATGGCTCCTTATATAATTATCATTCCTCTAAACTTTAATTGTGTTTTTTTTATACTCTAAAACTATGCAGCAAACATATGGATAAATTAAACCACAAAAAGATATAAGATTTTGCATCCTTCAAACACACACCTTTGCTCGCAGCAATGCCTCAAGACCATCAATAGAGCCAACTGAAATAGCATGTTAATGCATCAATAAGTGAACTGAGAAAAACAAGGACATGTCGTAAAAAGAAAAAGAGGAACATAAATTTCTGCACTTCCTAGTTTCAAGCACTATACCACATAGAGATTTCAATTCAATAGACAAAGTTTATTTTTCCACATCTATCGTGAGATAACCCCAGCAACTCAAATAAACCATATATTACAAGAGGATGAGGTGAACTAACTTCTATCAGACGCCACTGTTGTATAGTCCACGTAGGCCCATCCCTAGTCTACCTGATACACACTGGAAAGGCAATTACTTGTAGAAGGTGAAAATTGTGGACATCACATGTTCAAATAGGGTGATTGTAGCACAAAGAAGTATTACGGTGAGGATATTTAATGAGCTGCTTATGATACAAGATTAACTCTTAAGGATCCCTCATAGGAGAGGGCTGCCAGGCTTCAAAATAAAATTTTTAAAAGTAAGAAAGAAAACAAATTAATTGTAAAATTGACGATGCGAGTCAAGAGACACAAAACGCACATTCTGGTAAATGAGGAAATGGCTAAGGAACTAAAGAATGAAAGAGGAGCAGAAGACATTTGAGAAGTCAAAATTTTTACAAGTTCACTTTTTTGTTCTTGTCTTTTTGAGATGATAAAACACAAATTACATAACATAGCCAACTATGTCACATACTTCAAGCTTCGAAATATTGCCAACATCGAGTGAGCTTTCCTTCGTCTGATCTTGCAGCCCCTTCACTGTCTTACCATTAAGAAAATACAAGCCATACTTTCTTAAACCTTGAAGTGCTACTTTTCTATTTTTCGAAACGGTAAGAACTCCACCTTGAGACTTAAATTCGTAACCGAAGGACTCAAGCGTTCCAAGAGAAATCAGACTTCTCCTAAGCTCAGAAAAATACTGATGAGTGATATTTTCACCTAAATTTTAATATCTTTTTATGTGTATTTTCATATATTTTTATCCGTATTTATGTGATATTTGGTTGTGTTATGTGTTTTTATGAAACTGAGTGTGAATGAACTTAATCGTATATAAAACAAGTAAAATCGAAGTGAAAATGAAGAAGGGAGATGAAAGAAGGAAGAAGAAAATAGGACAGTAAGAACACGGCCAGCCATTTTAAGTACACAAGCCATGTCGTGCTACACGAGCCGTGTACTGCAAACGAACATGTAAGAGATGGCCGTGAGATGACATCAGAATGTACAACACGACCATCCCTTGGCCGTGTTGCGACACACGACTTGTGTGCCGTTGTAAGTTCGCGTTGACCCAGAAACCCTGACACGACTCGAGGCGTGTTGCAACACACGAGTCATGTAGGTGCCTGATCAGTAAAAAAATTAGATTTCTTCTAGAAGCTTCCCAAGGTGTATAAATACTCAATACTTCAATATTTGATCAGATTTTTCGTGGATTTGGTCCTGCACACCCACATCACATATCAATTTCTCCATTTCACACCATCATCTTCATCCATTCTCCATCTATTCCATCTATCCTCATCCCACCATCAAAACCTTAATCTAAATGAGGAAAAGAAGCAAGGAAGAGAGGAGAATTGCAAGGGAAAGAAGGAAATCACCATTGAAGAACTTCAAGGGATTTTTCATCCATAATTTGTAGTGAAACCTTATTGTTTATCATATTTTGTAAGGATTTTAATGTCTATATTGATTTTCTTTTGAATATAGTAGGCTAATCTCCCTTGTGAGATTAGCAACATGAGAGTTGTTAGATAATTTTGGGATTTATGTATTAAAATTCATATATTGATTGGGTTAATTGATTTTCTATCATTATACTTTAGATCTTGATGTTTATGATGATTTGTGTGGTTTGTTGTTTTAAACATGTGATTAGATTGAGAAGTTAATTGCATATTTAGGATAATTAATTGAATCATTTTGTCATACACATCATGTGCATTATAAATTATAAAGAGATTGAGAAGTCCTTTAGGATTTAAAACCCTTTGATAGGACATCCGATTGGTTTGATCGAAAGGTTGATTAATCGTCTGAAGGGACTCTCATTTCAAGCTTAGTACCTAGTTGGAATTGTTTGAGTGAGAACCAATCCATTGAGATAATTGAGATTCATACTCTATTCATCTCGAGAGGAAGCTTAGGTGAACTTAGTGTTGGCCCTTAGTCTTAAGCCCATGATTCATATGAATTTGATGCATGTATCCTAGAATTTTCACTTCTTGATTGTTGTTAATCTCACTTTTACTTAACTTGGAAAACCACCTTTCATCCATCTATCTTGTTTGCTAATCATTACTTGTTTGCTTTGGTTATTTTTATTACTTGTTTGAACAACCCTTTGATGTTTCGTCTCTATAAAATTATAAGAAACGTGAGATCGCTTAAGCACTAGTACCTACCTCCCTGTGGTTCGATAAATTATTTTAATTGGTCATCCCTACTACAAAATGGCTAATCAAATGGCATCGTTGCAGTGGAGGCAACGGTTGCTAGTAGCTTGAAGAAGGATCGTTTCGAGTGATCTTAATAGAGATATTTTTTATTTGTTTACTTGTATTTAATTTTGAAAACCTTGTTCTAACTTCTTTTACTTTGAAGGTGTATGCAAACAAGATCCAAAGAGAAACAAATAGAACCTATTGATTGGGAGATTGAGCATACGTTGAGAATGAGAAGAAAGGAGAACAAATCAACAAATAGTGAGTTAATGGAGAATCTCCAAGAAGATAATCGTTAGGGGATAGAGAATGATGAGGAAGGAGGACAAAATGTGAACGTGCAAGACAACGCACCTCAAGTCAATGCTAATCCTCCTTAACAAGCTCAAAAAAATTTTGGAGCTAGAAACAATCAAGCTTTGCTTCAACAAATGGTGCAACAAGTTCTAAGGTAACAAGGATATCCACAAGCTTTTGCTCCTCCTTAACAAGCGTATATGCCACCACCACCACCACCACCGGTGCAACATGGAATTCATAATGATCAAAGGGTGATCCGGGATTTCTTCATGCTAAGGGCAATGCCACAAATGATGGGACCACCAATTAATGCCAACAACTTTGAATTTAAGGCGGGCTTGATTTCTATGGTGAGAGAACAACAATTTAATGAATCCCGAATGAAGATCCTAATTCTCATCTAGCTCAATTTATTGAGATTGCCAACACTGTGAAGATGAATGGGGTGAGTGAAGATTGAATAAGAATGAGGTTGTTTCCATTTTCGTTGAGGGAGCGCGCATGAACATGGCTATTTACCATTACTCTGGGTATGTGCAACACTTGGGATGAGCTAGCACAAATATTTTTGAACAAATATTTTTCACCTTCTAAGACACTTCAAATGAAGAGCTTGATCACTCAATTCAAGCAAATGCCTCAAGAGAGATTTTATGAAGCGTGAGAAAGGTTTAAGGATATGCTACGTAAGTGTCCACAACATGGATTCTCGGAGAACCAACACGTTGGATTTTTCTACCAAGGTTTGGTAAATGGTCAAAGAATGTATGTTGATGCTTCGGCGGGTGGATCCGTACTTGGAGTGACTCCGGAAAGTGTTATAAGGATTTTTGATGAGATTGCTATAAATGTCTACCAATGGCCATCTGAGAGAGTAAGTGAATGCTATAGTTATAAGAATTTTGATCAAGGGCAATAGTTTAGTGTGAAGAGTTTGAATGTTGAGTCAAGTGTGCCACAAATGCCAAGTGTTGAAGTGATAGCGATGGAAATATTGACGCAAATGAGTTTGAACCAAGGTGTGAATCAAGGAGCTAACATGGCTAAAGGGCTACAAAGTGAGCAAGTGTGCTTCCTCCGAATGTTGTGAATGGAGAACAATGGGCTATATCAAAGCCAAAAATAGAAGATGTGCTCTACATGAAAGGAAGGGGTTACCAAGGGAATTACAAAAATAATTTTTAAGGTAATGTTCCACTAAGGCAAGGAGGATTAATAGTTAAGGTAGTGGAAGCTCATATCCACAACAACAAAGGAGGAAAGAAAACTTCTCTTGTTCAAACCCGAGCAATACGGTTGCTTATCCTCCGGGAAGTCAACCGGTGGCCAAGGCACCAAATATTGAAGGGAAGACATCTATAGATGAGCTACTTGAACAATTGATAGCATCAACAAAGCTCGAGATGAAGCTTTGAAAAAAGCGAAAGATGCAAATGAAATGAGGCTCAAAGCTTTGGAGTATAATGTGGGACAAATTGCAAGTACTTTGAGTGCTCAACAAAAAGAAAAGTTTTCGGCCATACCCGAGGTTAATCCTAAAGCTCAATGTTTGTTGGTTGATATGAAAGAGGAATGAAAGGTTAAAGAAGGGTTGGTGAAAAGCAAGGTTGTTGAAGAGATGGAAGAAGTAAGTAAGAAAAAAAAGAAGGGGCCTAAATGGATACCCAAGTGGAAGAGGGTGCAAGAGGAAAAGAAAGTGGAGGAGAAGGTCAAAGAAGAGGAGTACAAGCGTGATTATTGGGGTATTCCGATCACTCTATTCCCTATTTCATATCCACAAATATTTGTTAAAGAGTAGAAGAAAAAGGAGTTTGAGGAGCATGTCAAATGTCTCAAGAAAAAGTATGAGAAGAAAAGAAAAGAAGAGCAACCTGAAGCAAGTGGATCAATGCAAAAAGGGGGACCTACAAAAGTTGGTGATCTAGGGAAGTTCATAATCCCTTGTGATTTTGAAGGGAAGGGTATCCTTGATGCATTGTGTAACTTGGGGACAAGCGTCAACGTGATGTCTCATGCCACGTTCAAAGATCTTGATCTTGGAGAGCTTAAGCCCACAATTATCCGTTTTGAAGTTGTAAATGGTGAGGTTGTAAAGCTATTAGGAATTATTGAAGATTTTGAGGTAAAAGTAAAGGGGCTAGCTTTTTCGGTCGACTTCATGGTGTTGGAAGTGAAGGCGGGCCCTAAAGTTCCACTTATTTTGGGAAGGTCATTTCTGGCTACCGGAAGAGCAAAAATTGATGTTGGAAGAGAAGAGTTGTCTTTGAGCTCAAAAGGAGAGAGTGTCGCTTTCTTGTGCAATAAGGAAAAAGGAGTCAAGTCTCATTTGAAATCTCCGGATGATCTTATGGATCATGACTCTATTATCTTTGACAATTTAAATTCATTTCTTCATGATTATATGAAAATATCAAATTCTAACTTATCTTCTTATGATGTTAATAGGATGAAAGAATCGGAGCTTGATTGAAAGCTTGACAAAGGAGAAAGATGAAGTCCACTAGAATCACTTCTTGATGATGATTTGATGCTTGTAAGCAAGAACGGTGAAGTTGAGCTAGTGAACAAGAAGAAGGTAAAGCAAATGTTCAAAGTGAGGATGCAAGGAGAGAGTGTGATGGATCATCCTTTGGTCCAATGATCGTAAATTCTGTCCGGCTTGAAGACGTTAAACTTAGCACTAAATAGGAGGCAATCTATTCTTTTTATCTTGTGATGCTTGTTTTGTTGTTTGGTCTTGTAGGTAGATTGTGCTTGTGAGAAAATGCACATTGAAGAAAAGAGAAGTACTTCATGGATTCGAGTAGGCATGTCGCATCACTTATTGTAAACTTAATTTTCGACTCTTGTCTCGAGTTAAGTTTGGGAAGCTAGTGCGTGGTGGACATGGCTCAATCCGTTGGATGCGTTTGCTTCCACACAAGAAGATCATCAATGGAAACTACAAGAGTAAGTCCCACCACTTTTTGCAAACTTAACTCAAAACTCTTGTTTCAATTTAAGTTTGGGGGAAGAGTGTGTGGTGTGACTCACCACTTGAGTGTGATTCTTGTAAAATTGACCTCAATTTTTTAAAATTTTTCTCATGAGTTTGATTTGATTTTGGTCCGGTTGGTTGTGCTGAAGAACATGATAGTCCAATTTTTTAATACAATTATTGAGCTAATGGTTTTGTTGAGCATGTATGAAGGATATTGGAAGCATGAATTGAGCTCGGAGTTAACAACTTCTACTACCAAATGCCTATTGAGGGAGTTCACTCTATACTCTACCACTTCTATGTGTTTAGCATGACTTGAGATTGATTTGGATTGTTGTGATTAGCATGCTACTTCATATGTTATATTTTTGGGATGTTTACTTTCGTAATTTAGGATTTCCTTTTCAATCAAGGATGGAATGAATGTGAGCTTAATCGTTATGAATGATGTAGAATGTGTGTTTCATTGTTTTATGATGGTTTTGTATTTTTGCATGTTATGTGTTTTTGTTTATTTCTTGTTTATTGAGTCCTTATTTTGTGTTTTGTGTGTATTTTTATTCTTGTCTAGGGTTTGATTTGGTGGTTTGTTTTGGGATGTCGTGAGTCATTTTTTTTAATGTTAGTGATGACATGTTGTTGTGATAAGTGATGACAAATTATGATTAAGAATCTCTACACTTTCAAATTGTGACATGTTTTATTTAACTTGTTCAATTTTGAGATGAATGTAGTGTAATAAGTTCCTTAAGGTTCAAGCACAAGTTTGTGAGAATTTGAGCCTCAACCGTGCATACATGGTATTTTTTTTCATGAGTGAATCGATTGTGTTTGATAAGTTAGAACTTGCTCAAGGACTAGAGGAACGAGCCCGATTTGTAGAGATTAGTGATATGATCTAAGGCCATCCTTGTCATTAATAGTCATTGCCAAATACTTCCATACCATAAATATCATCCCTAGTCAACCACTTGCCTTAAAGCCTATTTATTGTTAATTTAGCATATTACAAGCCATGATTACCCACTTAAAGCCTTATATATATACCATTTGTGTGGGTGATTGAGGAGGTGGTAGCTAGAAAGGATAGATTGATTAACAAGAGAAGAAAAGAAAATGGTAAATAAACAAGAAAAATGATAAAAAAGAGCACAAGCAAAGAATGGACATGCAACCATAAAATAAGAAAATGAGCAAAGCAATAATAATGTGCTCACGTATTAAAGTTAGACGAAGGAAGCATGCATTGAAAGAAGTTCAATCCAAGGAAAGTTGATTACTAGTGCTTGTGCACATTAAAGACAAGAAAGGAAGAAAGAAAAGTAGAGAAGTTAGAGAAATTGGTCATCTTTTCGATTACTTACACTTGATTAGTCATTAATATCCTTATTCTTCCTACCCTACCAAAGAGTCTATCATTACATCCTAATTTAAGACCTTTTTGATCATTAATTGAAACTTTGGCAGTTTGTGAATGTAGTCTACGAGCAAGCTTATAGTGAGTCGAGTCAATCGGTTAATGAGTGTTGATTTACCCTACTTTAAAGAGTGTTGAGTGAAATTGATAACCTATGTGAGGCTTGGACCAAAAAAGGGACTATATTACACTATTATTTTCTTGTGATTAAACTTGTTAATATTTTTTGCATGTTATGATTTTAATATTGTAGAATGGCTTAGCATGGTCTGTAATTCTTATTACTATTGATGTGTTATTACTTATGTTCGTTTAGTCTTTTCCTAGGTGAAAATCACTCCTCTTAGTTTATCATTTTCGTTGTTCGGGGACGAACAACACTTTAAGTTTGGGAGTGTAATGAGTGATATTTTCACCTAAATTTTAGTGTTCTTTTATGTGTGCTTTCGTATATTTTTATCCGTATTTATGTGCTATTTGGTTGTGTTATGTGTTTTTATGGAATTGAGTGTGAATGAACTTAATCGTATGTAAAACTGGTGAAATTGGAGCGAAAATGGAGAAGGGAGTGTTTCGATTGGTATTAATAGAGATATTTTTATTGCTCTTTATTATTTGTTTTGGAAAATTTTTGATCTCACTTGTTTGTTTTGATAGGTACTTGACACTACCTTGAGAGAAGAGGAAGGGGGATCAAAGCCAAAAATAGTAAGTTTGAAGGAGAATTGTAGTAAGCCTTGAGAAGAGCATTTAAATGGATGGTTGGAACCAATTCACAAATGTCTTTGGGGATCAATTTGCAAGAGTTCCACCTCCACAATCAAGAGGCTACATGAATGAGAGCAACTATGGATACAACTTCCAAATGAATCAAGATAGCTCTCAATACTACAATCAAAGAAGAAATGGAAAATGGCAACAAGCTTACAATGGAAATACATTCCACCCGTATCAAGCATACACTTATTCTCCACAAAATCCCAACACCAACACTTCTCCTCCGTTCCAAAACTACACTTTACTTGAATTACATAGAAGAAGTGCTCAAGGAAGTGATGAAGGTCAAGATTCTCAATCAAGTTTTCTTCAAAATGAATCCTCCAAGATAATTACCCAAGTTACTTTGGAAGTGACAAGACAAATAAGGATGATGAATCAAGGTGCTTATGGTCAAGTCTTGTCTAATTCAAGTTTGGGGGGTGCTCAAAATGTGCAAGGTGTGTCGATTCCTAGTCCTATGGAGCAAGAAGAGTGGAGGATGCCTACGCATCAAGTAGGAGATGTTTCTTTCATGGGAGTGGATGATTTCCAAGGAAATTTTCAACATAACTATGAAGGAAGTTTTCATGGGAATTATCCACCAATTCAAGAATGGAATTGTGACAACCAAGAGGGAGGAGACTTTCAACAAGTCGAAGAAGAAAAATCATCTTTAGAAGTATTTCTTGAAAAGTTGATTGCTTCCAACAAAACTCAAGATGAAGTTATTGAAAGAAGATTCAAGGCTATTGAAGAAAATAATGATCAAAGATTCAAAGCCTTGGAGCATCAAGTAAGCCAAATTGTAAGTGCTTTGACCAATTTTCAACAAGTTGAAGAGCTTGAAGAGGAGAGCAAAGTCGAAGAAGAGTTGGAGAAAGAAGAGAATTTGGAGGATGAAGAATCAAATGAGGTGTTTGAAGAGCCTATTGAGGCAAATGATGTTGATGAAGAGGAACAAAGTCTAGAAACAAATGATGATGACTTGAAGAGTGAAATGAGCATTTCTAAACCTTTAAACTCTTTAAGTTGCTTTGAACTTTATAATATTGTTTACATTGACTTTGTATTACCCATTGATTTTTCTCATATTCTTAGAAACAAAAGAGAACTTGAAGAGATGTTGGGGATCTATTTGGTAAAGAGGAATAAGTGGTGTTCAAGAATGGAGAGGGCAATGGAGTGTAAGCTCAAGAGAGTTGAATTTCTAAAGCCATGCTCGAAGGATGCAACGGAGGTCGTTACTTGCCATAAGTGCCTATTAGAGGAAGAAGCACAACGATTAAAATTCGATGGCAAGGACGAAAAATATCCGTGGCCATTCCGATGAGTTCTCCATATCCCGTCCGGCTTGAAGACGTTAAACTTAGCGCTAGATGGGAGGCAACCCATCATTACCTTTTATTGCTTTATTTAATGCTTTCAATAAGGTTGATGGATTTGTTTGTTTGCATTTTTGGCATGTAGATTGATTGTGTTCATGAGGAGAATGTGTATTGGAGAAACGATAAGTGCTTGATTTGAAGTGTGAAAGTAAGTCACACCAATTTTTGCAAACTTACCTCGAAACTCTTGTTTCAATTTAAGTTTGGGGGGATATGGCATGGTGTGACATACTTTGTTTTGAAGCCATATACTTTTCGTGTTTTTGGGCTAATTTTGAATTTTTCTCATGAGCATTGGTTTGATTTTGGTATGATTGATCGTGTTGAAGTGCATGATAGTCCATATTTTTAATGAAATTGTTGAGCTAATGGTTTTGTTGAGCATGTATGAAGGGTATTGGAAGCACGAATTGAGCTCGGAGTTAACAACTTCCACTATCAAATGCTTATTGAGGGAGTTCATTCTACACCCTACCACTTTTACGTGCTTAGCATAATTTGATTTGATTTGTATTGAGGTGATTAGCATGCTACTTAATTTGTTATGTTTTGGGATGTTTACTTTTCGTAAGTTAGGATTTCCTTTTCAATAAAGGCTGGGATGATTGTGAGCTTAATTGATTATGGATGTTATGAATGTGTGCTTCATTGTTTTATGATGGTGATTTTTATTCTTGCATGTTATGTTTTTGGTTGTTTATTGTTTGTTGAGTCTTTATTTTATGTTTCGTGTGCATTTTTATTCTTGTTTAGGGAGTGTTTGGTGGATTATTTTTGGAATGTCGTGAGTCATTTTTGAATATGAGTGATGATATGTTGTGGTAGTAAGTGATGACAAGTTATGATTAAGAATCTCTACACTTTCGAATTGTGACATGTTTTACTTAACTTGTTCAATTTTGAGATGAATGTGGTGTAATAAGTTTCTTAAGGTCCAATGCATAAGCTTGTGAGCATTTGAACCTCAACCGTGCATACATTTTTTTTTTCTTCATGAGTGGATTGGTTGTGTTTGATAAGCTAGAACTTGCTCAAGGACTATAGGAACGAGCCCGATTTGTGGAGATTAGTGAAATGATCTTAGGCCATCCTTATCATCTATAGTCATTACCATATATTTCCCTACCTTGAACATCATCCCTAGTCAACCACTTTGAGCCTTAAAGCCTATTTATTGTGATATAAGCACATTACAAGCCATGATTACCCACTTAAGCCTTACATATATACCATTTGTGTGGGTGATTGAGGAGATGGTAACTAGAAAGGTTTGATAAGGAAGTAAAAGAAAAAAAGGGAAATGGTAAACAAGCAAGAAAAAGGTTGAAAAAGAGCACAAGAAAGAATGGACATGCAACCTCAAAACAAGAAAATGAGCAAAGCAATAACAATATGCTCAAGTACTTAAAAGTTCAAAGAAGGAAGCAGGCATTAAAAGAAGCCTAAAATCTAAGGAAAGTTGATGATTAGTGCTTGTGATTACCAAAGTTGAGAAAGGAAGAAAGAAAAGTGGAGAAGTTGAGGAAGTTGATCATCTCTTCGATTACTTACACTTGTTAGTCACTATTATCCATACTCTTCCTACCCTACCAAAGAGTCTATCATTACATCCTTAATAAAAGACCTTTTTGATCACTAATGAAAACTTTGGTGGTTTGTGAATGTAGTCCACAAGCAAGCTTATAGCGAGTCGAGCCAATCGATTGATGAGTGTTGATTTACTTACTTTAAAGAGTGTTGAGTGAAATTTATAACCTATGTGAGGCTTGGACTAAAAGGGACTATATTACACTTTTATTCTCTTTAGATTGAACTTGTTAATTTTTCATGTTATGAGTTTAATGTTGTAGGATGCCTTAGCATAATTTGTAATTCTTGTTGCTAATGATGTGTTGTTACTTATGTTCGTTTAGTCTTTTCCTAGGTGAAAATCACTCTCCTTGGTTTATCATTTTCGTTGTGCGGGGACGCACAATACTTTAAGTTTGGGGGTGTGATGAGTGATATTTTCACCTAGATTTTAGTGTCTTTTTATATGTGTTTTCGTATGATTTTATCCGTATTTTATGTGTTATTTGGTTGTGTTTTGTATTTTTATGTAAATGTGTGTGAATGAGCTTAAACGTATGATTTTTATGTAAAAATGGATCCTAGACGTGATAAGGAAGATGTTGGAAAAAGCGGATCTCAATTCGGAGTTGAAACGAGGGAGAATGAGTCAAATCAAGCAAAATGCTGAAAAAACGCATGCCCAACTTGTGTAATTTTTCTGTACTCTTGTGGAGCTCAAAACTAGAAGTGTAATATATGGTTGGAAAGCCATAGAAAAGAGGATTATTTTGGTATGAGAAACACTTCAATTGGAGCCGAAACGAGAAAGTTATGATTAAAATGATCTTTATATGGATAGAAAGCCAAAGAAAAGAGGATCACATGAGCGCAAGAATTACTCAAATCAGAGATCGGATGTGGAAGTTATGCGCAAAACGGTGAGACTGCGCAGCCCGTGTTACGCAACACGACCCGTGTTACGCAACACGGCCCTGTAAGCCCTGGCCGTTTTCTGACATCAGAAACGCCTACACGGCTACCCTGTGGTCGTGTTACAGCACACGAGTCGTGTTGCTGCAGCATAGAAACACATCAGAATCCTTCTAGAAGCCTCTCAAGGGGTATAAATACCCAATACTTCAATATGTGAAAAAAAGATCCGATTTTCACCCCTTCCACACACACATCACACACCATTTCCTCCATTCTTCACCTTCACCTTCATCCATTCTTCATCCTTTGGATCTACCTTCATCCAACCATCAAATCCTTCATCCAAGTAGTTAGAGAAGCAAGGAAGAGAGGTGAATTGCAAGGGAAAGAAGAAGATCACCATTGGAGACATCCAAGGGAGTTTTCATCTACACTTTGTATTGAAACCTATTGTTTATCATGTTTTGTAAGGAATTTAATGTCTATGTTAATTTTCTTATGGATATGAGAGGCTAATCTCCCTTGTGAGATTAGCAATATGAATTGTGTTGGATAATTTTTGGTATTTTGCAATTGAATGATTATGTTGATTGGGTTAATTGATTTTCTATCATTGATGCTTTAGATCTTGAGGTTTATGATGATTTGTGTGTTTAATTGTTTTAAGCATGTGATTAGATTGAGAAGTCAATTGCATATTTAGGATAATTAAGTGAATCATTTCATCAAACACTTCATGTGCATTATAGATTGTGAAGAGATTGAGAAGTCCTTCATAGTTTAGAACCCTTTGATAGAACATATCATTTATTAGATTGAGAAGTCAATAGATTATGTGAAGGGACTCTCATTTCAAGCTTAGTACCTAGTTGGAATTGTTTGAGTGAGAACCAATCCAATGAATGTCATTCCATATCCTATTCATTCCGAGAGGGAGTTTAGGTGATCTTAGTGTTGGCCCTTAGCCTTTTTCCCATGACACATATGAATTCATTGCATGATACCTAGATTTTCCATACTTTAAGTATTGTTAATCTCATCTCTATCTACTTGGCTCATTCATCCATCTCCCATTCATCTATCCTTTTATTTTATTGTCATTTCTTGATTATCTCCCCTTCTCGTTCATCTCTATAATACTATGACAAACACAAGATCGCTTAGACCCTAGTACCTTCCTCCCTGTGGTTCGATAATTTCTTTAATTGGTCATGCCCACTATATTATGACTAATCAACAGGGCAGCAAGAACACGGCCAGCCATTTTAAATACACGAGCCGTGTCATGCTACATGAGCCGTGTACTGCAAACGGACCTGTAAGAGACGGCCGTACGACGACAACAGAACATACAACACGACCACCCATTGGCCGTGTTGCAACACACGACTCGTGTGCCGTCGTAAGTTTGCATTGACCCAAAAATCCTGACACGATTCTAGGCGTGTTGCAGCACACGAGTCGTGTAGGTGCCTGATCAGTAAAAAAATTAAATTTCTTTTAGAAGCTTTTCAAGGGGTATAAATACCCAATACTTCAATATTTGATCAGATTTTTCGTGGATTTGGCCCTGCACACACACATCACATACCAATTCTTCCATTTCACACTATCTTCTTCATCCATTCTCCATCTATTCCATCTATCTTCATCCCACCATCAAAACCTTAATCCAATTGAGGAAAAGAAGCAAGGAAGATAGAAGAATTGCAAGGGAAGGAAGGAAATCACCATTGAAGAACTTCAAGGGAGTTTTCATCCATACTTTGTAGTGAAACCTTAGTGTTTATCATGTTTTGTAAGGATCTTAATGTCTATGTTGATTTTCTTTTAAATATGGTAGGTTAATCTCCCTTCTGAGATTAGCAACATGAGAGTTGTTGGATAATTTTGGGATTTGTGTATTAAAATTCATATGTTGATTGGATTAATTGATTTTCTATCATTGATGCTTTAGATCTTGATGTTTATTATGATTTGTGTGGTTTGTTGTTTTAAACATGTGATTAGATTGAGAAGTCAATTGCATATTTAGGATAATTAATTGAATCATTTTGTCATACACATCATGTGCATTATAAATTGTAAAGAGATTGAGAAGTCCTTTAGGATTTAGAACTCTTTGATAGGACATCCGATTGGTTTGATCGATAGGTTGATTAATCGTGTGAAGTGACTCTCATTTCAAGCTTAGTACCTAGTTAGAATTGTTTGAGTGAGAATCAATCCATTGAGCTAATTGAGATTCATACCCTATTCATCTCGAGAGGGAGCTTAGGTTAACTTAGTGTTGGCCCTTAGTCTTAAGCCCATGATTCATATGAATTTGATACATGTATCCTAAAATTTCCACTTCTTGATTGTTGTTAATCTCACTTTTACTTAACTTGGAAAACTACCTTTTATTCATCTATCTTGTTTGCTAATCATTGCTTCTTGCTTTGGTTATTTTTATTACTTATTTGAACAACCTTTTTATGTTTCGTCTCTATAAAATTACAAGAAACGTGAGATCGCTTAAGCACTAGTACCTACCTCCCTGTGGTTCGATAAATTATTTTAATTGGTCATCCCTACTACAAAATGGCTAATCACATACCTTACATTTGATAACTTGACAGCACCATCAGATAACTCAATCAACACCGAGCCTTCATCTTCCTCGAACTCATAGAACCAATCCCTCCTTAATGTCACATGATAAGTGCTCCCTGAATATAAAATCCATTCACTTGAGTTTCTAGACGACGTAACCAACAACAACTCAGTATAGATATACCCAGATGCATCACAATTCTCAGCAACTTCTTTCTTATCCATGACTTGATTTGCTTGGTTCTTGTGATCATTATTGGAATTATTGGCCTTCCTTGCCTTGGATGCATTCAACTTTGCACAATTTCTCTTGAAATGGCCCGGTTCATGACAGCAATAACACTTTCTAACCTCAGATTCTTCCTGTGAATTACTATCTTCATCATCTTATTTATTTGAACTATAATTCTTTTTCTTGGTGTCTGTAGCTCCCCCTTTATTTCTTTTCTTGTTGTGATTATCATGCTTAGCAAATAGGCCTTCTCCACCTGAACTTGCAACACCTTCAGATGCCATCTCCAACTCTCTTGACTTGAGTGCAAGAAGAACACTATCAAACTTCACAGTGCCTTGATTTCCATATAACAATGTGTCCTTGAAGTTTCGGAATGATCTTGGAAGTGCTGTTAGTAATATGATAACCTTTTCTTCCTCTGATATTTTAGTATCAACACTTTCAAGATCATCCAGGATTTTGATAAAATCATAAACTTGATTTATAATAGGCTTTTCATCATTCATCTTGTATGTATGCAATTTATGCATAATATGTAACCTGTTTGCTAACGTTCTAACCATGTACAGAGATTCCAATTTTTTCCAAACACCAACTGCAGTAGTTTCCATGGCTACATCCCTTAATGCCTTATCCCCCAAACACAAAATGATAGTAGAGTGTGCTTTTTGAAGTACCTCATCATCAACGTGCCCTCTTGCTTTCAATCCAGCTGCTTGAGGATCTTTGATAATCTCTATCTTGGCTGGTGGAGGTGGCATTAGTGCATCAATCAGCCCTTGTTGAGTGAGGATCGCCTTCATCTTCAACTTCCAAAGGCTGAAGTCAGATTTCTCGGACATCTTCTCAATATCAAATCTCGCGGTGTTCATCTTGTTGGATTGCAGTTTCTGAATTCCCATGGGACGATGCCAATTGTCAAAAAATAAGCTTCCAGAATTGAACAACAATCACAATGCATTCACTCACACTCTGTTTGTTGTATGATGTAGTATGCATGAATGTGTAAAACGTATAGAATCACTCAATGAATTACGTGGTTCAGTTTATGAAGAACCTACATCCACGAGAAGAAGAAGACACTCTTTATTGATCAGCTTTCTTTTGGAGCTACACTCTTGTGATGAAGACTTTTACAATGCATACAGAATGAATATGGAAGCTATTAGGATTTGGATATATAAAGCTGATGGAGTTGGGATCCTTTATGGTTGAGTGAGCTATCAAACTTATCTTGATAACCACCCCAACCTTCACCCTATTATCCAACACATAAAAGATCAAGAAACCAATTTAAAACTGCTAGATAAATTTCCACCATCCATTCACAAACAGCTTTTCGCCAAACTGATCACACATGCACTCTTCATGCTTTCCATATTGCTGCAGTACCTTGCAACAGCTGTCAAGCCCCATGCATCCATACACCATGCTAGCATCACCATATAATATGCAACAACTTTACTGGATTTAGTATTTCTTGCATACATATTCAATATGTAAAGTGGATAGTTGTATTAGAGGGAAGTGGTGGGTCATACTGTGTACTTTTTTACTAAATAGGGGAAATTGATAACTTTGAACCGGACGTCAAAATAGTAAAATTGACATCTTAGAAGCAGACGAATGGAGTATTATTTATAATCCAAATATATTAGAAGTATCAAGGTAATTTAAAATATTTTTCCCCTTATTATCCCTTCTTCATTTCAATATTTACCTATTTATCCTTCATAATTACTTTAATTTATTATTATACATACATTAATTTAATTTTTATTACTAACTCTTTCATCTGTCATTTATTAGTTATCGATTCAACTTCTTAATTAATATGTTCAACTTCTCCTCAACTTCTTAATCTCTACTTAATTAGTGATCGGTTTTACTAACTCATCTCACATTAATCGGAGTTGTCGCCTCAAATCTTTTCCTATCCAGAGCTCAGCCGCCGTGCCTTCTCCGTTATCCCACCACCATTGCCACGACTTCAAACCTAAGAAATACGGACTCTTTATCGCCCTATCCCATAAAACCCATTCCCTCATGTTGAATTCTAACATCAATTATCGGAATGTAACTTCTTTGGAGAAGAGGTAGAACACGTCATGGTGAGATTCCATTGTCTTTTTTTCTTCCTCTACAGTTGTATTATTAACAGAAAATGTTTCAAGGGTGGTTGAATTTTGTTCCATTTTTTTTATGAACTCATATTAAATGACTTTATGTTCTGACTAAACGGAGAGTTTTGATTAATTCTGTAATTTTGTGTAGAGATTTTTTGTATGGATTTCACAAGAGGATGAAGAAGAGAAGAAATAGACGTTGCAACAGCAAGAGGAAGAAAATCGCCTCAAAAACATTGAACTATACGCAACAAGGTTACACATTTACGGGTTTTTTGGATTTGATTCGGATTTATGAGAAGAATTTCAATGTACAAATATCTGATTATGTAAGATTTTTTTTTTCAAAACCTCGACTTTGATCAGAGGGAACGATACAGCAATGGGTGGTGATCTCCTTCAAGATTTGCCACCCCCAACTGCAAATTGCACATTCTCCTGTTAATGGCGTCAATCAAGAATTTTCTCCAAAACCGCCACCGCCTCCTGCTCCGACTATAAAAGGCGCCCTTAAACATCCTAAGACCTCATTGGAGCCCTTAAACATCCTAAGACCTCATTGGAGGCTCAGCCTGACGGTACCTACTCTGAATTTTTGAGTGCAACCTTTCTTATATATGTATATTGTCTCTTTACCCATATAGGGCTAGGTGTTTGTATTTTTAGTGATCAAATTAGTTAAAGTTGCCTCTTTTTTTTCTTGAACTTTTAGTTGATGATTTCCGGTTTCAAGATTATTTTTGAAGATTTCATGAAATTTTACATGTGGGTTCTCACCAAGGTGAGGATACATTTAACAGTAAATTTTTTGAGTATTAGATATAGGGTAAACTACTTCTGTTAATTTTTTGGATTTTTTTAGGATTTATGAGAAGAATATCAATTTAAAAATATCTTACTATATAAGGATTTTTTTTTTCAAGACCTCCTCTGAGTTATATGTTGTGGAACTTCAGTATAAAAGCTGACAAGGGATTCCATTAATAACTGGCTGTTTTGATTCTTTGGAACAACTCGATGAATTCATTTTAGGAGGCCCTAATCAAATGACTATTGATCGAACCTATCCAATTTTTGCAGTACGTGTTGGGTTGGGTTTCCAAATATGTGAAGAGCCCAATAGCCAACAATGTTAGGTTAGCCCAAGTAGGCCCGATACTTGGTTTTATCTTGTCCCGTAAGTCATTGACGGAAGAGAGAAGAAAAGAGGGCAAAAACACAATTCACGTTTTTGAGAGAAAATCCAGCGCAGTGATATTGGTCAGCACGTTCGGAACTTGTGGAGGTACGTTCTGAACGGTAGAGATCGTGCTTGGAGCTTTGGGTTGACGGGAATTCGCCGAAAACTGAAGCAGATTTTCTGGGCGATTTTGTTCTGCGCAGTCGAGGTGAAAGAGCTCGTTCTCACAAACTAACCGTTGGATCGAGTTGTAATTTGGACAGCACGTTTAGGACTCACAGGGGTTGATTCTGGACGGTGGAGATCGGATTCTTAGGGTTCTACAGTTGCGAACTCAGAACGTCAGTTTGCATAGTTTGATGAGGTCTTTCTAATCTCGTTGTTTGTTATCAAGTATTGATTGTCTTGATACGTTTGTGGTAGTTCATCTGTGATGGCAGATTGTAACTCTTGGATTTGTTGGTTGGGTGTCAACCAAAGTCCCACATCGGTTAGAAGTGGGGATGGCGAGGGGTTTATAATTGAGGGATGGACTCTCCCTAGCATGAGGCCTTTTGGGCGTGATGCCCAGAGTGGTAAAACCGTGCGGGCCAGTGGGCGGCCCAAAGCGGACAATATCATGCTAGTGGATTGAGTGGGCCCGGCTCCCTGGGCGGATAAAGCATAGTTTGGTGAGGTCTTTCTAATCTCGTTGTTTGTTATCAAGTATTGATTGTCTTGATACGTTTGTGGTAGTTCATCTGTGATGGCAGATTGTAACTCTTGGATTTGTTGGTTGGGTGTCAACCAAAGTCCCACATCGGTTAGAAGTGGGGATGGCGAGGGGTTTATAATTGAGGGATGGACTCTCCCTAGCATGAGGCCTTTTGGGCGTGATGCCCAGAGTGGTAAAACCGTGCGGGCCAGTGGGCGGCCCAAAGCGGACAATATCATGCTAGTGGATTGAGTGGGCCCGGCTCCCTGGGCGGATAAACCCAACAAGTGGTATCAGAGCCAGGCCCCAAACTTAACCGGCCCAGCCCGGGGTTGGTGGGATGTTCGGACCTCAAACTGGATGGTCTAGCTGCGGGACTTTGTTTGAGGGGGAAATGTTGGTTGGGTGTCAACCAAAGTCCCACATCGGTTAGAAGTGGGGATGGCGAGGGGTTTATAATTGAGGGATGGACTCTCCCTAGCATGAGGCCTTTTGGGCGTGATGCCCAGAGTGGTAAAACCGTGCGGGCCAGTGGGCGGCCCAAAGCGGACAATATCATGCTAGTGGATTGAGTGGGCCCGGCTCCCTGGGCGGATAAACCCAACAGTACGGTGGTTGACTATTCACGGCCTAGCTGTACCTACCGTCTTTTTTTTTGTTGTTATGATATTTCTCTTTATTTCTGTAGAAGATTCAATACTTTGGTGAGCCATTTTTATTAGTCATTTAAGATGATGAAATTTTTGCTGATTTTAGATTTTGTGCACAAAAAAAAAAAAAATTGTGTTAGATAAGGATTTTTCTAAGGTATGCTTGACCATCACCATTTAAAATATATTTGACTAATATTAGCTATCTAATCCATCCTTTGAGTTGGTTACTATTACAGATCACATGTTCTTATTCCTTTTTGCTTATGGCAGACATAAATACAGTTGTTGTGATTAGATCTTATACTCTGTAATAGGTATGTCTAGCTTGGCACACAAACAAAGACTTACAGGGAGGCTCTTCAACAGTCATATGAGATTGCTCTTGGCAGAGGAACATCTGGAAATTGCCTGGTAAGTTGATTATATATTTTACAACTTTCTTAAGTTGCATGAACTGAACATTGTTTTTGGCTTAAAAGTATTTCAACTGCGAGGCTTTACTTCCAGTGGATTATCTTATTTTTAGTTTATATGTGATTGTTACGTTCTTATTGACTTTATTACATGACTGCACTAACAAGTTTAACGTATGCTTTGTGGATTTATGAAAGTTATCTCTCTGTTGAGGGCTGGTGAAATACTTGGGAAATTGCATTAATTTGGATACGATATTTCTAATTTAAAATTTTGTTTCAATACTAGGAGAACTCTTTACAATATATAGTGTGCTTATGCTTTGAAAATTATTCACTCATAGTCTTTTTAGCAAACTACTAATCGATCTTTGGCAGTTCAATAAACTAATATTTTGCTTGATAGTTTTGTATTTCATCACTGATGTACATACTTAACCTTCCATTCTTCTGGTAGGCTGTTAATGATGACAACATAAGCATTCTATTAGCCTTCAGTGGCATAATATTTTCTATTCTCTAAGATGGTTAGTTTGTTACTTTCCTTCATTTCTTAAATAATAAATAGTCTCCTAATTATATTAATTCAGATTATTGATATTAGATGAATATATAAAGTTTGCACCCAATATGTAAGCATACATTCATCAGAAAGAAAAACTACAGATACGTATGAAAAATAGAAAGCAAATGAAAACAGTTACAAGAAGCATTGAATATTACATTTGAATGAATTAAATCGTTTAGTGCTGCATCTTTGAATGTAAGTAATGATATGTTAGGTTGCATGCCAAAATGTTGCTTGCCTTAGGATCACTAAGTCTATTTTCCCGTAATTAATTGAAACTATTGTTTTGATATCCAAAACCTCCTTTCAGCTATATAATGTGGACTCAGTATCTTCAATCCTTTTGTTATTAGAGGTTTAGTAAGCTCTTGATTAATCTTTAGATTATCTCCAACAAAGTCTTCAACCTACATTAGAGATAGAAGGTCATGAACTATAATACATGAAACAACTATGGTGAACATTCATAAATTAGTCTATTCAACAATAAACAAATTACTAAATGACAAGATTACTCATCCATTGTAGTAAAATGGACTTGTTCTTTCTCCAGTTCCATCTCTTCATCCTCACTAGTCAAGATTTAGGCCATGAAATGACTGAAAGCTTGAATCTTTTGATTATTTTCAGGTTTTATTTTTTTTCTTCGATGATGCATAACTCGATGGACTTCCTATTTTGCATCTTTTTCCTTGCCCTTTTACTTGCATTTAGGAATATACATGGTGTAAATAATTGAATAGAGAAAGAAAAATTCAAGATATTATTTTTCGTACTTTTTTGCAGGCCGATAAAGTCGTAGCAAGTTTCCCATGAAGGATATTGTTGTCATGGCAATTTAGGAGTTATTGCCATATCATAATACATTCAGGGACTACATTCTCATTTATCAATACACAAAGTTTGTGTTCCCAATGTTTTATTTAGTACTCCTACTTGCTATTAATTCATTGTAAATGTAATATGGTTTGAACTTAAAAATTTCATGTTGGGTTTGGATTGAGTCATTTCAAATTCAATGAATTTGAAAATGAGTGAATTTTAAATTCCTTGGATATTAAATCAATTCATTTGAATTCCACTATTTTGATAAATTATGGATCTTTGAAAGGATTTCAAATCCTTAATTTAAAAATTATTTTTAAAATAAAATTTTATATATTATAAATAAAAATAATAAAATTTTATTATATTAAATATTAAAATCTAAAATTTTATTAAAAATAATTTTTTTGAATGAACTCTACCCCTACCCATCCCCCTCCACCCACCCCCAACCCCAATCCCAAAAAAAATTTTTATAAAATTTTAAATTTTTAATATTTGAATAATAAAAATATTACCACACAGGTCTATCCCATTACCCACCACCACCCAACACCGCCCCAACCAAAAAAAAATTATTTTACAAAATTTTAAATTTTAATATTTAAATAATAAAAATATTACCACTCAGTCTTATCCATCCCTGATAGGAGTGGTGAGTGGTAATATTTTTATTATTTAAATATTAAAATATTTTTTTTTTTAAAAAATTTGGCTGGTGGGCGAGGATTGGGGGTGGGTGGGTAGGGGATAGGATAAGAGTTGGGTGATAATATTTATGTTATTAAAATATATTATAAAAAAAATTTGGGTGGGGGTGGGGGTGGGGGTGGGATTGGGCCCAAAGGGGGTGGGGGTGGGTAGGAGTAAGCTGGGTGGTAGAGTTTAAAAAAAAATTATATATATATATATATATAATTTTTTTTTAAACTCTACCACTCAGCCTACTCACCCCACCCCACCCCACCCCATCCCACCCCACCCCACCCCTTCCCTTTTAGGCCCAACCCCACTCACCCTATATATATATATATATATATATATATATTTTTTTTTTTTTTTTTTTTTTTTAAACTTACTACCCAGCCTATTCCTACCCACCCCCCACCCCCACCCCCTTTGGGCCCAACCCCACCCACCCCCACCCCCACCCACACCCACACCCAAATTTTTTTTATAATATTTAAATTATTTTATTAATTTTATATAGTATTATTTTTATATATTAATATATCAATTACACAATAACGGAAGGATTTCAATTGACACGGTTTCAGTGAGAATTTGAAATCCATTAAAAAAAATCAAAATCAAATCCATGATTTAAAATCCATTGATTTAAAATCTTAAATTTATAAATCCATTAATTTCAAGTGCCACCCAAACATGAGAAAGAAATTTGAGGAAAGAATTTATAAATCTCTCCTCTCGTGCCATTCAAACACAACCTCAGTTTACATTTAAACTTTTTGGTAACATGTTATGCTGATTAGAGTGGACTCAAAGTCTTCTCATTTCTTTTTCTAAAGCATTCACGGGGTGATTTTTTTAAAACTTCATAAGTAAGTTTTCTAGCATTGTGAGTCATCCAGTATTAGAAGGCCACTTGTAGCAAAAACATTGCTGGTGTACTATAATTGAATTGTTTTAGGAGTTTTATTCATAAAGTCATCAAAATAATTGAATCAGAATATAAATGCATCATCATACTTTGCCTCGTATTCACGAATTAAAAGTAAAAGACACTCGCATATAAAATATTTTAAAATGTAAATTCAACTAAAAAAAGAAAACAAATGAAATATAATACAGTGAAACGTGCTGACGAAGTGCAACGCACGTCTGGAATAACTAGTAATTATAAATACTTAAAATAAAATAAATAAATAAAATGAACAAAAAATCGAGCGAACCCGGCCCGCCCCGTACGAGGGGTGGGGCGACCCAAACCTAAGACTAAATAATGGGTTTGGGTCCGGGTATTCAACTACCCGACCCGTCCCGATCCATTAACATCCCTAGTTTTTAACAAAAGTTACTAATTAATGTAACTAATAATATGATAGGACATGTGAATAATCTGTTATATACTCCACTAATAGTAGTATGCTCCATGTGAAAATATGATTTAATGTCGTTTTTTTTAAATCATAAATTATGTTTGGAAAAGGTGAACACTTGTGTTAGCGGTTCATATAATTAACTACAATTAGTGTACGGATTAGTAGGTTTTTTTAAGGTCCATCGAAAAATATTCACTTAATAAAAATCAAACACTCTTATATAATTTAATTCTTTTTCTTTAATTTTAAAATATTTAATTTAATATAATTATTTTTAAATGCTTAAATAGAGAATATCACAATAAATAGGTTCGCAATATATTTTCTTTTGAAAGAATACACGTTGTAACAACAAAATTTGTATTTATGATAAAGTAAATACAAGAGAATTACAATAAACTTGATAATTTAGGAAACAATCTCTATCTATCCTCTGATTCTTCTTTCAAACAAAATTTGGACTTTGACTTTGACTTGTTGTATTGACCACGCTAATCGCATTGACTGTGTGTGTTGAGTCGAATCTTCAGTTGAAGCGAACTCGAATTTGGGACCTTATAACGTTTATCCAGAGGCGTCGAGCCTTTGTTTGGATTAAACGTGTTTATGTGAAAACACTCGATTTGGGGGGCTTAACATCTTAATCCTGGGTCGTATGTTGTTCTTGGCGCGAAGAACACCGAAGAACTTAGTGTATAAAGAATGCTTGATTTGGGGGCTCCGCACCTTAATCCCGAAACGTTTGTCGTTCTTAACTTGAAGATGCTTGAAGATCTTGAGGAGCGTTGCTCGTGTTTCAATCTCTTCAGAGCGTTTGTGTCTTCAGCTCTTTGCAGTCTGATTGATCCAGTGCTGATTTGACCTGATTCTGTGGGTTTGAGCATTTCACTTTCTTAGGCCTCAAGTCAGGTTTATTCATCTTGAACTTGCCTTATTTAATTTAAACCCTATTTAATTTATTGAATTTTAAATTAATTATCAATTATTTATTAATCTATTTTAGGAATTTATTTATTTAAATTTCTTAATAAATAAATAATTAATTGATAATTATTGCATTAATTTGCCACATATTTTTCTTTAATAGGCAATAAAATTCAAGTGCTTATACACGTCTCACTTAATTAATAATTAATGGATAATTGACTAAAGATCAGTTGATAATTAAATAAATTTAAAATTTCAATTACCATTCGCCCATAATTTAAAGAAAAAATATTATTCTCGATTCATTTTTTTTTCGAGTGATGACGTAACTAAATGTTGAAACTATTCATCCACATACTCGAATTTATTTTTTGTTTATATACATCCCTATGGATAGCCTGTAATAATTATCAAATAAACAATACAATTAAAAATAGTTTTTCTTTTTTACTTTTTTTTAGGAATTTTTTATTTGAAAAATTAAAAAATAAACAAATAAATAAAAAAATATAAAAATTATATCGAACGGTTTTATAGAAAATTATTGTGAAGCCATTCAAGAGACTTTCTCTTCAATCATTTATTCTGTTTAGAATTAATCTTCTATATGAAGATTATAATTATTTCGATAAAATTAACATTTTTCGAATTTAAAAAGGAAATGTTTTGAAAAAAACACATACAACGTACAATTTCGAGAACAAGTTAGCTAATTTATTACTCCCTCCGTCCCAAACTCGTTGTCTTACTTTCCGTTTTCATCCGTCCCAAACTAATTGTCTTATTTCCAAAAAAGAAAATATCACATCAATCCCCACCCCTAAAAGTTTATCTTAATTACAACTTTATCACACCCACCTAACACACATAACATACTTTATAATTTATTTATCACCTAAAAATACCACAATACCCCTAAAAAGTCAACTTTTCTTAAACTACGTATCTACAGTAACGAAGACAACAACTATGGGACGGAGGGAGTATTATTTTCCAAATGTGCACATAAGATTCCTCCATGACTATATGGTAGTGTTGTGTGTCTTTAAAAATATTCAAATTTTAAAATATTCTTAATTAGGTATGACCTAATTAATTAAATACACCTTTTACTACACATTGACTATTTATATTTTTCAAAATTCAAATAAACACATTTATTTATAAAAAATAAAAATAAAAATAAAAATGAGTAAAACTAGTGTGATAATTTTTTTTAATAAATTATCACTTTATAATAATCATGTTATTATTATTATTTTTTTGAAAAGATCATGTTATTAATTTTATCAAGAGAGATTTTCATGTGAATTTGGTTCACTATCAAAATATTAATCATCTTAACAGAAACATAAAAAATCATGACATATCAAAATGTGAAAAGTAATTTTTTATTCAAAAGCTAATTATTTATTACTTTAAAAAACAAATTTTCATGTACTACTAAAGAGTAATTTAAAAAATAAATTTTTATGTACTACTAAGGAGTAATTTTGATAAAATAAGAGGGTGAGCTCAATTTCCATAATTATTTATCTTTCATATAATATAGGAGTATGTTAATACCACTCTTTATTTTAATTATAAATTATTTATGAAATAATTAAGATTATGATTTTCCATCTATTCCAAATCATTTTTAATTGAAATGTTATAATTTCTAATTCGTCTTTATGAAACTCATATTATAAAATGTTGCGTGTTTGTCGGTAATAATATAGTATAATAAAAGTGTGAAATAAAATAATGAGAATATAATTTTTTTATTAAAATATTATCCTTCCTTAATTATCCGTCCAATACAAGCTTTTAATACGGACACTTGCTCCTTTTTCCAAATAAAGAGAATGGGTTTCATTTAATTTGTTGGAGAGCATAATGATTTAGGCTTATATAAAAGATTTAATTAATTAGTTTTCATTTAATTTGTTGGAGAGCATAATGATTTAGGCTTATATAAAAGATTTAATTAATTAGTTAAAGTGTAGACAAGATAGATACTCCATATCACGCCATTAATACCGTATAAATTACATACATATGTATACGTATGTATACGGAGAGCAGTATCTTCATTAACCCCTGACAAAGAAAAGCACATGAAGCAAAGAATCCCATAAGACTTCTTCTTACGTAAGTATAATACTTTTACACTCCATTAGTCAATCACTCGTCAAATCACGTCCAACTGCCGTTTGCACCGCCATGAGAACAGGCGGCGCGGCCACCCTCCACCTCACCGATGATTCCCATTCCCTGGGGAATGGAATTTGTCACCGCCTCTCCACTCTAACGCTTAATGCTGACCAAGAGCAACCGATTCCGGAGAAAGACCCTAGAAAAATCGCAAGGAAGTACGTTCTACTTCGCTTTATTTTATTTTATTTTTATTTTGATATTGGGTATTGTTCTAGGATCATGTGATTGTTCTTTGCATTTATTGGTTTTCGGCGCCTTTTTGTTTTAAGTGAGGTGTATTGTTTTGATTGGAAATTTTGTTGGAGTTAATTTCGAAGCTGAGACAAACAAAAAAGGTGAAAGGAGATGAAATTGGAAGAAAGGGAAAAAGTCTCGTGGCTAAGCAGTGTACAACCCTTGAAGCACGCCGTGCATGATTCTCTTCGGAAGAAGGACTGCTGCATCTTAATTTCACTAAATCAATAGCGTGTGTGTGTTTTGTATGTGCGGATTTTGGAATTTTGTGTGTGAGAGTGTCATGCATTTGATTTGGAGTTTGAAATTTAAACTTCACTTTCCGCATCCTCTTCCTATCTATTTAATTTCCCTTCTTTTGATCAGCATTTGAAGTCTTGTTATCACTTCCTAGAAGGCATTCTCTGAAAGTAGTGAAAGAACATAGCCATAGTTGTTCTTTTGTCAGAGTTGTTACCTTGTTTGTTTGTTTGTTTGTTTTTCTACCTTAGTGTAATATGTTTCCTTATCTGTTGATTGATTGCTGTATCATTCTCTTAAAATGAACTTGTGATATTAGATTGGCCAAGAAAGGAAGACTACATGTTGTTTAATTTTCAATTTTATACAGGTACCAAATTGACCTTTGTAAAAAAGCCCTGGAGGAGAATGTTATTGTCTATCTGGAAACAGGTTGTGGGAAAACTCATATTGCTGTGTTACTGATTTATGAGATGCGGTCCCTAATTAAGGAATCTCCAAAGAACATATGCATTTTTCTTGCTCCTACGGTTGCTCTGGTTCAGCAGGTTTATTCTCTTCCCTACGTTCTCTAGTTTGCATTCTACTTTTTCGTTACAATTTTTATTGAGACTGCATCAGTCATTACTCTATCAATGTATCTTTACTTAATTCTTGTGGAAATAATCTGATTGCTACAAATGGGTTTGTAAACTTGCTTGTGAGAAACCATCTCACCTTCTTCTGCTGCATTTAGATTCTCTAGGTTTAAATCTCGGACGAAGTGATGAAGAAAAACGTTGAGCAAAAGATTAACGAAAAAAAGAAAAAAGAGAAAAACAAAGATTGTGAGGTATGCATGAATAAAAAGGGAGATCGGACTTTTGGGGGTTGGGAGGTGGGGTGGGTGGGATTGGGATTATTTGTCTGGCTGCTTCTGTTTATTAACACATTTGTTAGCTGCATTCATTTTTTGAGTGGGTGCTTTTAAATTCTAAAATAAGATGATAAATAGTTTCCACTTGCATATAAGAACTTGCCATAAAGATAATATTTTTTTATATGATAAATCAGGTAGCTCTGCATATAATGTTTTATATCTAATGCATACATGCATGTAATTGCATTCACCTGTTGGAGCTTCATCACATATAGATTCTGTTCTAAGATTCTAATGGCTATTAAATGCTGACGGAAGTAAGTAATAAGACTTAGCTTGTGATTCTTTGATATTAAATGGGTTTAATAGCAAAAAATTTTATTTTTGTACTATTATTTGAAATATAACATGCAAGTAAAGGAAATGTTTTCTGATGATTAGAAAAATATAAAGCAACTTAAAAATTTCCTTATCCATGTTATAACTATTTACATAGCATCTATATGTTGGTGCCCTTTTCGCCGCCAGCGATGGAATAATAAATGCATTATGTCTGTGCATTACATAGCACTATGTCTGTTTGAACTTTTCTCATTTGAACTTTCCCCTGAAATTTATAATTTTTTTATTGTGGAAATTGAAGCAAGCCAAGGTCATAGAAAGTTCAATTGACTTCAGAGTTGGGATCTGTTGTGGAAGCTCGAACAACTTAAAAAGCCTCCGTGACTGGGAGAAAGAAATTGCGGAACATGAGGTTTGTTGAGTTAATTGTCAGTTGATATTTTAAAGTTATTAGAACATATTACTCAATGAATATCCATTTTGGTTCAGTTTAAGCATCCCATCTTACAGAAAGCCTCTCTCCTGTTTTGGAAGCGGAGATTGCAAATTAAAAATAAAAAATAAAAAAAATAAATCATGTATTATACACACACTCACATATGAGATTGCATTATTTCGTGTCTGGGGCAGATGGTGAATGTAATATGGCCTCTTGTAGAATATGAGTACGGTCTGGCTGTCAAATGTTATTGACTGGGTGTGAAATTTGTATGAATCTTCAGTAATTATACACATCTCTGTTCATCCTATTTGTTTTCCATGTATAGGTTCTTGTAATGACACCTCAGATACTTCTGCACAATTTGTCTCACTGCTTCATCGGAATGGATCAGATTGCACTTCTAATCTTTGATGAATGCCATTATGCACAACTTGAAAGCAACCATCCTTATGCTGAAATTATGAAGGTAATATTTTGAAACAGTCCTATATATATATATATATATATATATATACACACAATGCATCGGTTTTTTAGTTTCTGTTTATAATTCTGAATTGCTATGGAAATGTATGTAGATCTTCTACAAAAAGGATGACATGAAACACCCTCGTATCTTTGGCATGACTGCATCTCCAAAACTAGGAAAAGGTACTTGAATGGTGTCAGCATGGTCTTTTAAATGCAGGCGTATGTTGCTTTTTATTTATATACTTGCATATCGATGCTATGTATTAAAAGCTTCCCAGTTTAGTGCTACACTACCTTGCCTCACATAATTGAGGCAGTAGGTTAGTAGCAGGATGTATAATGTTTGATACCTTTAATGGAAAGAAGCCTCTTGGCTGGAGCTGTATGACATAATGAATGCTTTTCAATTCTCAGTTGCTTGTATCAACGGGTTACCTTACTTGGTTTACCCGTTCATCGGCCCTTTTTGCCTGGACCTCTAGGTAATCATGTTAGTAAAGAATGTGATTATAGTTTTGCGTTATCTACTTTTAGAGGTTTGTAAGTGTTGGAAGGTATAGAGGTAAGTTACAATGGAATGGGGATATTCGGTACAAAGCTATCATTCCTGCTACAATAATTGTATATCTAAATAGTAAAAAATCCCTCATTCCTTGGCACATATGGATGGAACAACTTTCATTCAAACACCCAAATGATTTAAAAAACTTTTATGCTCCTTGAAAAAAGGTTTCAAAAGTAATCTGTAATACTTATTTTTAAAAAATAAATCCAAGCATAAAAAGTTAAATTTGATTTAATTCTCAAAGAATTCAGACAAAGTGAACAAAAAATAATGGTTATAATTCTCATGCCCAACTATTCCTCACTAACATCATCCTCTTTCTTATTCTCATCCCTTACAACAAACCAACACCCCCTTGGTGTGATATCCTTTCGGCTGATTTACGATATGTTTTGTAAAGTTTGTTGACCTTCACTCTTATGATCGTTTAAACAGATTTGTTGGGTAAATCTCTTTGGCGTCTAAGATTTGTTATTTTAAGGGATTTTCTTGTCTTTGTGGAGGTCCCATTTTCTTGCTGTTGATAAAAGGTTTTATTTTTTTACTCATTAATTATTGGAACCAAGGCATCTGTATGAAGAAATAGCACTACTTAACACTGGCCAGTTAAAACTAATCATTTGTAAGATGGCTTTCATTGTGTTGAGATATTTACATTGATGGGTTTTTAGCGTTTGCCAATGTATCACTTCCTCAAACTGAATCACATAGCTGCATAGGTTCTTTATTTACGAATGTGATGATGCCATGTTTGGTTAAGAAATTAGTACGATATTTGACTGAGATGATGCTATCCAGTGCCATAATTGGCTATGTTATGTAATTTGTGTTTTATCATCTCAAAAAGACAAGAACAAAAAAGTGAACTTGTAAAAAATTTGACTTCTCAAATGTCTTCTGCTCCTCTTTCATTCTTTAGTTCCTTAGCCATTTCCTCCTTCACCAGAATGTGCGTTTTGTGTCTCTTGACTCGCATCGTCAATTTTACAATTAATTTGTTTCCTTTCTTACTTTTAAAAATTTTATTTTGAAGCCTGGCAGCCCTCTCCTATGAGGGATCCTTAAGAGTTAATCTTGTATCATAAGCAGCTCATTAAATATCCTCACCGTAATACTTCTTTGTGCTACAATCACCCCATTTGAACATGTGATGTCCACAATTTTCACCTTCTACAAGTAATTGCCTTTCCAGTGTGTATCAGGTAGACTAGGGAGGGGCATACGTGGACTATGCAAGCGTCTGATAGAAGCTAGTTCACCTCATCCTCTTGTAATATATGGTTTATTTGAGTTGCTGGGGTTATCTCACGATAGATGTGGAAAAATAAACTTTGTCTATTGAATTGAAATCTCTATGTGGTATAGTGCTTGAAACTAGGAAGTGCAGAAATTTATGTTCCTCTTTTTCTCTTTACGACATGTCCTTGTTTTTCTCGGTTCACTTATTGATGCGTTAACATGCTATTTCAGCTGGCTCTATTGATGGTCTTGAGGCATTGCTGCGAGCAAAGGTGTGTGTTTGAAGGATGCAAAATCTTATATCTTTTTGTGGTTTAATTTATCCATATGTTTGCTGCATAGTTTTAGAGCATAAAAAAAAACACAACTAAAGTTTAGAGGAATGATAATTATATAAGGAGCCATCCCCACCCCCCAATGCGATCATCTTTATATCTGAATTTTTGAACTTTTCTTTCTTCATAGGTTTATTCTGTTGAAGATAAACATGAACTCGAAAAATTTGTTACATCTCCAAAAGTAAATGTGTATTATTATAGTTCGGTGAAGAATGACCAATCATCTCCTTACGTATGTTATAGCAGGAAACTAGAGGAGATAAAGCACCAGGTATTGTGTAACTGAAACATCCTTCTGTTTGTATAAATGCTCCATATGAACTATTTATAAATGATCCGTTTGAACAGTCTATGTTGGCGCTTCGAAAAAGTTTACTTGATCAGAGTGTTCTCAGGAGCAGCAAAAAGTCGCTTCAAAATCTGCATTGCAATTTGATTTTCTGCCTAGAAAACCTAGGATTATGGGGGACATTACAGGTAAAGATCAGAAAATTTAATTATTCTACTCTACACCTAAACAAATAGGTTTTTGTGTTTTTATTTATTTTATCCAAAAGACAGACTGGTGCTTTAATTGTGCCCCTTATTTAACAGTTTCTGTCTCATGCTGATCTTGTAACTCATTCTATCTCATGGTTGTCTCTCATATTTATTTGCTATCTAGGTCTTTTATGTGACATCCAATATGACAACATCTTTTCATTGTACAAATTTGAACCTGACAGCTGAAGCAATACTGAATTAATGGATTGATGTATTCTTTAATATTTTATGGGTACTCTTTGAAGTTTTAAAAATTATAAGCAAGGAAGCCATGCCCAGTTAGTAATTCGACTTTCTATTGGATCTATTGTACATTGTCAAAGTCTATTTACTGATACACAACTTAAAACGTATAAAGATTAATTTTTTAAGGGCAGTTAAAGAATTTTAGTTTGCTGCAAACTTGCTCCAGTAGTGTTGATTTAATCCATCCAGGATGTTGGCAATTATGAATATCCCTTATTAAGATAAATAAATGTTTCAGTTGCACTTTTGCTTGATAGCTATGATAAATTTAATGAACTAATTTTTAATTCTGAATAGTCAGCTGGTTTGCCAAACTCTAAACTGAGGGCACCACAGTGAGAAATCTCATTTAGAAAAACAAGTATATGTCTTTTTATGAGCTTTGGTGCGATTGTTACAGTTATATCTTTTCAATAGTTTGCAGTAATGTCCGAGATGGGGTTTCTCTTGAGAAGGTTTAACACATACTAAATTTTATATTCATTCAATTTCGTCCATTGTATTTGTGCCTTAGAACTGAATATCATACCGGGGATCTTATTTTAGCTTGTTAATTTCGGAGCAATATAATATTCTTACCTTTCAATGTTTTCATACAAGGATGGTCTCTGTGATAAGAGTAGACTTCTCTTCTGTAGCTACTTTCAGGTTCCATGCATCATATTATAGTATAGAAGTTCAATTCCATGTTCTCTTTTGATAATACTCTACTTAGAGTGAATCCTTTTTTTTATCTGAAGAGTGCTACCACTGAGAACAAACTATGAAATTGTCAAGTTGTTCTAACATTTTAATCATTAAGCCTTCATTCTCTCCTAAATTCTTGTTCTATTTCTAATTTAGGGTTTAAAATTGATTTTAACATATGTCACTTGTGGAGACATCTTTCTATATTCCCATATTTTTTTAGGGAAATGTTGTCTGCAATCCACCTTGGTTCTTCTTTACATCTTCAGCCGGAGACTCCTGCTCTCAGGTGTTACTTGGAGCCTTGATGTGAGCTACTGAATTTCTAATTTACCTGTTTTTCTTAAAAGGCCTGCAACATTTTTCTGAGGAGTGATCATTATGAGAAAGCAGACATGGTCATGGTTGAAGAAGAGAACTCTGGTGATAGCAACTTATGCTATGAGTATGTTCATCAGGCTACATCATTCCTTGCTTCTGATATCGCAAGAGGTATTTCATAATTGTGCATCACTTGATCTTTGTTGGTTTTCATTTATTATTGTGTTTTATGCTTGTTCTTATTGGTCAAAGTCAATGTAAATTGCCTTTCCTGATTCTTAGTAGTCTAGAATACTTATTAAATACCGACCATTGGTTAATATTGTCTGGATCTAATTTACTCTAGAGGGGAGCCATCTATGTTTGCTTCATTATCATGAGATAACTTTAATTCTCTTTGTTAAGATATGCATATATTTCTACTTTTGATGCTAGAATATTGGCCTATCATGCAGATGGCAAGGAAGCTGATTTGTCCTGTGTTACGGAATTGAAGGAGCCTTACTTTTCAAGAAAGCTCTTGCGGCTTATTGGAATTCTATCCGGCTTTAGGTTGGTTTTTACTTGTCCCAAAAATTTTCAGGATATAAATAAGTTCATCTGGAATATGATTTGCATTAACTCATTCAAGAAGTGATCTACATTTTCATCATAATGGAAATTTGGTCAATTCAATCTGGAGGGAGAACTAATAAGGGAAAGTATGCAACTAAATATAGATTTACAATAATTGCTTTGTGCTATCACCCTTTCACATAAGCTATGGGTTCACCATACTCTCAGTGTATTTCTCTGAAGTCCATACTATACTAGTTTTCCCTGTAATATGCTCGTCTCTGTAGTAGAGGAACTTAAAAAAAGTGAAGTATCAACTTCGTGGTATGACAGGTCTAGACATGCTACTTTCTTTAGATAAAACTGGCACTAGTACTACATAGGTAAACTACAATGTAAGAGTTGCTTATTTTTCTCTTGTGTTCTATATTTTTAGTTTCTGCAGGAGAAGATTTTTTCTTTAGTAATGCCGATGTGGAATAATTGTTAATATATCTCTGCTAGAAAAATTTGCCAAACCTAGTTAGCTCTTGCTTTTCTTTTCTGTTCTTCACACAATAACCCACCCACCTACCCCAAATCAGTTTTCCCTTTTTGTCTACTTGACATGAATACGATGGATTCCTTCACTTCTCTTGCTATTTATTTGGAAATAATTTAAGTAATGATAAAAATGAAACTGTATTTCATGCCTGAAAATTTTAGTTTCTTTTACAGGTTGCAACCTGATATGAAATGCATTATATTTGTCAATAGAATTGTTACTGCAAGATCCCTCTCATATTTACTTCAAAACCTAAAGCTTTTATCATGCTGGAAGTGTGATTTTCTTGTGGGAGTACACTCTGGACTCATGTCACGTAGAAAAACAGACATCATTCTTGAGAAGTTCCGCTCTGGTGAGGTAATGCGTCCTATAAGATTGCAAGCTATGGGAACAATAATTTTTGGAATATGTTTTCCCTTTCATTGCATCATGATCTGGTTCTTTCTTGAAAGAATGTCTAAATTTGTTCAAAGCCATTGTGACTTCTAGATCTTGTATTAAAATAATTTGGCAGCTTAATCTATTAATTGCAACAAAAGTGGGAGAAGAGGGACTTGATATTCAGACATGCTGCCTTGTAATACGTTTTGATCTACCAGAAACAGTTGCAAGTTTTATTCAATCTAGAGGTCGTGCTCGTATGCCTCAGTCTGAATATGCATTTTTGGTGGACAGGTGTTTATTTAGTGCTTGCTTATCCATTTTTTCAATTCAGTTTTATGAACAAAGCTAAATATATGATACTCTCTATCCTGCAGGGACAACCCAAGTGAAGTCAATTTGATTGAACACTTTAATAAAGATGAAGCTCAAATGAATGAAGAAATTTCATCAAGAAAATCACATCATCCCATGATTGATTTCAAGGAGAGAACATATAAAGTGGACAGTACTGGGGCAACAATTAGTTCTGTGTCGAGTATTTCATTGCTCCATCACTATTGTTCAAAACTTTCTCACGATGAGTATGATCCCTCTCTTTTGTGTATTTGTATCTGTTTGCTCTCTGATTTAGGATCATAATTGTATTCCTCTTGGTTTCCAAGTTTCCACTGAAACAATTTCATCTGTATTAGGTACTTTAATCCAAAGCCCCAGTTTTTCTATTATGATGATGCAGAAGGAATGGTTTGCAGCATAATTCTCCCAGCCAATGCTCCAATTCACCAAATTGTCAGTTCTCCACAATCTTCGAATGAGGCAGCTAAGAAAGATGCCTGTTTGAAAGCATGCCAGGCACTACATGAAGTAGGAGCTCTGACTGATTATCTCTTGCCAGAGCAAAATAATGAACATGAAGAATTGGACGAGGACTTATCTGACTCTGAAGTCAACAATGGTCAGTGGAAATAATTGATATGAGTGTCAGAGTTCTTATCGATAGGGTTTATGATTGTCCTTTTATTGCAGATGAAGAATCACGAGCAGAACTTCATGAGATGCTTGTTCCTTCGGCCCTTAGAAAACCGTGGACAGAAGTGGGGAATTCAACTTGTTTTAATTGCTACTACATTGAGTTTTGTCCTATCCCAGCAGATAGGAAATACAAAAAGTTTGGTCTTTTCATGACAGAACCCCTTCCTGAAGAGGCTGCGAAAATGAAAGTTGACCTTTGTTTGGCCCGTGGTAGAATGGTTAGGTCACAGCTTATTTTCACTGGAGTTGCTAGATTTGATAAAGATGAGGTAAATCTTGTTATTTTTGTTCAAACTAATTTAGCATAATGTTAAGTTTTTTTTTTTTTTTTTGGTTAAATTATTGTGCTTTTGAATTTGATAATTGGGCTGCACAGATTGCTGCTGCTGAAAAGTTCCAGAAAATGTTTCTCAAGTCTATTCTTGATCGAGATAGGTTTATTGCGGAATACGTGTCACTTGAAAATGATGATATCTCTGAACCAAGCTCATCGACCTTCTACCTAATGCTTCCTCTTGTTCCAGAAAAGCAAGACAAAATCTCAGTAGACTGGGCATTAATCAGGAGATGTTTATCATCTCCTATTTTTAATTACCCCCGTGTTAATGTCGGTGATGAAGGCTCTCAACTCGGAAACTATTTGTACCTTGCCAATGGTCGCTTAAGTGTGGATGATGTTGTAGACAGTTTGGTGTATGTCCCATGCAATAGCACATTTTTCTTTATTTCTGGTATTTTCCCTGACAAGAATGCTCGTAGCGAACATGAGCATTCCAAAAGTTATTTGAAGCACTACAATGAAAAGTAAGCAAGCTAGTTTCCTTCCTGTATCTATTTTTATGTCAATAATTTATCTTTTGGTTTACAAACTATGGACTTTGTGGAAATGCCAGTGCCTGCTTTTACTTGAAAATCTATGTTGCTAAAAAATCTCATTTTACCTTAGACTGCATATGCGTAGTTGTGGTAACCAAGGAGAACTATTTTACTCCACATTGTACTTCATTCGGAATTTCACAATTCACTTAAAGGTTCTTATCATCAAAAGAGCAAAGTAACCTTTAATAGTCTCTCTGAAATTTCTAATTAGTAGTTTTGGCAGATTCTTGTAGTGCCTTCTCTATTTAAATAAAACTCTGATTCACCTAACGTGAAAATCATTTTCGTTTCAGATACTTTACGCCTTAGTAGATTTCAGAAAATTCCATTAAATAGTCTTGTACACATTTTGGGAAACTTAGTGAGGTGGGTAGCTGTTGTTTAATATATATAGTCCAGTTTCTATATCAAGTTTCATAACAATCATGAATATTTAATAATTTACTGTCTCCATCCTTAGTTAGCTCTTCTGAAAGACAGTCGATGGAGATCAGGATATTACTAAAAATTTGTCTTTTATTAATTAGGCCAAATGGGAAAGCCTTCTGGGGTTCATATTCATGCGGTTGTTTTCCCGATCTAGTACTTGACTTTCACATTATAGAAATAATTGAGTTTTATTAAATGCTAAAATCTTGATTTGATCACTTTGCAGTTGTTCTCCTTGGTTGGGATAATAGGCTATCAGTTTTGGCATCTAATACATGACCTATGCTTGTTGTGGGATGGTGTTAGCTCTCATTATTATCAAGTGTTTGCTCTTCTTAATGTTTTGTGTTTACTTTATAGGTTTGGTATTAATCTCGCATACCCTGATCAACCCCTTTTGAAAGCCAAACAACTTTTTGTTATGGACAATTTATTGCGAAAGAAAAGATTCTCAGGTATAGTTCATTTATATCTATTGCATTGCTATATCTAAATTAAGTTGAGCTCTCTCAGTAGCACATATAATTTCTTAGTTTGACTTCTTTCGAGTTTGAACACATCAACCTGGGTTCTTATACTAAAAAATACAATAAATACAATTAACTTTTACTGTTTCATTATTTTCTTGTCATGGGAAATTATTAGTTTAACTCATTGCTAGATGTTTAACTTATGCTCCAAGAAATTTTTTCTCATTCAGTAAAAAATAAAAGGTGTAGCCTAAACTGCGGAAACAACCCCGTGACTCCGCTTATATTTGGAAAAAAGCCTAATGTTGCATATTGGTGGATGCAATTCTTGTAAGGATCTTGTTCTGTTTATAGTGACATTAACAATTTTTGAGCCCTTGTGCTATCTTGTATGTTGATTTCAAATTATGAGCCTTTTAGGGTTCGAGCACTCCTGAGAGGAGCTATGAGATAGGGTGTTCTTTGGGTCACTTCTGTTTCTAGTCAAAGTGTAAAAAGCGTTATCTGTATATGATATTATAAGAGCCTGAAGTGATGCACGTTAGTTAGAATAGTACTTCCTCAGTCCCAATTATCATCACACTTTTCGTTTCCATCCGTCCCACGATAACTTGCACTACTCAAAAAAGAAATATCATCTCAATCCAATTATCCCAAAATGCACTTAAATTTAAAAAATGCCACAATCACGTAGCACATGTAATATACTTTTATTTATTACCCGAAAAGACTACATTACATCCAAAATGTCAATAAAGTTAGTAAAAAACAACTTTTTTTAAAACTATGTATCTACATTACTGGTGCAAACAATCCCACATTGGAGGTGGGACGTTCTTGCCATTCAAAAAGAAAGGAAATTTTTCTTTAATGTTATCACGTGATAAATCTCTACGCTATAACAGTCTTTATCTGAAGTAGAGATTAACGTCAAAAGTAGAAACAACTCTTATATAATATATCTAAAGATTCGTGCAGCAAAAATCGGACTATCTACATTCCTAAAATGTACATATTTATGCCATGTCATGTAGTTTACTCTTAATTTTTTGACGAGCTTTTTCGATTTATTAAACATACCGTTATCATATTAATGAAGCAATTTAATGAATGTGTATCTACACTTTTTTTTATGAACAATGAAATGGAAAAAAAAAAATTATGAACATCATCTTCAATGACCATGTATTACCATTTTTTACTCTGAAATCCGTTGTGCTTGTGCTGTTTAGAATTAGCTTTGATATCATCATTTTATAATGGGATAGGTCAATTGAATTTATCAACATTCTATGTCACAAATTTTGTTTCCATTAGACCATACAAAAACAAAACCATAAAACTACTTATCAAAATCATCATAATGTCGCAGTTAAGCAGTCCTGGTAGCTTACATGTCTCATAAGATTCTAACTCATTATACTATTTTTTTTTAGAAACAAACTTTAATTATATTGTGATGGTTGTAGCAAACCTCAATATTTTGACCTTTTCTCGGCTGTTCGTCATGAGCAGGAAAATAGTTTGATATATTTTCAGATATAAGATAGTAGCTTTATACTTTAGAGTTTAGAGTAAATTTTCTCAACATGCGTTCTTTTGGGAAATAAGAGATTATAGTGAAATTTTGATAGGTTTTCATAGGATACTGCCAACCCCTCCCCCCCCCCCCCCACCCAATTTATGGTGCCTGCGTGTAAAGGTGGATTGGCTGATTACTCTAAGAATTATGCGGCTGGATCGCAATCCCTATATTGAAGTTATATGCTCCATGGGTCTTATCCTTACAAGTAGTGGAGAACATATGTTACATACGAAACTGTGTAATTTTTATATGTTTACATTGCACCAAGATGAGGTGATCGAAAGCTATCTGTATAGAATTGAGAAAACTGTATAAGTCTTGTATTTCTCCGTGTGTTTCTTGCTTCATAAATTTTTAATTGCTTTCTCTGCATGTGCATTACATTTAAATAACTTTGCAGTATTTTTGGTTGATTTTTTACACAGTTATGTGTATTAGATATGTTTGGCTAATTTTGCTTGATCTCATTTACTTATTTATTGGCCTGTTGGTTTAATTACTTGCTAATATTTAGAGAAATGGCGAGAAAAAGTGGAGCACTTCATTGAATTGCCTCCAGAAATTTGTCAGTTGAAAATCATTGCCTTTTCTAAAGACATTGGGAGTTCATTGTCTCTGCTACCATCAATCATTCATCGGCTTGAAAGCTTTCTTGTTGCCATTGAGTTGAAAGAAAAGTTAGCTGCATCTTTCCCTGAGGGAGCAGATGTTACTGCTGATCGTGTAAGTTTTTTGTAGGATCAGTCTGTCCGATCATTCAAGACATTTCATAAGTTAGGAAATACCTTTTCCACCTTTTAATTGAATTGCTTTAGTATGTGACTTTCTTTTTTCTTCAACTGCATACTTGTGACTTTGCTAACATTTCATTTAAAATTAGGTCAGATTCTTGAAGCACTCACAACGGAAAGATGCTCTGAAGAATTCTCTCTTGAAAGGCTTGAAGTGCTTGGAGATGCCTTTCTCAAGCTTGCAGTTGGGAGGCATCTTTTTCTGAAGCATGATGCCTTAGATGAAGGGCAGCTAACTACAAAGCGTTCCAATATGGTCAACAACTCTAATTTACTCAAGGTGGCAACAAGAAAGAATTTACAGGTGACTGATATAAATTCTATGCTTCCTGGGTGCTAAAAAGAATTGAGTTCCTAGTCTGAACATCACTCTTTTTAAGTACCATGGATTTTGTCTTTCTTTGAGCTAGCATATTGTTTTATTTTTCACAAGAGAAAATGTGAGAATACCTTAACTTATTTTAGAATAAGAAACTATAACAATACTCTCTTCAGCCACTTATAAGGTAAACATTGCTTTTTTCACATGGATTAAGGAGTATTATATTATGTGTAGTGGGTAGTTGTATTAGATGTATGTGTGGGGCCATGTGTGTGGCCTTCTTTCCAGAAAAGGGGAAATGTATACCTTTGTAGTGGACACCCACTATGGTAAAATGGGTACCTTAGGAGTGGATGGAGGGAGTATATTACCGACAGACACAATATCCAGTTTCAGTAAAAACAAATTATAAATCTTGTGCTTCTTTTGGGTTGAAATAGAGTTTTGGCTTAAAGTTCAATTAGTAAAATGTTTTGGTCGAAGTTCTGCCTTTGAAAGTAGTTTTGGCAGAATTGTCATGCCACATTGTAATTTATCACTGATATTCTGGGATTAAGCACTCTGACATGGTCAATAGCTCAAGCATGTCAGCATGTTTATTTTGTTATCATCGAGCATAAGCAACAAGTGTTTTGGCTTATTTCTGTTCTCCATGCATGATTATGAGCTTACAACTAACCATGTGTAATAAGGTTGCCCTGTAATACCCATGCCATAGTTTACTGGTTAAACCATTGTGTAAAAGAGATGCTAGTGTGCGAACTAGAACATTGATGAATGGAAAGTTGAGTAAAAATATACAGTGGCCTTTTCAACCTTTGGATAACAGGAGAAATTGTATATGATATACGAAGGATACAAAATTCTTGAACTGCTCAAAATATATAGTGGCCTGTTGAACCAGTTCCCTGAAAGTTTCTGCACAACCGTATTGCACTTTAGGCAAAACAACTATTACCTTTATAAAAAGAGTTAAATTTTCTGTTATACCGTAGGGATAACAGTTTATCAGCATACGAGTGATACTTTGGAATTCGGTTCCACATTGAAAACCTTCCATGTATTACGCTCTCAAATGGAAGAATCCAACGAGGGTAATGAAGATCTTCGTAGGAAGCTACATTTTGTACTTTTAAGTTTTACCTGCCTGTGAAAATTGAATAGAAAAGATGAGGAAAAAAAACATCAATCTTTATGGCTAGTCAGGGGAAAGAAAAATCTCGTTCGAAAATCTCTCATGGTGGTCCTCAAATCAATATAATATAGCAAATAGTGTTACAATTATTGGTCTCCCACTAACATCTTCAAGAATTTCAAAACACTAACTAAAGGTTTTCATGTTTCTTTCAAGCCAAATGGACCAGAGAATAGCTGGAACAATAGTTCTCCACAGAATTTCATATCTGCTACTAAGAGGACTCCGAAAATCAAACTATAAAAGATCCAAAATATTCAAAGGAGGAATCCAATGAAACCCCAAATCTCCTACTGCCCTGCACCATAAATGTTGAGAAATAGGACAATGGATGAACAAATGGGTAGAATCCTCTGAGTGACAACTGACTCCTGCATAAAATACGCCAATTTGGAATATGAAAATACACAAGAACCGTCTCTGTAACAAGTCACAAATCACATGCCTATGTTTGGCTATGTTTGGCATGTTGAGTGACCAATGCATCTTTGAAGCTATTAGGGAGGAGATTCGATCAATTTATAAGCTATTTTGTATTTTTCATTTTAAGGCATGTTGATATTTGAATGTGTGAAAATACATTCCGTAATTTTTTCTTGGTTGTTTATGCTTTGAAATAATCAGTGCAAATGATACATGTCAGGTTTATATACGTGACCAACCATTTGAGCCTGAACAATTCTTTGCTGTTGGTCGTCGTTGTCCTTTAAGCTGCACTAAGGAAATCGAGGAAGATGTTCACACTCAAGATTTTAACAGCGAAAATAATGTTAATGCTGAAATTAGATGCAGCAAATGTCATCATTGGTTATATAACAAGACTGTTGCGGATGTTCTTGAAGCACTTGTAGGTGCTTTTATAGTTAATAGTGGCTTTAAGGCAGCAAGCGCGTTTCTTAATTGGGTTGGCATAAACGTAGATTTTACTCATTCACGAATAGATACTATCTGCACTTCCAGCGATCTGTTTCTGCAACTATCCAATCAGATAGATGTTAATGCCCTTGAAAATTTGCTAAAATACAAGTTTTCCAATAAGGGTTTGCTAATTCAGGCCTTTATTCATCCATCTTTCAACAATCATATGGGAGGTTGCTACCAGGTGCTTCTAATGTCTATTTCTCCATTATTAGCGATTAGGTCATATATTTCTGATATTCGGTGCTAACTTCTATTGTATTACTTGAACCAGAGACTTGAGCTTCTGGGAGATGCTGTCTTGGATTATATGATAACTTCCTATATATATTCTGTCTACCCAAACTTAAAACCTGGCCAGTTATCAGATTTGAGGTCTGCATGTGTGAACAACACCATATTTGCTGATGTGGCTAAACGATGGTCCTTTCACAAATTTTTGATTTGTGATTCTAGTGTTCTCCGTGAAGCGGTGACTAAATATGTGAGCATCGGAAGTTCTGGAATAGGAGATGGACATGTAGAGGAGAAAGCATGCCCAAAGGTTGTTCTTGGACATGATAAATGTCCTTATTCTTCTTGTATCTTCAGCTTTGGTGTTTTTGTTGGATGTGTTATGGTTGATGATCTGCTTAATTATTTAAATAATATTTTAAATAATAATTCTAGCACAACATGCGTGGTTGGTATCAAATTAGGTGAAAAGTGGTAGGTTTTTTTATTTTTTATTTACGGATATATAATATAATATACTCTGTCTTATAGAAATATCCCCAGTTGCAACACAATCAAGTCAATGATTTCTCAAATTGACAGCAACTTAATTCTGAAATCTTTCTCCAGAACACAACTCTCAAACATGATGTATGTGAAATGTTAGGAATCAGTTAAGCTTCAAAACTACTTTGTAAAATGATGTCTCAATGAAATCGTTTAGCACCTGGGATAACCTCTGAAAATCTTCATTAGTGAATTTACTATTATCCAACTTTAAAACAAAAACTCTTTACAATGATATTTCATGTTTTCTTGGTGATTTGGTTAGTAGAATGATCATTTGCCGAAGAGATTGAAATTGATTACTCCATTCTAATGCTTCAGGTCCTTGGCGACTTAGTGGAGTCTTGCATGGGTGCCCTATATCTTGACTCAGGATTCAATTTGAAGCATGTCTGGAAGATTATGCAATTCTTGCTGGATCCTATTATTAGTTTTTCAAAGCTGCAGTTTAATCCCATGAGGGATTTTAACGAACTTTGTCAATCAAATAATTGGAAGATTCAGTCCTATCCATCAAAGAAAGATGGTAAGTTTACCATTGAAGCTAAAGTAGAAGGAAATGATTCAGCTACAGCTACAGCTACCAGCACCAGTAAAAAAGCTGCAAAAAGAATGGTTGCAAGACAGTTATTGGAATGCTTGAAGGTGACATTCAAAAAACATTTTTTTTTAAATTATATTTTCTGCTTAAGTCTTAATTGCTTTCGATATTGCAATTGTTTATAACAGAGCTTTTATTATCATGCTTAAGTCTGAGGGATGAATGACTATGTCTCTTACATTAGCTGATCATAAATGAAACATGTCTCATGGAATTTGGAGTGGTTGAGACCTTACTGTGTTGTGTCTTGAGGCTAACGCTAAACTCTTTTGGTTGTCTGCCGAAGTCATATATAAGGGTTATTAACTGTGGAATTCCACTTAAGAGTGGTGCATCGTGATGGAATATTGTGTAAGAGTAGAAGTTTCTATTTCAGATAATAGAAGTTCTTTCCATGTCAGAGAGGCCTTTATATTCTCAGGGTACCACTGTACCTTTATGGACTTTGCAACTGAGTATTTGACCATGTTTTCATTTGAAAAACTTTGGTTATCAGAATTACAAAATCATGCTTGAGATATTATAATCACCCAGGTACAATTTGTCAAAAGAAATTCAAGCGTGGGGTTTTTTTTAGTATTGAAAGAGTTGAAAAATCATAATTTTTCTTTCCTTGTATTAAAGCTAAAACTCAGTGTAGCTTTTGTGATTATCCCTTATCTTCTCCTCTCTTTTTCTTTTTTTAATATGACCTGATTTTTCCAATAAATAGTTATCAGCAATGATAGCTCATTGCACTCTGATCTTGGTCCATATTCTCGTCTGTTCTCAATGTGCAGTCTCAAGGTTACAAATCAAAGTCATGCTTACTGGAGGAAGTTCTTAGGAATAGTAAGGGTATGGACCCCAAATTAATTGGGTATGATGAGGCACCATCTCGTGAAACTAAATCTGGAGAGCATGAGAAACCAAACTGTAATGGTCTATCAACTACTAAGAATGAGACCATATCCAAACCTTCTAGAATGGTTTCCTTGCCATGCAAGTCTTCAGAATTGAGTGTTACACAACGCATCAGTGGCAATGGCTGCAAATTTGATTCACCCGACATTGGTCCAAGTAATGGCTGTGGCATTAAACCAGATGGAGCAGGTACTGACCAGAGAGACCTGTGAACTCTTGTTTCATTTTGTCACATTATCTTACTCAGAATTAATTTATGTTAGGTGGTCCATCCAATGCATCAGCAAAATCTCGTCTTTACGAAATATGCACAGCTAACTGCTGGAAACCACCCATTTTTGAATGTTGTGAAGAGACAGGACCAAGCCACCTGAGGGAGTAAGTAGTTAACGCATTGTTTTCCTATGTCATTGGATGTTGCTTTAGAAATGTCCTTGATTAACAAAAAAAAATATGCATGTTTCTTTGAATTCAAAGATTTGGAAGTCATGTATAGGGGTATGCGATATAGGGTAAATGTTTTTAGTGTCTGATTTGGTTATGCGTATTTGCCGTGTTTGGGGCCTTTATTGTTATCCTACCCTTGTAAAAAGTTAGGGATTATACTTAGTCCTAAAGTTGTCCCTATTTTAATTTTGATTCAGTTCATTTTCATTTTTAAAGATTGGTTAAAATTACTGATTTGACTTATTAGTCCCGAGACCAACCTCTAAGGGGTGGGTCCCCAGCCACAGCCAGTTAAAATAGGAAAAACTACGGGACTAAAAACATTTAATCCCTTAAAATCACGTCTCTTATTTAACCTAAAGTGTCTTGATGATGCTCTTTTTTGCCGAGTAAACAAAGTTTCTCTTTACATTGCAAGAATCTGAACTCACAAAAGTGCGTTCAACTGTATCTGTGCCTTTTGCCACAGCATTCTTTAAGTAGTGTTCATTTACTGATCAATTTCTGGTTCAGAAAAATGCGTTCTCATGAACCTCATTGCTGGGTGGTCAACTGTAGGCTCAGATGATAATTCTCTGTTTTGCAGATTTGTTTTTAAGGTGTTGTTGGAGATGGGGGAATTGCCAAACGAGACATTTGAATTCTACGGAGAGTCTCGGGCGAGGAAGAAGGATGCAGCCGAGCATGCAGCGAAGGGGGCACTTTGGTACTTGACTAATGAGGGCCATATATGGGATAAAAAACGCCACAAGTGAGGGGAAGATCAGATGTATCATATGCTTCTGGAAACTAACCTGTATTCATTCATATATCTATATTATTTGTATATATATGTATATGTATATATTAGGATATGTATTGAGATGTGCTAACAGACATCTTGCGGTGTATGAACCACATTTAGGTCAACCTAATGCTCTTTGCACATCATATCTTTGATTGATTTCCTTACAATTTTGGGATAATAAATATTGGACATAGTTGCTCAAAATCTGGTCATATAAGGTCATATACCTACATTAAATATTAAATGTTTAGCTCTATTTTAATTGGAGTTATCTAAAAAAATGTCATGAAATATACATAAGGGCAATTATTTGCATCCACCGATATACTAAACGATCCCATTAATTTAATCCCATTAATTTATAGATTTAAAATATGTTTATGTGAGAAGACATGAATACCCTTTCATAAATAATAAAATAAGATTAGTTGTGACTAATTATTATACAGATCCTAATTAAATTTCTAAATACACCACAATTAGATTTCTAAATGAATCACGTCGTTATAATCACTAAGCCATGATGAACCCTAAACCCAATTTTTATATGTTTTCTTTTTAATGATGATTTGTTGTAGACTGCAACTGGACTTGATTGAGGGCTTTGAATTTGATGTTGTAATGGCTTCGAAGAGGAAAGTAGCACGGGTGACCTGTCAATCCGTGGTAGGATTTTGGCCGCCACCATCATTGCAGGAAGCAAGAGGTCCGCCACACCGAGTGGTCGCCATGAAAGACGTGGAAGGAAAAGTTGCTAATCTTGACGGGATACTCCCAGTTAATCTGTTGAACGAAACATTGAACAATCTTAGCTGATTGAGGGAGTTTCAATCTGGAAATGATCCAGTGAATCAATTGTTCTCCAAATACAAAATCCTTAAACCGGTGAGATTGTTGAAACCCGACTAGAGATCGTCGGTGAAGCTGTTTCTTGTTAAATTCAGCCGCGAAACGTTTATGAGCCTGAATAAATAATGGGGTGTATTTAAAAATCTAATCGGGATGTATTTAGAAATTTAATTGGGATTTGTATAATAATTTGTCATAACTATTATTTTATTATTTATAAAAGGGTATTTAAGTCTTCTTACGTAAATATATTTTAAATCTATAAATTAATGGGGTTCATTTAATAAATCCGGGATGCAAATAGCCGCTCCTTATACTTCAAATAATAGCTTAATGTTATATTGATAAATGTTATTTCCCACTTTTATTAGGTGGATATTCCAGAGTATAATATTGCACGTCTTACCTAAGGGGCCAGTTATTTGCACCCCCAAAATTACTGAACGTACCCAAAAATATTTAAATTGACATAATTATCCTTATAAAATTTATATCTGTTCGGTTGCAGCAATCGAACAGAATAAAGAATTCATATATCTTATTTGTTCGATTGCAGCAATCGAACAAAACAAATAATTAATTTATCTTATCTGTTCGGTTGCAACAATTGAACATAGCAAAATTTGTGATTTTTTTAATTTAATATCTACATTACCCAATAGATAAGATAACAAATAAGTTTTATAGATATCATCCATCTTTAAACAAAGATGGTGATTCCTCTTCCAAAGTAAGCAAGTTTCTGTTGATTCTATATTCTATCAAACCACTGGTGCACTGCTACTTCCGTTGATAGAATCAACAGAAACTACCACTTCCGTTGATAGAATCAACAGAAACTTGCTTACTTTCAATGGGAGATGAATCACCATCTTTGTTTAAATATCGATGATGTCATGAAACTTATCTGTTATATTATCTATTCGGCAATATATATATGAATTAAAAAAATCACAAGTTTTGTTCGGTTGCTGCAACCGAACACATAAGATGAATGAATTATTTGTTCTGTTCGGTTGCTGCAACCTAACAGATAATAGATGAATTATTTGTTCTGTTCGATTGTTGCAACCAAACAATTTTTTAGAAGGCTGTTCGGTTGCAACAACCGAACATATATAAATTTTATAAGGGTAATTATGTCAATTTAAATATTTTTGAGGTACATTCAATAATTCTGGGGGTGCAAATAGCCGCTCCCTCTCATAATTGTAAAGTATGAATTGGATGCATAAGGAAATTATGTAATTTGAATATTAATTGATTCTATGTAAATTTTGTCATCTATTTTGTGAATAATTCGCTCTTCTATCAAGAATAATTATACGTATATTGCAGAGAAATGAATTTGAACTTGCAATTTATACCGTGTGTATTTTCATCCGTAAAAAAGAACAAAATATAAGAAATAGTAATAATATTAAATAATTAACTAAAATTAAAAGAAAACCATGGATCATTATTCTAGTCACTTTTTGCAATTTCATTTCCTTTTAATTGGACTTGAGTGTATTTTTGTAAAGCTGTTCTTAGGGCACGTGATAATCACGTGATCAGATTTCCCGCCAAATGATTCCCGCCAATAAACCCATCCCCCACCCAAATCTCTTAAAACCCTCGACCACTCCTCGCTACCCAACCATTTCACACACTAACTGAGTCAGAGAGAGAGAGAGAGAGAGAGAGAGGAGGAACGATGTCTGGTTGGGACGAGGGAGGAGTATTCTACAGCGATGAGGCACAGTTCCCCCGCAGCGGCGCCGATCAGGCAGGGACCGCCAACCGCCACACTGCGCTGCAGAAATTTAAGGAATTTATAAGGAATTTCCAGCATAAGAGCCAACATAATGTGTTTCCGTACAGAGAAGCGCTTTTGTCGAACCCCAAATACCTGCTTGTCGATCTTGCCGACCTCATCTCTTACGATCCTGAACAGACTCTCCCCCAATATCTCCGTGAAAACCCCGCTGACTATCTTCCACTTGTAAGCGAATGTAGCCTTTATGAATGCACGATTTGACGCTTACGTATCTTCATTTCCGGTTCTTCTATTTTTAATATTTTTTTTATATGTAAAATAACCTAATTCAGTATTCTCGACGAACAATAGAGTATCAGTGTTGTGGAAAACAGGTTTCAGGGTTTTAACAGTAAATTGTTCTTTTTCGAATTAGTTAAACTATTATGGCATGCTAGCTTCACAGCCGCTGTGCGGTTTGTGTTTGTTTAATTCACTTTTATTAGAGTGATACGTTTATATGCTATAGCTAATGTTGATTACATTTTGAGTGATTTCAATAGATTGGACTGGAAAGTGAATTAGTTGAAGATTAAGCAAAACCGTAGTGTGTCTTAAAACAGAGAAATACAATTCTGTTAACATTAAAATCTGATATGTTGCATTTTTTTTAGCATTTAGCCTACTAGTTAAAAATTTGGATTGATACTGATGTTTCACCTTTCTTTATGTAAACCAGTTCGAAAATGCAGCCTCGGAAGTTTTGGCTAGTCTTAGATCGAGAATTCAAGGAGAGACTGGAGAAATGGAAGAGCCGGTGCCTGGGGAAGTGCAAGTACTGTTGAGGTCGGAGCAGGATTCTGTTTCAATGCGCTCACTAGGGGTTAGTTGACTTGCCTGAAGTTGCATTCTTTTTCCTTGTTCCTACTTTACATTTTAATGATGATATCATTCTCCTCGCATGATTGCTTTTAGGCACAATATATTTCAAAACTGGTGAAGGTATCTGGGATTGTCATAGCTGCCTCAAGGACCAAGGCCAAAGCTACATATGTTACATTGTTATGTAAGAACTGCAAGAATGTAAAGCTTGTTCCATGTCGTCCGGGGCTTGGTGGAGCTATTGTCCCACGGTCATGTGATCACGTTGCTCAGGTATTTCAGGAATACATTATTTTAGACTCACGGTCCTTTTTATTTTCACATGGTCTGCTAATGGCTCGCACATTTTTAGGCTGGAGAAGAACCATGTCCAATTGATCCATGGATTGTGGTTCCTGATAAAAGCAAGTATGTAGATCAGCAGACACTTAAATTACAGGAAAACCCTGAGGTGATTATTTTATTGTCTATTTTAGATTAATTTACACGTGACTCAATCGCTGATAGTTATTATTAGCTTAATAAGTTGTTAACATTTTGTCACTTACATCTATACATTACTTTTCTAAAATTTAAGGATGTGCCCACTGGAGAATTGCCAAGGAATATGCTTCTATCCATTGATCGCCATCTTGTGCAAACAATTGTTCCTGGAACCAGACTAACTATCATGGGGATATACAGTGTCTTTCAAGCTGCAAACTCATCATCTTCGTAAGAACTTGCTAGTTTGTTTTGAGAATAAACATTACCTTCTTTATTGTTAATGAGTTTACGTTGGATCTTTTAAACAGTCACAAAGGAGCAGTCGCTGTTAGGCAGCCTTATATTCGTGTTGTTGGATTAGAGGAAGCTACTCAGGCAAATATTCGGGGTCCTGCCAACTTCAGCAGAGATGAGGTAAATCCATGAAGTTTTGAATCCTTTATGATTCTTTAATCAACATGTTTCATTAATATATGTTTTGCATAGAATAGGGTTGTTTCATGCTAAATGACTGACTCTGGCAGATCGAAGAATTTAAAAAATTTGCATCAGAGACTAATGCATATGAGCAGATATGCTCCAAGATTGCCCCTTCAATATTTGGCCATGGAGACGTGAAGAAGGCTGTTGCGTGCCTTCTGTTTGGAGGATCAAGAAAGGTATCATCTTACTGGCCTTTTGTTATTAGTCGAATTTTATTAGTTAATTGGTTCAATCTTTTATTTATTTATTTCCTTTGGAGATGTAGGCTTTGCCTGACGGTGTTAAATTAAGAGGTGATATCAATGTATTGCTCTTGGGGGATCCTTCCACAGCCAAATCACAGGTTGGTGTACATTCGTTAATATAATCCAATTTGGTATTAGTTTAACTTTTTTAAAGGTTCCCCATCTATCATCTTTGCTTACTTAGGTTATTTCGTTGTAGTTTCTCAAGTTTGTTGAAAAGACTGCTCCAATAGCTGTATATACTTCAGGAAAAGGCTCATCTGCTGCCGGTCTAACTGCTTCTGTAATTCGAGACAATAGCACAGTAAGTTCTGCAGAGCTTTATGGATTTGAGATTGATGAAATGTCTTTTCTACTATCATATTTTGGCTAATAAATAAATAGCATTTAAATAGTTGCATGATCTCATGGTTCCACCTCTTTGACTCAGAGGGAATTTTATCTAGAAGGAGGTGCCATGGTCTTAGCTGATGGAGGAGTTGTCTGCATCGATGAATTTGATAAAATGAGGGCAGAAGACAGGTTAATTACATTATAATTCGATTGACCTCAGAATTTTACATCTTATGTTAAGATTCTGCTTAATAGTAATGAGCTGTAAATTGTTGATTTCTGTTGTCTAGGGTTGCCATTCACGAAGCTATGGAACAGCAAACGATTTCCATTGCTAAAGCAGGAATAACAACTGTTCTCAACTCAAGAACCTCTGTGCTAGCTGCTGCCAACCCTCCATCTGGGCGCTACGATGATCTCAAGGTTATTCATTTTTTGTCAACTAATTGTTTATGTCTTCACCTTTTATCCTCCAAGATTGTGATGGTTATGGATCTCATTTTCCTTTCCAGACTGCTCAAGACAACATTGATTTACAGACGACGATTCTTTCAAGATTTGATATGATTTTTATCGTGAAAGATATCAGAATGTATGCACAAGACAAGGTACAAAGTTATTGAAAGCATAATTTTCCAAGACATGTTTAAGTATATCAAAGATGATTGTATCTTCCTCTGAGAAAACTATTTGAAAATTAAGTGACTTATCGGAAATAATCTGCAGAATATTGCCAGCCACATCATTAAAATTCATGCGTCAGCTGATGGAGCTACAAGTGATGCGAGGACTTCTTCCAAAGAAGATAATTGGCTGAAAAGGTATTTATTAGAATTCTCTTGTTTGTCAAAGTGGTTGCATAATTGACTTTGAACGCCGTGCTGAAGTTTTTAAAATTTTCTCTGAAGGTACATACAATACTGCCGAACTGAGTGCCACCCCCGTCTTTCCGAGTCCGCAGCATCTAGATTGCAGGAGAGTTATGTAAAAATTAGACAGGTACTTGATGTACTAATTGAAGAAATCAATGCTCTTATTCCCATTTGCATCCATATTAGTTTAGCAAAAAGTTTCATTCTTGGTTTTAAGCACTAGCAGAATGATTAGATTAGTTATGGACACAAGAATCATTTTTAGTTGCTGTAACTAAACAATAAGCTGAAGAATTTTGTAACCTTTTTCTGGGGGACCCGTATGGCACTGCATCTTGCTTCCAAGAGGTGTTCTAATTAGCTTTTTCCAATATCTTTTTCCTACTATTTGATTCTTGTAGGACATGAGAAAGCAAGCAAATGAAACTGGTGAGTCGACTGTAATACCAATTACAGTGAGGCAATTGGAAGCTATTGTGAGGTTAAGTGAAGCACTAGCAAAAATGACACTGTAAGTTACATATCCGCAGTATTGCGTTTCACATGATTACTAAAGTTATCTAAATCATATTCGGCATATTTGAATCTAAATTGACCAAGTTAATGTTTTGCCAAAGGTAATGGAGAATAGTAAATCTTCACCACAATCTAAAAACTTGTATGCTTTTAGAAGCACAAAGTTAGCTATTGTGCACTGAATCTTCTTTTTAACTCTTAGGTCTCATGTTGCAAATGACAACCACGTCCTGGAAGCCATCAGATTGTTCAATAACTCTACGATGGATGCTGCACGTTCAGGGATTAATCAACATATAAACCTTACTCCGGAGATGGCAAATGAGATAAAGGTAATGGACTGTTATTTTCTCTGTAACCTGGTCTTGCATCTTCAAATACTCCGTTTTAATTCGCTTTTGGTAAATGGACAGCAAGCGGAAACCCAGATAAAGAGACGAATGGGAATTGGAAGCCACATATCTGAGAGACGTCTGATAGATGAGCTCACCAGGATGGGCATGAATGAATCTATTGTACGTTCATAACACCTCTATCAAAACATCTACTACTAGGCAAATAATATACCAACCCAAAAAATAAAATAAAAATCTCACTGTGTTTCTCATGTGTACCAGATCAGAAGAGCTTTACTGATTATGCATCAAAGGGAAGAAGTCGAATACAAGCGAGAAAGACGTGTGATCGTCCGAAAAGCATGAAACCATAGTGGTTGCTGTGCAGGTCAATCTGTTACTGTGATAGGATGATTGTAGTTGGTGCAGTGAATGCCTGGCTTCGATATTATGTATCAAATGTGATTAGCCATTCGGATTATGGGATTTATCTGAGTTCAATGGCTAAACAGCGAAGAACGACGATGTGTTATATGATGGTCTTCTAATGTGTTTCATGAGTTCTCCAACTGTACTAATGTTGTATTTATTTTATTAATCAATGAGTTATACTATTATTTCTGAGCTTCTACCTGTTCCTAATGGCTAAATTCCTTGAATATTTAGCTGGGTAATCCTCTATCAGTTGACATTCTCTTCTATTGATTTAGGTAATTTAGGAGTGTGCAAATACCATATCCCAAAATCTATCATTTATCACATGGGCATACTGATTGGGTGATATGATGAAACCGTTTTACAATTTTTTTTTATTATGTATTAATAATTTTCATTAGTAATATTATTATTATTTTTTTCATTTCAGGAAAGTATTTATTTTATCAGAAATAAAACATAATATACTCAATAATAATTAAATAAACCTAATCAACTATTTACGATATAAAATCTTTTCATACCCTATAATTTGTTCGCAAGTTAAAAGAGTTCGGAATCAACTTTCAGGAGTAATATTTTACAATCCATAAAAAGGTAAATGCTTCTTCTATTAATATTTTTATATATGTAGTTTTAAGATATATATACTCCATTTCTTATTAAGATTCATTAAACTATGTGGAACCGGAACCAAACCGAGGGTAGGACGGTTTTGGTTCCGGTTCGAACCGCCGGTTCCGGTTTTTTTTAAATTTTTTTTTTTTGCTTTTCAACCAAAAAACGTAAAAAAAAAAAATTAAAAAACCGCCGGTTCCAACCGGGAACCCCCGGTTTTAACCGGAACCGCCGGTTCCGGTTTCACGAAATGAAGAACCGGAACCGAACCAATATATAGCCGGTTTCGGTTCCAGTTGGAACCGCCGGTTTCCGATTCTGAACCCATGCATGTCTAAATTCGAATGTTCTGAGAAATAAGACAATATTTAGAAAATGACAAAAATAACCCTAGCATTTTCAATTGTTACAATGCTCTCCCCCTCTCCCACCGGCTAAAACTTCAGTGTTTAGAGTTCACCTCCAACATAGTCCCTTGTATAATGTTAGTGGAAGGATAGATAGAGTCAACATCACAATTCCAAGGTTGTTTCGCTTTTCTGAGTTCTCCATATCCCAAAGAAGAGCGAATTCTTCCCTCAATTACAGAGGTTTCTGATGTTTTTCTTGATGTCGATTTTTGAAGGGCTTTGCTATTGAATGCTTTTCTTTGTTTTGATTGTAGTTAACCAAAATGGAAGGGACTTCGGATGGGGATGAACCGGTTTCGTGGGAAGATCTTTACAACGTCAATTTGATGCCTTCCGAGATTTTCCTGAAGTTCAGGAAAGATCTTCAGGGGTACCGCGTAGGCGTTAACTTATAGGTATGTAGTTTTCTTTGGATATTGATCCCACCTAATTTGTCAAATATAGAATATGCTTGAATTTAGTTTGTTAAATACTGTGGAATTTGCTTTTCTTAGAAATGACTTTGTGTTCATCTGTTCCTTCAGTATAAAGATTTACCCTTACACTGATTTAGTGTAACCATTTGTTTGATATTCAGGGTTTCTGCATTATGTCATTGTTTTATTTTGTGGGCATGGAGAGTTTTTTGGAGAAACTGTACGGACTTGGCACACATTTAATGTCATGTGTGGGTCTTTCTCAATTAGGTATAATGGATTCATAATCATATGGAATCAACCCTAGGAGACAAAATCTGTTTTATCAAAATTCTGAGTTTGTGCTCGAGGTAATTCTCTTCAAATAGAACTCACGAGGTATAAATCATGAAGATGTAATGGTTTGTATGAGTTCTTAGAAGTCTTTCTTGAAGTCAAATGCTTGTCTAATATAGATTCTTTGGTTCGTGGGATATCGAGTTATTCAAGTTTAGTAAAGATTTTGAATTACAAAGAATTACTCCCATTTACCCTTGTAAAGCACTTCTAAATATGATTTGCTTTGTGAGAAAGAATTACCCTTCAACCATGTTTGTTATTCAAAATCAGGGAAATTGAATTAAAGAACCAAGGCAGGGCATGAGAAAGTATGCCTAGACTTGCACATGCGAAATGTTTGATTTTTTCTTTCTGACTGCATAGCCATGTGCAATCAATCACGAGTTCCTGATATAAAAAAAAGTTTATTTCATTCCAATATAGGGTTCTTATCCTTCGGTAATACTTAATAGGCTGAGCCAAACCGATTCTCCTATAAGTTATAATATGAACGTTGCTATCTGGTGCAACAGTTAATATTCGGTTGAAGTTGAGGAATATTATGTTTTGTAGCTGCACGGACCATTTGATCAAATTATTCTTGTACTATTCATTTTATATTTCTTCTAAATGAAGTCTGCTCTCAGTTCATTATTCTTTTCTTTCTGTGTAGTTGTATAATTCTCCTCTGAATGACTACCATGCAAAGCTGGTTTTGAAACCTTTGGCTTATGAGCGTAAATGGAAATTAATCTACGAGCCTTTGTACCAAGATGTGCAGCTTGTTTCCAAGAAAATACCAATAACAAAGTTCCTCAACCTTCAGGTTTGCTAGTGTATTCTTTTCCTTGTGTGCCTCACACCTTAGCTACAGTATGTCAATTACAATCCCCCTTAATATATATCTTTACATGGAACTGATATGAAAATTGATGTCTGGTTTATAATGGAGCCAATCTCAATGTAAAGCACTAGTTTCTAGTGTTGTTAAGAAACAACATGATGCAATAGAAGGTTAAGTACTAGTACTTGGTGCTGAAGTTGGCTTCATAAGATACCAGACATTGATTTCTATTTCTGGAGACCACCCTTCTCCCTCTCTCCCACCACCCACACACACATACACACGCAAATATATATCTATTCTGGAGGAAATGCTGAATATGTTCTGAACTGTGCAGGTAGGAATTGGCCACAGCTTTCAGTTGCATGCAACAGGTTGGAAATGGAAGCTATCGACATCTTTGGGTGGAGATGGTATATCCAGGATTCGGAATAAAACATCATTTGGCTTGTGTCCTGGTGTTGATTTCCGTTTTGGGTGGAGGGCAGATTATGTACTCCCTGAAATAACAGGGTAAGTCAACCTGCCCCATTCAAGATCTTTCAATGGTTTATTCCCCGTTGCTTTCAAAAAAAAAATACTAGTCTGTTCCCCGTTAGGAACTGCAGTGAGCTGCTGCTAGTACAATCAATAGTCAGTTTATTCACTGCTGCCATACAAATTTTAAGTTGATGTCATAGTTTTTTCATATTTCACTTGATCAAATGACCATTGCTTATATTTAATCTATTTTGGACAGGGGTGTTGGCAGTGATGAACCATTATTTAACATGAATTCGGGGCGGTTACAGGCGTCTCTCGACTGAGTCGAGGCCATTTTCACACACACTGATGGAGAAGTATGAGAGAAGTTGGTTGGTTGTTGTGTTGAATCAAATGTCAAGAAACCATTATGATAATTAACCAGTAATGAGATTTATTTTCCAAATGAGGGTTTGATTAAATTTTTGAACATGTAGAGAATGACGAAGAATTTCATCTTGCTTTATATGTTGTTGGCTTGTATATTACCACTACCTATTCTTTTATTCTTAACTTTCAAGTTTTAGTTCTTAAAATATATGGGGTATTTGTGAATGCCATCTTTACATAGTTATTATTATTATTAGTTAATTAAATTTACTAAAATAAATATTATATATTATATGATTTAATTAACATTACTAAGTAGACATTAAATCGCCAATTTGATAACCTTATAATATGTGTACGCTAAAATATTAAGATTAACTTAATTAATAAATAAAGACTAACTTTCTCCAGTAACAAATATCAGTTAAACTTCGAGTATTTCGCGTGTAAATTTTGACAAATAAAATGCGCAAGTTAAAAAATAAAAAAAATAGAAACGAATATCCCCCCATTTGGAAAGCATAAATACGTAACATGAACATGATCCCCACCTCTGTTTCTCAACTGCAAAGAGAACTTAACTCTTTACAATTGCTTTGAAAAAAAAGAAATAAAATAGAATCCAAAATTGCACTAATATATATGAGGAATATTGGGAGTGTATTAAAAATAAAATAAAAAACCCAGTAACTATCATCCTGCTTTGGATGTTCTTGCTACTGGTGGTAATACAACCAAATCAAGATCCCCTGGATATTTTGTCCACAAACCTAATCCACCCCTGCTCTCTATCAACTCTGGGTGTTTTTTCAACTCCTGTATAGTTTTTGCCCATTCTACTTTAGACGAATGCTCGCGAGTGTGGGGGTGCCAAATAAAGATCGAGTTGTATTCACAATTTGGAAACATAAAGAACTTGAACAGACCTCCTAACCTATAAACTACGTATCCGAAGCTTAGCTGATCTCTTGGTGTGAAGAGGTGGACCTCGTTGAACCATAAACAACTAAACAGATTATTAAGAGCTGTATGTTCCCGTATAATGATGGCTCCTTCAGGTACATCTGCATTCATCATTAAAAAAATACTAAGAACAGATACAATTATATGGATACAGTAAGCAGTATTTAGAAGTCCCACAAGTCACTAGAAAAGATTAAAATATATGGTGCAAGTTTCATAAGCTAACCTTGAGGTTTGGCCTAATAATGTTTTGAAACTACAAATGCATCTTGAGGTTCCCTCAACAAGTTCAATTGTGGAAAACGAAAAAAGGTTAAGGGTGGTGAATTTGTAAGCTTTGAAAGAGAGTTGAGTCTCTCTCTCTCTCTTGTAATTTGGCTAAAACTCAAGGATGGTTAATGTATAATCTGAAAATTTTGAGGCAGTATATCTTACCACTCAAGGTGCCTTTATTGGGACTCCAAGGCTCCAGTCCTTCATAACGATATATTTTCATATGTAGATCAATTAGAGGGCGAGCATAGCGCTTCCTCCGTTTGTTCGAATCAGCCTCTTCATATATATTGCGGTGATGTTTATGCTGAGCAATGGCAAAGGTGTTCTTCCCTCGCCATAAATATCTGCAAGTTAACAATAAACTGTTAATGGGCTTAACTCCTGGAGTTTAGCAAACATGGAGTGGCGCTCTTTTCAGTATATCATATGCATAGATGCTTAATGCAGAAAATGTGTACCACTCAACCTTTGTGTCATAAAGAGAGTTCTGATCATCATATAATCATTTGAAAATTATGACAAAAACAAATGAATAACATGTTGATCTACAAGGATATAAAACATGGTTCATCTCTCATATTCCCATCTAAAAACTAAAAGTAATTTTAGCAGACTCAACTTAATTACATTCTTGCAAGGAGGAGAGCTAGGTGTAAGAATTCAGACAAACCGACGAGAGAATTTTTTATTTATTTTTTGGCTCAGAATATTGAAACAGAGAACAATCTTACCTCTCCAACAAAAGCAATGGGTCAACTATGAGCTCCATTTTACCATCAATCCAGACGCTGTATTGCGCTTGAGGGAATAACCTGTGGGTCAATATCTTGGGAACCTTCCCGTTTCTTCTAGGCTCATCATAAGGCTGATTTTTAAGCAGGATCAGACGCCAGATACCCACCCATTGTCCTCCATCCGAATCCAATCTTACACTTGCATTATTTTTTATAAACACAAGAGAAACTTCATCAACCACCATCAAAAAACAAAAAAGGCTCTCCGAATGTTTGCTAATATTTGAAGGCTGGAGAGGAGTATCATAAGCATCAAAGATGCCAGTTGCAACAACAAATCTGCATTTCTTCACATATTCAATGTCATTTGGATCCATTTCTTCACCTCCACCTCTCATAAATCCACAGTGCACCTGAAGGTTTACATCTACAGATGTTAACATCATATAAATTAAAATCATAACTAACGATGATATATTGCTTGATACTCGATTATAATTAACTCTTAAGTCATACTATCCAGAATTCCTACTTTGAACTACAATTAGCAAAAAACGAGGGAAAGTTAAAAGAAATTAGTACAGATCTTTAGAATAAGCATGTTGCAATTAAATATTTCTACTAAGAAAAGAAATAGTAGAACTTCTTTAGTCTAAACAGATCAACTTTTATGCTAATATTAGCAAATAAATTCATTCAAGGGAAGAGAAATTTCCTTTCTATAAATTCTGATAACCATAATGAAGGCAAAATTATGATATTGTTTCGAGATTTCAGCAGCCATTCTACATAGAACCTCTGTAACAGAATGCATTTAAGAAAGTTCTTCAAACAAAACATAGTGGGAGTAACATCATCAGCAAACAAATAGAATGTGCTTGCAAAAGATTAGCTTTTAACCTTCATGATTGGCTTGATTATGAAGCTTTCCTCTCTTTGCTTCCATGTCTCATGTCCACCAAATAGAGGAGAAGACTTACCGACAAATGGAGGAAAGGATGGAGATCCATTTATCGGAATACTATCTTCTGTAATATAGGATAGCCTTTGGACCAGCTTTTCAGGTGTTCTTTTATCAGGAATGACTATTTTGTTTGGGTCACTAACAACAGGTATAGGACAACCTAAATGTAAATAAGAAAATGATGAAAAAGTTCCCTAAACATTAATAAAGTGTGAGTAAGAAGGAAAAAGCTGTAGAAGAAAATTCTTGTCTTACGGTGTGGTGGTGTCACAAGTCCCATTGTGTGTAACATACCATACACTTTGCTATCTTTGTTACAAAGGGCTGCAGATTAAAACAACTATTTTGAGTTAAAATAAAAGGAAACTACTCAGTCTTTATTCAGAAGGGAAATTGTCAGGTAATAGGAAAATATTCATAGCAATGACACTATTAGCATACATCTAAGTATTACAACTGTAGCAAACAACAGCAACCATTACTAGGTTTGCACTATAATTATACAAGTACACAAGATTAGCATGGCAACTACTTATCTTAAGTCGAACCAACTGTTACTAAGGGGAAGAAAAACCACATCACACAAATGCGTACAGAACTTCCAGATTCCCTATTATACGTGGGTTACCCTGGAATCAACAGGCCATGCTCTAATATCAATTTGATAATGGCACGATCAGCTCCCAGAAACTAATAACCTGACCGGAAGGTGATCACAACATATCTATTAGTCCAAGAAACCTTCCATAACAAGTGTTGGAGTCTCAACAGTTAGGAACAGGCCTAGGCTGCGTCCTCTACAATGTTCTATCACCAAACAACTTCTTCAACTTACTACAGAAGATACTTCGTCAATTATATCCTCCAATGGATGTATATAATTGCACATTGCACCAATCAAAAAGCTATTGAATTATAAACACAAGAAAACATATTTTTCACCCCATCACTACTAATGGCAATATATGATAGTTATCAATTATTGTATAGATAGGCTTCACAGTTCACATTAAAGCACTTCCCCTAACTAATTCATAGTTTTTCAATGTGACCAGATACAGAAAACAGTATAAACAGTGTCAAATCAGTCAGCAAAAAACCCACAGAGTCAAAGCTAAAATTAACCCCAAAAAAAAAAAAAAAACCTGCAAAAAACGCAACAGATGATTGGCAAGACCAAATATGAAAGAACAGAACAGTGAGAATTAACAGCATCCAAATAATTCCTCCAGTGAGAATCAACCGAATGAAACCCCTTTTCCACAAAATCTTCATCGTATACTCTTGCGGTAATTTCTCATTGTACAACCCCCCTCCTGTATCTGCATTCACAACATTCTTTCCCCCTTTAAAATATGAAAACCTAGAAAAACAACATTGTACCAGTCGAATTTAAGGATAACGTACACATACCTCTCGTTTGCTGGTGCTGATTTCTTCGGGTTGCCCGTGAAGAAACGGCCCGATGAAAATCATTTTCCATTGATTTAGTGCCTCAGTAAAGATGGGTTTTAATTATTCTCCACTAATGAAATTAATTGTCAAACTGAGGAGCGCAGTGAAGAGAAGCTCAAAGATCCAATCTTGAACTCTGTTTTCATTGTTTCTTGAAAGCACATGTAAGTGAAGTGTGTGTAGATCTGTCTAGAGTTTGAACAAAACAGATTTGAGGAGGGTTCTTAAATTCTTGAAAAATTCATTCCAGTGATTTTGATTTCTTGTAAAAAAAATTCCAATCAAACGCCTTGGTTTCTAATTTACTTTCTTGGATCCAGGTGAGAAGACGACACTAGTTTGATTGTACTCGAGAGTTTAGACCACATGCTCATTTTTATTAGTTGAATTTATTACAAATAATTAAAAAAATATATATTAGTATAAACATGTATATATAGTTAATTTAGAAAGACATCGTAGATTCATATCTCAAGCCACTTCTTCTTCAAAGTAGTACAGGACTTGTATAGTTAAAAATAATTAGTACATGAATTCTTGGTTTAAATATGAAATATATATTAAATATATATGATTAGATAGAAAAATATTTTTAAACTTAAATTGGAGTATATTTATTATTAATAAATTGATTTAAAACCACTCCTAGGAATTGATAAATAAATAAATTTATTAAAAAGAAAAGGGAAGGTAAATTACAAGAAATTTTCAGTGGTTTATAGCAGAAAACTCATTGTTGATTTAGAATTATATTTTATACCATAATAAAAAACCAAATCTCTACCTTATTCATTCTTGGGTGTTCCATAGTTTTTGCACAATAGTAAAAGTTATTTTTAAAATAAATTACTATATATATATTTTTTTTGCTAATACCTCGAAAAATGAAAATTTCATTATTGCTCTAACTAAATTTATAAACTTATTAAACATTCTTAATTATAATTATATATGTGTCAGATTATAGCCTCCAAGATTGAAGACCAAGACTCAAAACCTCACACACTTTGTTGTATTCTTCGTATAAACTTATGCGTGAATATGTGTAAAACAAGTAGAATACAAGATGGACTTATGTGATTCGATTCATGGAGAACCTACATTCGGGGGAAGGAAGATAAGACTTTATTGATTGAGAGTTTTATAATAGAAACAGAGCTACTAACTAACAATACACTCTGAAATGGCTAAAAAAAAATGAATGAAGAATGCTTCCAAAAATCGATCTTCTAAACTGTTTTATAGGTAATATGAGCTGTCAAATATTCTTCTTTGATAACTGATTTTTTTCACAAGATTCCAGCCAATCATCCCATCGATATTTGTAGCTATTAACCGGCTATAACTAACCATTCTAGAGCTAATAAGAGGACAACACATCAACACCACTCACATGAGTATTTGAAAACACACTTCACTGCCACCTTTAGCTGCAACTACTATTTCTAACTTTATGAACACATTATGCATCTATGTTGCACTTTAGAATTTATATAGTTCATAGACCCGCTCACAATCCATAAATCGTGCATCAGATTTTATATGGATCAAGGATTTCATGCACACACCTCACAATAACATTAATTGATAATAAAGTGGCTGTTTTAAATTACAATATGCATTATATGCTAAAACAACTAACTAAAGACCTAAGAGGGGTAGAATGCAACTTTACAATAATTAGAAGACCAAATCGTGAGTTTTCGAATCTCTGGGGCCAAACATGTAAATTCTTCAAAATACACAACTGAAAAAGCAATTTACGCAACAGTTAAAAAACAGGCAATCTTACCAACGGCTATGGTAGACTGATTACATCAATAGGAGGGATTTAGTGATGATTTTCGCTCAAAACTCTGCTTCTATTTGTTGGAAATGGCCGAAAACGATACCTAATCTGTTACCCACATACACACACAGTAGTTATAGTTCTTCATCCTCTTTGCGTTGTTCTATTTCTTCTTCTGCCTCTCAACGACCCCTCAGGTGCCGTACTCCCCCTCTGGAATTGGTTGATTTGGGTTTTTTATTTTTCATTATTTGTTAATTTGTTTGATTTGGGGCTTTTTGTTTCCCATTATTTGTGAATTTGTAGATATGCAGTTCTTGGTGCTGGTTTTGCTGGAATATCCGTCGCTTGGAATTTGCTTCTAGTACTCTCTCTCTCTCGCTCTCTTAGAACTATTATATTTCCTTTGAATTTACAAAAATGATTATAAAGTATTTACATGTTTTAAGAAAATCAGAGTATCTTCATGCTTGTGTCATTTCTCCTACTTTATAAATATTTTAGGACCAACATGGATACCCCTCAAACTTCTATCAAATTTGTTGTTTGAGAGTTGCTTGAAGATTTTCTGATACTTGGAAAAGTAAACATCTATCAATAATTTCGATTAAGATAATGTGATTCCAAAATATTGTATTGCTAGTGACTTTTGTACTAGAATCAAAATACACCCCTCTGGAGGGTGGTGGGATTAAAGATAAAAATCATCAACTTCATATATTAGTAAATGTTAGTAATAGTTTTATTTGGTAATAGGCATGCCGGCCCCATACATTTTTCACTATTTACTGCTCCATGAAGGCTCTTCATTTCTCTTCCGTCTCTTATTACTGTATTAATTTGTGGAAGCAATATTTACAGCATGGTTCTAAAGACTCGGATCTTTGTGTTGATGTTTATGATGAAGTTGGCATTGGTGGTGGTGCATCTGGTATTGCTGGTGGACTTCTGCATCCTTACTCCCCAAAAGGTCCATATCCCTATTTGGTTGTATTTTTTGCCATTTATTTGTATTTAAAGTCTCTTCTTTTTTTCTTTTTTTAGTTATAAGAAACTTGGAATATTTTCTGCCTGATTGAATTACATGTACTTTTGCAGTCAAACTGCTTTGGCATGGTGCAGAGTGCTGGAAAGAGAGCTTAAACCTCATAAATATTGCTGAAAGGGCAATTCTTAGGCAAGTAAATGAGGAAAACCATGAAAACCCAAAAAGTGGTGAACCTCCTATAGTTAGGAGAAGGTTTGTTCCATCTTAATCTTTCTTTTATTTTCTTTTATTTTTTTTCATTTTTTTTCCATTTATTTTCATTTTTTTTAATAACTTAATAATCGATTACCTATTTGAATCTTGAAGGATTATTAATAATCTTTTATGTGAAGTTCATTTAACGTCCATATATTGTCAGTACTAACTGCAAATTTAGCTGCATAAGTAGTTTATGGGGTCAAATTCCCACTACTATAGTGCTAAGTAAATCATTTTTAGCAATACTATGTAGGTGAAGTGAATGAATAGATGCTGGGTTCAAATCTTGGAATGGTACGATAATGGGTATCATTGAGGAGGGTGATAACAATGATAATGAACTTGATTAAAGGGGGTGGGGTACTTATTTATATAATCGAAATGACTTGAGGAATTTCAATTCCCATTAGCTTGTATGAATCACGATGTGAATCTTGATATTTTCTTTTCTTCATAACCCTTGCATTATTTAGCAGACCTTGCATTTCATTTGGTTGAGATCTGCACTCTGTTCTAGTGATTTCTGTCACACCTGGAACTAAGGCTAACTTGTTCATTTCAGAGGGATCTTAAGACCAGCGGTCAGTTTGAAGAACATTAATATAATGACAGAAGTAAGACCTTCGGAGTGGCTGATTGTATATGAAAAGTTGATATTGCTTCTTACTGATACAGATTCATCTTGTTTTACAAGTAGAATGCTCAGAACTGTCTTGCCGATTGCAGAATAGAGCCTATCCATGAGGATGCTGCTAAGAAACTCATCCCTCATTTGTCAGCACCTTTGAACTTGGCATTTTATATGCCTGAAGCTTTGAATGTTAATGCTCAAAGATACCTTGAGGTTAGACAAAAAGGCTCAAGTTTGTTAATTGGCTTGTCTTTTATTGTTGTTTTCAACACTTTTCCGTTTTTTTTCCCCCTTGTAGGGTCTGTACTTAGCATGTGAAAACCTAGCAAATGAAATGTCTACATCAGGTGGGCTTAGAGAATTGAGATTCCACCAGAAATCTGTCCAAAGTCTATTAGATCTAGCAGGTGAATCTCTCTTCATTGCTCGTTTATTCTTCTATGTTTCTTAAAACAAATTTCAGCACCTAATTATGAATGAATAAGGGAAGGGGGAGTTCGCTGATACGGAGAGGTGTGGAGATTGACAGATAATGTGATTAGCATTTCAATGGGCTAAACTTATGCGAAACTATTATACTGGTTTTGATTTTCGACACTGTTCAAGAACAAGAGCTGATGGCATAACATTTTCAGGGGACTATGATGCAGTGATTATCTGCTTTGGAGCTCGAGCAGCCTTACTGCCCGAGCTCTCCGGAAAGCTGCCTTTGAGAGCATGTAGAGGCATCATTGCTCAGCTTCAACTTGGCGATGATATGAGGTAAGAATTTGATGTTGTGCTTATTACTCGTTAAAGAAGGACAAGTTGCTGAATTATGCAAGTTCTTTGGCTGGTTCATTTTCAGAGAAGATTATCCTGAACACGGGCCTTCAATCTTGTCCGACGCTTGGCTTGCTGTGCATGGACCTCGCCATATAGATTTGGGATCGACATGGGATTGGGGATCAACAAATCACTCGAGAGATGTCACCAGCGACGAAGCTTCCAAGTCAATTGAAGTGCTACTCCCCAAGGCAAGTTCAGTATATCCAGCCATTGAAAAATGGAGCATAACCAGTACAGTTGGAGGACTGAGGGCAATGCCGCCTCTCACTGCAGATGGATCGCTTCCACTTGTCGGTTGTGTGGACGAATACATTGGTGACGGGCAACTTAGAAAATTTTGGCTGTTTACAGGACTTGGTGCGAGGGGCCTGTTGTACCATGGTTGGATTGGTAAACTGTTGGCATTAGCTGTACTCTCCTGTAATGAAGATTTGCTACCTAGAGAGTTAACTTTGTGGAAGCCTAAAATGCACCAATAACTGTGGAATGAAATCTAGATTTAAAATACAAAAGATGACTGAGTCTGGAAATCCACTTGCCTGTCTGATTCTTACTGTATACAAAAGATGTGTTTTCATAACTAGCTCCCTTGAGATTCCAAGACATAAAACTATGACTGAGTCTGGAAATCCACGACCTTTTGTTTTTCTATTCATACTCTTGCCGCCAAGACATAAAACTATGACTTCCTAATCCCAACAAATTTTAGAACTTAAAACTAATTAAATTTCTAACAATACACATCTAATCAACACAATTATTTCACCACAGCCCCCATGAGCATCTCAATTGGTCATAGGGGTATCATCTTGTGCTTATGATCAATGATCGAATCCCACAACCGAAGTGTGAGAGTAACCTCTCAAAATGAGAGGCTCCTAGTGTGCAGTGAGCATGGTCTAGCCTCAATGCCTGGGCCTTGGGGTGAGCGATTCCATTTTAACTTGAACCTACAATTACTTCACGACACTGAACCCGAAAACACAATTTCATCATATTTAGATTTTAAAAACAATAAAAGAATTACTAAAAATTATACCAAACAAATCTTCTTGTTGCAAGAAACTACCCAATGAATGAAAAATAGGCAAAATGTATAGCATGTTTATTTATGAGTAATAGAGTTCAATGGTATCGGTTTGTATTAGACTGTGTTACAGAATGAAGATGGACTAGGAGTGATTACATTTTTCAATAAAAAGTAATCCTGATTGATGAAAAGTTCATTGATTAATTATGTACGCATGCTATGAGAAGTGGAGTCGGAACCCTTTTACGTGTCTATCACATTAAATTTTTTTATTAGTATGTCGCAGTTTAATAGACTAGAACTGTGGTATCTTGTCCTCTATTACAGATTGAGATTGGCTTGTACAATAGTTCGGGGAGGGTGAGTTGAGATTGTTTTCTTAGATTTTCTCTTGTACTCTTGGGTATTTCTTATACCCAACTATTTTTTCAGTATAATTTTTCTTTCTTGATCAAAAAAAAATTATGTACGCATAATCACATTAATTTTAATTAAAAATGATAGCTAAGGAGTAAATTTAATGATATGTGCATGTATGCATCGGTGTAGTTAATTGAAATATTTAATCAAGAAATTATTATCTAAAATTTAAAAGTTATATATATGCCATGCCAACAATTAGGATGCTTTCTCTAATTTTATTTTATGAGACATGATGATGACCAAGATTTTAAATACTAGAAAACTTCGAAACCTACGGTTTAATCAAATTTTAATCTGAGATGACTGATTTTAACAATATATGCCAAAATTTGTTGAAAGAAATATTCATATATACTTCCTTTTTTAATTTTTGTCATGAATTAGACAATCTTAAGAGTACCATTTCTAATTTCATTACCTCATGTAGTAAATCTTTTAATGTAGTATTAAGAAATTGATGAATGAATTGTGTATACCATGAAAATTATATTTTTGGCAATAAAGTTATATAGAAAACTTGAACTGCTGTCTAGTGTAGATGTGATATTACGCTTTGTTTTTGGTACTATTACTTTCTCACTGATCAATCAATTGGATACTCTACATCTTTTTTAATAAAATTAGGAGCCATCGATTTACAAGAGCTACAAAATATGTAGAAAACATTTAAATAAGATTATGTTATTGAATATTAGATGGACATAAATCCAAAATAAATCTTCATCTTTCTTAAAACAAATAAAATACAATAGAATTTGTAGTCATCCTTGTTTAACTAAAGCATCTTTCTACATTAAAACAAACACAATCAGAATATATTTATAGTAACTAAAGCATCTTTCTACATTAAAACAAATTAGTAATAAAATCAGAATTTACAGTAGTCATCCATGCTTAAAATTAAAGCATCCAATCCAATTATGCACGAAAAATGGCAAGACACCGTTTGAGGTTGTTCTTGAAGGACCACACCTTAATACTCGTTCCTTGTTCCAAATTGTTTCTGTCAACAAACGCATTCCAGCTTTCATTCAATGCGTACTGAATCTTCCAGTTTCTGATCTTCATCCCGCACTCTCCGAACGTACCATCCGGTTCAATCACCGCCACCGCCAGCCCCTCACCGTCGGCTTCAACCATTTCGTCTCGCGTAAGGGACAGCCTCTTCGTCTGCTTCTGTGGCAACGACAGCCGGGCGAGATGTGGGTTGACGTCTAATCATTAATCAAATCATCTTAAATTGATTTGATTAATTGAAAATTCTGTTGTAATATTATTTGATTTATTTCTTTCCTTTTGTAAAGATATACTCTGTAACTATTTATACTTGTTTATTCAATGATACAGCAAGCCATTATTCACAAATTATCACATGGTATCAAAGCCTAACCTTGGCACAAACTATTCCTTCACTTCATTTCATCTCACGATTTTGACATGGACTCCTCCCAATCATCTGATTCTCTTCCATTTGCCACACTTCTCCATATGGTCACTATTAAGCTTACCTCTACCAACTACTTATTGTGGCGAAAGCAAATGACATCTATACTTGGGTGTCAAAACCTACTATGCCATGTCGATGGCTCTCAACCAACGCCACCTCCACTCGTTAAAGACGACGCTGGTAAGGATATTGTCAATCTAACTTTTCTCCCCTGGCACACTTTAGATCAACGCCTTCTCACACTCCTTCTTTCCTCCCTCACGGAGGAATCCATGAGCGAAGTCCTTGGATGCACTTCTGCCCGTGATGTTTGGATCTCCCTCGAATCAGCCTATAGCCACTCCTCTAAATCCCGTGAACTCCGCCTAAAGGATGATCTCCAACTCATGAAGAAAGGAACCATGAGCGTCTCTGAATATGGGCGCAAATTCAAATCTTTGTGTGAACAATTGGCGGCAATCGGGAGACCGATTGATGAAACTGATAAGTCACATTGGTTCCTCCGTGGCCTTGGACATCAATCTGATAAGTCACATTGGTTCCTCCGTGGCCTTGGACCTGCCTTCACGAGCTTTTCTGCCGCTCGTATGGCCATCTCTCCCCTTCCATGCTTCACCGATCTTCTCTCTGATGCTGAAGGATTCTCCATGTTTCAACAATCTATGGAGACCTCCACTGAATCTTCAGTTGCTTTCATTTCTTCTGCGCAGCCACGTTCAACACGCTCACCTTCATTCGGCCATAATCGCAACACTCAACATCGTGGCTCTCTTTCTTCGGGTGGTGCTCAATACAGAGGTTCACCAACTAATTTTGGCTCTACCAGTAAAGGGCAGCGTGCTAAACGTGTGCCTCACTGTCAAATCTGTCGAACAAATGGGCATTACGCCACTAACTGTCCAGATCGCTATATCCCGAAGAAATCATCTACTGCTCATCTTGCCGAATCATTTCAATCAAGCTGCTCCCTTGGGGATTCAAAAGTCTGAGACTGGTATCTTGATACAGGTGCTACAGCACACATGACCTCATCAACCAAGGCTCTCTCAGATCATCATTCTTACACGGGTAATAATCAAGTAGTTGTTGGCAATGGTGATCGGCTTCATATAACTCATGTTGGAAATTTGAATTTGAATTCTAAAATGGGTTTGTTGGATGTGCTGGTAGTACCCCACATAACAAAAAATCTATTATCTATTAGCAAGTTAACTGCCGATTTTCCCGTTGATGTCTTATTTACTGATAGCTCATTTGTTGTTCAGAATCGGATAACCAAGAACCCCATAGCCACAGGTCGGCATGAAAATGGGCTATACATTTTGGAGCGTGGTCATTCAGCCTTAATTGCTGCCTTGGCAAATAAAAAATTGCGTGCTTCCTATGAACTTTGGCATAACAGATTAGGACACGTACACTTTGATGCTATCAGTACACTTAATAAATTAGGACATCTACATGTTACTTCTTTATTGCCGAAACCTTCTATTTGTGCTTCTTGCCAACTTGCTAAAAGTAAAAAGTTGTCTTTCACCTTGAATAATAAACGGGCTGCTCATGTTCTTGAATTAATTCACTGTGATTTGTGGGGGCCTGCGCCCGTTACTTCACCTGCAAATTTTCGCTATTATGTTGTTTTCATTGACGATCATTCTAGGTTTTCTTGGATGTACCCTTTGGCTGCTAAGTCTGATTTTTATGTTCATCTTGTTCAATTTTTGAATCTGGTGGAAAATCAGTTTGATAAGAAAGTAAAAAAATTTCAAAGCGATGGTGGTACAGAATTTACAAACAATATGGTCAAGTCATTATTTCGAGACAGAGGCATTCATCACTATATTTCATGTCCGCATACTCCTGAGCAAAATGGACGAGCAGAACTTAAACATCGGCATATCACTGAAATGGGACTTGCTATGCTATTCCATGCTCATGCTCCCACCTCTCTTTGGGTTGAAGCTTTTTCAACTGCAGTGTTCACCATTAATAGACTACCATCCTCTATCTTACAAGGGAAGTCTCCATTTGAATTATTGTTCAATTCTGTTCCGAATTACAGTAATTTTCACCCTTTTGGTTGTCGGGTATTTCCTTGCTTGCGCAACTATACAGAAAATAAATTTTCACATCGCAGCAAGCCTTGTGTGTTTGTTGGATACAGTTCAACTCAGAAGGGATTTTTGTGCCTCGATCCTGCTACATCTCGTCTTTTTGTCTCCAGGCATGCGCAATTTAATGAGGTTTTATTTCCTTATTCAAACAATGGTTCATCAGCTTCAATTACAGATATAGTTGAGTTTTGTGAACCTGGTTCTTCACTATCTTCTGCTCAAAAGTTGCCTTGTAGCTCATCATCACCATCACATTTCTGCAGCCCCTCACGGGCTTCTTGCATACTATGTTCCTCTCATAGCCTTCCGCCATCATCTCATGGCCCTACACTTGAGCCTATACCTGAGCCTCAACCTTTGCCCTCTCCACCACCGGCAACAATTCAACGGCAACCCACTACATCTACTCATCCAATGCAAACACGGGCCCGCTCTGGAATCTTCAAGCCCCGCCATATTGCTGATGTAGCTATTACTCCTTTATTTCAGGCTCTTCAAGCTTCTGCTGTTCCTAAAGGCTTTAAGAGTGCCATAAAACATCCTCATTGGGTAGCTGCAATGGATGAGGAAATGAATGCACTCCGAGCGAATTCAACGTGGTCTCTTGTTCCTCGTCCTCCTGGAACCAATATCGTTGGCTCAAAATGGGTTTTTCGAACCAAGTTTCTTTCTGATGGGTCTATTAATCGCCATAAAGCCAGGCTTGTGGCACAAGGTTTTACTCAACTTCTTGGTTTTGATTATTCTCATACCTTTAGTCCAGTGGTCAAAGCTTCGACGGTTCGTACAATACTTTCTGTTGCTGTTATGAACCAATGGCCTCTACACCAACTTGATGTCAAGAATGCCTTCTTAAATGGTGTTCTTTCTAAACCCGTTTACATGGAGCAGCCTCCAGGTTATGTTGATTCTTCTCAACCTAATCATGTATGTCTTTTAAAGGAGTCGCTCTATGGTCTCAAGCAAGCTCCCCGTGCTTGGTACCAGCGATTACATGATTTTCTGCTTCTTCTTGACATTCGAGATAGTCGTGCAGACACGTCACTATTTACTTTTCAGAAACAATCTTCTATTATATATCTCTTGGTGTATGTGGATGACATAATCCTTACAGGAAATTCTCCAAATTTGTTGCAAGATTTTATCTCTCGTCTTAATCGAGAATTTGACATAAAAGATCTTGGCAAACTCACATATTTTCTTGGCTTAGAGGTTACGTATACTCATGATGGACTTTTTCTAAGCCAAGGTAAGTATGCTTATGATATCTTGGATCGTTTTGATATGGTTGACTGCAAGCCTGTTTCTACTCCGTTGGCTCCAAGTGTTTCTTTCACTCGTGATGGCTCATTTTTTTCGGACGTCACAAAATATAGATCCCTCCTTGGTGCACTTCAGTATCTCACTATTACTAGACCAGATCTTAGTTTTGCAGTTAATCATATGAGCCAGTTTCTACATGCTCCTACGTTTGAGCATTTTCAAGCAGCTAAGCGTATTCTCCGTTATGTCAAGGGTTCTCTATCATATGGAATTTCTTTCTCCAAGAGTAGTGAAACTACTCTTATTGGGTATTCAGATGCTGATTGGGCACGTTGCTTAGACACTCGTCGCTCCACATATGGATATTCCATCTTTCTTGGCGGAAACTTGGTCTCTTGGAGTGCCCGTAAACAACCGACTGTCGCTCGATCAAGTTGTGAATCTGAGTATCGTGCGATGGCATCTACTGCTTCAGAATTAATTTGGATCACCCATTTGCTCCATGATCTTGGTGTTGAGTTGTCTTCACCTCCTACACTTTTTTGTGATAACAACAGTGCTCTTTTCTTAAGCCAAAATCCAGTGGCACACAAGCGAGCAAAGCATATAGATTTGGATTATCATTTTGTAAGAGAACTTGTTACATCTGGCCGTCTACACACTAGATTTGTTCCTTCTTCCATGCAGATTGCAGATGTCTTCACCAAGAGTCTCCCTCGTTCTCAGTTCATTCTTCTTCGGTCCAAGCTTCGTGTAGGTTCTCACCCCACGTCGCGCTTGAAGGGGGATAATAGGGAGAAGATTACGTTAATCAAATCATCTTAAATTGATTTGATTAATTGAAAATTCTGTTGTAATATTATTTGATTTATTTATTTCCTTTTGTAAAGATATACTCTGTAACTATTTATACTTGTTTATTCAATGATACAGCAAGCCATTATTCACAAATTATCACAACGTCGCTCGCAAACAGGGCTTTCTCCATTACCAGAACTGCACTATTTGCATCGCCCCCGCAGTTGACGATCCACTGCATCGTTTCTTCATCTCTTTTTCTCTTTCTACTACTTCCTTGATTTTCACTGATCACAGCATAGGAGGGTTTCTTGTCGGGTTTCCGGATGGTCTGTATTTTGAATTTGAGGTTTGATTTGTTGCCATCACCAACCGAAGCCATAGTATCAAGATTCTTGATTTCGAAACCCGATTTCTTGGTTTCTAGATTCTTAATTTCGAAACCCTCATTATGCGATTTCTTGATATTTTCAAAACCAGTAGGAACCACGATCATGGGTTTCTTGATTTCTTCACAGCCCGTAGGAGCTATGATCATGGCAGTAGTGAAACCCCAATTCATCTTTCTTCCAAGATGATGCACTGTACGAGGTTTCTCGACACAGGGTTTCTTGAAACTTGCAGAAAGTAGAGGTGAATCCTCATCATCATCAACAATCTTGTGTACCTTGCTCACCAAATCTTCCAGGTTAACTTTGCCTTCCGACAGCAGCACCGCCAAAGAAACCAAACAATTCCACTTTCCTTCTGAATCACCATACATCGTAGACATTGTTGAAATAAGATTTTGGTTCTGTAGAAATCAGGTTTTGGTAGAAATAAGGAAGTAGAGAAGTAATTTAAATAAGTACGAGAGTCTTAACGGTAGAAATAAGGAAATGGAGAAGTTAAATAAGGTAAGTGGGAGGGTTTAATACCCCCAATTTGATAGAATTATTTGTCAATTCTACCCACTTGTGAAGGGGCTGTGATCATAAATCTCGACCTCCCTAAGCTTATGATTCCCGTTTGTTGGCGGGGCGACCCGGATCGGCCCCTGGTGTACAGATACCTTTGATATGGAAAACTGGTTTATAACAAATCAAGAAACAGGGGCAGAATAAATCCCAATACCATCCTCCTTCTTGCCATCAATATTCCAAAACCCAACATCTCCAAACTTGTTTCCAGCAACACCCTCCCTCCAATCTCGGGTTTCAATATCATTGCTGAACCCCACAACCTTTTGCTGTCTTTTATCTTACAGTTCTCACTCTTCACCAAATTATCAATAGAATTTCCATCAACCTCGCACAATATGGACTTTCAAGAACATCCTGAAACAATTTCTATGAATTTCTGGCCCAATCCATCATCACCTCTGTATGCATATCTCATTGCAACTCACCAGGGGATTTTCTCAGTAGAAAGTTGGTATTCAACTGTCTTGATCTGCAATTTGTTGTCGTCCGTGAGATCGACCACCCACCGTGGCAGCATCAGGCGACACCCCACGAGTTCTTAGTGATCGTCACGGAACCACAGGCACAGGAGTTTCTAATTTAGGCTTCTTCAATTGACTACGTCTATAAGACTTGCCCTGAACCCTGAAAAAATCATAAATTTTCAAAACTTCGACATATCAAGGACACTCACTCAAACACATCCGATATTATTATTATTTTTTCTTTAGTAGAAACAAATACAATTGCATTTTCAAGTAATAAACAAATCAAGGACATTCACTAGAGCACAATCTCATCACAGGAAAGCACCCACAAATTATTCATACAAACAAATTTCTATGGAACAAATCCTCAAACAGGTAGTGAGTGGCCGAATCATTTCGCAATAGAGCAAGTGAAAAGATCATAAAATTTTACCCTAATCTAATGGAATCCTAAGAAACAAAGCGCAACAAAATATTAGTGGAGAAACAAGACCTCTCGCTTTTGGCGGAGAGGTAGCTGAGTTTTGAGTGGATCTTGAACGCCGCCAACATTTCGTCGTTGCGCTTTATGTTTCCGAGCCTCCGCCGCTCGTACTGTCATTTTCCGATAGCCTTCCATTGCGCCGGAGATTCAGTCGACCGTTTTGGGAGGAGGTAGGTTAATATTCTTTGAATTTCTGCCCACCCAATTTAAAATTGAATAGACGAATTGGCGCCAAAATAAAATTGGGGATTGGGATTTTGCCACGTGGCATGTACATGGCCGTTATAACTGATTGAATAAAATCTTGAGCATGTTTTGAGTTAAAATTAAGGTTAGTAGGAAGAAAATCATAAACTTTATAAATTAATCTTTAACTTTAAGAAATAGTAAAAAAAATTTATAATTTGTAATTAAAAGTGAGGTTCATTTTTAAAAATTAGGTACGTTCCCAATAATACTTAGATGTGCTGTTTTTTTTATTGAAATTCCTCAAAGTTAAGATTAATTTGCAATGATATTAAAGTTTATAGGTTTTTTTAATTAACTTTAAAATTAAAAATAAATAACTTTAGTGACATGAGTAGTTATTCATATTTAAATATCAATTCTAGTTCTTTTGGAAATGTCAAATCCAATTTCAGTCCTCATATTTGGTAATTTTTCAAAAACTTTCCTCAAATGTCAAATTTTAATCTTTTTTGTCCACTTGTGGTCTTTTTTATTAATTTTTTATCTATTAAAGTTACCGGAAAAAGAGACAAAAAATGGACAAAAAGAATAAAAAATGAACAATAAAAACTAAATTCGGACATCGAAGAACCGCTTTCGAAAAAATACCAAACCTGAGTACTGAAATTGAATTTGACCTATCGTAGGACTAAATTTGATATTTCCCCATAGTTTTTACCCTTTCCCTATGTGATGATAAAATATGTTTGTATATTAAATAGAGATATTTATTTTTTTAATTTCTGCCCACCCAATTTGGGAGTTCTAAAGGACCTTGAAATTGAATGGATGAATTGGCGCCAAAATAAAATTGGGGAATGGCATTATGCCACGTGCCATGTACATGGCCGTTCTATCCATTTGAATAAAATCTTGAGCAAGTTTAGATTACTATTAAAAAATTTAAAAAGTACAATTGTGGTGCACTGTTTACCAACTTATCCGTTAGATTATTTTTTAATTTAGTCTTAACTTTTAAATAAAATAATATAATTAATTTTATTTTTATAAAAACTATCTACTACCTTATCTTATCTTATTAGTATGGGAGTGCACCCAAAATGACCCCAAGGGTTAATCAAACAGATAAAAAATTACTCTCAAATTAATTCCTAGCTTTTAGAAATGGTAAAAGAACTTTCCGTTCAAGCATATGCTTACAAAATGCACACAATCTATGATTAAAAGTGAGATTCTTTTATGAGAAATTGTGTATGTAATGCAACAATACCCGTAGTGATATTTTTTATTACAATTTCTTAAATGTGAGGATTAATTTGTAATATCATAAAATTGGTGGTTTTTTTCAATTAACAATAAAATTAAAAATCAAAAGCTTAAATAACAAATAGTTATCCGTCCTTAATAGTTTGCACCCTCCCTCTAATATGGAGATAAAATATGTTAGGTATATGTTAAATAGAGATAATTTATTTTTTAAATAAAGTTCACTCCCTCCTTCTCATTTCAATCTTCACATATTTATATTTTGAGTGTCTCATTTTAATATTTACATTTTCTTTTTTAGTAGGTTTGACTCACACAAAACAATTAATATATTTATATGAGACTCACACACAATAATAATACAATTATACAACTACCCACTTTATATTAAATATTAAACTCCTTCTATCTCATTTCAATCTTACAAGTTTCTATTTTGAACGTCCTATTTTAGTCTTTAAATTTCCTTTTATGGAATATGAGATTCACCTAAAATAATTAATGTATCATTATGAGACTCACATCCAACACTAACAGACATACCCAACTTACATCAAATATTATATCTTTCAATCCACTATCCATTAAAATATAATATTCCTTAAGCAACGTGCAAAAAACATTAAAACTGAACGAAGGGTGTATCTTTCAACCCACTACATATTAAAATATTACTCCCTCCGTCTCACTTCAGATGGCACACTTTCCATTTTGGGCTGTCCCACAAAAGTTTGCACATTCCAAAAAAAACAAAAAGTAAAAAACAATCACCCTTCCCCATAACTTTAATTACAAAAAAAATCATCTCTACCTACCATACTTTATCATTTATATATTACATAAAAATACCATTATACCCCTAAAAATTATCATTTTCTTAATCTCCGTGCCGAAAAGAGGGGTGCAAGCTTTTTAGAGACGGAGGGAGTATATTATTCCTTAATTTCCGTACAAAAAACAAACATAAACATTGAAACGAACGGAGAGAGTATGAAGAAAGAGTAATTGTTTTGATTTTTTTGTCATTTTAGGGAAGTGAAAATTTTTGTAAAACAGTTGAAAATGGAAAGGGTAAAAATTATTGAGAGATAGAGGAGTAAATATTTTGTTGATAGTCGGTTTTTTATGGATGGAGTGAGTGTTTAATGTGGCTTTAATATGATTTAATCGGACTAATCAAACATAATATTAAGAAAAAAAAGAAGGAAGAAGAATAGAAAGATTCCTCCTCAAATTAATAAAAAATAACAGTAGTACAATAAATATTTCATAAACCATTCATAGTATATATAAATAAAAGGTAATAACATTTTAAATAAATAGTGATAAAAAAAGTACTAACTTTTTAAAAAAATTATAAAAGAACGATCTAGTAAAACAATATATATGTATTTCTTTAAAGGAAAAATATTCAAATACACCCTCCATCTTATTGCCCAGGAACATATAAGTTCTCGCTCTTTATTCAAGCACTAGTTCTTTTTTATTAAGGTGAAGTAAGCCTTTTCTTATAAAAATCAAACATTACAACTTTTTTTGTTAAAAAAAGAATATAACAATGTTAAATTATTATGAGATCGTTCTTTTCCCCCTTCTTTTACATGGAATAAATCATAAAAGTACAATTTCTGAAATAGCAATATCTTTTATTATTCTGGTACAAAATGAAAAAGAGGATTAATGCGCGATTTCCAAATGAAGCCAAGTGTATCATATCAGGGCCAAAATTAAAGCAATAGCAATGATCTCAACCTTGTAAATGGTGTACCCCACCATTAGGGGCCCCCACCGCCCCTGCCCTGGGGATTGGTGGAAGAGGTAAATCGCAGGATGTGCCTCAAGTGGCTTATAGGGATCTCAACCTTGTATGTAACAAAGAAAATGGGCAGAAGAGCATCATCAGGTGGAAATTCTTTGGTGGTTGACATCACTTAATCTTTTTGACAATATATCTAGTTTCTAATTTCTTTAACAATTTTAAAGAAATGAAGAATGTTAATTTTAAGATAAAAATTCATTCTCTCTCGCGTTCTTGGGCGAAGAAGAAATTAATTTTGATTTTTTTTTAAGTTGAGGAGCTTATTTGATCATAAAGAAAAAAATAAAAAGTGTTTGAAGGAAAAAAAATAAAAATCAATGGCTTGAATACTCCTGCGAAACAAATGAAGGGTGTGTTTTATCCTTTTCCCCCAACTAAAAACAATGTCCTTTCCCACAGTACTAATATTACAGAAATGCGACAACAATTGAACACCATATCTTATATCACAATACAACATTTATGACACTGAAAATGCATATGATGTACAACACTGTCTTGTCCATAAATATAATAACCTGTTTCTCATGAAAGAGTCCATATGTAAACCTGGCCTCCACTTGTGGCGCCCGCAAGCATGCCTACGTTGTGCCGGATGCGCATCGAACCGGCATGGAATTGCTGATAACAGATCACTTTTTAAAGTAGCGACTATCCTTTCTGCTTCAGCTGAGATCACATCAACTCCTCTCTTCATATTGCCAATGTAAATGCATGAATCATCCCAACCCCATATGCCTATGTTTCCATTAGAGCATGCAAGAGAGAGAGAGAGAGCATCTTTAAGACAAAGACCATCTGGGACAGATTATAATACCTGAATTTGGAAAGCCACCTGCCTGTGTGATTATTATGGTATACAAAAGATGTGTTTTCATAACTAGCTCCTCTTGAGATTCCAACTTTATTATCCAAACTGCAAGAACAGATAGATACAAAGGGTCATATAATTTGAACAAGTTTTAACTTGATACACAACCTTTTGTGTTTCTATTCACACTCTTGCTGTCAAGGCATAATTAACTATGGCTTCATAATCCCAACATATTTTAGAACTTAATTAATTAAACCTCAAGTCAAACAATTACTTCACCACATTGAACCCGAAAAACACAATTTCATCATATTTAGATCTTAAAGAATTACAAATTATAGCTACACATCAGCTATTTTATGGACAATGAATGACTAACAATTTTCCTACGTGAAATACAAAACAAACCTGGTTGTTGCAAGAAACTTCCCAGTGGGTGAAAAGTAAGCAGAATGCACAGCTCGTTTATGAGTAATAGTGTTCAATGGTGTCGGTTTGTCTGCATTAATTTGTCTCAGATCCCAAATACAGGCGGTGCCATCTGTGGAGCTTGTAGCCATGATGTTCTCATAGTCCGAGTTGAAGTCTATAGTATTAATTCTATCTTCATGCAAATCATGTGAGAAGGAAGATTTTCCTGCTCTAACATCCCACATATTGATTACCCCCCTACCCTCGCTTAAGTACAAGGACTTTACATCATGTGGACTCTGGGAGATGGTATATATAGTGTATTCGCTAGAATAAACCAAATCAAATACTTGTTTCTCCACATCCATCAACCTGACAAACCCATCATAGCATGAGCTGTACATCTGCATAGAAATTTAAAGGATTCTAGACTAATCAACATTATAAAGAGGATTGAACAAATAAAATAATGAACCACCGAAGAACTGAAGAAAAGGTTATGTTGTTAGACGTGTACAGATACCTTTGATATGGAAAACTGGTTCATAACAAATCCAGAAACAGGCGCAGAATGTGGGTGGTACAGATAAATCCCATCATCATCATCATCCTTGCCACTAATATTCCAAAACCCAACCTCTCCAAACTGGTTTCCAGCAACAACCATTTGCATATCACATGTTGGAAAAAACATTGAACTCGTAAGACTCTCCGGAACCAACCTTGCTATATTCTCAGACTTCAATATCAATGCCTCCACGTCAACTGAACCCCTCAACCTTTTTCTGTCTTTTATCTCACAGTCCTCACTCTTCACCAAATTATCAATAGAATTTCCATCAACCTCGCACAATATGGACTTCCTAGAACATCCTGAAACAATTTCTATGAATTTCTGGCCCAATCCATCATCACCGTTGTATGCATATCTCATTGCAAGAGGTCCTTGCTTACGAGGGGATTCTCTCAGTACAAAGTTGGTATTCAACTGCGGAGTTTTCTTAATCTGCAATTTGTTGTCGTCCGTGAGACCACCTGCCGTGGCAGCATCAGGAGACACCCCACGAGTTCTTAGTGATCGTCGCGGAACCACAGGGACAGGAGTTTCTAATTTAGGCTTCTTCAATTGACTATGTCTATAAGACTTACCCTGAACCCTGAAAAATTCATAAATTTTCAAAATATCAAGGGGACACACTTGAACACATCCACAATTATTATTATTTTTTCTTTAGTAGAGACAAATACAATTGAATTTTCAAGTAATAAACAAATCAAGGACATTCACTAGAGCACAATCTCATCAGCAGGAAAGCACCCACAAATTATTCGTACAAACAAACTTCTATGGAACAAATCCTCAAACAGGTAGTGGGTGACCCAATCATTCCGCAATAAACCAAGTGAAAGATCATAAAATTTTCCCTTAATCTAATGGAAACCAGATAAGAAACAAAATGCAACAAAAGATTGATGGAGAATCACTACCTCTCGCGTTTGGCGGCGACGGCGGAGAGGTCGCTGAGTTTTGAGTGGATCTTGAGCGCCGCCAACATTTCGTCGTTGCGCTTTATATTTTCGAGCCTCCGCCACTCGTACTCCGTCATTTTCTGATGGCCTTCCATTTCGCTTCACACAACGCCGGAGATTCAGTCGACCGTTTTAGGAGGACGTAGGACTGGTAGGTTAGGCTTCTTCGAATTTCTGCCCAGCTAATTTAGAATAGACGAATTGGCGCGAAAATAAAACAGGGGAATGGGATTATGCCACGTGGCATGTACATGGCCGTTCTACCACAAATTTACTTTTTTTTTTTTCAAAACACACTCAATTTGTGAAAAAAAGTGAGTTACTCCCTCCGTCCCAACTTCAACTTCACACTTTCCGTTTTGGTCCGTCCCAAATTCAATTTCACACTTTCATAAAAGGAAAAAACAACAAACTAATATCCCTCTAACATACTTTAATTTCAAATTTGCCATCACCTTTTTATCACACATTACATACTTTATCATTTATTTATTACCCAAAAATACCATACTACCCTCAAAAGTAAGTCAAAAAGTGACTTTTCTTAAACTCCGTATCTACAGTAAACGTGAACTTGAATTTGGGACGGAGGGAGTATTTTTTTATAAATTGAGTGTGTTGTGCAACAATACTTAAATATTGTGTTTTTTATTGAATTTTTTAAAAATAAGGATTAATTTGTAATTAACAGTAAACTTTTCAATTTAATGAAGAGAGTGATTATATTAACTTTTCAATTTTTTTAGAGAAGTGAAAATTTTTGTAGGTCATCTCAAAATGAAAAGGGTAAAAATTATTAAGAGATAGATGGAGTAAATATTTAATGAAAAATTATATTCAAATTAATAAAAAGTGACATTAGTGCAATAAATTATTTCACGAACAATTCATAATATAAAAAAAATAATATTCTTAATATAGTGATAATATATTTAATAAAAAAGTAATAACTTTTTGAAAAAATCGTAAAAGAATAATCACGCTACATCATAAATTCATAATTTCTTTAAAGGAAAAATTGTCAAATACACCCTTCATTTTATTGCATAGAAACCTATATGCTCCCAATCTTTATTTTTGTTCGTTCAAGCACGTATTCTTTCTTATTAAGATAAAATAAGCACTTTTTCTTATAAAAATCAAACATTACAACATTTTTGTTTAAAAAATATAACAATGTCAAATTACTATGAGATCATTCTTTTCCACCTCTTCTTCTACATGGAATAAATCATATAAAAGTACAACGTCTGTAAAATGCAAAAGAGGATTAGAGTGCAATTTCCAAATGAAGCCAAGTGTATTATATCAAGGCCATAGTTGAAGCAATAGCAGTGATCTCAACCTTTTATGTAGCAAAGAAAATGGTCAGAAGAGCATCATCAAGTTTAAACACCAAAAAAAATGAAAATGGAAAGTTCCTCTGAAGATGGAGCTGGCCAGTGGGTATCTTACCCAATATTAAAATTGAAAATTAAGCAACACAGTACCAAGATGAGTCTCAAATCTCCTCCCACATCTGTGATGTCTCATTTGGGGAATCAAAATTGCACACCTCTTTTTAACTTATGACTCTAAACTTCTGTGAGACATTTAATGACTACCTGCAACCTCACACCACAACTTCAAATATTCATTCCAAAGGAGAGAGGGGAATGCAACGAAACCGGATGAGAAATGATGGGAAATCATTGATGGTTTGCATCACTTAAATCTCAAGTTGAGGGGCTTATTTGATCTTACTAAGAAAAAAAAAGTGTTTGAAGGAGCAAAAATAAAGTTCAATGGCTTAAATACTCCTGTGTAATAAGATGAAGGGTGTGTTTGATCCTTTTCACCAACTAAAAACAATGTCCTTTCCCACAGTACTAATATTACAGAAATGCGACAACCATTGAACACCATATCTAATATCACAATACAACATTTATGACACTGAAAATGCATATGATGTACAACACTGTCTTGTCCATAAATATAATAACCTGTTTCTCATGAAAGAGTCCATATGTAAACCTGGCCTCCACTTGTGGCGCCTGCAAGCATGCCTACATTGTGGGGATGCGCATCGAATCGGCATGGAATTGCTGATAACAGATCACTTTCTAAAGTAGCGACTATCCTTTCTGCTTCAGCTGAGATCACATCAACTCCTCTCTTCATATTGCCAATGTAAATGCATGAATCATCCCAACCCCATATGCCTCTGTTTCCATTAGAGCATGTAAGAGAGAGAGAGAGAGCATCTTTAAGACAAAGACCATCTGGGACAGATTATAATACCTGAATTTGGAAAGCCACCTGCCTGTGTGATTATTATGGTATACAAAAGATGTGTTTTCATAACTAGCTCCTCTTGAGATTCCAACTTTATTATCCAAACTGCAAGAACAGATACAAAGGGTCATATAATTTGAACAAGTTTTAACTTGATACACAACCTTTTGTTTTTCTATTCACACTCTTGCTGTTAAGGCATAATTAACTATGGCTTCATAATCCCAACATATTTTAGAACTTAATTAATTAAACCTCAAGTCAAACAATTACTTCACCACATTGTACCCGAAAAACACAATTTCATCATATTTAGATCTTAAAGAATTACAAATTATAAAACTACACATCAGCTATTTTATGGACAATGAATGACTAACAATTTTCCTACGTGAAATACAAAACAAACCTGGTTGTTGCAAGAAACTTCCCAGTGGGTGAAAAGTAAGCAGAATGCACAGCTCGTTTATGAGTAATAGTGTTCAATGGTGTCGGTTTGTCAACATTAATTTGTCTCAGATCCCAAATACAGGCGGTGCCATCTGTGGAGCTTGTAGCCATGATGTTCTCATTTTCCGAGCTGAAGTCTATAGTATTAATTCTATCTTCATGCAAATCATGTGAGAAGGAAGATTTTCCTGCTCTAACATCCCACATATTGATTCCCCCCCTACCCTCGCCAAAGTACAAGGATTTTACATCATGTGTACTCTGGGAGATGGTATATATACTGTACTCGCTAGAATAAACCAAATCAAATACTTCTTTCTCCACATCCATCAACCTGACAAACCCATCATAGCATGAGCTGTACATCTGCATAGAAATTGAAAGGATTCTTGACTAATAAACACTATAAAGGGGATTGAACCAAATAAAATAATGAACCACGGTAAGAACTGAAGAAAAGGTTAAGTTGTTAGGCGTGTACAGATACCTTAGATATGGAAAACTGGTTCATAACAAATCCAGAAACAGGAGCAGAATGTGGGTGGTACAGATAAATCCCATCACCATCCTCCTTCTTGCCATTAATATTCCAAAACCCAACATCTCCAAACTTGTTTCCAGTGACAACCATTTGCATATCACATGTTGGAAAAAACCTTAAACTCAGAATTCTCCCCGGCACCAACCTTGCTATATTCTCGGACTTCAATATCAATGCCTCCACGTCAACTGAACCCCGCAACCTTTTGCTGTCTTTTATCTCACAGTTCCCACTCTTCACAAAATTATCAATAGAATTTTCATCAACCTTGCACAATATGGACTTCCTAGAACATCCTGATACAATTTCTATGAATTTCTGGCCCAATCCATCATCACCTGTGTATGCACATCTCATTGCAAGAGGTCCTTGCTCATGAGGTGATTTTCTCAGTGCAAAGTTGGTATTCAACTGTGGAGTTTTCTTATTATGCATTCTGTAGTAAACTTCGTCCGTGAGACCACCCGCTGTGGCAGCATCAGGCGATACCCCACGAGACCTTAGTGATCGCCGCAGAACCACAGGAGTTTCTAATTTAGGCTTCTTCAACTGACTACGATTATAAGACTTACCCTGAACCCTGAAAAAAATTTCAAACCTTCAACATAGAAAGGACACTCAATCGAACTATCGAACACATCCACAATTTTTTTTTTCCTTCAAGTATAAACAAATACAATTGAATTTTCAAGTAATAAACAAATCAAGGACACTCACTAGAGCACAATCTCATCAGCAGGAAAGCAACCACAAATTATTCATACAAACAAATTTCTATGGAACAAATCCTCAAACAGGTAGAGAGTCACCCAATCATTCCGCAATAGACCAAGTGAAAAGATCATAAAATTTTCCCCTAATCTAATGGAAAGCAGATAAGAAACAAAACGCAACAAAAGATTCGTGGAGAAACATTACCTATCGCGTTTGGCGGCGACGGCGGATAGGTCGCTGAGTTTTGAGTGGATCTTGAGCGCCGCCAACATTTCGTCATTGCGCTTTATGTTTTCGAGCCTCCGCCGCTCGTACTCTGTCATTTTCTGATGGCCTTCCATTGCGCTTCACACAACGCCGGAGATTCAGACGAGCGTTTTCGGAGGAGGTAGGTTAGGTTTCTTTGAATTTCAACACAGGGAATTTGGGCGGCACGTAATAATTATAAAACGACCTAGAATACGAATTGGCGCGAAAATAAAACAGGGGAATGAGATTATGCCACGTGGCGTGTGCATGGCCGTTCTATTCGATTGAATAAAATCTTGAGCATGTTTAGATTATTAAAATTAAATTTAAAAATCAAAGTTACATGAATAGATTCAAATTCAATAGTTGGCATCCTTCCCTCAGTATATATGGAGATAAAGCATGTTAGGATACGTTAGATAGATATGATTTAAAAAAAAAGTATAAGAAAAAGAGTGATTGTTTTAACTTTGTATAATAGATTCACATCTATCAACACTTTTATTAGATTTTGGTATAATCCTTCTCTATTATGCCAATCTAAACACAAATCATCTAAGAGATTGAATACAATTGATATAAATATGTATTCAGACGACATACACATCTATATTTTATTAATGAAAGCAAATACATTAATAACAAGCGCAAGAAATAATTCTAATTAAAATCACTCGCACTATATACCTAACAAAAATACACAACTAAAACTACTTTTTATCTCATTTATCTTGAAAAAATTATTTCTCCCACTTGTTCTCCACGGGCAATTCTCCTAAGGGACAAGTTGTATCTACCTTCACAACATTGTTATTCTTCTTCTTCAACATTCACCTTCTCTCTCTTACACAGTGTAGTGTTGCTGGATGGTCTCAATGTCCAGTCCCTTCAACTTCACCACTGATTCCACATGTCCCTTGAGAGTGTGTAGCTCCCTCAACCTGCAACATTCAGACCACATCTAAGTACCAGGATGGCTAAAATATTACCATTTTAGCCTTGTGAGCATGACATTTCGGGAATGTGTACCCCACCATCAGGGCCCCCACCACCCTTGTCCGTGGATTGGTGGAATGAGTGTCTTATGGTGGAGGGCTCACTGTTTGACTGTGTTTGCTAGAAGTTCAAATTCATGAATTCGAACCCTCACTCTGCAGCTATCAGCTCAATTGGAAGGTCTTTCTATCCTTCTATCAAGGTGGTTTAAGTGATAATGTTATTTACCTAGCTATTTCAGCTCGTCTCTTTGCTTGCTCAGCAATTTCGGACAGTTCCTTGTAGCTCTTGTCTTGTTGATGTATGGTGGAGTTGTCGGTGAGGCCGTGGAGGGTACGTTGGGCAAGTGCCCATTGTGCTTCCCTTTGGCCCTTGCCAAAGTCCTTCTTGGTTGTGAATGCAGTCTAATTCATCACAAGAGATTAATCAATCATTAAATGAGACTTGTAATGAGACCAAATGATAAAATGACTTATTGCCGCCCTCGGTTGTGAAGAAAAACCGAGGGTAGAAGCATAAGCTCGAGTCAGACAGTGTGTCTGTCTCGAGCTTATTCATAAGTATATATACCTTGTTTTCGATCATGGAATCCCATGCTTTTCCACTTAGCCCGAAACGAGTCATGAATTTGAGTATGTCGAGTGGGAAGTAAGTGATGAGGCTGTAGATCCAGACGACTGCGGCCCAACCCCATCCCATGCCTTTCATTTTTGCAAATCCCCAGTTCGCATACACAGCTATGATTGTAGCCAACTGGGAATTACACACGTTCAAAATCTTGAATAAAGAATGCAGCTACTTAAAGAAGTTTAAACAAGCACTAACCAACTGAGCTATGAAGAAGGCACTGATGAGCAAGAGCCCCGGTCGTTCTATAAACGACCAGCTCCTTGATCTCGTGACGAAGATGAGAGCTTGACTGATGATGCTCACTTGAAGGTAAAGAGCAGCAGTTAGCTCATGTTCATTGTTCCTGATGGATCTCACTCCAAATGCATTCTACAAACAAATATGCCAATATTATTGATCAAATTAGTCTCATATGCTATTCTAACTTCACCAACGCATGTTTATTGAATGTGCAATGATTGTGTTGAAAGAACTTACAGAGAAGAAGTCGGTATCAGCTGCAAGATAAAAGAACACGACGGTCATGATAGCCATGTAGGTTCCAAGGACAATGCCGGTGGCGAAGATCTCCTTGAGCTTCCATGAATCGGGTACAGGGGACGGCTTCACTCTGTCCTTAGAGATGGTCATGATGGTTCCATCGTTAAGGATTGCAATCACCAAAACCATGAAGGGTGAGAAGTCGAATTTCCAGAGGAGGGCTATTAGCATGAATCCCATCACGATACGAATTGTGATGGAAACTGCATAGATGGTGTAGTTTTTCATCCTTTGGAAGATGGCTCGGCTTGTTAGAACCGCGCTGACAATCACACTAAGCCCCGGCTCGGTTAGAACAATGTCTGATGCACCTCTAGCTGCATCGGTTGCATCCGCTACAGCAATGCCAATGTCTGCCTTTTTAAGAGCTGGCGCGTCGTTCACACCATCTCCGGTCATACCACATATGTGCTTTTTGTCTTGCAGTCTCTTCACAATCTCGTATTTGTGCTCTACACATGAAAGAATTTGTCATCAGAAACACAGTTTCATTTTGCTCATTTTTGAATTTGATTGTTTGTTTCTTAGTCTAACCTGGAAAGACTCCTGCAAAGCCATCTGCCTTTTCAATGAGCTCATCAATGGGGATTGAAGCGATGGATTCGTCTTTGCTCTGACCAAGAAGGGAAGACGACGGATACATGTTGGTTCCCATACCAAGCCTCCGACCGGTCTCCTTACCAATGGCTAGCTGGTCACCGGTGATCATCTTCACGTTGACTCCGAGATCAAGAGCTTTTCTAATTGTCTCAGCACTGTCATGCCTTGGAGGATCAAAGAGAGGCAACAAACCAACAAACTCCCAAGGATCACCTACACTCTCTACCGTTTTCGCAGGAACACTCTACAACAGCACAAGTTCCCATTTATGCATTGTTTTCATTGTGTAAAAATGATGATATGTTGTTAGTTTGTATAAGTAAACTACTCACCTGTCGTGCGACACCAAGAGAACGAAGACCCCTGTTTGCAAAATTGTCGATGATGTCATGAGCTCTCTTCAAAACATCCCCTTTGAGTGCACAAAGTTCAATAATCTACAAAATCACAAGTAATTCTAAAAACAGGTAAGCCATTATGGACAGAAGAAGATAGAGTAATAATGTGTAAGAAGTTAGTATAGTCTTTACTTGCTCAGGAGCACCCTTGCTGCACCTATGCCAGTTTCCACTCGAATCATAATAAGTGATTGCCGTGCGCTTCTCCACCGGGTTGAAAGGCAAGAAATGCACCTCTGTGATACCAGCTCTTGCCTAAGAAAAACTCGCAACATATGAGTAAACAAAAACAACACTCTTTGTATCATCGACAATCAAAAGAGCTTCTATTTTCACACACCTCCTTCGGATCACTCAACATGTTAACAATGGAAGCATCAATGGCATCCTGGTTCTCAACCCTGGAGGCTCTTGCAGCCATCAATATGAGGGCTTCCTTATCCGTGTTCTTTGTGAATACCTCGATTAAGGTTTTATCCACTGTAAGCTTGTTGAGTGTAAGAGTTCCTGTTTTGTCACTACAAAGGACATCCATTCCTGCCATCTCCTCGATTGCGGTCATCCTCTTAGTGATGGCGCCCTGCTCTGACAGGCGGTGAGATCCTATTGCCATGGTCACGGACAAGACGGTAGGCATGGCAATCGGAATACCTCCAATGAGCAACACTAGTAGATTGTCAATTCCATCTCTGTACTTCCTCTTTTGAATGGGATACATTACTATAATCTCGATTATCATCCCCACAGCAATGGAACAGATGCAGAAGTTTCCAATAGCAGTCAACACCTGACAGTAAAACACAGTAATAATTCAGACACAACTTGATCATGATCAAGAAACAACATTGCCTTAAAGACATGATAATGGTCTACCTTTTGGAAGTGTCCAACATTGTTAGTGCTATCAACAAGATGAGCAGCTTTACCGAAGAAAGTGTGGACTCCTGTGGCGATGACCACTGCCTCGAGCTCTCCTTGCTTGCAGGTCGAACCGGAGAACACCTGATCACCAGGGTTCTTGGTCACAGGAAGAGATTCACCAGTAAGAGCTGATTGATCAATCTTAAGAGGATCTCCTTCCATGAGACGAACGTCGGCCGGGATGATATCTCCCAGCTTGACACTGATGATGTCTCCCGGAACAAGAATCGAAGCATCCTGCTCACCCCACTTGCCATCTCTCAAAACCTGTATATATTGCCAAAATGAATCACACATTGGTCATCCACATTGAATGACATAATCAAGATCATGTACCTTGGCTTTGGGAGCAAGACCAGCCATGAGTGCAGCAGCAGCATTTCCAGCATTATTTTCTTCAATGAAACTAATGGTGGAGTTGATTAACAGCAGCACTGTGATACCAAGAAAATCTTGCCAATCTGGAGGCTTCCCCTGAAATCAAATCGTGTTTCATCTCGTATTTCAACACTTTAATATTCAAAATCAAATCATAACATAATACTCCCACCGTCCCACCGAAAAGTTCCCATTTTATTATATAGGTTCCCATTTTATTATATTGGGCGTCTCATTCAAAGGTCCACATCTTACCCTTTTAGTAAAAGGCCCCACATATAGCACATCACTCACTACTAATACAACTACCCACTACACATAAAATAATAATACTCTTTAATCCACGTGAAAAAAACAAATGGAGATCTTATGTGCGTGCGGAGTTTATATTGCGAGTAATTTAATGAGAAAAGTGTATAAAGATGTTGAGTTAGTGTGCCTAAGCTTTGGTACAGAGGAACAATGAAAAGTGTTAAGTAATTAACATGGAGTATAAAAATACACAACATTAAACAAAATCAAAAGATTTTACCCCTCCATTTGCCAAAACAATGGCCATTATAGCAGCAATCTCCATAACCCATGATAAGGGGTTCCACATAAACCCCAAAAACTTGAGAACTTTGCTCTCTTTCTTCTCCTCAAGCTTGTTGGGCCCAAAAATTGTAAGCCTATTTGCCCCTTCTGCTGATGTCAACCCAGCCTTTGAACATTTTAGTGCAGCAAAAACTTCATCAATGGGGATTGTTTCCTGTACAGATCACAAATTTCTTGTCATATCCTCTTCAAACAAAACAACATAATTTCAGACCAAAAAGTTGGATCGACTTACAAGATCAACCGTTTCATTTTTAATGGCTTCCAAAGAATTATCCGAGGCCATTTTTGGTGATCAGATTTGAATAGAGTGAGAACCCCACAGTGGGAGGTGAAATGAGAGTGAAAAAGCCCTCTCTCTCTAGCTAATCTTCTTCTTCTTCTTCTTCCTACAGCCTATGATTTTCATACAAAATATGTCGATGGATTTAGTGTTGTCTTTTCAAGCCTCTCATGGAATTAGCCACAAACTATTTAGAGACCTTCTCTCACTTATATTTAGCCAATTTCCGCTGTTCCTTGAGCTCTCGATAATGGCGGAGGATCAAACATTTATAGTTATTTGTAAAAAATAAAATGAATTACATGTGTGTGGTAATCAAGGTTTTTCCACCTTAAATTGTGGAGTGACATTTATGACATTTTATGTTTGATCAAGATTCAGAGTAGCCGTTTCATTTGGTATAAAATTTGAACTTGTAGTCGCTCGCTGCTATTGAGTATTCATGTTAGTTGGTATAATATAGTCTGTAATATCAAATTTAAGACTTTATTTTTTCAAAATTTCACCCAAATAATTTTTTTTTTTAAATGCCACCTTTTGAACTTTTTCTCCTCTTTATTAGAAATTTAGAACGTATGCAGTGGTCTGCACTATGCATACATACATACATATATATATATATATATATATATATATATATATATATATATATATATATATATTTATTAGTAGGCTAATTATGTTGTGCAACGGTGCCTAAGATAGAGTACACCCACTTTAAAAAACGTATGCAAATATAAATAAAAATATATACAATTTAATTGTTAGTTTTTTTAATAAAAAATTGAGTGTTAAAAATATACAATTATTAAAAAAATATGTATACACTATTGAATAAAAAGTTATACACATATGGATGCTAGTTTTTTTAATGAAAAATTTAGTGTGAAAAAAGTATACAATTCTTAAGAAACACATATACAAATAGAATAACATGTATACAAAATAGAATAAAAAGTTATACACACATGGGTGCACCCTTACACCAGGGTGCACCTAATATCAACTCATATTAGTAAATAAAACATGTGAATAGTAGTAATGTTGTCACGTGCATGTAGGGTTATAGACATAGTCACAGAAGAAGTGGGTAGGTTAAATGTGATCACCTATTCCACATATGTGTTTTATCTCTAATTCCACTCATTAGATACATGTCACGTGTTACAATCAATGTCTAAACTAATGTCATATGCCCCAAGAATTTAATGATAAATAGTATGGTATTAGTTTTTATGTGTAGGGGGACCTCAAGTCGGTGTAGGGTTGCTGACATACACATGGTCGCAAAATAGGATTAATTATGTCCAAATTTTATTAAAATTACATTTATTCCAAAAAAATTATGGTGATCAGTGACATTTTTTTTAAATGAACTATTAAAAGTTATATTTTTGCTTAATATTTTATGTATTTTAAATATATACTCGATGTACTTTTAATAAATTTGGAATAATTACAAGTTATTAAATTTGGAATAATTACAAGTTATTCACATTCCATGTACGCTCTTTTGAGGTAATTTATTTTCATATGCATAACTCATAAATCATGCGAATTATTCGCAGACATACATTACCTATAAATTAGTATCAAATTATCATTCTCAAATCTCAATCAAACAGATTAGATATTTCCTAAATTTCATTTACAATAATTATTATCAAATTCACCTGTATATCATTCTCAAATCTCAATCAAACAGATTAGATATTTCCTAAATTTCATTTACAATAATTATCATTCTCAAATCTCAATCAAACAGATTAGATATTTCCTAAATTTCATTTACAATAACTCCAAAGTGGCCGTATTGTGTAAGACTATTTATTTTACAATCTAATTTGTTGTCACATTTTATTAAAGATATTTTTTTATTTGTGAATATTCTCATTTTTAATTTATTTATATTATAATTAGTTAATAAAATAATTTACAACACTATTATCATTTTTTATTATAAATATTATCACATTTATATTCATTTTATGAAAGTACATTTAAAATAGTATCACAAAAATTTTTAGGTGATGTTTGTTTCCGATTTTTAAAACTGGGAATGAACTTCAAAATCCACACAAAATCATCTCTACATACACTTACAAACCCTATAATCCACAACCTATATTTTATCTCCTCATTTAATATTCATTTTCTCTTTATTTCTCCTCTCTCCTCTTTTTTTTTTAATATAAATTAATACCTTCTTATATATTGATTTGACATAAAGTTAAAACATACTCTAATAAAAACCCAAAACAAACATACTTCCCTTGTCTCTAGATAAGAGTCTCATTTTACCATTTTTGTTGTCCCACCAAAAGGATCTCATTTCCTTTTTTGGAAGTATGAGACCCACCCACATCCACTAATACAATTAAAACATGGGGCTCATACACCCACTAATACAACTACCCACTACGTATTAAATAATAATACTCTTTAATCCACGTGCCCAAAAGCAAATGAGACTCTTACCAAGTAACGGATGTAGTATATCACTATTCATTAAATTTTCAAATCCCAAAATCCCTCAAAACAAACATATATCACTATTCATTAGATTTTCAAACCCTAAAATCTTAATTCTATTTCTTAACCAAACATCCCCGGACTTGAAACTTACATTTCCAAAAATAAATTGTTAACCAGTATTACTTTTTAGTTCAATGAAAGTCATTAATGACAAACTAGAAGTTATTGAAAAGTGGTAGTATTTTTTAACATAATTTTCAAAAATAAAAATGATTGAATTTTTTAAAATTGATTCATAATTTTAACAAAACTGTGCATTATTCTTTTTATTTAAAAAATTTGTATAATATCTTATTTTAAAAAGATAAAATACATATAAATTCAATTATATATATAATAAAGAACACGGATATTCCATTAAGGAAAAAAAAAACTATTTATGCAAAAAATTACATCGAGAATTTATTTATTTCAACCTTAACAATATTTTAATAGCATGGTTGTACTCATTTTCTTTTCCCTTTTTTATTTTTTTTATTTTTTAAATTTCTCTTAGTAAACTTAATGGGCCGCTCATAACACCTATGTAAAAGCCCATACATAAATGGACCTGCAGCATCTAAAGTCTGATAATGTCTGAAGCCCCACATCTCCATTAGCACGTGTGATGCAGTCCCTAAATCCCCAAATTGATGCCATACGAAGCTAGGGTTTCTTTTTGTTCCCTGTTAGGTTGGTTTGTTGTTTTAGGTAAACTCTGCGTGAATTAGTAATGAGAAAGTTAATTTTTTTAACATATATTGTGGATTAGACTCTTTTCTTTTAGGTTTCCTTGATCTTTTCCTTTGGGTGAGATTGATCTCTATTGGTGGGATTTCAAAGCATCATCTATCTTGATAGAACAGCAATGGGGTACCACTATCAATGGCATTCCAGTTTAGAAGAGATACTGTGCCATCGTTGTGGAAATGCCTGTTTATGGGTTATGGGGGAACATAGGAGTTGAAGGTTTCCGAATCAGCATGAAATTGGGGGTTAATCCATTTATCTGTATTGGGGTTTAATGCTGGCTATCATGTTGTTAATCAGCATCTAACTGTTTCCACATATTTGTATGCTGGAAGTAATTGGATTGGATATGATCAACTTCTATTCTTATGAAATCTATTTTACCTCGTTTCGAAGGCACTAGAGGCTATCTTTTTTTTTGGGGGCACTTGGTTAGGTAGCAACTGGAGTCTTGCTAGAGCAGGTATGGTCTAACTATATCAGATTCTATGTTTTAGTTATACTATGCTGTCTCGAAATCATGTCTATGTTCTGTTTGTGCATTATTGTAGCTTTAACGGCAATTGGATAGTGGAAATTGATTGTGCAAGACTGCAATGATCCAAAGACGCCATACGTTGCTCTATCTGTAAAAGATAAGTTTTACTCTACTTTGTTTTCTTTCGTATCTGATTCAAGAGAACTGGTTTGAGTGTTCTGTAATACTGCTTTTCCTTTTGTTTATGTAGCTTTCTTTCGTATATGTCTCCTTCAAATAAATACGTACTACAGCTACATGTATTGTATTCAGACTAATGCGTTTTAATAGCCAAATGGAACTTAACAAAGAAAACTAGATACATATGAAGGAAAGACATTCAACGAAACTGGTAATTCTGATTAATACATTTGTCTAGATTCACCATTGTTGTTACTTATTGGCGCTTTTTCCTCAGAGAGACCATGCCTTTGAAGCTGCAAGAAAGAACATTACCATTGTAAATTTGAGATTAGGCAAAACCCACACTTAGTGCAGACTCTGTCTGTATTTTTCATAATGCATCTGAGAAAATCTTGAGACAGTGTGAAAACATGGCTTGTATAACACGTCTCATTCTCTTAATTATATGTTATGAACAAACTCGAATCCTCAAATCAGTCTAAAATTTAGAGAGAATAAATTGTCTTAACTTTTTTTGGGATCATTAGCTCTAGAATTTTGTATGGTCAAGCTTAGTCAGAGTTTTATCTAAACTCATTGCATCCTATGTACATTGAGTTACCTAATTATGCTTTAATAATTATTACATATCTTATATACATGCATGTTGCATGTGTCTAACATTTTATTACGTCTCTCTACTTGATGCTTTATGTCACTAAATGAATCATGCAAAATCCTCTTAGGTAGAGGCAAATAAACGTACCTTTTTTCGAGATTTTCCACTTGTAATCACCATTAATTGCCCAAAAGAAGTATCCACGGAGTCTTAGGCTTCGAGCATAACCAATCTTCATACTTACAGTTTTAGTGTCATCGTATCCAATCCAATTATCCCCAGCAACTGAATAAACTGACACAGTCTCTAAATCATGCACCACTTTAGCCTTATTATCTTTATTAAACTTTACCACCTCAGCAAAAGTTAATACTCCTGTTTTATCTGGGCCTGGACCCGCAGCAATTGCCGGTGCTCCAATCCCAAATAATCTAGGGTCCTTGAGCTGCCACGTTCTCCCGTACAATGGTAACCCCATGATCAGCTTGCTTCTTGGCACCCCAGACCGGATCCATGACCCAATCCCATAACTTGTGCTAATATTAGTTTTCGGGTCAAATAGTGCTGCGTGAGCTCCCGTGAAAGAAGTATCCCACGCTCCATGATAGTCATAGTTCATAACATTAATCCAATCAAGATTCTTGCTTATAGAAGCTGCTGGATAAGCTCGGTTTGGGCCGGAAAGAAATGTGTCGGAGGAGTAATACACGGCGGCTGTGAGGAGAAGTGGTGGCCGGCTGGTGGTTTCCGCCTCCTTCTGGACCTCCACGCGCCACTCATCTAGTAAAGCCCTCAAGTTCTCCATGTCTGTGATATTTTGAGGCCACTCCCAGTCTAGATCTATCCCATCAAATCCATACTTCCTTGCCACATCTATACTAGAATGAATGAAAGCTGAGCGTGACAACGAGCTGGACGCCATGCTAGAGAAGAAATCCGCCCCTTCAGCAGCGCCACCGACAGAGAAGATTGTCTTGACAGGAGGCTTCTTTGCATGGAGAGTCGAAGTGAACTTCACAAGCTGGAGGGCTTGTGCTTGGTCAACGTGGAACTCGAAGGTGACATCGTTTGGAGTTAAGAATGCATAATAGATGTGAGTGTACAGCTCTGTTTTGATGGAAGATGGGGGAAGATTTTGAACCCATGAAGGGTAATAGACTCCTTTGATCACACGAGAGTCGTAAGCGATAGCAGACGATGCAGTGAGAATCAAGAGCACTGCGTGGATGCACAGTATGTGGGTTTTCAGAGCTGCTGCCATTGTTAAAACTTGGCAATGCTTGGGATATGGAGTGAGAGAATGGGGGGAGAGAGAGGATAGGAGCTGGTTTTATAAGAGATTTTTAATTAGGACGTATGAATGGAGCTGGGTTGTATTGTTTATATAATGTAATGTTTTGGATAGATGTGTTTATATGTATGGGTAGGGTACTTTTCTTTGAAGTTGAAAAGACTAATAAAAATATCAGTATTATTAGGGTTTGAAACATCAAATTGTTGAGTAGTAGTACTTTCACCCTCTGGATAGCCGTCCTCATTATTTTATTTTATTTTTCATTTATTATTACAGTATTATTTTAGCAAAACTTTGGACCCGTTCAAACCATAATTCTATTTATATTATATTATACTTATTAAAATAGTATTTACAATTTATGAAGGTCTGTTATTATGTGTTAAAATAAAATAGAGAGTGGGTGTGAATTTGGTTCATAATAAATCCTATTTTTGCAAAATAATTTTTTAAGATAGAAATTATTTTTAAGAGATAAATTATTTTTTTTAATAAAAAAGTCACCCTAAAATTTTTCTCAACAAAAATATAAAAAATTATAATATATCAGAGCTTGAAAAGTGGAGTATTTTTTATTAGAAGAGCAATGACTCATCTATGTAAAAAGAAATTTTTTTATATATTAAAGATAATCGGTAAATTAGAGTTAATGTGTGAATCCGATACCCCAATAAAATAATATTATATTGGATATTTGTTTGAGGTTATTTTAATCATTCTTAAATAAAATTATACAGTATATGAAATTTGGCCAATCTTTACATTCTTTTTCCCCTCTTTTTACATTAATTATAGTATTGTAAAATGAATAGGTTTTGGACATAGTAGAAGAGCGGCACCATTCTCTTTCAAGATCAATGGGTTGATGTCAATTCATGAATTTTATTATTTTATAGTTATTTATTTATATTTTACTTCCACCAAAATAACTTTCACTACAAACATTCATTTTGTATCTTACATATGTATAATTTGAAACCAACCATTTGGACAATTCTTTTTGACTCCTTTCCCTTGTCACTATGATCATTGTCTTGAAACGAGAGAATTAAGGAAACTAAACATTATTAATTCTTCTATTGCTTTAGGTAATGACTTAAGAAAACAGTTTTTTTTTTTTGGGTATTATTTAGGGGAAATGTCACTTTAAAAAAATCAAAATCAATTTGAAAAATATTATAATAAGAAAGTGAAGATTGAAACTTTGACTTCCTATAATGGAAGGATTTTCGGGGACTATTAAAAAAAAACAATGAAAAGATATTAAAATAATTAGTTCTAAATTGTAGGATAAGAAGAATTATTTGCTTAAAAGGGGCACACTATGTTCTAGGAGTATTTTGATTCTCACAAATGGGCCTTAGGCCCATAAAGCCCATTATCTCTGAATTGCAACATGGTCTATGGATAAGAAATAATGATATGGCTGATCGCTAGAGGCAGACATCTCACTAAGGATCGTGTTTGGTTCCTTAATGGAGATAGAGAGTATGGATTTTGTATCCGTCACACTGAGACGGCTTCATACTTGTTCTTTCTTTGTCCATTTGTAGCGAAGGTGTGGAAGAAGGTGAAATGGTGGTTGTGATGGAGTAGGCAGACTTTAACCTACAAAATAAGTGGGCTTCTCTTCAGTTGAAAAAGAGATTAACGTTAGCACTTGCTATCTGCGTGGTGAGAGTGTGGGATCACAGAAATGCAGTCCTATTTGATAATGCTAGCGCCTCTACGACGCAACTAGCAGATCGAATCATCCTAAAAGTGTGTAGATTAGAGTTGTTATTATAATTTCTTTGGGCTCTTGCCTTAGTTTTAGGGTGATTTGCTTTTGTTTGAAGTTGTAAACTTTTGAACTGCAGTCTGAATAATATTTACATTTTTTAAAGAAATAATGATATAAATTTATTACTCCCTCCGTCTCACGTATTTTTACTCACTTTCCATTTTGGGGTGTCCCACATATTTTTACCCATTCCATTTTTGGCAAAAATACATAATATTTTATTACCTACTTTATACAATCCTAACAACTTTAATTACTTTTTTACACTTTATTCATCATTCTCAATAACTTTATTCACTTTTTCTTTTTAAATTACAAATTTATCCCTACTTTCTCTTACATTATATATTAAAAAAATAAAACGTTTTAATCTCCGTGCCCGTACAAATGGGTAAAAATACCCGGGACGGAGGGAGTATAATTTTCTTGCATTTTCTTATTACTTCATAAAACTACTTGCTAATCTTGAAACTAATGCATCCATGATCCAACTCACTAGTTCACTACATATCATGAACTTAAATTAGTAAATAAAATAATTTTATATTATTAAATTAAATTTATTAGAGCAACATATATGAAATCTAGAGCTTGTATCTTGTAAACTCAATCCAGCAGGTTGATTTTATTAAAATTATTTTAGTACATGAAAATTAGATATTAAGGTGATAAAAAAACTGAGACAAGAAACAATATATTAAAATCCAATCATTTTATTGATCAAACTCATTTATACATTACAAAAGATATCGCTTAGTGGCAAAGTCTCATGAGTTGTAAAAATTTGGGGAAAAAAAATTGAAAATAAATACTCAAAAACGAAGTCAGTTCTGCTAGCCCAATAAATTCATGAAACCCTGTCAAGTAAAAAAAAAAAAAAATCAAAAACACAAAAACAATTTAAAAAATAAATTCAAAACCAACTTTGATGATCAGCATTTTGGAAGATCGGACGGCGGAGGAAGCAGCTTCTGATTGGGTAGTTTCCCATCCAACACCAACCACGCCATTTTCAAACCCCAGCTGGTGTGCACTTCCAGGTGGCAATGCATGAACCATACCCCCGGGTTATCCGCCAAGAACCGGATCGCTACCCACCCGCCCGGCGGCACGCCCACCGTGTTCCTCTCCACCGGGTCCACCAGGTTGAATGTCTTCGGGTCCTTGTTCGGGTCGTAGTTCCCGAACCCCTGGCCCACCACGAAGAAGTTGTATCCATGGAGATGGAGCGGGTGGCTCTCCGCCCCGAGAATGGTGGTGTCCTGCATCACCAGCTCCACGCTCGTGTTGTACGGCAGCACCATCAGCTTTGTCCCGTTTCCGACCATGGTGTTGTTGGGCGGGTTTCCGGTGTAGTTAAACCACTGGAGCGGGCTGAAGGGGAAATCCGGGCTGTAAACCCCCTTGGACTGGCCCGTAAAGTGGGCCTGCAGGAGGGCCGTGGTGGGCTGCACGAATGATATGTTGCTCACCGATGCTGCAAACTTGGTGCCGTTTGGGCCCTGACAGCTGGACTTGTTGTGATGGTCGCACGGGCTGGTCCCCAATCCCACCGTGAACAAGAACCGTCTGTCCACCTTCTGTGGCACCTTAGCAGGATACTCACCACTTGCTAAGCTGCGCAGCTTGTTGGTGAAGTTGGTCACGAATGAGGTGTCGTTTAGGGGTGGCAGGACTGGCTTGTAGAGTGGGAGATTTTTGGTGGAGCCGAAGAATGGTGATTCGTATTCTAGGATTCCGGCTACCGTGGAGTTGTCGAAGGTGCCTTGGCCGGTGACGTATGGCCTGGCGGTCATGAGGAATGTGGCTGATGGATGATTATGTTTGGTCTTGAGGAGAACATTGGTGGTTTGTCCTGGTGTTATGAGAATGGTGTCGGTTTCGAAGGGTTTAACGTAGACTGAGTCCGCGTCCACAACGGTTAGGGTGTGGTTGGCAATGCTGAAGAAGAGCTCGTCATTAAGTGCAGCGTTGATCATTCGTAGGAGGTAAGTCTTCCCTGGTTTCACCTTCAACTTGAATGTATCTGCCACCATTTATATAAGTGTAATTAGATTAATTTCATTCGTACACGTGTGAAATCTGGCGAGAATTAGAAGTTGTACCTTTGGCGGAGCAGTTGTAGAGTGGCCCTGGAAGGCCATTGATGGTGTAAGCGTCAGATACATTAGGACCTCCTCCTGTCTGTAAGGCTTGCTTGATTATGGCTTCAGTATCAACATTGAACCATTCTCCTACACACATCATCATCATCATTATGACAGAGATATTTTAGAATACTAAATATTATATGTACATGTGGTTGGATGAGTGGATGTATGTATGGTTACCAAATATGATGGGGACTTCCTTGTATGGTTTCTCAAAAGGGTAGGGCACATTTTTCTTAGGAAGGATGATAATGGGGCCATAAAGAGTGGATCTAAGCCATGATATATGTGCATGCCACCATAGAGTTCCTCTCTGCCCCGTTATGGTGAAATTGTACACGTAGCTCTGCCCTGTCTGAATCGGGCATTGTGTCACATACGCCGGTCCATCCGCCCATCCACTCCGTAGTTGCCTAATCCCATGCCTACATTCATCAACCATTACTTAAATATCAACTTTTAAAAGATCAATCAATATCTATCTAAGTAAACTAGATACTGATATATATATATATACCAGTGGATGGAGATGTTGTTAGAGACATGATTAGTGACTTTTACGACTACGTGGTCGCCCTCCCTAGCTATGATACGAGGACCTGGAAACTTGCCATTCACAGTGACAATGTTTCTCGTGTGGCACAACCTTGTCACCTTTTGCATCTTGATCTGCAGTAGAAGATACAAAGACGAATGTAACAGGAAATGTACATTAATGTCGATAGAATACTAATCAGTGGTACGTACGTTGAAGTCGTAGTGTCTTGTTTCAGCCTGTGCATGGCGAGGAAGGAAGAACAACACGACGAATGCAACAAAGAATGCTGCAGAAACCAGCAATGGAGATGCACCCATTGAAAAACCTTAGTACTTAAGATTAATGAGTGAATTAGCCTCTTTAATTCTTTCCTGTTTTGGTGGGTAGTACTATTGGAACAACAATGCAACTGAGGTTTTATAAGGGTGTTTGGTTGATTAGGTGATGAGAAATTGAATAATTTATAAGGGTGGGAGATTGAAAATTTTCATAATATCACAAACTGTAGTTGGAAAACAACATTAGAGTGGTGTCAAAGACAACCTAGAGTTGTTTTGACACACCCCATCCCCCAGAGACAAGATTTAAAAATAATTCTCTACAGAACAACTAATTATAAAACATATGTCAACATTGATTTAATCTGCCAACTGATGGATGCATGTAGTAGTGATCGTGATATTGTACTGTACCTTTTTTATTACCTACTCTAATGAAGTAACATATTGCAAAATCACTCCTACGTCTACTGTTCTTAATGGCTAAGAACAGTCATAGGTGGAATTCAACTTTAGAGATTAGATAATTTAATATTATCATCTTTTGTCCCAGTTTTAACTGATTAACTTAACAGAGATAATCAAAGTTGAACCAGAAGCCTGAAGTTTAATTAAATTAAGGGGTACCTCTCTTTAGAAAGGGTAATGAGAAAAAATTAATATTTCTATCATGCATGGTATGAGAAAGGGAATTCAAATTTTTCAATGATTCTTATTGATCCAATGACTACTCAATTTTCTTTATTTGGTAAATATCAAAATTAGTCCCGTAAGTATGATCGATTCCAACTTTAGTCTTTTATTTTCAGCAATTCTCAATTTTGGTTCTTTTAGTCCACCTTTGGTCATTTTTCAAACTTTGGTCCTCTTTAGTTCACTTTTGGTCCAAAATTTATACATTTAGGACATTTTTTAAAATAAAGGACTAAATTTGAACAAAAAGAAATATGATTAAATTTGAACTAAAAGGACTAAAATTTGACAAAATATGACCAAAATTGAGAATTGTAAATGATAAAAGATTAAAGTTTGAATTTGTCATACTTACAGGACCAATGATAATATTTACTTTTTAATTTCATTCTAATTACCATTATTCTCATTTATGATTTCAGAATTTGAACCAAAAATTAAGGCTCCTATGAAATTAAAAAGAATGTAATTATAACAACAAGAGCTATTGAGTCTGCAAATTGTTACTCTTGAGAGTTATTTTGTAATTTTTCTGAAGGGCTCATATAGTGTTCGGTATTATATTTATTACAACCCTATATTCTAAGGGATAATACTTATGCTCGATTGCATGAAAGTATCTCTCTTAAAGTTGAGTGATTAATTAATAGTATAATTATCAATTGATTTTGAGTAGTAATATGCTCGATTAGATTGAATTCATCCATACACGTATAAAATTGGCCTCATATGACTCTTAAAATATACTCCCTCTGTCCCGTTCATATTGCACTGTTTACTGTAGCATTTGTGAGAGCTTTATACAGTCAAACGGTGCAGTTTGACCGGAACGGAGGGAGTATGCATATATACAAAAATGAGAATGATATTCATGTATTTTATTTGAGGAAGAGCTAAGAAGCTCGATTTGGTGGGTGTAGAGTTGTCAAACGACTGTAGCACGCTTCTAAAATACAAGTACGTAATTAACAAATTACGTATACAAGGATATTTAACTTTCAAGCGATTTCCACCCAAGCAACCCATAAACCCTATTAATTAATTTTATCTAGTAGAATATAATTAATAAATCATGTTTTCTAATTTTTCATTTCGTGACTTAATAATATGAGAATGTTAATAGTTGTAAACTTGTAAAACTTATATATACATATTATTTTGTTGTTACCTTTTGGCCTTTGTCATTGATATTTCTTTACCAATAAATAATAATAATATGCAAGCAAATGAAAACATGCAAAAGTTAGAAAATGAAACAATAGGACTTTTTTTCCTTTTACATATATAATATTTATATTTTTTTCTAACAGGTTTAATTTTCATTAATTTTGTTGGTATGCGCCAAATATATAATGTACATTAAATGATATAAATATACAATAAATTTCTTATGAAATCGGCCGCAACAATAACATCTTATTTTCTTGATTAAATATCATATTTTATTAAAGATATTATTCCTTTTCGTATCATATATTAATGGTTAATGAAGTGAATTATAAGATTATTACTTTTGCCTATAAGGTGTTTTACTAAAAAAAATAGTTGGATTAGATGATGAAACAACTATTTATTCTTAGACTTTAGTGGATGAATAATGTGTATTAATAGAATTTCTTAGAAACATAAATGTTGCAACTAATACTTGCAAATTTTAAATTTTTTTTGGGCCATTAGATTTTTTAATTTCCAACATTTTATATATCTAAGTGAGTTCTGGGCTCATGGCCCATATGAGAAAAATCCAAGCCCAATAACAATTTTCTAGCTGGATACACCACATATATATTCAATCATTATTCATGGACATGGAGTTAATATCAATTTCGATCTTCTAAATTTCTAAGTTTTGTTGAATCCAATTTTGTTTATTTCACTTTTAATTTTTCTAATTTTAATTGCGATTTCCTTTAATCACGTACTCAACTAAATATATGTGTACTAGTTTCTTGTATTAATGTGAAATTTTTGTGGTCTCATTTTTAACTAAAAAACCAAAATAAATAAATAAAAATATTTATATTTATGGGACGTTTTTTTTTTTTTTGTTATAAAAATAAAATATTATCCAATGCTTGGTAGGAAATTGCTTGAAACTTAAAATATCGAGGTATACGTATCTGGTAAATTACTTGTATGTATGGGAACCTGAAACATTAATTGACAACTCCACAGCCACCAAATGTAGCAATTGCTCCCATAAAATACGTATATATCTTAATCATGCACTACCAATAATATATATATATATATATATATATATATATATATATATATATATATATATATATATATATATATATATATATATATATCTTTTTAGTACTAGTCTACTAGTGATGGCTTGATGATCTTTTATAGTTGATTGAGTTAAGTGATAAACTTTAGAACCAACTTCAAAAAAGTTAAAACAATTAAATTTTTATTAAAATCAAAACGGAAATTAACAAGTTATTGGGCCCGAGGCAAAATAATAAAACTATGAAATACTTTCTTATGATATGTGTTTATTATAGTAATAGGAGAATAATAGTGAAATGAATAAATTCATTATTAAAGTATATTTATTAATTATATAGGTAAAGTATAAGTAAAATATGTTTATTAATAGTTAAACTATATATATTTATAGTGAATCTTATTATAAAATTTAAAATTATGTTTAAATTCATTATTATCATACTTTATAAACACATACTTTAATTAGCAATAAGCGATATTTTATTTATATAATAATCATATTTTAACATTTCTCACCAATCATCTCACACTAAAATCGTCTCGCAATTATGGAGTATATAATTCAATTATAGTTGCGTAATTTACAGTAATTCTGAAAATGCACCAAGTATAATACATTAAATCATGAATGTTTTTATTGAATACAGCTAATTCATTAAATCATGAATGTTTTTATTGAATACAGCTCAATATGATGTTCAGTTGGAGTCTCCATATATTCATAATTTATGGTAATTATATTATATTAGTATTTCTAATCTACAACAGTCAAAATTAATAATTAGGGTCCTTCAGGTGGCTTTCAATGTTATGTCGTGTACCAATTTTTTACTCTATATTTAGTCAGTTCAGTTGAAAGATTAAGAAACGAGCTAGTAAAAGCATTAATTTTCAGTCCTATAGCTAGTGTGATACTTATGTGTATAATAAAAAATGTATATAAATAAAATGGTGTACATCATTTTTAGTATATCTCACCACCCTTATCTAAGTACATATTTCAAGTGACTAATGAAGAAGATTTTAACTGTACTTTTTAAATGGCTTTTATTTATTGTTTTGTTGTACTTATTTTGAAATTGCAATATGGGCTTAAAGTGGCTGAGAATATATCAAAATTTGTATTTTAAGTATAATCAATTTTAATTTTAATATTTTATTTTTTTGAAATTCTCAATCTTTTTCTTTTTTCAAATTTAATCATTTTATTAAATTTAGTCTAATTTTTTGTCCAAATTTAATTTTTATCAGAATTTGCCCAATTTTTTTATTACAAATTAGAATAAAAAAGAATTAAATCTGAGAAAAAAAGGACAAAAGTAGGATAAATTATTATCAAATTTAAGAGTTGCAAATAAAAAAAAATTAAAATTGGAGTTGATCGAAATTTTTCAATTTCTTATGTGTAAAAGGTAGCTTATGTAAAATTTCACATTGGATAATTCTCATGCTCATTTTATTTAATAATATGTTTATTTTCCTATAAAAAAATTGGAATTGATCAATATTTAAATAAATATTTTTCATAAAGTGGCTTAAGTAAAAAACTCATGATTGATTGCCCTTGTTATGGATAGTTTTTCATACCTAAATCAAATTCTACCTAAAACGGTCAACTTGATGATTGTAAGACTTTTCCACCTCCCTTAATGTAACCATAGGTTTAAATTAAGAGATATTTTAGGTACAATACATATTCTATTATTACTATTAGATGCATGAGTTTAAAATTAATACTAATAGATATAAAATTATACTGCACAAATTCAATTTTACCCTTTTAATGTATTCTCTACACAATTTTACCTTTAAAATTTCAACAAATTGTATAATCATCCCGTATTTATTGCCCGTTGATATTAATCTCTCCTTATCGATGTACAATTTATGACAATTAAACTTTTAAGTAAATAAGATTATAAATATGTTGAACAATTGGTTATATTTCTGTATAACCTTTGAATAAGGCTGCACAACCTAACTGGATGTTATTTTGTGAATCACATTTCTTGTAGATATGCACAATATAATTATCAAAAGTAAATAATTTTGCAGGATATATTAAATTATGTCTAAATATTATTTGCTATGTTATGTTTTTGTACATTACATTGTAGTGATTTATGCTGCACAATCGATTACATTACTGCACAACCCTTTAAAATGTCTGCACAATCTATTATGTTGTTGCACAATCGTTGGCATCCTTCCACGACCTCTTATCATCTTAACCCTATCTCCACTAAAATTGAAAAAGCAGCCTGCATCACAATTATCGGTGATATAGCATTGCGAATGAAGCCGCTTGTTGAGATGCTGGAAAATGCCAATAGCACCAAAAGATGTCATGGCAGCAATCATGGAGGACTCAGTGACGATGTCCATGGCCGAGGAGACGCAAGGAGTAGTAAGAACATGTTTTTAGTGAGGTTGGTGGACAATGAAACGGCGTCAGTCGAGAAATCAACGTAGTGAAAAAGAAAGATTACATCATTGCATGTGTAGATGTAGCCCTGGTTGAATAACCATACCACAGAATTCCGTAATTATGAAAGCTCCATCCATCGCTTCTAATGAGAGAGTTGACGCAAAGAGTGGGGTTATAGACGTGTATTTATTTCTGTGGCCTCTCATCAGTTGAGATAATAAAGGAAATTAGATAATATTGAGATTTTATTGTGATTTGGTTGATATTAAATTAGGGTTATAATGGACATATCATTATACTTTTTTGTATTTATTAGTAATGATTTAAGTTGAACGTATTTAATAATAATAATCTTAACTAAAGGTGTACTACACAGTAATTATTCCTTAATTAATCATACATATATTCATCAATCCCACTAATAAAATATATCAAAATCCTAGAGCAATTAAGCTTCATATATATATCTAATTTATGGAGTATTAATTACTAAAGTATTAAGTTTTGTCACATCAATGAAGTGGGTACAGTTGATACACGCATGGATCAGTTAGCAGATTAAATCAATGTTTATAGAGTTTAGACAGATCTGCTTCACATTTGTGCTGATGAGATAGCAATTCTTTATTCTTGATTGGGAGGTGGGGTGGGGGTGGGGTGGGATCAATATCCATTTCAAAGTTATTTTGACATGGAAAGAGTGTAAGGGTCAAAACACAACTAGGTTGTCTTTGACACCACTCTAATGTTGTTTTCCAACCACAGTAGCCCCTAGAAACACACATAAAACTATATAGTATATATATCAATTTTACTTAATTCTTCATCACCTAATCAACCGACCAACCACCTTGCTATAAAACCTCACTCCCATTGTTGTTCTAACACAGTACCCTCCCAAGAACATAACACACAATATTCCTTAAGAACCTTCTAGATCTTTCTTGCACCAAAGAAGATTGGGTTCTACTGCATCTCCATTACTTGTTTGTGTAGCATTCTATGCTGCATTCATGGCCTTGTCCCTTCTTCCTCACCATGCACAAGCTATTACTAGACATTACCACTTCAATGTATAGCCAATTTATTGGAATATTTATAAGTTTCTTGCATGGTTTGATCATTTTCCATTCAATGATCTTCTTTTGATTGTTGCAGATCAAGATGCAAAAGGTGACCCGGCTATGCCACACCAGAAGCATTGTCACTGTGAACGGCATGTTTCCGGGGCCTCGTGTTGTAGCGAGGGAGGGCGACCGCCTTGTTATACGAGTCACTAACCATGTCCCCAACAACATATCCATCCATTGGTACATATATATATACACATTTTAGTTGATTATGACTTCCTAAGATTAATATTTTTACTGAAGATGTGTTGATGAATGTAGGCATGGGATTAGGCAGCTACGGAGTGGATGGGCAGATGGACCGGCATATGTGACCCAATGCCCCATCCAGACGGGGCAGAGCTACGTGTACAATTTCACCATAACGGGGCAGAGAGGAACTCTATGGTGGCATGCACATATATCATGGCTTAGATCCACTCTTTATGGCCCCATTATCATCCTTCCTAAGAAAAATGTGCCCTACCCTTTTGAGAAACCATACAAGGAAGTCCCCATCATATTTGGTAACCATACATACATCCACTCATCCAAACACATGTACATATAATATTTAGTGTTATAAAATATCTTTGTCATAATGATGATGATCATGTGTGTAGGAGAATGGTTCAATGTTGATACTGAAGCCATAATCAAGCAAGCCTTACAGACAGGAGGAGGTCCTAATGTATCTGATGCTTACACCATCAATGGCCTTCCAGGGCCGCTCTACAACTGCTCCGCCAAAGGTACAACTTCTAATTCTCGCCAGATTTCACACGTGTACGAATGAAATTAATCTAATTACACTTATATAAATGGTGGCAGATACATTCAAGTTGAAAGTGAAACCAGGGAAGACTTACCTCCTACGAATGATCAATGCTGCACTTAATGACGAGCTCTTCTTCAGCATTGCCAACCACACCCTAACCGTTGTGGACGCGGACGCAGTCTACGTTAAACCCTTCGAAACCGACACCATTCTCATTACACCAGGACAAACCACCAATGTTCTCCTCAAGACCAAACATAATCATCCATCAGCCACATTCCTCATGACCGCCAGGCCATACGTCACCGGTCAAGGCACCTTCGACAACTCCACGGTAGCCGGAATCCTAGAATACGAATCACCATTCTTCGTCTCCACCAAAAATCTCCCACTCTACAAGCCAGTCCTGCCACCCCTAAACGACACATCATTCGTGACCAACTTCACCAACAAGCTGCGCAGCTTAGCAAGTGGTGAGTATCCTGCTAAGGTGCCACAGAAGGTGGATAGACGGTTCTTGTTCACGGTGGGATTGGGGACCAACCCGTGCGAACATCACAACAAGTCCAGCTGTCAGGGCCCAAACGGGACCAAGTTTGCAGCATCGGTGAGCAACATATCATTCGTGCAGCCCACCACGGCCCTCCTGCAGGCCCACTTTACGGGCCAGTCCAAGGGGGTTTACAGCCCGGATTTCCCCTTCAGCCCGCTCCAGTGGTTTAACTACACCGGAAACCCGCCCAACAATACCATGGTCGGAAATGGGACAAAGCTGATGGTGCTGCCGTACAACACGAGTGTGGAGCTGGTGATGCAGGACACCACCATTCTCGGGGCGGAGAGCCACCCGCTCCATCTCCATGGATACAACTTCTTTGTGGTGGGCCAGGGGTTCGGGAACTACGACCCGAACAAGGACCCGAAGACATTCAACCTGGTGGACCCGGTGGAGAGGAACACGGTGGGCGTGCCGTCGGGCGGGTGGGTAGCAATCCGGTTCTCGGCGGATAATCCGGGTGTATGGTTCATGCATTGCCACCTGGAAGTGCACACCAGCTGGGGTTTGAAAATGGCGTGGCTGGTGTTGGATGGGAAACTACCCAATCAGAAGCTGCTTCCTCCGCCGTCCGATCTTCCAAAATGCTGATCAAAATTGGTTTACTTTTGTTGACACAAATAACTCATGAGCTTACTGGTTTCTCCAGTTTTGCCGCGCTGACTGACTTCATCTTAATTCCTGAGTGTGCATATTTCAATTTTTTTTAATTTTTTTCTTTTGGAATTGATGTTTTGTAAACTGTAATGTCATTGAGTTTCAATAAAGTGCCTGAATTAAAATAACAGCATCCATTAAAATAACTCTTCCATTTTCTTTTTTTAATTTTATAATGTAAGTTGGACAATACAGAAGTAGTCCATCCATCCCAATAAAATGGTTTATCCTTTTAGTTAGATTATTATCTCATAAAATATTCATCCTGCAAATATATAAATACGGAGTACTAATTAAATTACCTAAGAAAATTAAATTATCGTCAAAATCAATAATATTAATATAAATGAATTACTTTTTTTTAAAATAACTTTAAACAATTGTGATGATTGAAACGTAGTATATATACTAGTAATTAGAGTTAATTGCAAAAAAAAAAAACCACGAATTTTACATCTATTGCAAATTAATCCTTACTTATGAGAAATTGCAAAAAAACACCACCTTTAAGTATTGTTGTAAAATAAACCCATTTTGTGACTAAGAGTAGGGTTATTTGAGTTTATTTTGCAACAATACTTAAAGGTGGTGAGTTTTTTTTGCAAGTTCTCAAATGTGAGGATTAATTTGCAGTAAGTGTAAAGTTCGTGATTTTTTTTTTGCAATTAACCCTAATAATTACTCCCGCTAGTCACAATGTATCAATTTTATCATTTTTTACGTTAAATCAAAATTCAAAAAGTGTTAATTTTTAGTTTTTGGTAAAATAGTCTCACAAGAGGCTCACTACATCTCTTTAATACAATTACCCTTCATGTATAAAGTATTTGATCTGTTTTTTACTTTGTGTTGGTAGATCAAGTTGAATTCCCTGTTATATTTCCGGTGTTTCATTGGTGTTTCACAACATAAAAATATTATACCCTACAAATGACCATTAAACCCTTGGGGTAAGTATTAAATTTTGGGCATTGATTGTGCCACATGTCAATCATTTAATTTATGAAACAGTAGATGAAACACCATTGTGAAACAAGTGATCTTCCAAACGAAAAACAATATTGATTGTGAAAGTTTATCTTCCAAAATTTATCTTATCATTTATTGCTGATTGTTTCCAACTTCATGAAATTGCTCTTCATTTGAAAAAATAAAAATAAAATTTGCGTTTGTGTTCCAGCGTGATCCCTTATTCTAAACGTACAACATCGCATTTGGTTAAGATTTTTTTTTTATTTTTTTTTATTTTTGCCAATTCTTTATTCAGTTGATGCAGTACAATTTTTCAAACACTAAATATATCATCTTACAAAAAGCATGCAATAATACTCTGAAGATGAAATTCATATTAAATCTCCGAATGATTTTCTCATTAATTATCAAAATTCAATGTTTTCTACTGCACATGAAACTTAAATGGAAATTCTTTAGCTATTCTGCTGCTCTAACGGCCATTTCTTACCATATTACACACACTACATACACAAAAACTCGATTTCTGATCGGATTCTCACTTGTACTCTGAAAGACACCCGAAACGCCGTCGTCTTCTCTGATCAGCGATCCTTGGTGAGTTAATGTCGAGGTTTTGTCTCTAAAACTTGATTTTATTCTGTTTTCTTGTTCTTGTTTACTGCTATGCTTAATTCTTCACTGTTGAAAAATGAATCACATGTGGAAAAAAAAATGCCAAATTTATCAATTGGGGATGTTCTTCTATTGGTTTCCTGCTGGTTTTATGTGTCTAATTAGAATCTAATTAGAATCTTGAATCTCTTAAGCAGATTTTAAACAAGAGTTTTGAGTAGGTTATCTTGAGCCCTTTCTTTTGTTTTCTTTGTTATGGACATCCATGTACTTGTATTTAAGATCCGTTGGTTGAAAATGAGTGCTGCTTTTGAATCTGTAGCCATGTTTTGTGGCGCCTATTTCTGATGTGTTATTCTGATTGATCTCTGTTCTTTTCTTGTTTATTTTCTCTGTGTGCAAACAGTTATTGATCAGTGTATTGTGATGTGTGTGAATTTAACGTTATTCGGATTAGATTAAGTTTAGTGATGTACGTGTATGATCTGATCAACGTGGAATACTCGACATGTTTGAAATTTGGTTTTCGCGCTAAAAAATTGTAGGTGGTGATTGTGTCAACAGGCATTTGAGTTTTGAATGTGCTCTTATTTGTAATGACTAAATTAGACATCTTTGTCATGAAATTTCTCATTCTATTGAGTATGGTATCTGACCAAGAAGTCATTAAAATTTATATATGATATATTTCTTTGGAGCATGGGGTTATGATGGGTTGACGGTCAACAGTGTATCTACAAACATCAGGTAGATTTCATGATTAGTGTTGTCATTCACGTAGATTCAAGAAAATGTGCTCAAGTTATTGCGAAGTATGCATCTTTGGCTAGAAATTTATGTCGAATCTACGATGGAGAAGGATCCGATAAAGTTAGTTGTCTACGGATTTAGCGAAGTTATGCACATTAGGCACACGATTTAAGCTATAACTTGTCCTCTTGGAAAGTCATGAAGTACTCATACGTCTTTGCCTATCTTTACTAATGATTTTCATCAAACATTTATCTTCTTTGATGATGTCTAATTATCATTTGCATGCTTTTTACCTTCATTATCCATTAAAAATCAGTAGCATTCCTGCCTAACATTGTTTGAGCTTACCTCTTAAATTCCTGTTGCATTATGGTCTTTACTTTAACATAAGCTCCCATATTTAAAAATTTGATATTGAACTCTCTTTGTTTCCCATTGCTGGTAGATTATTTACAAAGCCTTCTTGCACTGAAAAAGCAAAAGGTAACAAATCCAGATATGAAAATTCAAATGTATTTGATTATGATCAGAATCACCTGCTAACGAAACTCTTATTCTTTACGTAGTTGGCGCTATTAATATTTTTCACTTGTGATATTAATCAGCTATAATAATATCTGTAGAATTTTCTTCTTAGCTTTGAGGTTTTCCTAGATGAGATCATGCACGGTATTAACTTTCGCTTTTCATATTTGCGTCTTGTTTTCGCTTGGAATCAGTGCATAATTTGTGCTATGCAAGTGCAGATTTATTATACAGGCTGATCCATGTATATTATCACCATGACAGTTTAAAAGAATGGAACGAGAGCAAGGCGTGCAGTCCAAAAAGGTCTGGGAATCAGTCAAGTACTATGCGGTAACTTGTGCAAATTGTTTAAAATGGAGGCTCATCCCTACAAAGGAGAAATATGAGGAGATAAGGGCAAAGATGGGAGAAGAGCTGTTTCAATGTGAAACAGCTAGAGAGTGGAGGCCACATATATCTTGCGAAGATGAATCAGATGTTAAGCAAGACGAGAGCTTTAGGTGGGCAATGGACAGGCCGATGATTCCCCAATCTCCTCCTGGATGGCAAAGAATTGTACGAATCAGAGCTGAAGGAGGCACGAAGTTTGCTGACGTGTGAGTAGCCTCCAATGCTTTATGTTTCCTTGTGGTTGTTTGAATCGAAAGTTTGAGTTTTGAATGACACGTCTCTCTTAACAGATACTATGTTTCACCATCAAACAAGAGGCTGAGGTCTATGGTTGAACTCAGCAGGTATAATGTTAAGTGAGATATAATGCTTAATTAGTGTTGAACTACTTAGGGGTGAATTTAGCCTTTTCGTTTCAGGTACCTGGAGGAGAATCCAAGGTATCGACAGGAAGGAATCGACACGTCTAGATTCTCTTTTAAACCTCCAGTGCCACTGAATGAGAAATACTCAGTGAAGGGGAAAAAAAAGTTTTCGAAAAAGGCGAGGTGGCCACACCGAGCTCTTGCAGTTGCAGGTCATATGATACTCCAACTTGATCAAGATTGATCTAGTATTGTCTTGTGTGATTATGAGTGGATTTGAATTTATTTATCCATGCTTTTTTATGGTGTTTTTCAGAGGCATATCTCAAACTTAAGAATCAAAATGTTGGCATCATTGGATCAGAATCAAAGACTCCAGCTCAAAATTGAGGTACCAAATTTCTGTGTTCTATTCTTATCTTGGAATTCAATTGGAATTTCTTATCTAAAGAGCCTAACTTTCTTTAATTAATAGGAGTATTTGTGTTGATTTTCCATCATTTTACAACACGTGTTTTATGAGACGATCTCACACAATAATTGTTCGGAATGACGAAACAGGACTTGGCTCCATTCAGAATCAAAGCTAACCCACAAGAAGTGGATCGTCAATATCAAGTGGAGAAATCAAAATATACCATCTAGAATTAATTGTATGAAGTTTACTATTTTTGTTTTACTTTTAGCAAAATTCACTTGGGAATGATGTGCAATAGCATAACCTAAATTGGTGCCTTACTTAAATAATCCCTCCATCCCATAGAAGTTGATATAATTTTTTTTGGGCACGGAGATTAAGGAGTATAATAATTTAATGCAAAGTGGAGTAAAGTGAAGTGAGACAAATAATATTTAATGTGTAATGGGTAGTTGTATTAGAGGTGATATGTGGGGCCCATGAGAATAGATTAATTATTTTTTGTGTGGGTCCATGTATTAAAAAGGAAATGTGTCAACGACAAACCAAAAAGGAAAGTGTGTCAACTTTTATGGGACGGAGGGAGTATAAATACTAGGATGCATGGAATTTCGGGTTTATGTTAGAGATCCCTTTTGAGTTTTGTGAGAAATAAAAATAATAATAATAAATGTGGTACTCAGCTCGAATAACCTTCTATGAACCACATCTATGAGATGTATAAAAGTAATTTATTTTTAGTACTATAATAATACCCAATATAGTTCAGTATTTATATATTTTTTTTTTTTCAACGTGCGTTTTGGACCATTTTTGTAATTGATAATATTTCTTAGTTGACATTTAGGTGCAATATGTCTAGAAAAATAAATATTATGCAAATATATTGAAAAAGACAAATAACTCAAAAAAACTTTATCACTCTGATTATATATATGACTCAAAGAATTATAAATTTCTTAAATCTTTCAATAAATGATAGTAGAAAAAATAAAAATTCAAAAAAAAAAATTGTGATTTTTTTTAAAAATATTTAACTGTATGGATCATAAATACACCAAATTAATTAATTTAATTTAAATAATCGATCAATATTTGGGATTGGAAAATGAGCCAATGAGGAGAGAGATTATGGAGAGGTAATGACGAATATGGACTTGAAGTTGAAGAGCACATGAATATGATACGCGTGTGCAAATAATACACGTATGCTAATGATCAACGGTTGCACGTGGTTGCACGCGCCGCCGTTTCGATTTGCATTCTCCGCTTCCCCGCTTCCAACCCTCTGTCGCTGTAGCTTTCCCATGGCTACATCTTGCCGAATCGCCGTCGTCGGCGACGTTGTAATTTCTCGCTCCCTCTCTTGAATGGGTATCTTTTGAATTCTGGGCGAATATTAATCTTCTCCTGTTTGTTTTTTGTTTGACCTAATTTAAACAAGCATGACGATTGGAGTCTAGAAGAGGACACCAGGGCTCTGCAACTGCTAAAGGTCTCTCTTTCTCTTATATTTGTTTAATGTCGAGATAGTTAGGCGGTTTAATTTTTTATAAGTTTCTGTATCTCGGTTCCCATTTTCTGGTACATTTATACTAAATAGAACAGTTCTTTCTTTGGTGATTAATAACCACAGAAGTAGTTTATTTGTTGAATATGGCAATTCATTAGCAGATTATGAGTGGCGATGGTGTTTCGATATGGAGTTAGTGTGCTGTTAAGTGCATAAAAAGATTAGATTAGTCATGGTATATTAGTTTCTTGGAAATAGCCATATTCTTCATAATACAAATACATAAATCTGATTTATGAAAAAGGCAAAATCTAGTCTGAAATTTCAAATCATTTTTCTGGGTTCGCCTGGCTCATCTGCTTAGATTTTTCCCCAAAACTTGTATTGTCTTGCATTTTGTATTTTCCATCTGTTAAAAGAGTAAAACAAGTGAACTTTTTTTTTTTGAATTGGTTATACATCTTCCTATGTGTTACTGCGTGAATTATTGTGTTTCTTTTTGTAATAAGTGTTTCTGTGAACTGCAGCCAGATCTGGTGCTGTTGACAGGCAGGTTTTCTCATCCTCAATGTTGCGTATTTTATATATATTGAAGGGTAGTAGAGTTAATCAATTGAGCATTTATGTGGACTATTCATAGCTTACTTAGGTCCTTCTGTTTTTGCTTATCTTGTGGGAGTTTTCTCCAGGTGATTTTGGTAATGAGAATGTTGATCTTGTTCGGAGTATTTCAAGTCTTGAATTTCCTAAGGCAGTCATTTTAGGGAACCATGATGCCTGGAATACCCAGAAGTTCTCTTCTAGGTAAGTTTAATTTATGTATGATTATTTGAAGTGGCTAAAGTTTTATGGTTGTATCAATAAGACATCAAAGATCAATGAAATGCATTATTTATTTGGTCAATAGTTCCATATCAATGTTTACGAATGAAAAGGCGCATAGCTTTATCTCAATGGGTCTTATATTACAAATCAGACCACTTCCCTATATGCTGCCTCAAGTGTTATTTTGGTGACTAAAATTGTTCCTGTGTTGCCTCCAACTGTTACTAGCACTGTAGGAATTTGTCTGTCTTTTGTTTTGAGGTTCTTTATGTGAAGTTTGAGATTCTGTTATATAGGAAGGAAAAGATAAGTAGGCATTCTTGTACTTTCCAAAGCTTTGAAATCTATGGGCTGTAACTATATGTCTCATTCTCAGAGTCTACCTAACACGAGTAATCAATTTAAGAGAGAAGCACCCAATTTAGCCTTAAGATTTTGAATACTTATTTACAACTAATGCTATATGCATAATATGCTAAATCTTAAATTCCTCGTACTGCAATTTGTATCTGGAAGAAGGGAAAAAAATCGAAAAAGCATTACTCTAGTTGAGCCCTTTATTATTATTATTTTTTTGCATTTGGTAATTAACTCAGAATTGATAGAACAAATCACATTGATCCACATTACAGAGCAGAATTCAGATCAGGTAGTGATTACAGACTTTTGTTGTTCCCCCGTCCATCTACAATAAAAGTAAATGGGTTATGAAGTATTATGCTAGTGATATCCTGGATGTGTGGTGACTTTTATCATATCAGCAAGTTCTCCTGGAAGACTGACCTTATGTGTGTTTGTTTATGCTTTCTCTCTCTCTCTCTCTCAGGGAGGTATTATTATTGCCTTTGTTTAATAATATCCTTTACGATCTCATAGCTATTCAAATACCTTGTGGTAATAAATCAATGAAAAACTATTCATAATCTTAATTTCAGTCTTTCCTTCAAACTCGGCATGCTTAAAAGATTCCATCATTTATTTTGGTATGTATAGTGATTCACTTACATGCTGTATTCTTTTCAAGTTATGTATCAGTTCTGATTGTCTCAGCACTTAATGTAGGGAAAAGGATGCTGTTCAGCTGCAGCTTGAAGCGTAAGTCTGTAAATTATGCATCATCTAAGGTTCAAGTTTCTACAGAGTTTATTTTGGTCTTTGGTTCCTTTAATTTTCTTATAATCTATTTCGGGGCAGTGGGATTTTTACTTTTCGATGTTTTCTATGAATCAAAAAACATGATTTCTTCTTGCTTTCCACTATTAACCAATAAAAGACTGAGAGCAATCCTACCGATGTATTATTTGCTGGAGCTCTGGCCCTGTTTGTCCTGAAGATTTGGAGCAGCAGACAAAGTAGAAGCATCAGTGCATGTTTTATACAAAGCTCAATTAGTTGTCCCAGACTTTGGTGCTTCAGGACCAATTGGGCTGGGAAATCGTGACCCCTGAATCATTAGGAGTAATTATTGGTAAAAATGTCAAAGTGGTATAAATTATGTTTTTATATTAAGGTGGATAGGTATATAAAGGTGGATAGGAAAATTATTTGCTTTAAGAGGGGAAATTCTCCCATATTAATTATCAGTGAATTGTAACCTTGTCACTAATCAACTTTACTAATGACTGATTTTATTTTTTTTTAAACTTCATCTCTCTGCATTTGTCAGATTTAATTTATTAGTGTGAGTAGGTTATTTACGTTCTTACTGCTGCCAGAATTCTCATATAAACAGCAGCAAACATACATCTAGCAAAATATCTCTGAATTTGCCATAGTTTTCCATGTTCTTTGGCAAATGACCTGATATGCTGAAATCACTTTGATTGAACATTTTTTTTGTGGGTAAATTTAATCTTTCTGACCACCAGACTTGGTGATGAGCATGTTGGCTATCGACGGATGGATTTTCCAGATTTGAAGTTGAGTATAGTTGGCGGGCGACCATTTTCTTGTGGTGGTGAACAATTATATAGGAAGAAACTTCTTACTGCGAGGTTAGTACTCTACTCGTGCCAAAATCCAATTTTAATCCACCTGTGCAATTCTGTATCATTCTTTAATTAGAAGCTGTATTCCAATGTGATCTAGCGGGACTGAAAGCAAAGGAGATCATTTTGTTTTCTATTAGTTACATTTAAAAATTAGAGTTTTATAATTATATCGATTTTCCAGTGGTTCAAGATATGAAGAAAAGAGTTGTGCAAATCAAAAAAGAGTGTCAATTGTTTCATTATGATTACCCATATTGTTGGGAGTTGAATACAAGATCTCAATGCCTTGTCATATAAACCTGGTCTCAATATGTATACTCGTATTGTTTCATTTACGCTGAATACAATTGTTCTGCTAACTAAATGAACACAATTGCCCTTAATGAGATAGTTGTAGGAACTGATAATCTCAGCAAATTCCTCTTATTCTGGTCTCATATCCATGATTCTCTCATCCAACCACTTTCCTAGATACGGTGTACGTGATATGGAAGGAAGTGCAAAACGGATTTATGAAGCTACAAAGGGAACTCCTGCTGATCATTCAATAATATTTCTTGCTCATAATGGGCCTACAGGTATATCAATTTGTGGACTTTCTTCACGAGCCACCTTCGATACTTTTTTTATAACCAGGCAGACAACTCATCCAGGCCTCGGTTCCAATGAGGATGATATCTGCGGAAAGGATTGGACTTTTGTCGCTGGTGACCATGGGGACCCTGGTAATTCTGAATCTCTGCTCACTATTTATCATATGCAGTTAATAATTAGTGAAGAGGCTTAAATTTGATCCACAGTGATAAAAGAAGTGTAATTTGTGTACAGATTTAGCCAGCACAATATCCCAAATAAAAGAGACCACCGATTTGTGTATTAAGTTGGTAGTGTTTGGTCACATGCATAAACATCTGGCATATGGAAAAGGTCTTCGAAAAATGATAGTGGTTGGGGATGACAACATTGTGTACCTCAACGGGGCCATTGTTCCTAGGGTTAAAACAATTGGGAAAGAACAAGTAAGCTCCTCCACAGCTACATCGAATATTGAAGGCACTTTAAGAGCCTTCACCGTGGTTGACATATTAGATGGGAGTTTGGAGAAAATTGCTGAAACTTGGGTTTCAGTAAACGGGGACAAGGTTACTATAGAAGACGAGTTTTTATTACTAAGCAAGGGATCTAGGATTTAGGTACTCTGGTTTTCTGGTATGTAGGTTCAATCACTCATTCATCAGTGTTTTTATATGATGCTATGTATAATACCGAATATTATAGTCGAAATCGAATGCAGGTGGAGTTGATTCTTGGTGTATGCTATGCATATTATTAACTCAAGTGTAAGGTATTGTATCAGAATTGGTGATCATCTTTAAATATGAGTACCAATATCTTCCTTTTATTTAATTTGCATAAAATCTTGATGCTCTTCAGTCTTCATGTTATAGCAAAATTGTTTTTTCTTTAATGTTCTTTTTTAAAGGAAACTGTTTGGATATATTGGGGCTGAAATGCTGACATTGTAGAAAACAAAACAAAGCAGGCAATCTGCAACTGCAGCTCTGCAAGAAATAAAACAATGTTATTCAAATGTTTGACCCCTTTATCCAATGATATGGTGGTGGGGAGCCCCCCTCCCCAGAAGGGGGTCTATGATTCATCTTTACTTTTGGTCAAGGTTTCTCATTTTTTATTGGTGCATCAACTTCCATGCATTCTTTAATTAATGGAGGTTGGCTTTTCTTTAAACAAACAATGCCATCTCCTTTTCTCTCTCAAGATTTTGAGAAAAGAAAGCACTTATTGCAGACAGCCCCCACCATATATGTTTTTTTATAGATGAGTAAAGTTTGTTGTCTGATCCATGATGATGATTGCTTCTTAATTTGGTAGGGCAACTTATCTTGCACACAAAGAGGAGGTTCCTATGGAAGATTTCCAGGTGTTTGTTCATTTGCAATGTTGAGTTAAATTTGATGAATTGCTATTTCTCTCTTGTGTGTTTTTCATCTCTTGTGTGTATTATTTGTTATTAGGGTTGCTACTTTGTTGGGGTTTCTTTGGTATTTAGCTGAGTTTGGGACAACAATTAATACTACTATAAGTAGTAGTACCGCAGGCCACAAAATAAAATTGGATATCTATTAGTGGTTTTTTTTTTTTTTAAACAAGGGTTTGGTGAATTTAGTTAGTAAGCATGCATCACTAATGGAGTTAGAAGTGTTAAAATAAATGAGCAAGTTGGATTCGACTTGTAACTAATTAAGTTCAAGATTGTTTCATGCACGTAGGTTAATGAGCCGCTTGGCTGGATAAATATCGACCATTCTTATTATAATAGTAATTAATAATATTAATAATATTTATGATAAATATTACTCCTATTTGATTATATTAAAATATATTTATAATTATAAAATATATTGGAAGTAATTAAAATATGGATTGATAGAACTTGACTCATTTTGCTTAATAAGTCGAGTTTGAACTCTATCAAGTAATTTTCAAATCGATTCAAACTTTTTTTTTCACATTTTCTATCAAATTCAAGCTCACTAGATAACTATTTAAGTCGAGCTTTATTATACGATACTCTATATACTTTAACTAGTTTTTCCTATTTTAAATATGGAAATTGTATTTTACAGAACAATTTTTTATATATAAAATTGAATCAGGAAGAGTTATTTATCTACATAATACTATTATTATTATTATTCTTTAAAATGATAAATTGTTGTTTTTAAAAATTAATACATTAATAATAAATTTATAAAATGAGTAATAATTTTTTACACAATAAAATGATAACTCCTCATTTAGTTTTAAAAAAAATCTAACCTTGAAATTTTTTCATACAATCCTTTGCTTTATGACAGTATTTTCTCATTTAATACTAGTTTATTTTGTTCAATGTTGCATACTTCAATTGAATAACTACGATTTCTTTTTAAAGAAAGGAAATCGCAGTAAAATCAATTACTTCTCATTTTTTCTTAAAAAAAAGAGAGAAAAATCCGTTAGTCGTACTTTTTCCAAATAGTTGCATCGATAAAATACATCCTCATCATATTAATATATGCAAGTGTGATTTGAATTAATTAATTTATTGAAAAAAAATCTTTTTTGGAGTTTAATAATAAGAATAAAAAAAAGGGTGAAAATAGTGAAAGAAATTGAAAAACAGTTGGGCGAAACAAGAGAATGTCTGATTTCTGACAAGGTCAATCTGACATATCCAATCTGTAATCTCTCGTCAAGATCCATAGCAGCCTTTGACCGAATCTTAGCCGTCCATCATTCTTCCCACATTCCACCTTTAACAACTTCTATTTTTTAAGATAAAAAAATGGATTTATTAATTTTTAATACAAATTATATGTTCATATTACTATTAAATACATTATCTAAAAATATTATTAACGGATACAATATACTATTATGATAAACCTAATATATCCCTTCAATGAAATACAATCTTAATCAATTTCTTTTATTAATAATTTCAGTTCTTTCCTTTTTCCTCTCTCTCCTTCGCTCTTTCTTTCTCTCCCTACAAATCCTGGATCTTTCTTCCAAACTTCCCCTTTCTACTTTCAAATTATCGGAGCTTTTCAATGAGAAGTCGTGGTGGAGGTTTTTGGTTTTCTTATTTGGGTGCATTATTAGTTCAAGAATGATCATGTATTTTTTTTAATGCTGATTGGTTTGATTGTGTAGGATTCATTCATTAAGCATGATATTTGTCAAAACTCATCTTTGTAAGATTATATTTAAATTTGCTGTTCTTTTAATTGGAAATAGGGTTCTGCAATGCATTTCATGGTAGTGTACGTGGTAGTTTCTTGTGAAGAAATAAAAAAGTTGGTGATGGGGCTTTTTGGAACTAGTGTTTCCATTGGTAATTGATGAGGTTTTAGGAACTCTGAATACCATGTATATGAATTTTTGAATACAAGTGTAAGGAGTAAATTACGGAAGATAATTCTTTCTTAATACAAATATATTAAACATTAATATTTTTTAATATATAAGTTTTGAATATAAACGTAACAGATTTAATTATATTGGCCATAAATATTTTCAAATACATATATTTTGAACAACAATAAATATCATAGATTTTAATTTATTGAACACAAATATGTTGAGCAAAAATCTTTTTTAATACAACCTATTATTTGAATATCATGTGAAACTCTTTTTTTACCAGATTGATTAATCCCAACTTATTTCTTATTTTTATGGAGAGATGTTTATTAATTTCTGAATACAATAAATCTTATAATATGGTTAAAAGGGTATTTGATGTGTTCAATTTGTAGTAAATAATATTTTAATTTGGATAATGTACCTGCTAGTATTGCAGATGGATAAATAAATGGTAAGTAATGGATCCGTAGTAAGTATTAACACTTGGATAGTACCTATTTTATAGTATTTTCTTCTTCATTTTATAGTATTTTCTTAAATATTTATTTTTTTAATAGATATTTTTACTTTTTTTTTTAAATATTATACTACATTTTTGAATAAATCATGAAATAATTTATTATATTATTATTATTATTTAATATTCACCTTTTAAGGCAATCTTTTCACAGTACGATTTTACACCAGTGCTCCCCAAAATTTTTAACGCCATTTCTAGAAAATCAATTTTATTTAGGGTGTAAATTGATGATATTGTAATGTCTATTTTAATAATAATAAAATTATGAGTTGATATTGTGCATTCATATATATTAAATTTTTATTTAATAATATATATATTTTTTAATAAATATATAACTTTTTCATGTTCAATTTTTTATTAAAATAATAATAAAAATTTTATTATATATTTTTTTATTTATTAATATAAATTTTTGAATGTGCTGCATGTTGCAATCGGGTGAACAGAAGAAATTGGCACGAATTTAATTTTTTAAGCAACATGTATTATTCACATATTCATCAATTTGGTTAATTAATTAAAAAATGAAATTTGTGTGGAGTATGATAATAAATTTCTACTTATTAAAATACTCCATTTATTATTGGTCCATGATGGTGAACTAATATGATTAGGTGTGATGATAACTTAATAAGAAATTGTAACTAAAAGAATTCTTACACATAGAATCTTTGTTCTGTGTGTAATGCTTATCATAACTTGTAAATGATCACAACTACTATGTCCTTGTTAGAAATCATGTTTAATGATTCCATCTTTCATCATAATCATAATTATTTTTTCATTAATTATGTCTAGATAAATAATATTTTTAAATGGCAAGCACCACAATTACAGAGAGTATGTACTATACAATCTTCAAATCAGTTAAGAGTTTTCCAACAAGATAATAGGTTAAATTTCCAACTAGATAATATAGCAGTGGATTCATGACTTGTGCCCAATTATCTATTCAAACAAGAATTATATATAGTAATAATAATGATATTTACAATTAATCAACCAAATATTATAATTTTAAAATTTCTTTTTTTTATTGCACTTTTCTGAACGTGACAAGATCCAGACGGCTTAGTCTTCATTACAATGAAATATAGGTTTGTGATTTGTTTTTAAATACTCTTTCAAATACTATAAGAATCGACGAAGATTTTAATTCTAGGTGGAATTCATTTTAGTCTAGTATTTGCGAAATTTAATATATATATATATATATATATATATATATATATATATATATATATATATATATATATTGATTGCAATATTTTGCAAATTTACTTTAATTCAGTTAAAACTTTAGTCAATCCGAAATCAATCAATAAACGTGGTAGTTTCATTAAGATATAAATGAATTGATTAACGCAATCTAGCTACCAAAATAAAATGCAAAGTAATTAAAAAAAGAAAGGGAGAATTTTCCAAGGGCAGAATGGACTTTTCACAGAAAACATATCAATAATGGGTGTCCATAACTATAACCATTCATCCACAGTGAAACAATTGTTTATTACACAACTCATCCCAGAAAAAGGAGAAAAACCAACAAACATGCAACACACAAAAACACACACACACTTCTATTCAATTTTGCTTCTTTCAATTCCCCTGTCTCCATCTTCCGCTTAGATCGGATCTTCCAATATCTCCATTATCATCCACGCACGAACCCAAAGAAAAAAAAAAAATCTCTTTTTTTTTTCTTTCTTCTTTTTGGAAAGAGAGAGAGAGTTATTGGAAAGAGGGAGAAGGGAGAAGAAGAGAAAGAAAGAAAGAAAGAAAGAAAGAAAGAAAGAAAGAAAGAAAGAAAGAAATAAGACGAGCCCAACAAAAAAGATCCCATTTTTCGACAACCCCAGAAAGAGATTTGTGTGTTCATGGCCTGAATTTTGATTTTCATGTTGGAAGGAGGAGAATTCTTTGTGAAAGTTTTTTTCATTGGATAAAAAGAAATAAATGGGAAATGTGACATCGAGCGTTGCTGCAAAGTTCGCATTCTTTCCACCCGACCCACCGACGTACGATGTGTACAGAGATGATGAAGATCGACGGCTGGTGATGAGTGGGTTGACAGCTGACAAAAACGTCGACGTTCATTTGCTGGATACCAAAGCAGGAAATAAAATTGTGGCCACTTTTTGGAAACACCCTGCTGGCAGATTCACCATTTTGTATTCCCATGGAAACGCTGCGGATTTGGGGCAGATGCAGGAGCTTTTTCTTGAGCTCAGAGCACATCTTCGTGTTAATATCATGAGGTGACCTTTGTGTCTTAATTTGGAGTATTTGTTTCTTGTTCGTATGTATCTAGGTTTGTGGATTGGGAAAATTTATTAATGCGTTGTTTAAATGGGAATTATTGGCTTCCTATGATGACACCGAGAATTGTTGGAGAGATGTTTTCTGCTTTGTGAGTATCTTTGTTGTTGTTGATTTTGATGGTGCACTGCTAGGTTCAGCCAATTTTGTGTGTTTCTATGACAAAAGGTTTAAATCCTTTTGACAAATTTGGGATAAATGAGTGTTGTCTAGAGATTCAATTCTAAGCAGGGTTTATTTTCCCTTGATTAAATTTTGTCCAAGTCATGCAAATCTTGTGGAAATTCATGAGTTTTATGTTAGCTATATAGAAATTCAAGATTGGCATCCTGTTGGAATGATTTGCTGAAGTTTTACCCTTGGGATATATGTCTTCAGTTTCTTGATTCTAAATATGATACTATCCATCAATATTATGTTAAGGTTGCATTCTTTATGACACCATATCTCTGTGACTTTATTGCAGCTATGACTATTCCGGATATGGAGCGTCTTCCGGTAAGGTGAGAACTTTGATTATGTGTTCATAGTTAGATTCTTTTTAGCTTAATTCTGAAATTTGAAATTTAAACTGATTTGAATACAAACTTTCCATGCCATGGAAGGCAAAGGGAAGGGAATTTGTATGAATATGATGGCTCTTCGTGGTTTAATGGCTAGAGTTTGACAAGTTTATATGTGATGATTATAGCCATCCGAGTTGAACACATACTATGACATCGAGGCTGTCTATAATTGTTTGAAGAGCGAGTACGGAATCAGGCAAGAAGATGTGATTCTATACGGCCAATCTGTTGGGAGTGGTCCTACATTGCATCTGGCTGCTCGTTTTCCGAGGTTGAGAGCTATAGTTCTTCATAGTGCAATTCTTTCAGGCATAAGAGTTTTGTATAATGTTAAGGTCACATTCTGGTTCGACATTTTCAAAGTAAGTTTTCTACCTTCTTACTGCTTTCAGCTTATGGCATTGAGGATGTTATCTGATTCAAATTCTGTCTGTTTTCTCTTTTTATCCAGAACATAGACAAAATAAGGAATGTCAACTGCCCAGTTCTAGTCATACATGTAAGAAACGTATCTTACTTCGTTCTTTAACACTAAAATGTATTTTGAAGATGTTTTTACACTGCTGTTGAACTTTGCGATCTGCGCATGATACTAAACTCACGTAACTGCAGCGACACATTACAGACAGATTCAACCTTGCTTTTACTCTTGGTATAAGCTTTATTTCATTCTTAAACTCTGTACCTCGAGGGTTAGGTCTGGTATTGAGACCCCAATTCAGTAACTAAGCTGAGCATTGTTTCTTGTTTGTGATTTAGCAGAAATGACCAAGTTTAGTTTCTTGAAAAGACAATATGACTACTAATAGGCGTATCCTAGGATCTCCCACTATACCGTGCAGTCTATGACATTAATAAGTATCAATCATCCGCTTAAATAAGAAAACCTCTAGTCAATCCCAAACTGCTTCGAACAATTGTTAGTCTAATTTGGCAGGTGTAGCTATCTGCTCCTAGTTTCATAAAACAGTTGTATAAAATGATGAACTTAAAAATGTTGTCTACAACAGGCATCAGCTTAGGATGTGGCATAAATATCAAAAGATGTACGAAATGCCATTATCCAGCTCAGCTACGTCAAAATCCTAGAAGATGAAGGAATAATGCTAAGATGAAATCCTAGAATGCCCTTTTCCAATTTAAAGAATAGGTCAATAAAGTGGCTCAACTATGAGAAACACCCTTGTTTTCATTTCTTTTTAGCATTCTTTAAAAATTTACTATCCCAACTCTTGTCGCCTATTACTACTCAGTCTTTCATTCCATGGTTTTTGTGGTTTATTGGGCATATCTATACTTGTAGGGTACAAACGATGACATTGTTGATTTGTCACACGGCAAGCGACTATGGGAGCTTGCAAAGGAGAAATACGATCCATTATGGGTGAAAGGTGGAGGACACTGCAATCTTGAAACATTCCCAGAGTACATTAGACACCTACGGAAATTTGTAAACGCAATGGAGAAGATTTCCTTCTCCAAACGGAGCACCACGCAGCCTGATCCAGGCCACCCAATAACAGAATTCAAACACAACAAATGCTTGATATTTACAAAAAGATAATCTTCCATTTTTGGTTATGTAGGGATAAATTACACCTCAGTATAAACACTTGCTTCCTCTCGTGCTTTGTCTGAAGGGATTCGAATCATTGATTGGTTCAAAGACTTGATGTATCTATCAGGATTGAAGATGATCAAATCTACATTCTTTATAGTCGAGCAGAACCCGGTGAATGACCTAATCTTTCCGTTTCCCTGTCACTGTGTCACAGCAAGACGTTTCCCCTGTTCCCAGAAAACTTTCAGTGTTCTCAGCTCATGTATACTAGAATGTTAAGGTTTTAGCTGCAAGTAGTGTACTAGTATATTGTTATTCATTCTTCTGTACTGATCAGAAATCGATACGACTCCCGATCCAGCAGAATTAAAGTATCATTACGATGAGGCTCTAACATTTATGCGATCTGTTGTGTATATACTGTCACTTGAAATCTATATGTTTATGATCTTCTTGCTTCCTCTGATTAATATTTTGTACAATTAACCCTTGATTTGTTGATATCTTGTTGGGTTTCTATAAGTTATCATTCATTCACCAATTGTCATCAATATCTTCTTAGATACTATCACTTCTTATTGGTAGTAATGGAAGAAACATGAAGTGTTACCATATTAAGGTGAAACTGATACAATAGTGTTAACTCCTCTAGCTTGTAGCAGCATAACTGAGCATCGAGATGTCTGAAAGAATGCGCTGGAGGCCTTTCAATTTCAGACACTTAAATGCTCAAATCAGTCAAACAATCGACCTAAGTTGGCGCCAAGTGTTGGTAAACACTTGAGGAAGGAGAACAATCAGTCATAAAATGAAGCTTTACTCATTTATTCACAAATGCATAACATTATATTTCAGAATTTGTCATTTCCATGAACAATCTCATAAGAATAGTTAGCTTCCTTTGATGACATACAATTATACTAAACAAATTCTACAATAACAAAACTAAAATAAATGCTGTGTCGAGACGATCAATTAAAATCTCCATATATAAAATAATCTAACGAAAGAATAACCCAAATAAAATAGATTTTCTATGTTCATTCATGAATAAATCCACCACACAATCACTTGTTTATAATCAGGAATCTCCGTAGGAAAAAACAGTCAGCCTAAGCTTGATCAAAACTCAATTTTCAACCAGTTGTTGTAATAGACACAAGTTTTAGGGGAGATTTTACCGTTAGGCGAACACGAGTCAGTCAAAGTACATGCACCACAAGGTATCGAAGAAAAAATACCCGTCTTGACAGCCTTCGCAACATCAGCCCTCACAACTCTATAACACGTTTTTCCTTCGGGAATCGACTGGTACTCTCCCAACCCGGTGCTCTTCTCCTCGATGACATCATTATCCAATTCCATCATATACAGTATTTTAGCCACTTGTTCGGAAGAAATATCAAAGGTCACCAGACGTTGCTTCTTCAATTCGTTGTGGACTCCCTCCACCGTAGCAACCTTCCACTTCTTCAGTTGTCGAATGCAGAACTCTTTCAGCACGTTCACGAACTCTATATCGAGTTTACCATCCGAGTAAAAATCACCTCCGCTTATTTCCTTGGAAGGTTCGTAGCCAACTGCCATGTAGTGTTTGCCACTCCTACTGTTAATGTTTTTCACCTCTTTGATCAGAGATTTAGCCAACAACGACTTGATTGATTTGTTGACAACAACATCCGGCAGCTTTGTCTCATACTTGATGCTCCGGTTCCAAATGCCTACATCTTTTCTGCTTTCGATCAAGTTGAGGATCGTAAGCTCGTCGCCTACGACAGCTTGTGGATTCTTTGCTGGTCTTCCCTGCCTACTCATTCCTGTGGATGAATGAAAAACCATGCATGAAATACACAACCAATTAGTCACTAGAGTAATAATTGTCATGCATAAAGGTGACAATACTTTCTCATTTAGTTATGCTTAACATGTAATAGTACATTCCATTTCAATCAAACAAATTTTTTATGAGATAAAGCAAATAGGAGAACTGGATAAGGCCTAGTTGCACCACAAGAAAATTGACTAATAATGATAGAATTCCCATTATTATTAATTATCTCCGGTCATAATAGATTTTAAGCAATAATGACACATTCTAGACATTAAAGATCTTTAGCTATTGAAACAATAATGAAATTTTCTTGTAGTGTTGCTATGATCAATTTTCTTGTTGTGTTGCTACAAACAGTGACACAATTCAACAAAACTTTTCAGCATTTGATCCAACTATGATCAGATTATCTTAAATAATCAAATAAATCTTAATTAAATTCATTAATTGTGGTTTCCATTTCTTGAGTAATTAAAAAAAAAAAAACTGCAAACTCTCTCTCCAATCTCAATCCAACCTCCCTCTCTCTCCAGACATGAATTCTCAGCATTGGTTGTAACAATTAGCAACTAATTAAACTATACTCCATTCCCTCTTTTACAATGTTTTATTCATAAATTCTGTTCTTCCTTTCCATGTATATTAATTAAATTCATAATTGATCGAATCAATTTCGCTCACGAACTTCGAAATAATAAAATATTCAATCAAATCACGACAACATTAATTAATTATTTAATGCGGTATTGAAAACAAGATGAATAAAGGCGAGTAAGAAAACAACTTCCTCCACAGCTTAGATTACCGGCGGCGGGTAGAAATTTTCTCACACTCAATGCTTATAAGGTTTAACTTTACTCAATTTTAATGTAACTTTTAAACCCTAAAATCACATCATTCCTTCAATCTGTTCGTTCTCAGTGAAGGTAATAATGAGAGCGTACCTGAATTCATGAAATCGTTGTTACTCTTGTTGGAAAAAATAAAATAAAATTTGAGATTTAATATATTGTTGTTATCTCTTGTTGGAAAAAAAATTAAAATAAAATTGTTATTTTTTTTTAAAAAAAAAACAAAAATAATCCTTGAGATTTAATATAGTACCTCTGTCCTAAGAATATCCCTAAATATGTACTATTCGTTTATTTTTCAAGTAAATTGAATCATTATCATTAATATTATTAATTTATAAGTGATTGTCAAAAATAAAAATTTTTAAATTGTGAGGTGGCGGCGTCACGTTGCTCATTGAAAAATTTTGTATATATAGCGTCGTCATGTTTGTTCTTGAAAAAATTGTGTACGTATCGCTCTCATATTAATTTTGCAATTAATATTTTATTTTAAGTAATTTAATATTTTACATATTGTTTTATTTAATCTCTCTCATTAATAATCTTAAAATTACAATTAATATTTTATTTTAAATAATTTATTATTTAAAATAATTAATATTTTATAATCTTGCAATTAATATTTTATTTTAAGTAATTTTTATGAAAATTTAATTTAATTTAATTTAATAAAAATATTTCTATTATGGCACATTGTTTTATTTTTTATATAGTTTTATGGAGTATATTTTAAGGCCCGATAGAAAAATTAATTTAGGCCCCAAATTGATAGTTTACTCATTCCTTAAGTTTTGAACTGAAAAAAATTTTATTATGACACATTGAGTTTTAATATATTTTTACATTTAAATATTTTGGTTGGGTTATTCAATTAAAAAAATATATATATTATGAAAGTAAAAGATAAAGAGAGAGATGCTTGATTATTAATAAAATTTACAACTACTAATAAGCTTAATATTTTTGTTATATAATTGTGATTAAAAAAAAGTTCCTATTATTGCATATCCTTTCCTTTTTAATTGTTTTATAATATATTTTAAGGCTCTAATTGATAGAAAAAATAATTAAAACTCAAAATTGATAATTCATTCATTTTCAAGTTTTGAATTGAAATTATTCTATTATGACATATCGCTTCCTTTTAAATTAATTGATTGATGTTCATCTTTTAATACGAAGATAAAAACTACATTTAATAACAAAGTAAGATGAAAAAAAACAAACGAACAAATATTAATAATCTTAAAATTATAATTAATATTTTATTCTAAGTAATTTATTATTTAAAGTAATTAATATTTTATAATCTTGTAATTAATATTTTATATAAGTAATCTTTATGAAGATTTAATTTAATCGAATAAGAATATTTCTATTATGGCATACTGTTTTATTTTTTATATAGTTTTATGAAGTATATTTTAAGGCCTCTAACTTATAGAAAAAATAATTTAGTTCTAAAATTGATAGTTTACCCATTTTTAAGTTTTGAATTGAAAATATTCCTATATGGCACATTGAGTTTAAATATTTTTTACATTTAAATATTTTGGTTGGGTTATTCAATAAAAAAAATATTATGAAAGTAAAAGATAAAGAGAAAGATGCTCGATTACTAATAAAATTTATAAGCTTAATATTTTTGTTATATAATTCTGATTAAAACAAAATCTTATTATTGCATATTACTTCATGTTTAATTGTTTTATGGTATATTTTAAGACTCTAATTGATAGAAAAAATAATTAAGACCCAAAATTGATAATTTATTCATTTTCAGGTTTTGAATTGAACATATTTTACTATGACATATCGTTCCTTTTAAATTAATTAAATATTCATCTTTTTAATACGAAGGTAAAAACTATATTTAATAGTAAAGTAATATGAAAAAAATAAACGAATAAATATATATACATTTAATAATAAAATATAAAATTATAAAAATATATTTTTAAAATAAAAATATTGCACATAATAGAACTCGCGTCGAACGCGAGAGACAAAACTAGTGTAAATATGAATTTAAGAAAATTAAAGTTAGGTGAATTTAATAAATTTAATTTAATTTATGTATATTTTGAGATGGATTTAAATATGGTAACTTTATGTGAAATTGTGATGGATTTAAATAGGAATTTCATATTCCTAAATTTGAATTATAGACCCAAACAAACAAGAGTGAGGCTTGCGTGCCGAGTGCACGCTGTGCGCCTTTAGAATTTAGTATTATGAGTAAGGGTACATTGTTTTGTTTTAAATGGTATACACTTTAATTAATAAGAATATACCATTTTGTTAAAAAAGGGTATACACTTTTTATTAGTAATATTTTTTATTTTTCTTCAGAAAATATAGAGTACACATTTTTATACTAAATGGTGTACAATTTAATACAAAATTCTAAAGGCGCACGGAATGAGCCCGTGCGCCCGGATCCACACAAGTTTTTGCCAACAAAGAAACCAGTATAATATTTTATATATGGTGGATAGATTTTTTAAGCATTTTACGAATTTGTACTAATCTTTTGAATTAAAGAGGTAGCATATTAATGTGATTTGAGTAATTTTTGGAATTTTATTATTGAATGTGGGACTATATTTACTAAAACGAGAATGAAAATGAAAATAAATAGTTTGTAGTAGGAAGAAATAAAATCGATATGTTTAGGTAAATATATTTTTTTTATCTATTAATTTTCTTCATTTTTGAAAGAAGCAGCTATTTGTACTCTCGAATCTAAAAATATTTTAATTAATGTTTTTAAAATTAATAAGACTAAAATACCTTTATTACTAAATATACCCAAAATTATTTTTCATTCCCCTAAATATATCATCCCAATCTCCCCTAAACAGTTCTATTGGGTAATCTCCTGCACAAGTTTTTGAAGCGAATGTACAAGCAATCTTCACCGTCTGAGTTCCTTCTCATCTTCATCAATTCATGATCCTTGAATTCTGTGAGATGGGCATTAAGAGTATTTTGGCTACTCATATGAATCATGAGCTTAAGACTAATGGCCAACACTAAGTTCACCTAGACTCCCTCTCGAGATGAATAAGATATCGATTCGTTTAAGAATCTCAACATAGCTCAATGAATTGGTTCTTACTCAAACAATTCCAACAAGGTACTAAGTTTAAATAAGAGTCCATTCACACGATTAATCAACCTCTCGATCAAACCAATCGGATGTCCTATCAAAGGGTTCTAAATCCTAAAGGACATCTCTATCTCTTTAAGATCTATAATGAACATGATGTGTATGACAAGATGATTCAATTAATTATCCTAAATATGCAATTGACTTCTCAATCTAATCACATGTTTAAAACAACAAACCACACAAATCATTATAAACATCAAGATCTAAAGCATCAATGATAGAAAATCAATTAACTCAATCAACATATGAATTTAAATACACAAATCCTAAAATTATCCAACAACTCTCATGTTGCTAATCTCACAAGGGAGATTAGCCTACCATATTCAAAAGGAAATCAACATAGACATTAAGATCCTTACAAAACATGATGAAACAATAAGGTTTCAATACAAAAGTTGGATGAAAACTCCCTTGGATGTCTCCAATGGTGGTCTTCTTCTTCCCCTTGCAATTCTCCTCTCTTTCTTGCTTCTTTTCCTCAATTGGATGAAGGTTTTTATAGTAGATGGAATGGATGGTGAATGGATAAAGATGATGGTGTGAAATGGAGAGAATGGTGTGTGATCTATGTGTTTTGGTGCAAACCCTTGGTGGAATCTCCAATATCCCTTCAAATGTTGAACTTGAGGCTATTTATACCCTCTCCAAGTTGGGCCACGAATTTAATATTAGTTGGACTTTTTACACACACTTACACACATTGGCAGGTGAAAAATCCGCATTTTGGCCCACAAAACATGCAACTCGAGTCGAGCTACGTTGAGTGTAACTCGAGTAGACTTGGCTCAACTTGTGTTGGCAACTCGTGCATCTGCCTGTTCAGTCGTGTTGCGAGGCTCTGAAACTGAAAATCCTTCGGAATCCAGATCGACTCGAGCTAGCAACTCGTGTTGCAGCTTGCAAGTCGAGTTGACTCACTGTACAATTTTTGGCACTTGCCCTGCTCCTTACTCGACTCGAGTTGCAAGTCGAGTTGGACCTTGCAACTCGAGTTAGCTCTCTGGACAATTTCTGAACTTTTTCTGTCCCAACTCGACTCGAGTTGGGTCCCGTGAGCCCGTTTTTGCTCGTTTCAGCTCCCGTCCCATTTTTGCTCCGTTTTCACCTGTTTTACATACGTTTAAGTTCATTCACACATATTTCCATGAAAACACATAGCACAACCAAATAACACATGAAATACGGATAAAATAGTACAAAAATTGACGTAAAAAGATACTAAAATTTAGGTGAAAATATCACTCATCATCTCTCAACCTATATTTACAAATTTAATGGACTGGAAGGGTATTGCGTATATATCCTCATTCCCCTACGTTTTTATATAACTATATTCAATTGGGGTCATTAAAAATCTCTACTTTTCTGTCAATTTTATAGACCATAATTTTTTGTTTTTTTCTTTAAAACCATTTTTAAGACCATTAATTAATAAAATGAATATATTATTATGAATTTTTCTTTTTCAAAACGATAGACATTTTTATTGATAATGTCAAATTACGTAATAAGCCAACTAGCTCAACAATCTCAATAGTTATGAAATAAAATCAAAGAGATCTTTATTTAGTTAAAGATTGAATAAATTTCCAAAATTGAGATGGTTAGACTTTTTAATGGAGTAGTTTTTTAATTAACAACTTACCAATGAACTTATATAGGACTATTCTATATACTGTGCAATGGTATTAAATTTTATTTGTTATATACTATAAATAACATATCACAATTTTGTGTATATATATGCATCTTGAAATTCAAACATCAATTATAAAATATATGTACGAATAATTTAATGCATGTGTCTGTTTATATATAAATTGCAATTAAACAATGTGTCATGATATTTTATCACGAGTTGGTCTCATATGCATATAAATGAATGAGGTGTTTATTTTGTTTTATAAAATATACACTTTATTATACTTTAATTTAATGAATAAGTATTTTTTTTTCAATAAAAAATTGTTGAAATATGAAAAGTATAATAGTTTGACTAAACTTTTTTTTAGGATAATCAAGAATATAATTTTTTTTGTATTTAAATTATTATAACATTCAATACTAAGAGCCTAAAATTAACTTTAGGCGCACAAGTTTCGTGCATCAATGCACGAAATACTTTCTCTTTATCATATAATAAAGCATGTATTTACTATATGTACTTGCCAACCTCCTTTCATGTAGGTTTAGGAAAAAGGGAGTTTTAACATGAGTAAATTAATATCTAACTAACAATAATTCACACGTGATACACACACGATGAATGACTAACATTAATAAAATATTAAATCTATACTAACATGGAGTGTTATTTAGTAGTATAAAGATTTGGGTTTTGAGGCTTTGAAAGTTTTAACCAAGTTATCTCTCAATTAACATGGAGTATATACTATAATTTTTATGTAATACAAGTTTTGCACATAGTTTTATTTTTATGTTTATGTAAGATATTTTTTTTTATTCAAATATTACTTCAATTATTTCATTAAATAGTTTATTAAATAATTACTCCCTCCGTCTCATTTCAATCTTTACATATTTCCAATTTGAGTGTTTCATTTCAATCTTTACATTTCCCTTTTTGGTAGATGAAACCTACACAAATTAACTTTTTCTCTCTCTATAACCTCACACTTCACACTAATACACCTACCCACTTTACATTAAAATATTATTTTTCTTACCTCACTACAAATTAAAATACTACATTTCTTAATCTACGTGCAAAAAGAAACGGGACGGAGGGAGTATTACTTTTATAGATGAATATGTTACTTTTTTAAAAAAAAATTAAATTATTACTTCATCCGTCCGCTTATAAGGTATCAATTTTACTATTTTTGGCGCCCGCTTCAAAGGTATCCATTTCCCCTATTTAGTAAAAAAGTACACAATATGGCACACCACTTCCCTCTAATACAACTACCCACTTTACATATAATAATAACTAATATATAATCCGCGTGTTACGCGGGATATAATATTTTTTTTTAAAAAAAATCGTATTTAATAAATTATATATTTTGATTATTTAAGCCCGTACATTATTTATATTATATTAAATGAATTTTACAAAATTAAAATTAATATTATGGAATATTTTTTTTTAAAGAGTAATTAATATTATTACTTTATTTCTTACTATTATATTATTTGAATTCATTATTTTTTAATTTTATAAAGAAATATAATTAACATAAATATTAAAAGAATTTTATATTTTTTTAAAATACGTTATATTTTTTTTAATTATATTAGAATTAAATGAAATTTAAAAAAAATTAGTTCATGATCAAAGTTATTATATGCTAATATTATTATTTAATTAAATATACGTAAGATTTATATTAAATGGAATCATTAAGTAGTCCATAAAATTTTTATTTTATTTTTATCTTTATATATATAAATAGTTAATTTAATTGTTTTAATTAATATTTTTTAAAATTTTATTTTACTTTAAATAAAATATAATCAATTAAGTATTAATTTTCACACTTTATTTTGTTAAAATATAAATTATTTCCTTTTATTTTGGATTAAAGAAAACTAATAACCTTTTTAACTATTATACGTTTTAAATGTTTTAATTTAATATTTATTTTTACAATGTAGAATAAAGAAATTAATATATATTTAATCATTAATGCTTAACACTTAAAAATTTGTTATAATTAAATACAATTAATTGTTGATAAATATTAATCATTAAATTAAAAAATAAATAAATGAAATGAATTAAATAAGGATCAACCAATCAAAAAGCAACACATATGAAAAAAATTAAGAATGCACCTAATGTTGACACCTATATTTTTTCAAAAAGCTATTTTAAGTAACAACTTCTCATTATATATATTAAGATACTCCTTAATCCACGTACAAAAAACAAATGAATATATTAGAATAGGACGAGGGAGTATTATTTTTTAATCTTTACTCTAAACACTCTTCATAAAATAATATGATCGCATGTAATTTTTTTCGTCATTTATATAATTAATATGAAAGATCAAGGCAACACGTGCATGTTTAATTTTTGGGGCAAAGAAACAAGAGATATTGGGCAAGTAATTAAGGGTGATTGGAGCATGTTGGGCCCAGTTTTGAAATGGGGGCCCACCAGCCGACATGTCATTTTGAAACAATCTCCATCCAATAAGACATCGAAACGTGGTGGAATCTTGTACCCTTTTACAGAGGGCCAACAGCCGTTCGATTGGATACATCCCTGCTATGCTTTAGGTGGTTGTACCTTTGGATCTCCATTGAAACCTATCTTCTCTTTTGTCATTTACTCACTATTTTCATTTCTTTTTTCTCCAGATTCTTGTATTGGGGGAGTGATGATGCTCTCTTTACCCAGAAAGTTGAATTTTATTTTGGCCGGATGACAAACTGGAGAATAGAGTAATACTAATTTATTATTACAAAGATTAATGATTGAAATACCTAAGTAATTTAGGAAGGCTTCTTGCGTATAATGGCTAATGGTTTAATCCATGTTCATTAATTTAATTAGCATAATTTACCCATCTACTATTATGTGGGCCAGGGTATCAGGATCTCTAAGGTGGGCAATTCCACCTTTTCACCCTATAGTTTATTTTTATTTTGTTATCCTATTATTTACTTCATCAAAAAAAAAAACATCAGCGTAAACTTTTGAGTATATATGGATTTAGTAAAGAGTTGGTATTCAGTGCCCGGAGACACATCGTGTTTACTATGGGGACACGGTGTGTCCCCTGGGTGTAGGAGTTTTTGTCATCAATAAATCATAAAGAGTTATAATCGTTTATGCGTTTTAAATCTAAGTTTTGGTTTTCAAAACCCATTGATTTTAAAAACCACTCATATATATATCTATTATATTATCTCTCTTCAATTAAGACACTTACTCTATTTATCCCTTCCTTCTCATTTAACTTTTTAAATAAATTAATACATTGATTTGACTGGTTAAAACGTACCCTACCCAAAATTCAAAATAAATATAGAACTCACTATTCATGATTTTCAAACCCCACATAACGCTAAATCAAATAGTATCACTTTATTTCAGGCTATGTTTATTTTTTATTAATTATTATTAGGTTTAAATTTAATAAATCTTTGTATTTACACTTACAAATTCTATTAATCATTATCCAACCATTTAATATAATCTCACATTAATCAATATTCTTTCGTTCATTTTCTGTTTTAGATTTGAATGATATTTTTTTAAGGTTTAACAATGATGATAGACTAATGAGAAAATAGTGAAAAATTTTCGGGGATCGAAAAAGTATTAAATTTAATATTTTATATACAATTTAAAAAAAAAAAGATTTACGCTTTCTTAGTACTACTTTTTTTTACTATTTTTTACTAGCTCACCCAAATCTTTACGAGTTTCTCAAAATATAAAAGACTAATTATGCTGTGCACTGAGTGCATCCTAAGATGTGTACTCATTTAAAAAACGTATACAAATATAAACAAAAAACATATATAATTATGAATAAAAATATATACAATTTAATTGTTAGTTTTTTTAATGAAAAATTGAGTGTAAAAAATGTACAATTATTAAAAAATATGTACTATACACTATTGAATAAAAAGTTATACACATATGGATGCTAGTTTTTTTAATGAAAAATTTAGTGTGAAAAAAGATACAATTATTAAGAAATACGTATACAAAATAGAATAAAAAATTATACACAAATGGTTGCACCTAATATCAACTCAAATAAAAAAAGTCATAATAATTTTCAAATTCATTTTCATTATCATTATGGTAATTTCATCACTAAAATTGGTAAAAGAAACGTTTTAATTTTTAGTTTTTATGTTTATTTGAATCTCATAAATATATTGCACTAAAATAAAAAGATGTGTCAAAAATAAACTACATGTCATGAATGAAAAAACAAATGACTCATCATGGTGTCAATAGATGACATTAAAGATTCATTATATTTAATTAGTTTGATATGAGTATTAATTATTGCATATAGTATCACATATACATCACCACGTTCACATATATCGTAGTATAGTATTCCTCAGAACGTTACATAAATAATTTTTAGATTTTAACATAAATTCATAATTCAAATTATGGTAAAGTTGGTATCTATGGATGCTTACATGCGATTTACAAATAAGGAAATATCATTAGCATTTAAGTACCAAATTATTACCAATATTCTATAATTAGATTGTTCAGACGTTCAATGTTAACTTAAATAACCAAAATACCACCAAGAAACCACGCGTTTCCAACCATAACTTGGGGGTAGAGAAGGAATTTCAAGAAACATCATTCATGAAGAAAGAGAAAGTTCAATTTTTTTCCAAAACAATGGTTCGTTTTCCTTATTTAAAATCTTTGGATGTAGGCTTGTTAGCACATGTTGAAATTAATCAACGGTCATGATTTGCGGATCATCAGAGTACACCGAACTCTCGGTGGACGTTGCATACACCGGACCACTCCCCAAAGTTCCACTTTCCAAATTGCATGCTTCTTGGTTCCACCCGAGGGAGTGAGGGTGAGGAGAGAGAGAGGGAGGGGTTTGGTTTTAGGAGAGAGAAAGTTGGTTCTATAAACAAAGCTGCATTATTTGACTACATATAAAGCTTCATTATTCACACACATGATATAATATTATCTAAATCCATAGTAATATTCTTTAAAATAAACACCTTTCCAACACCAATCACAGAGGAAAGAAAAGCAAAAGACAAACCAAATCTACACAAACAGAGGGAGTACTGTTTGGAGAAAAAGAGAGAGATTGATACGATTTGGTGTTTTGTTGAGTTGGAACCATTCACTTTGCACTCGCCATCACCATCATTGTCCCGTACAGCTTTCGATTTTCCCTCTCCCTCTCTCTCTCTCTATCTTCACACACGCACTGACGGTGTTCTCTGTGTTTCTTTGTGATCTTTCCCTATCCCAGTCGATTCTTCACTTCCTGTTGTTAAAGAAACCCTTTTCTGCATCTGGGGTTTCGGTTTGGTGTTCAAGAAAGTGACTTTCTTGGTATTCAAGACTCGAATTTGGGCCTCTGATTTTATTTTATTTTTAATTTTCTTGAAATCTTGAAATGACTATGGAAGAAATTAGAGGAGATTTTGAGAATTTCCCAGTGGGGCTTCGTGTTCTTGCTGTTGATGATGACCTAACTTGCTTATTGTTATTGGAAAAACTTCTCAGAAAATGTCAATACCAGGGTATGTCTTTCTTCTTCTGTTTCTTTTAAGTGTATTTCTTTTGAATTTTGTTGAGTTGTTTCTTGATTGGCCCTGAAGATTCGGTTTTAATGTTTTGCCCTAGTTTTAGTATGGGGTTTTGATGTAATTTACGTTACTTGTCAATTTTCTGCAAAATTGTTATTAACATGGGTTTTGACTTGATGAGAATTGCTGATTTCTCCTTTGTATTTTTCAAAATTTCCAAATTTTAATTTTTTCAGTTAGTGAGTTCGTCGAGGAATCTTTAAAACATTCACGTAATCTTGTCTATTTTACTAAAAGTAATGAATTTTATGACCTAATTACTTTACTTTCTTGATTCTTCACACTTTTCTGAGGTTTTATCTTATCAATGTTATTTTGACTACAGCTTCATCCAAGTTGCCTATCAATGAACTATTGTGCTTGGAGAAGGAATTTAATTTACATGTATTTGAGAACCTGATTTATTAAGCATAACTTCTTGTGAATGTAAAGAGTAAATCACTAGTACTAAAATCAACCCCTGCTTTTATCAAGTTTGTGTAAAATTCAAACACAAATTTGAATTTTCAGGAATAACTCTAGGATTTGGACAGAAACTTTCTATGGGGAGGGTTCAATGTCTCTGTGTTGCTAGCTTTCTGGCAAATTGCTTCATCATTATTTTTTTCTCTTTTATGAATCATTGTTCTAGAGTCTAGGTCTCTTTTATTCTTTGGAAATTTATGTTTGAATTATTTGGATGTTTTGTACTGCTAAGTTCACTGTTCTCATTGTTCGTTTTCACAGTCACTACAACGAGCCAGGCAAGGGTTGCATTGGATATGATAAGGGAAAAAAAAGACAGATTTGACCTGGTGATCAGTGATGTGCATATGCCTGATATGGATGGTTTTAGGCTTCTTGAACTTGTTGGTCTTGAAATGGATCTACCTGTTATCAGTCAGTTCACATACTCCAATTCTTTTTTTTTTTTTTTTTTTTTTTTGTATGCATAGTACTAATAAGGAGCCAAGTATTTGTAGCTAACTATTCAGCTTTCGATGGACTGTTGTTGCAGTGCTGTCAGCAAATAGTGATCCCAAACTTGTGATGAAAGGGGTCACCCACGGAGCTTGTGATTATTTGGTGAAACCCATTCGGATTGAGGAGCTGAAGAATATATGGCAACATGTAGTCAGGAGAAGGAAGTTGGATGCCAAGACCCTGAATAAATGTGTCGATGAAGCCAATGCTCATCAGGGATGCGGAGAAGAACTTGGGTCTCCGTTGACAGGAAATACAGATCAGTCTCGAAAATTTAGTAGAAAGAGGATTAGCGAAGAAGATGAGAGTGAAGACAATGCAAATGACAGTGAGGACCCGAATGCGCAGAAGAAGCCTCGAGTTGTCTGGTCCATAGATCTTCATAGGAAGTTTGTTGCTGCAGTGAATCAGTTGGGAATTGAAAGTGAGGTTTTCTTAAGCATTACTTTTAGCTATGTGTTATATCCAACTGGTTATTGCTAATTCTTATGTCGAATTTCTCTTCGTTGTGTTTCTCATTGCAGAGGCTGTTCCCAAAAGAATTCTAGACCTCATGAATGTTGATGGCCTTACCAGGGAAAATGTTGCTAGCCATCTTCAGGCACTTCCTCTTTTTTTTTCTCTCTCTCTCTTTGCTTCTGTAAAAGTTCATCCCTAGTAGGTTTGGATATAAACTGTTAGGTTTGCTTAAGAGTATAACAAATTTTGATTTGATGATTAATAGTTGATATGTCTTCATTTCATGAATGTAATTCCTTTCTACTTTAACTTCCACAGAAGTATAGGCTGTACCTGAATAGGATCAGTACAGTTGCAACCCAACAGGCAAACATGGTAGCTGCACTTGGGGTTAAGGATTCTCCTTTCATGCATATGGGTCCGTTAGACGGAGTTGGAGATTTTCGAGCATCAAGTGGAGCAAGACTTGGAAACGTTGTGCTGTCACCTTATACGAATGGTGGAATGCTCGGTAGACTGAATAGTCCGAATCTGAACATCCGTAATCTCAATCCATCTCCACTGATGCAGCCGAGTCATGTTCAAAACTTGAGCAACTCCATCTCTTCAATTGGGAAAATGCATCTCATCCTTCCACCTTCCGGTCAAAATCCGAGCGTACTTCAAGGAATTCCATCCTCTTTGGAGCTGGATCAGCTGCAACAGAACAAGGGTTCCTCAGGCTCTCCAATTTTCAACACTGACAACTCAAGAATGTTCAAACCTGCCATTGGTAGCTCGAACTACGTGTTGAACAATATCAGGATTAATCCGGTGATGCTACATGGGAACTCTCAGCAAGCAGTAAGTAGTGGAGGGTTTGGAAATCAGTCTGCTCACGATATGGCTTTCAACTCGGAATCCTTCAATGCCAGTGTCTCTGGCTCCTCTAATCTACTCGATCCTGGAAAATTTAACGAGAACTGGCAGAACACAATCGAGCCATCCAAGATGCACCCGAGTCCATTGCCTTCTACCCAGCCTTATCATAGTCAGTTGCCTCTTAATGCTTCGAGAGAGAGTACTTCAAACAGTTCTTACATTCAAAACAGCCCTATTGGGCTTCCTTCCTCAAGCATGGCTTTGCCGCCATTCGAAGAGTCAAGGGAGATGCAGTGCCAGAGTTGGGGAGAGCAAAGGCAAAACTATGCCCACTTGTCTCAGATTCCTGCCAATGGAATCATCTCCAACTTGGGTCCAAGTTTAGACCAGAATGGTGGAATCATGAATCAGAGGATGGAGATGTTCGTTGGTGGGAGATCGAACGGAAATGCTTCAACCCTCATGCAGCGGAACGAAAATGAAAAGACGACAACAGAACTGCTACGGAGGTCTAACGAGGACTTCCTTTTGGAGCATACAAAGCTGCAGGGGGGGTTTTCCTCTCAAGCTTACGATCCGATGGACGAGCTGATGAATGCCATGATCAAACGGGTATAATCAACAATTATGAGTTATAGGGTACATTAACTTCTTAGATTTTGTTATTTTCTTGTTCATGTGGAGATTGCAGTTTTTCTTTCTTTGCAGTACCTTAATCTGCACTTGAATCATTTGATTGATCACCCTTTGCTACTTCATTTGTATTAATGTCTCAATCGAATGACTTGTAGGAACAAGATGAAACAGTATCACATTGCTTCTTTGGATTTGATGATCACTGTTTTGGATCAGGATTTGATGATCAATGTTTTGGATCAGGTATATAAAGAAGTCGTCGTTTCATGGCGAAGCAGCGCCACAAAACTCGAACTTCATCAAGACCATGTATCTATATTTTAGCGTCTGTTTTTTCCTTAAACCTTTCTAGTAAGAGTGATTCTAGTCCTATTAGGTTTTCCTCTTGTTAAACTTCTGTGTTGCAGTTAATACTGCTCTCTTGAGTGACAAATTATGAATAATATCTGTTTTGTTAGTCCCTAGTTACTGTGGAGCCTTGCTCCGATCATAAGCTGCAGCCATAAAACGGAACGAAATAATATCAAATTTTTGCCATCTGTACGATTGCTGGACTTGCATAGCTCGTTCCACATTACAAAGCCATCAATAACTATGCCTAACCGAGTAGCTTATCTCTACGACTGTTGTATTCTCTCCCATCATAAGCTGCAGCAAACAGAACAGATTGAAGCAGTAATGCATTTCTACAAAATCGTTTATTTTTATACAACCTCAAAAATTCAGTTCTTCCTAAGATAACAGAGCATCTAAAACTGCAGTTTCTCGTTATCTTTATTCCCAACCGAGTAGCTTAGCTCTTCGTTCCCACAGCGCTGTCATCTTCCTCTCTCTAACGAGCAGAATCTCAGCTCGTTCTCTGGCTCCCTCACAGGTTTCTGTGGCGGTATTGCACTTCTCAGCCTCTCTCTGGTACTGGGAAGCCGATCGTCTTGCTTCCCTCAATGTGACATTCATATGATCAATCTGCTCTTCTTCCACAGCTTTTAGCAGTCGCAACTCTTCCGATAATAAGTCTGCAAATTGTTTCTCCATCTCTTCCTTGAGATCGGGCTCATCTTTGCCACAATCTGTAGTGGAAAATAATTCAACACATTGTTCATAATACTATCACAAGAAATCACTAAAATCAAGGAAAAATAATAATAAGGCCTTCTAGGCAGAGCCATAGTAAAGCATTCAAGGTATGTTTTAGAAGCAACATCCGGGTAGTACACCACGAACGAACGAAATCGAATTTCTGTTAGGTAGCACTTGGATTGATGAATGGGATTTGTGAATTTTGAATCCATTTATAACCATTATGTGAGATCATATAAACAAGAACAAATTATTTCACATACAAAACCGCGGAGAGAAATGCAGGAAGTCATCCGGGAAAACCAGAGAAATCATACCTGTAACATAGAGTTGAGCCAAGCCTGTAACATATCAGAAAAGAAAAGAAAGAAAGAGAAAAGGTATCAATAAAATGGAGATCATTAAGTGACAAGAACAAGAAATTTAACCATAGCTAGAGCTTTGAAGTTAAGAATCAAACATAATAAATGAGGAGAAATGAACAAGAACAGCTAAAAAATCCCAACTATTTCTCTCGTCATCGATAAAAAATTAATCGAAAATGAAGAAAAAATATGGTCAAAGAGATAGACCAAGTCAGGACATGACATCCTTACTCCTTCCTCACATATCAGCATTTTGAACACATTTTGAAAAGATACAACTACTCTCTCAGACTCCGAATAATCACAGCTAAAATTCGAATAATTGGACAAAATTCGACTTCTTGTACCCTATCATGATTATAACTACAAGTCTGCACAAACACCTCATTAACTCGGGGCATTTCACTAATGATGTTTTTGAAGGGCTCTTCAGGGTAAATTTATCTATAAATACCCTATTCATGTCGTAGTTCTAGTCAAGAAAATAAAACCATGTTCATCAATTTGCTATCTTGAACAATAAGATAGCTCTCAAAACAAGATCATGTAATGGTTAAGGTGATGCTTAACCACTGCTCTATGTTCTTTTCTCTGCAATAGTACTAGACAAGAAGAATGAAAAGTAGTACCATTTTCTATTAAATTTCCCTATGTAATAGAAGCCCAAAGTAGATCTTCTAGTAAAATGTAAGCATTTCCAACAAACTAAAATAAATTTTGCTTAGTATACTTTCTCCAGCTCAGTGTCAAATTATCAGTACAGTAAACACAATAAGAGAAAGGGATACATAGCAGCAAATGAATCCATTCATCCATTTCATAGGTGAAACAGCATAGAAATCAAGAATCAAGGAACTACACAAAATCCACAGATCCCAGAAGCTGAAAAGTATCAAAACTTAAGTTGTGGGGGGGGGGGGGGGGGGGGTTGCATACCAGGAGAGAGCTGTAAAAGGGATTGAGGAGGAGTACAATGGCAAGTGCATGGAGCACAAGAAGGTGAAATCCCTTTAGAACTAAAACCCTTGTTCAATTTATAGTACAGAGCTGGACCAGATACACAGAGTGCAGAAACCACTGCAAAAATCACCAAGAAACACCTCAACCAACTCATTGATCCACCACTCATCTCACTCACTCTCTCCCCCAGTAAAGGAACTTTAACAGGGGATCATCAAATCAATTTATATAGAAGTATGGAGTATTATTTTGGTGAAATTCCTCTAGTGTTTTGTTACTTGTGTGTGAGTGAAAGGACAAGGGATGGATTGGTGGTTTTTCACATTAAAAGCAGTAAATGTTTTACAGCTAGATACCCTTTCCCATGTTTGTCTCCTTGTCAGTGCCATTATTTTACGTCCACTCGATCTGCTGTCTTGCTGCGTGTTCTTCTCTTAATCCTCCTTAATTATGACACTTTTGATTTGTTTAATGAGGTTCACTTTAAATTACTCTAGATTAGGAACATAGCATTAGATTTGACACAGATTTAAATTTCAAAAACTGAGATAATCCATTTACGGATTTACTATTGAAAATTCTTCTTATCTAGAAAAAAATTAATTATTCACATCTAGAAAAATTATTAGAATAATTTTTTTATTAAATTATCTAAACTATCCTATTTTTCTTACATGGTTACAATTAAAAATAATTCTTTTAAATTATGTGTCAAATTTCTTGTGGAAGTAAAATTATAAAAATAAGATTACAAACTCTATGTGGAGACAGGTAAACCCATTAATATAATATTTTTGTAAGGAATTATATTATAACATTCTAAAATATTATCATTAATTACACTTTAAAAAATATATTTTATTTATATAACAAACAAATTGTAATGTCTTTTTACTCTCACATTAGCTGCATTTAACGAGAGACTTTGTTAAATAAAAAAAGTACTTTTTATTTTATTTTAAAATAAACAAGATTTCATATATTATTAGGTAGAATTAAAGCAAGGATTATCCATAAAGTTAAGAGTTTCGACCCAATAACGAAGGCTGTCGATAAAATGCAAAATCCTAACGGTAAAATGTGTCACAAATTTGACACTAAAATGTATAAGATGAACATAATAAAAATTATTCAATAAAAACAAAATTTTGCATTATGAGATTAAAAAAATAAAAATACAACTTCTCTGAAAAAAAAAAAAGGATTGGTGTATGTACACATAATGGATGTCAAAATTTATTATGCTCCACGCGTAATTGCTTCTCTAAAACTTTTTCAATTATCATCACATTCCAACCTTTTCAAACAACTTTCTCAAGGTAAACCCCATTTGACTGTGACCCTGTCCTACTTCTTCAATAAGCATCCTTTCATATGTTATTTTCTTTTTAGCTTTTAATTTTAATCTATAGAATATAATTATGTTTGACAAGCTGAACATATTAAAATTCAATCATTAACCTTTCTCTATTTTGAAATGATTTTTAGAAATATACAAATGTGTAATAATTGGATTGATTGTTGGTAGATCCACAATTCACCCTCATTCATTATTCGGTGAGTCCAGATTTTGGTAAGATGTGTCATTTGCAGCGAGGTTGAGTGAACAGTGTGGACTGACCAGCGATCAAATTTATTTTGATGTGTATATTTTTAAATTTCATAATTAAAAAATTTAAATAAAATTATAAATAGGGGTTATTCATAATATATACTCCATCCGTCTCCTTAAAAGATGACGTCCCACCTAAGGAGTCCCATTCCCTTCTTTACACACATTGAACCCACACAATTAAAATATGAGAACCACACACCCACTAATACAACTACCCACTACATATTAAATAATAATATTACTTAATTTACGTACCAAAAAGCAAAAGAACCTCTAAATGATGAACGAAGGGAGTATATTTCAAAAAATTAAATGTGATGAGTCGATTTGTAATACATGATTCACCAAAAAGGGTAATTGTAAATTAATTAAAAATTTGAGTTCAACTCGGTGCACATGTACACTGGTTAGGGTGGCACGTACCCGCTTATTTTGGGTACTCATATCCGTATTCAATTAAAGAACAATTATCTGTACTCGTATCCGTCTCATTTAAAAAAATTATTATGGTACTCGTACCCGTCTCATTCCCATTTATCAATACTCGCAGGTACCTATACTCGTTTAATATTCATTTATTTTATATATTTATATTTTTTTATTGTCTAGATAAATATAATAATAAAAATGACATTATTATTAATTAAATATAAAATAAATATATAATAAATTCTAGTATTATTTTAAATAAATATTTAATAAATATGACTAAATATAACTTATAACTATTAATTAAAGTATACTCCACTATAAAATATCTTATACTCCAGTGCACCGGTGCACCCTAGGTTTTAAAGGTTAAAAACATAAGTCAGTGGATAGTTATATATTTTTAATTTTTAATTGTTTAATATAATTAACGGTTAAGATTGAATTATTGTTTAATTCAACGATTGATTTCGTTCAGGTGCACCGAAGTTAAACTCATAAATTATACTTAATACTTCCTCCGGCCACTTGATTTCGTTTGCTGTTTGTAAGTGGACAATTCTAAGGTCTTTTTTTTGCTTTTTGCACGTGGATTAAGGAGTATTATTATTATAAGTAAAGTGAGTAGTTGTATTAGAGGGAAGTGGTGGGTCATATTGTGTATTTTCTTTACTAAATAGATGAAATTAATACCTTTGAAGCGGACGCCAAGAATAGTGAAATGAATACATTGTAAGTGGCCGGAGGAAGTATATAATCGAGGTACCCATGGATTTTGAGGCGTTACCTGTACCCATCCCAAACTCTAATGACATTTCTTACAACTATCCGTACTTGTCCAAACTCATTTATAACTACCAGTATCTTACCCATTAAAGTTCGGATAGATCGAGTATCCGAAAATACCCGTTTCATTGCCATACCTGACCTAAGTACTAACGAATTTAATTTCTATCATTAATTAATTTTAATTTTTCTAAAGGAGAAAACAATTATTTTCAAATTAAAGTTTCGAAATTGGTGAGGATCAGAGAAGCCCACCATAAGCATCAGATTCATCCAGACTTTTTGAAAGCATAAATAAAGAAAATCCAACAAAGTATACACAAAATTCAATTGTCCTTGGTTTTGTTTTATGCATTTTTGGGAAAGAAAGGTAGAGACAATTCTTTAATTCTCTTCTATTTGTTGCCAAGTTTCGTCGGTCGAAACAAGAAAGGGGGAGAGAGAAAGGGGGATAGGATGGTGAAGATCACAGCTTTGATGGTACTGAAATGCACCCCGGAGGGTTCGGATCCGGTTATATTGGTGAACGCGTCGGATCTAAGCAATTTCGGGTTTTTCCAACGCCCAAGCATTAGGGAGTTCATTGTTTTCGTGGGTCGGACCGTAGCTAAACGGACCCCGCCCGGCCAACGTCAGTCGGTGCAGCATGAAGGTTCGATCCTATTTGATTATTTTTTGTATTTTTCCTTGTTATTCGTTTTTTCTCTTCATCTGTTTGGCGATTATGCGGAATTGTTGATTTCAGGGGGATTTGTGCTTAATTTTGATTTGTGTTTTCGGGGTTCTTTTGTTCATTACATATCGGCTGATTGTTGATCATCATCTTTAGTTTGTTTGTTCTTCTTTTTTGTATCTTGACCATGTATTTTCTTTCAGATTTTTATTGTTGGAGATTTTGTTGTTGCGATGTCAGTTTTTTATGGTAGAAATGACCTTGAGTTTTTACTATGGAATTGTGGATTCTATTGTACTATTCTATGCAGGAAATATTGAGCTAGCCAAATTGTTATGATATTGCTTGCTAACTCTGATGGCGATAATCTTTATCCATGATATTCTCTTAATCACTTGAAATGTTTGACAAGAGAAACCAGTTGTTTATTGTTTGATATTCTGTGTCTATTTGATAACTTAAGTTCCTGAGTGGTTTTGCTCAAAACCAGTTATGAATTGCGGATATGTAATGACTGGATGGAGAACGTATTTGATTCTTGATTCTGAAATAAAATTAAATATAATTGGTTCTGAATTGCCCTTCAATCTGCAACACTTCAACTGTAAACAGAATACAGAGATAGGTAGTGTATCTTATTAATTACCATGCAACAACGGCAATCTCAGGCGACCTTTTTTCTAACCAGCAGATTAGTGGGAGAAGATTATTTGGTTCTAATGCTCTGTTGATAGTGGTTGTTGCTTGATTTATATCTGGATTTTGGAATTATACCTTTGTAATTACTTCAAGTTGTCAGTTTATTTACCCTGATTATTTTTTTGAAAAAATTTACGTGTATATGATGAGTAAAAAGGGACGTCAACTGTTTATGATAAACAGGTGTTTTCATATATTATGATTTTACAGTAAAATGAATGAAGCCACCAGAAAACCGACATTGTTTTTTTCCTCCCTGAATCAGAATACAAGGTTCATTCTTACAATCGAAATGGCTTATGTGCACTGGGGTTTATGGACGACCATTATCCTGTACGCAGTGCTTTTTCATTGCTGAACCAGGTACAAAGGCTCTATTCGAGCTTTTCTATAATGAATAATTAGGATTTTGTTGAGAGCTTTTTTTTGAAGTTGTGATTTTGAATGAAATATGTTTGTTTATTAGGTCTTGGATGAATACCAGAAGAATTTTGGAGAGTCCTGGAAAACTGCTCAAGCTGATAGTACTCAAGAATGGCCATATCTAACTGGTGCATTGGCGAAATTTCAGGTCTGTTAAGTCTTAAACCTGTTATAATGACTGGTGCTTTCCGTTTATAATTTTTTTTTGACTTTCCTCCTTAAAACTTTTTAGGACCCTGCTGAAGCTGACAAGCTGCTGAAAATTCAACGGGAGTTGGATGAAACTAAAATTATTCTTGTAAGTTCTGTTTCTAGCTTTGTGGAGAGCCATTTTCACATACCACATAACTCTAGGCTTGTTTCATGATCATGATCATGATCATGATGTTGGGGCAACGTATTCTAGATATTGCCATCAACTAGCAGATATTTAATTTAGCAAGATTTGATCACATTAATGATATTGTATTGTTCACTCTGAGAATGATATATGACTGAATCTATGTGATTTTGGTTTGTTAAGCTGCTCAAAACAAGGTATTATCATCGGAGTGATTTCAGCTTAAGATCAGGATAGACTTTTCCAGTTAACCACTTCTTTCATTCAAGGAGTCAGCTTCACTACTGATTGTTGCGTAATTTAAAACTGCATTACTATCTCTACCTCTAATGAGATGTTAACCTTATTCCTGTTTCCACTCAATTAGATCAAGATGCTTGACTGGGCATTCAACCTGCGTTAGTGTTTTGCAAACAATCAATCGCTTAGTGATGTCATGGGTAGGAAAGGATCTGAAGCAGACAGGATAATGCAAAGATTTTGATTTCAGAAATATTTCCTTTTTGTGCTAATAATTTGAAAGAAACAGAATTTTATGAATAAGTTCAACTTTCAGAAAAAACACTTAGGAGAGTAATACAACATGTTAATACACTGGGTTTGATGTGCTTGACCACTTTCAATTTGTTAGAAATTAATTTCAAAAGCTTTAATGCATCTAATTAATGCACTTAATATCTCTCTAATTTTTCTTGGTTTCTTAATCCTTGTTAATGTTATCATGATATTAATATCTTTGTTATTTTCATCTCAGCACAAGACTATTGACAGTGTCCTAGAACGGGGTGAGAAGCTAGACAGTTTGGTTGAGAAGAGTTCTGATCTCAGTGCAGCTTCTCAGGTTCGTCTTACAGTCAGATTTTATCTGTAATATTATTGCAGTTCTGGGTTGTTATCTTATTAACACTCCTTCAAAAGTTGAAACATTAAACCTCCCTTGCACCCTTCCAGTTCAGCATTGATGCTTTTATGTAATTCCCTTAGAATATGTTTATGATTTCTTGTAGACATAACTCTTTTCAAGATGATTACTGTAGTTACCAATTAATTTTATGTCATAAACTTAATACTGGTTTGTCTAAGTTGTTAAATTCCCTAAGAATGTTTACATCCACTGGGGATGAATATGTTGTTGGTTTTACCTTAGGAATTGATAAGAATTAGTATCTGGTTTCATAATTTCCCAGGATTATTGCCTCATTAAGATTGAGTTCAATAACAAAAAAGGTTACTTGTACTGAATTAAGACACAGTTACTTTTGGAAGCTCAATCGGAGTTTGGCTAATTCGCCTCCCTTTTGGTCTTTTATAGTGTCTGAATTTGGATGTAACAAGTGAATTATATGTTAATTCTGTTATGTTATACTAGATGTTATGCACACAACTACACTTACTGGATGCTGTTCTTTCTAAGATAAATGCAGTTTGGCTTTTCGGTTTATGCTTAATAGTTCTGAGTTTTTTTTGCTTAGACAACAAGCATGTTGTGTAACTCCTAAGCTAATTTTTTTTTGCAACAGATGTTTTACAAGCAGGCGAAGAAAACCAATCAATGTTGTACTATATTGTAAATGCTTCAAGAAGGAAGGAGATTTTCTTTTAAGCAACTTCTAATGTTTGGCTTAGTAGTTGCTATATCAATGAATGTGAAGTTAGACGGTGTTGTTTATATCATTCACGTAATGTTGTGAGGCTCGAATATACGGTTGTTCCTCTTGTGTATCTCTGCATCGCATTAGGAAAAAATATATCATGTTGGCAAATTGGCAGTGATTGTGTTGTTATAATGTGACAGTTTTCTTTTGGGAGCTTTGATCAGCTTATATATGTTGATTTCTATTACACAATGATATATATCTCTACTTATGTTGTAATTATTTCAACTTGAGATACTCAAATGAAGTGTCTAATTGTTTGAAATCTTTGTTACATTCAGCTTTGGTTTAATTTTTGTTTACTTGGATATGTTTGCTATTGATTTATAGAATTTCGAATTTCGGTTCAGTGAAAATCTAAATAATTTAATCAAATTTAGCCAATTTTTTACAAACATAAATAAATAAATCTTTATTATATTATCTTGTGATTCCTTAATAAATTAATGTGATTACTGTTTGTAAATGATGGTACCACGTATAATTAGGCAAATGAATGAGTTCTGTACAGACGAGATGCGATGACATTTTAATAAAAAGTAAGATATGAGTTCAACATACTTGATTGTATTTATTTTATTTTTATTACTTTTTACCATAACAAGTTACTAATGAATCAAATTACAAAAAAAAAAAAAAAAGTGATACATTATTACATTTAATGAAAGATCAAGCTTAAACGAATTTTGACAAAATTCACACCAACCTAAATGGAGAGGATTCATTTCCTGAAGACTCACTTACACCACTTAATATAAAAAGAGGTTGAATAGCTTAGGTTAAGATGAACACATGTACTCCCTCTGTCCCATTTTCATCTTCACAATTACTATTTGCATGAATATTATTAAAAGTTACTTCTTGAATTATTTTTTGAGTAGTTTGATATTGTAGAGTAATAAATAAATAATAAAGTATATTATTCGTGTTAAATAATATGATAATTTTGAAAGGAAAGTGTATTGGAGGGATACTAATTAAGTGTCTTTTCCTAATATAAATTAATTTTTAATTTTATTTGACAAATACCAACTCCTTACATGTAGCAAAGAAAACACTGGGACAAAATAATTACATTCAATCAAAAGAAAGTTGATCCTTGAAAACTAAACACTTGATATGATAACCATCTTCTTACATAGTACAAAAACAAGCAAATTTTAGGCACACATGCATAGGCTATAAATATCCTATTTTCCAAATAGGGATTTGAACCACCAAGTCCCTTTATCCTTAGGGCCATCACTTTCTGGGGGTGCATCAGATTGAGGTGTTTTCTGCAGCTTGCTCACATCATATCCTTCTTCTTTAGCCTTCTCCACCAACATATTATAAGTCTCCTCATTCATATGAGATACCCTGCTCAGAATCTGCCAAAATCATTCAGTGGTGTGGTTTAGAATACGAGAAAAATGCACTTTTGATCCGAATGAATTTGTCCGATTTCAAAATGGTCCTTTTTAGTGCAGTTTCGGTCCACATAAAAACCTTTATAGGGAACTTGTAAGAAATTCAAATGGAATGTTACTTGACCGTTACTAAAGTCTCAAGATTGGTCCCATAGGTTCTCAAAACAACAAAAATATTTGATGATTTTCATATTTATAATTAAAGGGTAGGAAAATTATAATAAAAACAAAACACATATTTGGATTTTGGACTAGACATGCACACCAGTTACGGTTCCTGAAAATGGGAAACCGGAACCGAACTGGGTAGGAAGGTTTCGTTCTGGGTTTTAAATTTTCTTTTGTTTTTTTTTTTTTTAGCCTTTAAAACGTTTAAAAAAAAACACCGGTTTGAACTGGAAAATTCTGCCGGTTTAAGTTTCACGAAATAAAGAACAGGATTTCCGTTTCGATTCCATTTTGGCAGTGCCGGAACCGGCAACCGCCGATTCTGGTTTTTGTGCATGTCTTTATTTTGGACACCGTATGGGTATGTGACCAAAATTGAATAAACCACTCTTTATTTGCTATACCGAATATCAAAAACACTATCATTTTTATTCAAGTAAATAACTTTTTTTGACACCATAATTTCTAGCCTATGTTCGGACTCTTCAAAAACTAGACCAACAAACCCTTAATCAAAAAATTTGTACTCATCACAGATAGAAAAACACAATAAATTGCAACATACTCGATCATTTAATATGATCAAAATTAACTTCATCCAAATGAATGCATCATGCATGTTAATATGCATGAAAACAATATACACATGCAAGACTCATATTCTAAGTGATCAGTGTATGATCATTTTTACCACTTGCCTCAACCACTCCCACTCCCACCCCCACCCACCCCACTCTACCCCATATAGGAAAGCTAATAATCTTAAGTGAAAATTAACATGCAAGAACAGAAGAAGTAGAGAAACATACCCATAAAAATTTCCTTGTGGGTCCACCAATGAGGGCATACTGATAATCATCATCAAGATACAAAACCCAATAATCTCCAAAAACAGGGATTATAGGCAGAAAAGGGGGCACATAGAATTTAACTTTAAGCTTAGCTTCATCACTCTTTGGGTCAGCAAAGTAAGCAGTTCCTTCAATGGAAACCCTCTTTCCATCTTTCCAAGTCTCATTCAAAACATCAACAGTAGTGCCATCTTCTTTGAGAGTGTAAGTGGCCCTTGTATCCTTGCTGTTCTTGGGTTGGAAGAATGATGGGAATGAAGCTATTTCATACCATCTTCCCATGTACTTATTAACATCCAAATTCTTCACCACTGTCATCTCTTTCTTTGACATTTTTGCTGAGCAAGAAGGTGGGGTTTTGGAGGAGTTTGCTTCTTATTAATGTTTTCCTATTTTTGGGTTTGTTGATGAAGGGTTTTGGATGGAGTGATGTTGGGTGTGTGTGTGGTGGGAATATGAGATTAGGTTGGTGGGGCTGACTTGGAAAATGGAGGGTACACGTGGATATTCTGGAAAATGCGAGAAATTATTGAGGTGCTTGAATTTATTTAGCTTTTGCAAACAAAAGAATCTTGAAATTATCTCCATACTCTGGAAAATGCGAGAAATTATTGAGGTGATTGAATTAATTTAGCTTTTGCAAACATAAGAATCTTGTAATTATTACTCATTAGTCCCATTCAATATACAATGAAGAGGTGAAATCGTACGCAGGGAGTATCATGAGTTAAAAAAAAAATATTACACAAAAAATTACTGATATCATACTATATATTAAAAATTGAATTGGGATTCATCCTATATTTCTTTGTAACATACTATATCATTTCATTTATATTTGTAAGGATTGAAATACTGATACTTCAATTAATAATAAAAAAATTGATTTACTGATTTAAAAACACATTATTGGTTGATTTCTCATTTTGGATTATCTTACCTAGTCAGTTATAGATATGGCATAAAATTCGTTCAAGTAATATAGGATGAATCCCAATTCAATTTTTAACTATCAATTTTGTTAAATGTTGATAATTTTTTCCTCCAATTTTATTAACACAAGTGATTTGATTAAGCAATTTTGGAGAAAATATAATGGACCAGATCAAGTCTAACCCAAGAAACATTTACGAGTAAGAAATCCTTAATATGGTCCATAAAAAACGAGTTCCAACTAACTGCCCAATAAATAGTTCTGTTAATGGAACTATCATGCCTATATATAAATCTAATACTCCCATACATTTGTGTTCAAGTGTCACTGTATATACTTAAATCTAATACTCCCATACATTTGTTCATGTGTCACTGTATATACTTTTAAAGAATGAATAAATACATGATTGAAATAGATATTTTAATAAGTAATTGCATATTTATTTCTTTTTTATAACTTGAAAGAACACAAGGAGTGCTGGATTTGAGTACTATGACGTTGTAAACATGACAAGAAAAAGACTAACAGTAAAATACGTAGAGCATTGTCTCCAAAACTCCTACTACAGCCCACAATAAGCAAACTACTCTCAAATTCAAGATTATTTACAATCAAAACACTCACATGAGAAAGATAAAAAAATAACAAACCAAAACATAATACAGAGCAAACCACTCATCATATTAACAAGGACAAAAAGAGATGTTTCACAAGCTAACATAATACTCAATATAGTCTTCTACGTAGCTTAAAAGCAAACACATTCCAAACTACATAGATCTTGAGGGCTAAATACCATATCACTTGTACATGAGTTGATGCCAAAACATTCATTCTAGCGACCCAATATGGATTTGATCCACCACATCCCTTTATCCTTGGGAGCTTCCTCCCCCTCCGGCGGAGCATCAGAGTGAGTAGTTTTGTGCAGTTTGCTCACATCATATCCTTGGTCTGTAGCCTTTTGCAAAAGCTCATTGTAGATCTCCTCATCAATGTGAGAGTCCCTACTAAGAATCTGCAAAGCAACACAATTTACCAAGAAAATGGATGTATTTTTTAATCCAAGAATTTAAATGTGTTTGAATTAAACTTTGTAAGCCAATTACTTGTTTTGGTTGATAAGATTATACAGTCTACTTAACAAATCCATTAAAACATCTACTCATTTCAACTGTATTTTTAATTCAACAACACTGTTTACAATATAATACTCTTAGAAAGCTAGAGGTTAAAAACTAAAACCAAGTTAAGTCAAACCAAACATAGCCATAGTTTCCAAATTGATGCTTGCACATGTGAGGTAGAGGGGAACTAAAGAAGGTAACACCATCTCAATAGTTTAATATTGATAGGCACATCATCCTCAAGAGTTCATCATACAATGTTATGCATTAATAAATTCATAATTCTTCAACTCATATAACCAATCAACAGACACCATTTCAAGATCCCCCAAACTCTTTAATAATGGGAATGTTGTGTTCAATAAACCCTCTTTATCACCCACATCAATTCAAAGTAACCACCAGAGATATCAGAATCAAACAAAATCAACCCAAAAAATAAAAAAAGATCAAAAAAATATACCCATAGATATCTCCTTGAGGGCTGACCAACCACAGCATACTGGTAATCCTCATCAATGAACAAAACCCAATAATCCCCAGTGACTGGAATTATAGGAAGAAAAGGGGGCACATAGAATTTCACTTTGAGCTTAGCCTCATCACTTTTGGGATCAACTTTGTAAGCAGTTCCCTCGATATAACCCCTCTTCCCATCGGTCCAAGTCTCATTCAAAACATGAACAGTGCCATCTTCATTGAGAGTGTAGGTTGCCCTAGTATCCACGCCATTCTTGGGCTGAAATCTCGACGGGAATGAAGCGATTTCATACCATCTGCCCATGTACTTCTCTGTATTCAGCCCCTTCACCACTTCCATCTCTTTGTTCGACATTTTTCTGCAAATCAGAAACTTGGAAATTTCGAGAATAGGGAGAGTTGGGGGTTTGTGTACTATTTATGGAGAAGATTTACTTTATATTTTATTTAACTCTATATATAGTTAAGAGTTAAATTGATTTTGGGCTCCAACTACACTCTATATTTTATTTAACTTTATTTATTGTTAAGAATTTAAATTAATTTTAATGGATATGGGGGCACGGTGTCCGGGCACAAAAGATCACTCTTCCAGAAATGCTAATTTAACATGCAACAATTAAGAAGGAATTGTTAGATAGTTCCACATTCCATGTTGCAAAAGTATACTCCCCCATCCTAAAGTGTTTTTTTATAGTACACCCATCTACTAATACAATTAAAATATGGAGCCCGCACTTTTACTAAATAATAATACTCCCTTCATCCCATTATAACGTATGCGTTTACTTTTTGCACGTAGATTAAGAGATATAATATTTTAATGTTTAGTGAGGTGAGAGAAATAATATTTTAATATAAAGTGGATAGGTGTATTAGTATGACATGTGGACCCATGGAAAGAGAAGTAATTATTATGTGTGGGTCCCCTTTACCAAAAAGAGAAATGCGTATTGAAACAAATCAAAATGGAAAAATGCATACGTTTCAATGGGACAGAGAGAGTATTCCTTAATCGCAACTCTTTGGATGAGATGGAGAGAGTATATTGAAAATGATCATTAAATTTTTGGGTATGACACATAAAAATAAATAAATAAATAAATATAAAATTTTGTGGGATTGACACATAACCTTAAAACACTCTTAAGCAGTGACATGAAGAAGAAATTCTCCTTTAGTTTACTAGGAGATTCGAGTAAACAAAATGTCGAGGAGGGAGAAGGGGGGTGGCGGTGGTTGTGGGACAGAGTGGTAATATTTTTATTGGGAGAATAAGACTAAATTATTGAGTAAATTATCTGCGAACTACAGATTTAAAACTAAAGCAAATTAAGAAATGGAGCAGGTAAGTGAAATGGTTGACTTAGTTGAGTTGGCTTCTTTATCTGCAACGACTCTTGTTTCATTCACCTTTCCAGCTTATAAAATTTCCAAGCCAATCTTTGATCAGAATCCATTATGTTGTACTTCTTCATTTGGATCACAGGATGGTCCATTATGTTAAAGTTGTTAAGTTCGATCACAGGATGGAGGAAGAAACGTGTCCCCAAGGAGGAGCATCTTCGCATTGCTAGAGACTACTTCAGGGGGCTTTCCGGAGTGGCAGACTTTCCCGAATGGCTTGATGATAGGTGGGACCCCTGTGCGAAACTTTCACACAGAGAGATGATAAATGCATCCATATTCCAGGTGCCCAGACTGAAGAACTTGGACCAAAACGTTGAACTCTTGGAAGGTTTTCTCAGTTTCCTACTTCAGCCATTGTACCACAAAACAGATCCCGTTGATGAATATCGGATTGAAAATCTCGAAAAGGAGCTGAGGTATCTTCTCACTATTCTTGGCGACATATCATGGATGCTGGATGATAGCGATCAGCTAGAAGCTCAATTCCAGGATCTATTGGCAGAGTTTGAAGCAGTGGCGAATCGAGCTGGATGGTTTGTCCATTCCTCGTTATTCTACACTGATCCATCGTTTAAAAAAATTGCCGATATGGATCTTGCTGCTGTTTTAAACCTGATCAACCTCTTTAAAGCCGATTTTCAGTCATATGAAATCAGCATACCACCATACAAGGCTGCAACCACTTCAAGGGTGAACTCCTTGCTCATTATCAATTCTCTTGTTGATGATCTTGAGGAGCTGTTGAAGCAGGAGGATGATCGGATTTCTGATGTTAAGTCCCAGATCAACCATCTCCATCAGGGGCTCTCACTTTTCACTTCTTCCATCAATGGCATGATATCTCAAGAAATTGGAGAACTGAAAGAGCCTCTGATGCGCATGGGAGATGTGGGACATCAAGCCCATTATCTCATCACTGCACTTTTGGTAAAAGATGCTCCTCTCTGGTATGTCATCAACAGGCTCACTGCCCTTAACCACAATATTGAACATATACAGACAGAGCTCAAAGTTATTACAAAGAAATATCGATCTATAGAAAGCTTAAAAGTTGAAAAGTATTCGAGTGCAGAGCTGCCATTACAAGACAGGAGGCACGCTGGGGTAAATCAAATAATTGTTGGCTTTGAGGACATAAAAACAGATATATTGGATCAGCTGGTTGGAGGAGGGACATGTAGTTTAAAAGTGATTTCAATTTTTGGGATGCCTGGACTTGGTAAGACAACTTTAGCAAATTTATTGTACAATCATCCCTTGGTCAATTATACGTTTCAGAAACTTTCATGGTGCATAGTTTCTCAAACGTTTAAGAAACAGAGTGCACTGTCTAACATTTTGATTCAGATCAACAGTGATCTTGATAAAGCTAGGATCTTGGAGTTGGAAGAAGAAACTTTAGCGGAACACATTTACAAAACATTGAAAGGAAAACGATATCTAATTGTATTGGATGATATTTGGAATTTACATGTGTGGGATACTCTGAGGATGTGTTTTCCTGATGATGGAAATGGTAGCAGGATTTTGTTCACTAATAGGAATAGAGATGTGGCTCCACCTAATAGCATAATACACGAGCTCCCATTTTTTTCTGACGACCAATGCTGGGAGCTATTAGAAAAGAAGGTGTTCGGCAGCAGAACTTGCCCTCCTAAGCTAGAACAGATTGGCATGAAAATTGCTGCAAAATGTGGCGGACTACCACTCACGGTTGTCATTGTTGCTGGGATTCTTTCATCCGTGAACGAGGAAGAAAGTAAATGGGAAGAAGTGGAAGGAAGATTAGCCTCTTATTTTGATGGTGAAGACAATGCAGTGATGCAAACTCTGGAATTGAGTTACAAGCACTTACAAGACCATTTGAAGCCGTGCTTTCTTTACTTTGGAACATTTGAAGAAGAAAGAAAGATATCTGTCAAAAACTTGATGAGATCATGGGTTGCAGAAGGGTTCATACGTGAAGAAAAAGAGAGGAGCAAAGAAGATATAGGGAGAGAGTATTTAATGGAGCTAATAGATAAAAGTCTAGTAATGGTGGCTAAAAGACGTTCGGATGGTAGAGGAGTGAAAGCCTGAATCGTACATGATTTATTGCGTGACATGTGCTTGAAAAAATGTAAAGAAGAATTCTTCCTCAAACATAGGAGGAGAAACTATAGGAGAAAGTAAGTTCCAGTTTGTTTTCATGCTATGAAATATTGTGTTATCTTAGATAAAAAATGAGTTATTTCCATAGTTAACAATGGTTGTCTCATGTTTTTCTTTCAGTTGCCCTACGATGTTTGATAAAGACCAACACCTTCGCTCTTTATACGGTGAGTTTTCTGAGACATTATTTGCACGGGACATGAGATCATTGAGAGTACTCTCGTACGACAATCACTTTAAAGATAACTGCATACTTGGAATGGAGTATCTAGTTAACTTGAGATCCTTGGTTGTTGATGAAATGTGGAAGTCTATTGATAGGCTCCCAAAACTAGAATATTTGTCTTGCCAGTTTCTGAAGACAGTAAATCTATACCCATCAATTTTGAAAACGAACAAGTTGAGATGCCTTTTAGCAACAAACATAGAGTATAGCGTAGATTGGAATGGCTTGGAAGCCAACAGCCTAGAGTCCCTTTCATGGATAAGTATAAAGAAGCTGAGGGACGAAGAGTTGTTAAAATGTTCTCCCTTTCTTCGCCAACTCAAATGCAGATATAAACTGCCATATGAATTGGAGAAGGAACATCCACATTTTGATCTGAGCTTCCTTACTCAACTTCACTCACTCTCTTTACAGTTCTACTTTCCTTGTGGGGAATTTAAATTGATGGAGTTTAGATTCCCTTCAAACATAAAAAAGCTAACCCTCTGGGGGGTCAAGGTTGAGTTGGGAGAAGATGTCAATAATTGGGAGGCTGGAAAACCTTGAGGTTCTCAAATTACTTATGTTTTCAGCAGATGGAGAAAGATGGGTTACAAGAGATGGTGAATTTTGTAAGCTGAGGTTCCTAAAAATTGAAGACTTGGATTTTTCTGAGTGGATTGTGGAGACGAATGAGCACTTCCCTGTTCTTCAGCATTTGATATTGAATCGGTGCAATTACCTGAATGAGATTCCTCGTGAAATCGGTGAAGTCACAACACTTGAGTTGATTGAGATGAAAGGGAAATGCCTACTAACTTCAGTAGTGGAGTCTGCAGAGAGAATAAAAGATGATCAAATGGAAATGGGAAATGAAGCCCTCAGGGTCGTCATCGATACTTACTGATAACAGGTTTGCCTTTGAATGAATTGCTTCTGCACAATATTATAAGATCCCTTATTCCATTTTTATTTTTTCAAATTCCGTATTTAATAGTTGTAACAGAGAATCTGATGGCATATTTGCGTTATTTAGATATATTGTTTATGCTTTGTCTAGTTTGTTTTGAGTACTTACATGGAAGGTATATATTTTCAAAATGGGAAAAGCTTCTGGGTTAATACTATTACTCTGTCCTAATGAATTGTTTGGTGGCATTTCTATTTAATTTCTGGTAAAACTATAATAAACAGAGTTAGATGTAGAAGGAAAGCATGAATCATTTAGCGGGATTTGCAGGAATACTTTTGTTTTGCATGGTTGATGATCCATTGGTGTCTTAAATATTAATTTAGCATGGTTAGGAGTCATTCAGGGTTGAGCATGGAGGTTTGAAGAAGTGGTGAACTGGTTCCTAGAATTATCTAGATAGATCCAATATTGTAATAATGATGATAATGTTGGTGGAAACTCTCGATTATTCATAGTGATTAGACTTTAAAAACGGTAATAGAATGTTCTAGTTAGATCATGAGTTCTCATTCACCGATGTAGGATTGCTATTTGCCATAAATAGGGGAAAGAACATTAGCTATGTGAATGAGTGGAATGAACATAAGTGTGTGGAGAGTTGCTTAAGGTGGGAGATTCTGTTGAGTGTGAGAGATCTAAGTGTGAAGTCATGATTATGTAGGTGTATCATAAAATATTGTGTTGAGTTCTAATAAAATATTGGCAAAATCTCCTGCGCCCCCGGGGACACAACCCTCCCCCTCCATATTCTATTTAAACCTATATATTGCTAGGGTTTAAATTGCAAAGGTGCACGGTGTCCCGGGGCACAAGAGCCTCACTCTAAAATATTTACTTTTTCCAACTTTAGATCCTATATATAATTATCTAACAAGTTAATCAGTAAAGAAGTTAAACCAATTGATTGTGCAGCGGGGTTGATGTGTCTGGTGCAGCGTTTGAGGAGCAGTTTGGTGGTTCGGTTGTTATCCGATTCAACTGATTCTTGGTTCTATTTGAAGCCTGATACGTCAGCTATTCATCAGAACAATTTGCAGTCATTTTGGATAAAGCTCGAAAGTCAGCTACATAACACAAATCATCCAGTTATACAGCTTTTACAGTTTTGATTCTAAAGTGTATTTCTATCTTTGGCTGATCACAACTCTTTCTTATCCTTTTTAGCTTAAATTAGATTCCCAACCTTTTTACTCCTCAAAAAATGCTGTTACTTAACTAATTTTTTGTAATATATATTTTTTACATCAAGACATTTAACAGTAGTTTTATATCAAAGTAGAGCAAAGCGATTTTCTTAAAACCTATGTCAAGGGCCATTTTGTTTAAGACAAGGTCCTTTTACCCTTTTTAGTTTAGGACACTTTTTGACTATTCTACAATCTACATCATGAATCAAAATGACTGTCTTGTATTAAGACTGTTAAAAATTATCTTAAATTAAACTAATTTCAAATTGATCTGCTTATCAACTCTCTTGACTTCTGATTTAAGACGGCTTTATGACCATTTTAATCTTCACAATCATACATTGAATTGGGTTGAACTATTTTTATCTTTTGCCGTCAAAGAGCATTTTAAATATTTGATGGTTGCCATCTAAAATAAAATGCAAAGACAAAACAAAGATTTGCATATCCCTTTTAATATTTCAATCGTCAATTTCATTTTTGAAAATTTTTTTGTTTGTAAAAATTTTGGATCTCTATGTCACTGCATTCGACTTTATAAAGCAGCATTCTTGGATCAAGCATGCAACGTGAATTTGCATTATCATTCTTCATCCAAAGGGCATGAAATAGGGACTTTCAAAATTGCACATAATAAATAAATATTCTTTCTTAAATTACTTTCATTCCAAATATCACGATTGGTATGTTCAAGAAATGGGAATCTCGATTTCATTTGGAATCACCATTCCCACAAACATGGGCCACCCCATGGTATTATCCATTACAACACCATTTGGAATCAACTTTTTATTTTATTTTTTCAAATTTATGTAACTAAGAAATATAAAAAGATGTAAATAATATTTTTTTAATTTTTACCATATTAAATTAAATTATGTAATTATCAAAATTATAAATAAATTAATATTTTCTGCTTAAAATGTAATATTAATTAAAAATACTGGTATTAAATTATTCAATAAAAAAATAAAATATTAAATCATTTATTTAAAATTTAAATAAAAAAATTATATGTTCATCTCATTAAAAAATATAAAATTAAATTAAATTCTTAAAAAATATAATAAAAATTTAAAATTAATTTAATATTTATTCAAAATAAAAATGACTAAATTATTTATTAAAAAAATATTATTAATTAAATTGGATATATATATATGTGTAACAAAATATAAATTATAATTCTTTTCGTAAGTTGATAAATTTTAATATATACAATTTTTTATTTATATTTAATAATATTAAAATATATAAAATCTTCATCGAGATTTTAATTTTTTTTTAATACATGTTTTATTTATATTTTGATAATACTAAAAAAATTTTAATTTTTGTATAATTATTATTAAGCTGAGTATCTCATCACTGCATTCTTGGTAAACGATGCTCCTCTCTGGTACGTCATCAACAGGCTTGCTGCCCTTAACCACAATGTTGAACTCATTCAAACAGAGGTCCAAGTTATTACAAAGAAATATCAGTTAGCAGGCTTCAAAGTTGAAAAGTATTTGAGTGCAGAGCTTTCATTACAAGATAGGAGACTGGCTGGGGTCAATCAAATAATTGTTGGCTTTGAGGACAAAGAGATGAAAATTTTGGATCAGTTGGTCGGAGGAAGACAGGGCTTGCAAATCATTCCAATCTTCGGGATGCCTGGGCTTGGTAAGACCACTCTAGCAAAGAAATTGTTCAATCATTCCTTGGTTAATTACAAGTTCCAGAAACTATCTTGGTGTGTAGTTTCTCAAACGTTCAAGAGACAGAGTATACTGGCTGACATTTTGATTCAGATCAATGGTGATCTTGATAAAGATGAGATCTTGAAAATGGAAGAAGAAACTTTATTGGAACATATTTACAAAACATTGATTGGAAGAAAATACGTTGTTGTGTTGGATGATGTATGGGATTCAAATGTGTGGTACGAATTAAAGAGGTGGTTTCCTGATGATGGAAATGGCAGCAGGATTTTATTCACTAATAGGAACAAAGATGTGGCTCCACCTAACACCATAATACACGAGATCCCATTTTTGTCTGACGAGCAATGCTGGGAGCTATTAGAAAAGAAGGTGTTCGGCAGTACAACTTGCCCTCCTAAGCTAGAACAAATTGGTATGAAAATTGCTGCAAAATGTGGCGGACTACCACTCATGGCTGTCGTTGTTGCTGGGATTCTTTCATCCGTGGACGAGGAAGAAAGTAAATGGGAAGAAGTGGAAGGAAGATTAGCCTCTTATTTTGATGGTGAAGACAATGCAGTGATGCAAACTCTGGAATTGAGTTACAAGCACTTACAAGACCATTTGAAGCCGTGCTTTCTTTACTTTGGAACATTTGAAGAAGAAAGAAAGATATCTGTCAAAAACTTGATGAGATCATGGGTTGCAGAAGGGTTCATACGTGAAGAAAAAGAGAGGAGCAAAGAAGATATAGGGAGAGAGTATTTAATGGAGCTAATAGATAAAAGTCTAGTAATGGTGGCAAAAAGAAGTTGGGATGGTAGAGGAGTGAAAGCCTGCATCGTACATGATTTATTGCGTGACATGTGCTTGAAAAAAAGTAAAGAAGAATGCTTCCTCAAACATAGGAGGAGAATCTATAGGAGAAAGTAAGTTCCAGTTTGTTTTCATGCTATGAAATATTGTGTTATCTTAGATAGAATGTGCATTTATTCATAGTTAACAATGGTTGTCTCATGTTTTCCTTTCAGTTGCCCTACTGTATATGGAGAGTTTTCTGAGACATTATATGCACGAGACATGAGATCATTGCGAGTACTCTCGTACGACAATCACTTTCTCGATAACCAGCATTTCTCTAAACTTCTACAACTGATCTTGATTGATTGCCATACTCTGAAAAAGAGATTCCTAGTGAAATTGGTGAAATCACTACACTTGAGTTGATAGAGGTGACAGGAAAATGTCCAACTTCAGTGGCAGAGTCTGCTGATAGAATAACACAATTAGAACAACAGGACATGGGAAATGAAGGTCTTAGGGTCGTCGTCAATACTACCGATCACCAGTAATTGGGAAATCTCCGCAGAATCAAGCATTGAGCAAATAACTTGTAGTATTACTACTACTGATCCAGATTGCAACACAGTACAGGTTCACCTCTTCCCTCGTGTTGAATTGTGTCCTTCACATATTAAGCAAATCATTTCGACTCACTTATGAGTAGTTAGTTTGCTTTTGAGTTTCATCTGAAGAATGTCCCTAAAGTGATAATGCATATATAGTTTTTTAGATTGATTCATTGAAGTTAATATGTATGCATACTGTCCTATTATGAAAACAAACGTCCTCTAGCATCAGAGTCGCATTCTTCTAAAACGATAATCTTCGTATGCAGTTTCCTTGATTTTTACATATATGATTATAACTTCATGTGGTTTCACTTGTTAAAAAATATTGAAACAACTGCTGTTTCCCTAGACTTATCAAGCAATAAATTTTATCCATTGAAAATCATACTCATTGCTGATTAAGTTAAGTAAATATAATTAAACATGACAAATTGTGAATGGAATGATTAAACTCAACATAATCAGAGGAGACAAATTTTTATATAGATATATGCAAGCGTATTATAGCACAATATGATCAAATCCCTCATCTTGATTAGCTTTTAAGGCACTAATTATTCACATTCTTTCTCGTTTGGTACACTTCATTATTGTTGGAGATTTATAAATATAATTTTATATTAATATATATATATATAAATATATAACGGATACTGCACAGCATGCTAGAAGAATGTGGGCAAAATACAGATGCATATGGCAGAGAGAATGCACCTGCAAATATTAATTAAACAGAACTAAAAAAGATCATCTTTAAAAACTGTATATCTGGTTACTTGAGACATTCTTCAATTGATTCTCTAAATTAGATTAATTGTTGAGTCGAAACGATTCACTTACAACTAATCAGTGGTATTGATGACGACCCTCAGGCCTTCGTTTCCCATGTCGCGTTGTTCTTGTTTAATTCTTTCAGCGGACTCCACCAATGAATCTTGACATCTGCATTTCACCTCAATCAACTCAACTGTCGTGATTTCACCGATTTCATCAGGAATCCATTCCAGAATATAGCAATTAATCAAGATCAACTGTTGAAGTTTTGGGAAATGCTCATTAGAGGCAACATTCCATTGACGGAGAGATGTGTGAGCCAATTGCAAGAACCCCAGCTTCTTGAACTCACCATCTCTTGTATCCCATCTGGTTCCTTCACCAGCACTTCCCTTCAATTTGAGAACCTTGAGGTTTTCCAATCTCCCAACTAACGACATCTGCTCCCAAGGAACACTATTATCAGTAAGAGTCAGTTTTCGAAGGTTTGAGGGGAATCTAAACCCCTTTAAATCAAATCGAAACAATCTCAAGGAGAGTGAGTCGAGTTGAGTGAAAAAACGGAGATCATAGTATGGACGATACTCCCACTTGATCTCCAATGTTACAGGGTCTAACATCTTTTGGTCTACTTCATATCTGCATTTGAGTTTGAGAAGATGGGGTGAACATTTCAACATCTCTATATCATTCAGCTCCTTAATTACAACATCTGAAAGATACTCCAGGCTGTTGCTGTCGCAATCACTGCTCAAATATTCGCCAAACTCCGCGAACCACGCATGAAGGTATCTCAACTTCTTCATTTTTGCAAGTGTTGATGGGTGTAGATATACTGAATCCAATGACTTCACACATAGATACTCTAGTTTAGGAAACCTGTCTAACCATTTCGGGACTTGTCCAATAACCAAGTATCTCAAGTTAGACAGATACTCCATTCCAAATATATGATTTTCAAGAATGGAATTGAAATGCACTAGTACTCTCAATGATCTCATGTCCCGAACATACAATGATGAGGTCTGATCATGGCCGCCATGAAAAGAACGAACGTGCTGGTCTATTTCATAAACTGTGTGGCAACTGAAAACGAAACATGAGAAACCATTACTATGAATGAGTATTCTGTGTGTCATGTTAGAAAGCAAACATTGCAAGTTATGGAACTCGCTCTTCAGATATTCAAGGAAGCTCTCTTCTTGGCATTTCTTCAAGCACAAGTCGCGCAGTAAATCATGAACAACACAGGCTTCTGCTCCTCCATCATTTGATCTCCTCTTGGAAACCATTACCAGACTTCTATCAGTTAGCTCCGTAAGATATTCTTCAGCTATATTTTCTCCATTTTTGTCTTTTTCTGAACGTATGAATCCTTCTGCAACCCACAATCTCATCAAGGTTTCGACAGAGATCTCCCTGTCTTCTTCAGATGCTCCAAAGTAAAGAAAGCATGGCTTCAAATGGTCTGGTAAGTGCTTGTAGCTCAGTTCAAGAGTTTTCATCACTAAGTTGTCTTCACCATCTATATAAGAGGCTAAACTTCCTTCCACATCTTCCCATCTACTTTCTTCCTCCTCATCCACCATTGAAAGAATCCCAGCAATAACGACAACTGTGAGTGGTAGTCCACGACATTTTGCAGCAATTCTCATTCCAATCTCTTGCAGTTGAGGCGGGCAAGCTCTACTGCCAAACACCTTCTTTCCTAATAGCTCCCAGCATTGCTCATCCGACAAAAATGGGAGCTCGTGTATTATGCTGTTAGGTGGAGCCACATCTTTATTCCTATTAGTGAATAAAATCCTGCTTCCATTTCCATCATCCGGAAAACACATCCGCAGAGCATCCCACACATGTAAATTCCAGACATCATCCAATACAATTAGATATCTTCTTCCCTTCAAAGTCTTATAAACGTTTTCCACTAAAGTTTCTTCTTCCATTTTCAAGATCCTATCTTTTCAAGATCACCATTGATCTGAATCAAGATGTTGGCCAGTATACTCTGTCTCTTAAACGTCTGAGAAACTACACACCATGAGAGCTTCTGAAATGTATAGTTAACCAACGGATGATTATACAATTTCTTTGCTAAATTAGTCTTGCCAAGTCCTGGCATCCCAAAAATTGAAATCACTTTCAAGCTCCATGTCCCTCCTCCAACCAGCTGATCCAAAATATCTGTTTCTTTGTCCTCAAAGCCAACAATTACTTCATCGGCCTCAATAGGTCTCTTATCTTGCAATGACCTTACAGCACTCAAATACTTCACCACTTTTAACCCTCCAAATTGATGGAGTTCCGATCTTATAACCTCAACCTTGTGATTTTGGTCAGCAAGTCTTTTGACAGCATACCAGAGAGGAGCATCTTCGACCAAAAATGCCGAGATAAGATACTCAGCTTGATGTGCAACATCTCCAATGCGCATCAAAGGCTCTTTCAGTTCTCCAAGCTCTGAAGGCTGTGGGGATCTCATATCATTGATTGAAGAGTTGAAAAGTATCAGCCCTTGATGGAGAAGGTCAAGCTGGCACCTCACATCTGTAATCCGATCATCCTCGTGTTTCAACAGATCCTCCAAGTGATCAACTAGAGAATCGACAAAGAGGAAGGAGTTGACTACTGAAGTTCTTGGAGTTGCATCAGCTAGTGTGGTGATAAATGAACTAAGATCAGCTTTCAAGAGGTCTATCTGCTTTAAAACAGCAGCAGCCCACTTGTCCATTTTTTTAAACCTTAGATGAGTGGAGAATAGCAGAGTATGGACAAACCTTCCAGTTTGATTTGCTACTGCTTCAACTTCTGACAACAGATTCAGGAACACATCTTCCATCTCATCATTGCCAACCATCATCCATGATATGTCCCCAAGAATGGTGAGAAGATACCTCAATTCCTTCTCAAGATTCTCAATCTGATCACCCATTAGATCTGTATGGAACAGTAGTTGAAGGAGAAAGAAGAGAAAAACTTGGAGTTGATGCCTCTTGATCCGACTATCGTTTTGGTGGAACATGTTCAACCTCGGCACCACGAACAGTGAATCAATCATCCTGGGATCCCACAAATCATCAGGCAGCTCCGCTAGGTGGAAAGATTAGAGTAATAGTCTCTGACAATTGAAATATGCTCCATGGAGACACGTTTCCTCCTCCATCCTGGAATGTGTTTGAAAAGTTTCATCATAACGGATTCAGATCAAGAATTTGGTTATGAAATGTTGTAATAAAACTAGAGAGAAGGATAAAAGAAAAATTCAAAGTCAACTATATTTACAAATATGAAACTGAGAAGTAATCCAGTGTGGTGAATTGTCAGAAGAAAGACATATGGGGAGAAGTGGTTATCCGAATCCAATCAGGGTTGCACGCAGGATCCAAGAATGATCACATCACATGTGGTGACCCTAAATTATTTTTTAAAAGATTTAATAATCTTAAAAATTAAAAAATAAGTGAGTTATAACATCCATTGAATCTAATTAGTGTAAATTTAACCCTCAAATATATATTACTGGTGTGAAAAGTTGAAACAAGCCTGTAGGAGCTGTAGCTGTTCTTTATCTTCAAACTTCTGCTAACACTGATTTTATTCACATTTCCAAATCCAAATTCTTGATCCGACTTCATTATGTTAAACCCTTCGAAACAGATTACTAAATGGAGGAAGAAGGCGTACATCCTCTTAAAACAAGACGAGATTCACGGAAGGCATGCTTCAGTTATTGGAGACTATTCCTCAAATCTCTCCACCACATTCGACATACCAGATCTGCCTTCTGCAGAACTGATCATCCATGGCAACCAGTGGGACCCCCAGATCGCGGAACAACTCAAGCAGATGTTCGTCGTCCCGAAGCCGAACAAGTTTCACCAAACCCAAAACCAGATCGGCAAGTGTCAACTCCTCCAAGCATTTCTCAGTTTCCTTGTTCAATTACTGTACCATAAAACCGATCCGGTGGATAATCGGGTTCGGATTCTTGAAACGGATCTGAGATCTCTTCTCACCGTTCTTGTCGATGTATCATGGATGCTCGTTGACCACGAATTTGAATTCGAGAATCTCTTGGTAGAGTTCGAAGCAGGGGCGAATCAAGCAGGGTTTTTAGTCCATTCCTTATTGTTCTCCAGTACTGATGTAGCTGTTGAAGAAATTGAAGATGGGATTGCATTTGCTAGGGTTTTAAACCATACTGATGATCTCTTGAAATCCACTCTTCAGTTATTTGATATCACCACACCAGTTTACACGAATCCAAGAACTTCTATGGTCAACTCATTCGTCATAATCGGTTCTCTCGTTGATGATCTTGAGGATCTGCTGAAACGGGAGGATAATCGGATTGCAGATGTGAAGGCACAAGTCAACCTTCTCTATCAGGAGCTAATGCTTCTGCAATCTTCCATCAATAACATAAGATTGCAACGGCCTTCAGAAATTGGGGAATTTAAAGAACATCTAATGTTCATTGGGCGTATGGCTTACCAAGCTGAATATCTCATCACTTCATTTTTGGTCAAACATGCTCCTCTCTGGTATGTCATCAATAGGCTTAATTATCTAATTCATGAGATTGAGCTTAAAAGAATAGAGCTCCAAGTAGTTACAGAGAAATACAAAGTAGGAGGCTTGAGAGTGACAGAGTCTTTGATTCCTCATAGGAGAGAGGCTGAGGGGAGCAGTGTGATGGTTGGTTTTGAGGATGAAGCTATGGATATTTTGGGTCATCTGGTTGGAGGAGGAAGAGAGAGCCTTCAAGTCATTTCAATCTTGGGGATGCCTGGGCTTGGTAAGACAACTTTAGCAAAGAAACTATACAATCATCCCTTGGTTAGTGATTGGTTTGATAAACTTTCATGGTGTGTGGTATCCCAGACATATGAGAGGCATAGTATACTGGCTGACATTTTGATTCACATAAATAGTGATCTTGGTGAAGATAAGATTTTTAAAATGGAAGAAGAAACATTGGTAGAACACATTTACAAGACATTGAAGGGAAGAAGATATCTTATTGTGATGGATGATATATGGGATTCAAATGTGTGGGATGAATTATTTAGATGTTATCCAGATGATGGCAATGGAAGCAAGATACTGCTTACTAGTAGGAATAAAGATGTGGCTCCACCTAATAGCTTAATTTATAGGCTGCCATTACTGTCGGATGAGCAATGTTGGGAGATATTAGGCAAGAAGGTGTTTGGTAGTAGAAATTGCCCTCCTGAACTTCATCCAATTGGAAAGAAAATTGCTGCAAAATGTTGTGGACTACCACTCACAGCAGTTGTTATTGCTGGTATTCTTTCAACCATGGATGAGGAGGTAAGTGCATGGGAAGAAGTTGGAGGAAGTTTAGCCTCCTATATTGATGGTGAAGAGAATTCAGTGATGCAGATTCTTGAATTGAGTTATAAGCATCTACCAGACCATTTGAAGCCATGTTTTCTTTATTTTGGAGCATTTAAAGAAGACCAAAAGATCATGGTAGGAAACTTGAAGAAACTATGGATTGCAGAAGGATTCATTCGTACACAGAAGGACAAGAGGAGAGAAGATATAGCGGAAGAATATTTAATGGAGTTAGTTGATAAAAATCTAGTAATGGTTGCCCAGAGTAGATCAAGTGGTAGAGGAGTGAAAGCTTGTGTTGTTCATGATTTATTGCGTGATTTGTGCTTGAGAAAATGTGAAGAAGAAGGCTTCCTGAAATACTCAAACAGCTAGTAAGTTTCACATACTACCTAGTTTCATCATACAATTATACAAACATTAATTCATAGTTTTAGTGATATATTTACCTCTTTTTTTCATTTTCAGCAAGCACATCATCTTTGAGAAAGGTCATCGCATCCGAGCACTTGCAAACTCTACAACTTTGAGCCTTTGCCAACGCGTTCGGTCTTTCCATGGCGACCATCAGACATCACCATTGTATGTTGGGGACATGACATTATTGAGGGTCCTTCATTTCAGTTACATTGGGCATGGTCGTTTCTTTGAAATTGACTCACTCGTCAACTTGAGATACTTGGTCATCGGAGAACTGCCACCATTGATAGAGAACCTTCTGAACTTAGAATATCTAAGAGTGACATCGTCTAAGACATTACACATACCCTCAGCAATTTCAAAGTTAAACAAGTTAAGATGCCTTCATGCATTCCAGCCACAATATGGCGAAGATTGGAATGATTGTCGAACCAACAGCCTCGAGTGTCTTTCATGGCTCAATATTAAGAGGCTCAAAGATGAAGAGCTGTTAAAATGTTCACCCCATCTTCGTAAACTCAAATGTAGATATACCATTACTCTCCCATCAAGATCGAAGAATCCACATTTTGATCTCTGTTTCCTCACTCAACTCCACTCACTCTCCCTAACATACATAGCTAATGAAGGATTGAAACTAGAGAAATTCGGATTCCCCTCGAACATTAGAAAGCTGAGACTCAGTGGCACGAGATTGCGTTGGGAGAAGATGTCGATACTTGGGAGAATGGAAAACCTTGAGGTTCTCAACTTAAGGAGACGTGCTTCCGAGGGAGACAGATGGGATACGAGAGAGGGGGAATTCCAGAAGTTGAGGTTGCTGACATTGGAACAAGTAAGTCTGTCTCGATGGATCGTTGCATCAAGCCAGCACTTCCCTAAACTTCAACAATTGATCATGATCAGCTGTGTTAATCTGCAAGAGATTCCAAGCGAAATCGGTGAAATCACAACACTTGAAATGATTGTGTTGAAAAGTCGATGTCCAAAGTCACTGACACAGTCTGCAGAGAGAATAAAACAAGAACAACTAGACATGGGAAATGAAGTGCTCAGGGTCATTCACCATCTGTAATAGTACATTCTTTTGTAAACAAATTGACTGATTCTTACATTTGTAAACTATTATTTGAACCCCTGGGTCGAAGAACAACTTCAGGAGATGTTCCTAGTGCCGAAGTTGAACAGGTTTCATCAACCTCAAAACCAGATCTACAAGAATAAACCCCTCGAAGCTTTTCTCAGTTTCCTTGTTCAATTACTATACCACAAAACCGATCCGGTTGACTATCGGATTGAGATCCTTGAAAAGGAGCTGCGATTTCTTCTCACCGTTGTTGGCGACGTATCATTGATGCCGGTTGACGGTAATCTGATGGCAGGCTTTGAAGAAGTGGCGAATCAGGCTGGATGTTTACTCCATTCCATGTTATTCTGCAATGATTTTGCGTCTCAAGTGAATGATGAAGCCCTTGCAGCTGTTTTAAACCATAACGATCTCTTGAAAGCTATTCTTCAGTCATCTGATCTCACCACACCAGCTTACACAACTCCAACATCTTCCATCGTCAGCTCTTTTCTCATTGTGGATTCTCTGGTTGATGATTTAGAGGATCTCTTAAAAAGAGAAGATAATGGGATTGTCAGCCTTCTCTATCAGGGGCTAACACTTCTGCAATCTTCAATCAATGATATGAGATCGCCACAGCTTTTGGGAACTGCAGAATTGAAAGAAGCTCTGATGCGTATTGGGCACGTGGCATACCAAGCTAAATATATAATCACTGCACTTCTGGTTGAATTTGCTCCTCTCTGGTATGTCGACAATAGGCTCACTCACCTTACCCACCAGATTGAGCTTATAACAAAGGAGCTCCAAGTAATTATAGAGAAAGACAAATTTGGAGGCTTTAAGCATTATAGCAAACCTGATAGGAGAAACACTGAAGAAAACTGCATAACCGTTGGTTTTGAGGATGAAGCAATGAATATTTTGGATCAGCTGGTTGGAGGAGGATCAAGAATGCGAGTCATTTCAATCTTTGGGATGCCTGGACTTGGTAAGACCACAATAGCAAAAAAATTGTATAATCATCACTTAGATAGAGATAGGTTTGATAAACTCTCATGGTGTGTGATTTCCCAGTCATATGAGAGACAAGAGTATACTAGCTGGCATTTTTACTCATATAAATAGTGAGCTTGCTAAAGATGCGATCTTGAAAATGGCGGAAGAATTATTGGAAGAACACATTCACAAAACTCTGATGGGAAGAAGATAACTTATTGTAATGGATGATATGTGGGACTCAAATGTGTGGTATGAATTTATGAGATGTTTCCCAGAAGATGGTAATGGAAGCCGGATATTACTGACAAGCAGGAATAAAGATGTGGCTCCACCTAACTGCATAATTCATGAGCTGCCATTTCTTTCAGACAAGCAATGTTGGGAGCTATTAGAGATGAAGGTGTTTGGTTCAAGAACTTGCCCTCCTGAACTGCGACAGATTGGAAAGAAAATTGCTGCAAGATGTTGCGGATTACCACTTACAGTAGTGGTTATTGCTGGTGTTCTTTCAACTGTGGATGAGGAAGAAAGTGCATGGGAAGAAGTGGGAAGAAGTTTAGGGTCTTATATTGATGGTGAAGGGATTTCGGTTATGCAAATTCTGGAATTGAGTTATAAGCATCTGCCACAGCATTTGAAGCTGTGCTTTCTTTATTTTGGAGCATTTAAAGAAGACCAAAAGATCTTAGTAGTTAGAAACTTGAAGAGATTATGGGTGGCAGAAGGATTTATACATAGAGAAAAAGAGAAAAGCCGAGAAGATATAGCCGAAGAATATTTAAAAGCGCTGATTGATAGGAGTCTTGTGATTGTTTCCAAGAGAAGATCAGATGGTACAGGGGCTAAAGCATGTATGGTTCATGACTTATTACTGGAATTATGCTTGAAGAAGTGTGAAGAAGAAAGCTTCCATAAATATTCAAACAGCAAGTAAGTTATGGATACTATATTTCTAGTTTCCACACTCAAGCATTCATAGTTATGGTTGTCTCATGTTTTCTTTTTCAGCATTGACACTATTCTAAAGAAAGGCCATCAAGTACAAATGCTTGTAAAATCTGCAAATATGGGTGGGTCGACTTACAAGATATGATCGCTCTTATCATAACAATGATTATTCCTCTTCGTTATATGTTGGGGACATGACATTATTGAGAGTCTTGCATTTCAGTTACATTCGTGGTGGTGGTCGTTTATCTGGAATTGAGTATCTTGTTAACTTGAGATTCTTGGTCATTGAAAAATTGCCACCATCTATGGAGAAGCTTTTGAATCTAGAATATCTGTGTGTGTGGGGGGGGTAGAACGTATATGCCCGAAACAATTGTGAAAATGAACAAGTTGAGGTATCTTTATGCAATCCCAGCAAAATTCACCAGGGATTGGAATAGCTGCTTAACGAGCAGCCTGGAGTATCTTTCAGAATTGAGGATTGAGAAGCTCAAGGATGCAGAGTATTTAAAATATTTTCCCCGTGTTCGTAAACTCAAATGCATATATGATTTGGGGAATACGGATTTTCTGCATGTTGATCTCCACTTCCTTACTAACTTGACTCGCTCAGGTTACAGTACAGACGACCTTTTAAATTGGAGAATCTCAGACTCCCCACTAAAGTTAGAAAGCTGACACTTTTATGTCGTGGATGAGTTGGGAGAAGATGACAATTCTTGGGGGATTGGAAAACCTTGAGGTTCTCAAATTGAAATGGATGTTAACTTATCATGATGGGGAAAAATGGGATACAAGAGATGGTGAGTTTCAGAAGCTGAGGTTCTTGCAAATACAAGGAACAAGTCTCCGTCAATGGAATGTTGCCTCCTAGACTTAAAGAGTTGATCTTGAGGGATTGTGATACTTTGCCAGAGATTCCAAGTGAAATCGGTGAAATCACAACACTTGAGCTGATCGAGGTGACGGGAGCCTGTCCGAAGTCACTGATGGAGTGTGTAAAGAGAATAAAACAAGAGCAAATGGACATGGGAAATGAAATGCTCAGGATCGTGTGTAACATAGGGAAACGATTGTCTGTTTCAAAGAAGAAAGAATGAAAGGACGTGAGGGTGTTATACTTGCAATCAACAGTTGAAAATATAATGTTTTTCTATGATTTGATATGTATTTTGTGAGCTGTGACCTGTATGGATAAATTACGAGTTTCGAAATTCTATGTAAAAACATTTTGGACATTTTACAAATCAATCTCTTTAAAAAAAGAAAAAGTCTAAACATGATATAAAGTTATGGAAGCATATTTGTGTTATATCGTCTTACCATTTTATATCTTTTTAGATATATGTAAAAAGTAGTAATGTATTTTTTTATTTCTAAAAACGTAGATAAGTGTTAGCATAAATAAAAAAAGAAAATATGCAATAATTAGTGGAATTGAGGGAGTATAAGTTTTTATTCAGCATGCGATCACTCTTTTCTGAGACGGATCGATCTATCACTAAAACATATATTTTTTATATTGATGTAGTATATTTATTTGTAATTAATAATAAATTATATTATAATATGCATACTTTAAAAAATTACTCTAATAATCATACTTTGGTAGTCTTTAAACATTACCGCTCTTAATTAATTCGAGTTCGTTAAAATATAGAGCAAGTTTCAAGTTTCATCCATTTTAGGCAGTTTTATTGTGAGACGGGTCCCACGAGGGCCACGTACATCTCACATAAGGGTTTGCCTTGTGCAATTAGGAGTCCGGAAATGTGTGTTTCAATCTACCCCCAATACCAAATACAGTCATCCACTGCCAATTAGCAAATTGGGTTTCGATTACGCCTTCCTAACCAAGTCTCAATTCAATTTGCTGTCTCATTTTCGCCACCTCTGTCGCTACCAGCGGTTCTAATCGCAGTGGAAGACGTGATTTGATCAACATCCTTGTTATCTCGCCTCAACTTGTTGGAATTTGACAGGTATGCTGATTCAAGTGAAGGGAGCTCTCTCACTCTCTCTCCTCTTCTTACCATCTCTCCGTTTTCTGGCCCCCATTATGTAAAATTGTTAAGAGTCTAGAAAACAAGCTGTTGAAGAAACGAGAGGTGATTTAAGGAAGCGTAGTTTGAGTTTTCCGAATTTTATGGATCTGAGTTTCTGTGTGATGCTGGCATTTCATTTTTACTACCATATACTGGATAGTTGGGAATTATGCTTCCGATAGGAGAAGCATCTCTCTCCTAGCTCATATTTAGGAATTTAATATGCACTGTAAGTATAGTGAGCATCAGATTTCCGAAACTATTACACGAGGTTAGGAGTAATTAAAATTTAAATTACGACAGATTAGGTCATGTTTATTGTGGAAAAGGAGAAGTCATCGTAGAACTGAGCACAGCTTAAATTAATGTGCGGGTTGAAACTGTGAAAATGGGCACTACTTTGTGTTAACTGGTATACCATTTGCAATCTCGAGTTCTGTGTACTTGACTTAAGCTTACTAAGCTCTTCACACTCACCTGATTAGGGGGTTGGGTCGTGGTGCCTGATTGCATATAGAATGACTTGATATACTGCTTAATTCCTTAGCAACTCTTAATTTCTTTAACACGATATGACAGTGATACGAAATTATATGTTAAGACACGATATTACACGATACACTTGATAATATATGGTATATGTAATTTCTTATCGTGTTAGGTGAATTCGACACATCACGAAATATTTGTGTTCTTATTGTTTCAACACGATAATGACACGTATATGATAAGCCTAAATACTAATCCACAATTTTCACTTTGTTTTCATATCGTGCTATTATGTCATGTCTAAAATTGCCACCTCTAAATATGAATATGATCATAGTTCTTATGGCCAGTCTTTTTAAACACCATGTATGTTTTTTCAAGTTTTTCACTGTGTATGCTAGAGTTTTAACTGAGGATTGTTACATCTGGAACATCCATAAAAAATGGACGATATTGATGGATTCTTGGCGGCATAACAGATGAGCTTAGCAGAGGATTCTCCATTACACTCTTCAAGTAGTGATGACTTTGCAGCTTTTTTGGATGCTGAATTGGATGCTACTTCTGACCCATCATCCGGTTCTGAAGAAGAGGAGAATGATGACTTTGGCTTAGATCTTGAGAGGTATGCTTAAGCATATTTAATTGCTCATCATGCTTTGGCAGATCCTTTAATACTTTGGGGATGTACCTAATTTTTTTTTCTTTTTTTTTTACGACAGGACCACATTAATAAATTAGGTAGAAAATGAAATGCAGTTTTTTAGATTAATTGCTTTATTATTACGACTGTGTCTGTGTGTAAATGGTCTCCTTAATCCTTATATCTCATATGATCTAAAGTCTTCATGCAATCTAAGTAAGGAATTTCTATTTAAATGATCCCAAAGAGTAGCATTACTTATGTTGGAGCTTAAAATTTTGTATTTAAAGGATCCCCAGAATTACAAACTATAGAAGACTTTGTAATCTTCATTTAACACCTCACATTGACCTGAATATGTTATAAAATGTGAATGAGATGCTGTAAAGAAAATCTATGATTGGAGTCTCATGTCACTAGTACAAATGTCAGGATAGTCTAGATCTTGTCAGACATTTAATTTCCTAATTTGTCGAATCCATGAGGCCTTCATTCTATGAAAATTATATTGTAGTGTCAAGTGTGAAATCATAACATTTTATCCTAGAAGATTAAGATGCCTTGATAATTGCCTAAATCAAGGAGAATGCTTTTGTTTATATTGGCAATGTTGGAACCTAGTTTTGAAAATAATATTCTGAAAATGTTTTTAATTGTACTCACTTACACTTGCAACAGCACCAATGGCATCTTTTTTTCTCTTAAAAAACACTTTAAATGAATTCACATTTTATGGCTGCTTATCTTTCTTGTATGATTATGCTATATTCTGTAAATTAATGTAGAGCTAAAAGGCGCAAGGTGGAGCTATCCCAGGGCTTTGTAAATTCGCAGGGTTTCTCATCATCGCAAGGAGAACAATCACAAATTTTAGGTGGTCTTCTCATGATAAGTTTTATTTCTTTTTCTTCTTCTTGTTTTTTATTTTTATTTTTATTTTTATTTTTATTTGTATTATTATTATTTAGTATTTATTTTTAAACATTTTTTGATTTTTTATGTTTGTAAAATGAGTGATATACTATTGTGAAACATATTGCCTTAAAAAATTTATAGACAGTACCTAGCCTCTCCTCTAACAAAATGGAAAAAAGTGAAAAATAGGATACTGGTTTTAATAGATTCCAGATTTCTTTTCATTTGTCTAATTACCAGCAAGTTGCTGTTCTATAATCTTTTTGTCTTTAATAAAGGATTTTACAGCTTTAATTAGTTTACCTTTAGTTAATTCATTTTCATTATATGGAATCCATATGCACGTTATGATCAATGGTATTTTATATTGTGGTCAACGTTGATTAATTTGTATGGGTACCAATTGACCAATGAGCCATATTACATTTGGAAGGCATTTCTAGAACTCTGTTCTTGAACTTGAGGTCAAGTAATTGTGATAGCATGATTTTACAACTCTGTATATATAAATCACCAATATTCGTTTGTTATGTAACATGTATCTATTTTTTGGTTCCTTTTTCACTGCCCAATCTTTTTCTCCTCCATTTTACTTTTCTTCTTTGTGTTTTGGAGTCTGTTTTCATGATGGCAATCTCTATATGTATCATATTATGTATATCTTTTATATTCTCTCTTAGAGTAGAACTTTATTTTTAAGATTTACTTAATCAACATTACAACTCGAAAATGGCATCCCTAATTTTTCTCATCCTTTCTTGTTGTATTGTTCAGGGTCATCTCTAGAGGAGGATATTTGCCTACACCCTGCTTACATTGCAGGAATGTGCGTGAAGTGTGGGCAAAAAAGGGATGATGACTCTGGTGTTCCATTCAGTTACATACATAAGGTTATCTTCGCAAATAACATTGTTTAAGTTTGTTGTTTATTTTATCTGTAAGTTTCTGCGCCTCCTAAAATACTTATTAGCATTGTTTTTTTTTTTTTTGGTAAAGCTAAACGATACTGGAAAACCCGTGTAATTTTTATCTGAGCATATGCTATATTTTCTGGGTGAAGCCATTGAAAATTTTAGGGGAAGGTGACAAATTGTTCATGTGTGAAGAAAAGAAGAAATAGCTAGAATATTGAATTGCTTTGAGGAAATTTCATTTTATTATGCTAATTACATTAAGTTTTAGCATGGTAAAGGAGGCATAAAAGTATTTTAGAGTTGATGGTGGATAAAAAGGCTCCAGTTAAAAGAAAAATAAAGGAATAGGTCTAAAAGGGCATTTGCTTATTTTCACATGCTGATAGAATTATCCTGCATGCAGAATTTGAGGGTTGGTCCTGACGAGATAGCTCGACTACGTAATATTGACCTAAAAAAACTGTTCCGCCATAAGAAGCTCTACTTGGTTCTTGATTTAGATCATACACTACTCAATTCAGCCCAAATTTCTGATATCACAGTGGAAGAAGGATTCTTGAATGGTCAAAGTGATACTTGGCCAGGTATTATTTTCATAAGGAGTTCTTATGGTACTTTAATAATCTTTTCCTTGATGTGATAATTTATGGTATTGCGGTGATTTATCTTAGTTTCTGCATATTTTGTTCATCTTATCCTGTGATTTTCAATAATTGATTTTGCAAGAATTCCTAACATTAATTAAAGGCATGTGAATTAAGAGAAATTTTACAATCTGCATAAGTTTGTAACACCTGAAATTTGTACCGTGATTACATTTGACCACCCCCTGCTAAACAGTTCGATTAAGAGGTTAATATATTTGGAATAAGTTAAACAAATCAAAGAAAGCTACGAATATTTTATGCGAAGCTTTATGGATTGGCATAAATCATAATTGTGGATGCTTTTTAGTGAGGTTCACTTGTCAAATAAACTTTTCTGAAATATGATTTCTCATAAACTTTTAGTGGTGAATAGTGCTCAGATAATGGTTGTGTATGTCTGATTTGTCTATGCTAAAATAGCATTGAGCATACGTGTGAACTCCTTTTTCTAATGTCTTTCTTAACAATATGATTTTTTCTTGCCTATTAAATTGATCTATAATCTTGTAATAATAAATCATGATCATATAATTTAGTTCTGACTTGTCTTGTATGTTTATAGCTCAAAAATTAAAAATATTCTTGAGTTTATAACTGTTTATCTGATTAGAAGTTTTAGAGTTGCAAACTTATTATCTTAGTAACCTTCATAATCTCTCTAACATACAAGGTGAATATTTGATTTTGTAATATTAAAATTATCCTGATTTTTTAATAAGTTATCTATTATTGGTGTTATTAAAATGATTCATGCTATAAAAATTATCATGCTTGTCATTTTTTTTGTCAGATGCCTTAAAGACGAGTCTATTCAGACTGAATTGGATGCATATGATGACTAAGTTGAGGCCATATGTGCACACTTTCTTGAAAGAAGCTAGTAATTTGTTTGAGATGTACATATACACTATGGGTGAACGCCCCTATGCTCTAGAAATGGCAAAGCTACTTGATCCTGGAGATATTTACTTTAATTCCAAAATAATTGCACAAGGTGATTGTACCCAGAGGCATCAGAAGGGTCTTGATGTTGTTTTGGGGCAAGAAAGCGCAGTCCTCATCCTCGATGATACAGAATCGGTAATTGACTTGAATTCTTGAATCCATGAGTCATAAACTGTGGTTATCAAATGTCATTTGACTAATTGTATTGACTTGGATTAGTTTAATGGCATGATGAAATTCTGTTTTAATTATACTTGGTGAGGATTTTCCTGTCTCTAATTCCTGTTTTAATGATTATTAGAGCGCAAAAGGATATTCATATCATCATTCTATAAAAAATAGCCAACAGACAACTATGTGGATTTTTAAATAATAATTTTGTTATGTATCTTTTTAAGCCTAGTAGAAGTATTGCTAGTTTAGCTCAATTACATTGCCTGTTTTTGCCTTTTGGGTTCTTGGTGATGGATTTAACATAGTACTGGACACTAGGTAAACAAATGTTAACATTTACCTTTCTGTTGGTTTTTTTTTTTTTACTTCTTTTATAGTGTTTCTGATTGGCTGTGCTGTTTATCCTAATTGTTTTATGCTGATGGTAGACGACGTTAGTCAACCAAAGCTTGATGTGCAGTCACATATATTTGTTCTCCAATCATTTTTCTATTTTAAACAATTGCATGAGATGTGATGCATTAATTTTTTTTTTTTTTAAGTAATGTGCTTTAAAATAAAGACTCGGGCTGATTTAGAAAAATGTGATGGAGACTTAAGAGGGTGGACTTTTAAAATCTAGATATTTCTCAATTAGAGGTTTAATGATGAATGACCAATAAATTCCTTACCTTATAAGTTGGACACTGTAGGTTTCATTTTTTCTTCCTCTTATAAAAAATTGTACCAGATCTGATAGCTAGAATCAGATTAATAAACTTTGCTATCAATTGTAGGTATGGTCAAAGCATAAGGAGAATCTAATATTGATGGAAAGATATCACTTTTTTGCTTCGAGTTGCAAGCACTTTGGCTATAGTTGTAAATCACTGTCTGAACTAAAAAGTGATGAAAGTGAGACTGATGGAGCACTGTCCACTGTTCTTAAAGTTCTTCAGAGAGTGCACAGTTTGTTCTTTGATGAGGTATCTCTCGCTCCCCAAAATTAATAGCTAAATGGATTTTAGTTAGCTTATTTTCAGCTCAATTTAATAATGTCTTTTGTTTCAGGAACAGAAGGATAATCTAGAGAATCGTGATGTGAGACAGGTAACTCTGGGGTACCAATACTAGTTTGTTTCAGCAGTAACCATTTCATTTAAAGTCATTGTAGTTATGTAGCCACTATGTTTCTGGACCAATGCTCATGGAGTAAATGGAATACATGGCACGCAATATGGCCAATGGTATTTTAGAAGCAATAATTTTAAAAAATTTGATTTATACTGTTTGTTAGGTTTCATAGCGCTTGTAACCAAATATTACATGATCTTGATTAAGAACTGCGTATTCTAGTTGGTAAATTAGTAACCAATAGTTGAGGCATTAACTGCTCCACTTGGCTTTTTAAATTCAGACTTTCTGCCTTAGATTTCTGGTGATCACAATCTTCTTATGTTAATTATTATTTTCTAAATTATGGTCTTTCCAAATCTTATCACAGGTTTTAAAAGCTGTTCGCAAGGAAGTTTTGAAGGATTGCAAAGTTGTCTTCAGTCGTGTTTTTCCAACTAGTTTCCCAGCTGAGAATCATCAGTTATGGAAAATGGCAGAGCAAATGGGAGCTACATGTTCAATTGAAGTTGATCCTTCTGTTACACACGTGGTCTCCTTGGACGAGGGAACAGATAAATCTCGGTGGGCAGTGCGGGAGAAGAAGTTTCTGGTTCATCCAAAGTGGATCGAGGCTTCCAACTACATGTGGCGAAGGCAGCCCGAAGAAAATTTCTCCGTTGGTAAGAGTAAATGAACCATTTAAAGTGTACATCCAGCAGCATTTGACAAATCTTCTGGTAACCGTCTGGACCCCTGTTTTTTAGTCACTGTTGGTCCATTTCTTCCTCTAGATTGTTTCAGAAAGAGAGTATTTTTTAGATGGCTAACACTAACCACCACCTTAAACATAGTTTTAGTAAAAGGTTTAGATGAATGGTAAACCTTCCATCAAACCCAAGGTTTTGGTCTATAGCTTACATTTTAGGATGCTATATGCTTACACGATGCGATGCATCAGGAGTTAGGACATGACGCTGTTAGAAGTTCTCGTTTTCTGTTTCTTGGTTGATGGCATGGGTTTGGTTCAATATAGTGACAATCTAGTCGACTACCCTAGCTAGCATCTGATGTTTATTTGCTCCTGTATAGATGGTTCAACGTTTCACATCTATAATTCGATGATAAATATTGTTCTTGTGAAATCTGTCCAGCATAGTACAGCTTATACTTATGATCAACATTTGCATGAAACCCTTTTTTGATTTCTTAAATAGCTAATGTTTTTTTATTAAAAAAGTACTTTATTTTTTATTTATACTATGAATTCATTGAATTGTTCAAGAAATATTTTGCTGCTTTTTATCGGGTGTTACTTTTTATCTAGAACTTTTCTCGTGACACCTTCTCATACTTTTACTCGTATGCTTAATACTTCAAAGTTTAAAGTTAAAAATAACATGATCCGTAAATTTCCGTTAAAAAAATAATAATAATTAACGTAATATATATACCATATCCTATATGTATACACCAAAAGTGTATGTACACCAAGATACTATTTTAATAATTTGTACTTGGGTATAAATTTTGTGATTTAGGACTTTAAACTTGTAACTTATATAACAATCATTAATCTACCAAATTTAATTCTATCTATGTTATAGAATGAATTTTTTATATTTTTTGTAGTAGTTGTTGCTCCAACTCAATTTTAACTAAACCCATCCAATTTTTTGTTTTATTGACCACATGATCCACATCCTGAATTAGTCTCACTTCTTTATATAAATCCACATATAAATGTTTTAATTATATTTTTCTATTAGAATAAATAATACTCTATGATTTTCTTCATGTTTAAATTCGATGATTTTATTCCATTTAATAGAGTGAGGCTTGCGTGCGCCCCGGCGTACGGGAACACATTCCGTGTACCTTTACAAATTTAGTATTATGGATAAGGGTACATTGCTTTGGTCTAAGGGTATACACTTTAATTAATAAAAGGTATACCATTTTATTCTAAAGGGTATACATTTTTCTTTTTTTTTTCTTTAGAAAATAAAAGGTATACATTTTTATACTAAAGGGTATATAATTTAACGCAAAATTCTAAAGGCGCACGAAGTGTTGTCCATGCGCCTAGATATACACAATAATTTTATTTAGAAAATAAAGGGTACACAACTGTATAATAAAGGATATACAATTTAACACAAATTTCTAAAGGCGCACGAAAGGTGGTCCGTGCGTCAGGTGCACAGGAGTTTTTGCCCATTTGATAACCTAGTTATTTAAATGAAATCAAACCATGCGATATAAATGACTTATACACATCAAGCAAGATTAATTTTTTTTAAAAAAATTCTTATGCTAAAGTCATGTCATGCACAACTCCATCAACTTTTTTATACACATTATTGCTGTATTGAATATATTTTACTCAGTAATCAACTCTTACTAGATATGTAATGTATCATATTAAGTTGTTATATATCTATAAGTATATTATGATATGAAATTCATAATGAATTACTACTCTATTATTTAAAAAAATCAATTTAGGGTGATAAATGATTTCTAAATAAAATAAAATAAAAATAAAAACACAAGCATTATACACATATGATCAAGATTCAAGATTTATTCACATGCACTCTACTGGAGTACAAGAAGACCATCAACATTAATTGAAGTAAAAAGTTTTAATGGTCCATAAATATTTCATATATTTTCAAATTAATGATAGGGTTATGTGTCACTTTGACAATAGTTGTGATACTGAGGGCCCTTTATTGATGAAATGATTGATCGCAGCATTACTATCACTTTTCAATGCTCTTCATTTTTTATCCAATTAGTTTTTGCAACATTTACTTTTTTTTTTTTCATTTACTTCCAATTGCATTTATCCAGTTATATCTTGCAACGTTTACTTACCTTTGATATGGACAAGCAATATATTTGTTAATTAATTGATACATAATAATAAGTTTTAGAATAAGATTAATATACATGATAAGTTTTAGAATAAGATTAATAAATATTAAAAGAAATATACTTACATGGAATCGGTTATATATAATTAAGGCAAAATAGATAAAAAATAATAATATTTTAATAGAAAATAATATTTAAATTAATAAAAATAATAATGATACAATAAATTATTTTATGAATAATTTTAGGTATAAATTCAAAGTGAGATTGACTAAAAAAAAAATTATTTTAAAAAACGTAAAAATAACGGTATAGTGTTGCTCAATAGGTAAATTGTTTAAACTTTAAAGTTGTACGATACTACGATATGTGCTAAAAAAAAGTGATTAAAACAGATGGTAGAGTAATACTAAAACACCCCCATAATGGACCGAACTAGAGAAGCCCACATGTTAGCCCATTTCGAAATTGACATATCGTCAGGCTGAAGCTTCCAGTTTGGGCTTTTCAATTAATTTTATTTTAATTTTAACTAACGTTTTATAAAATTTATTTCATTTGTTTTTTTATTAAATTAAGTAATACTATAGTATTTTAATATGTAGTGGGTAGATTTAAAGAGTAATTTTACTTTTATATCTTTTATTTTAATTTGAATTGACTACCAATTGTAAAATTAAACTTTTAAGGGTACTAAGATTTAAATGTACAAAATAATCGTATGTAAATGCTATGATGTGGTAGAGGGAGTATTAAAAAGTTAATTTTGTATATATTTCTAATTCTTGATTGTCTAATTATAATTCTCTTGGTTGATATTTACAAACACACATTCAAATACTAATAAATTATGTATGATTAAAGAGGAAGGGATTCTATATACTCTATTATTTTCACAGGTATTTTTTTTCCGGTCCCATCAAATAATGCACATCTCTGAAAATGATTGAATTATCGGAATACATATTTTACAAAAATGTTACTTATTTTTTATACTTTATCTACTTTATTCATTTTTTATTGTTAAATTATTCAAAATATTCCAATTTTATTTTACTCTATACATCTAAAAAACAATTATATATATATATATATATATATATATATATATATATATATATATATATATATATATATATATATATATATATATATATATATATATAAATAAAGACAGAAGGAGAATTATTTTATATTAATAATTTTCTTAAAGAATTACTATGAAATTGAGGGAAGGCCATTAATGCCCTTCTGGTTGAAGTGTTGCATCACTTATTCATGTAATAATATTTGTCACATCTGTACTTTCCATTTCATTTTTGTGTTGTGAAATGTATTAGAATTGTTGAGGTAAGGGGTTATAATTTCACTAAAATACAATTAAGAGTAAGATTAAATTCTAAAAGTAAAATAATATGTAAATTGCGATGGTAAGATAATATATGAATTATATAAGTGAGAATATAACTATGCTTAAATTACTCAATAAACATTAAAAATATATTAAAAATAAAAAATACTGTTATAGTATATAAGCTTATTTATCTTCTTAATCCATTAATAAAAAAGTAAAGGCCCAATAGTATAAAACAGGAGAGATAAGTAACCGTATCCAGTAAAACTAATAAAAAATTAAAGTGGATATTATGTTCACATCTTATTTATCACATATCCAAATTTTATTAACTCATAATATTAATTAAACCAAAAATCCCTAACATTATGTGAATATAATATTAAGTAATCATTACTGCCCAATACACTAGGTAAGTAATAAAAAATCCAATTTAGCCCCCAGGGCATAGCTCAAGTGGTAGAGGGAGGGTGAAAATGTCTTCCAGCTGAGTTTGGTTGCTGCATGGTAGGGATTCGAATCCTGTATTTGATATGGATTTGACCCCTTGCAAGCACAAGTTAAACAGAACAGGGGCGATGGGTCCTGATGATGAGATACACCATTAAAAATGTCCAATTCATAGGAAAACACCAAAAATGCTCACTTTTCATTGTAAATGGCTCTAACACCCTTATGATACGCTCTAATACCCTTATGGTACTTAAAATGAGCCATGTTGACTTTTTTTAAAAAGAAAAATACTTAACTTCATAAATTATGAGTACAAATTAATATAATTGGATGTTTAATAAATTATTATCATAAATAAAAATATTAAATTAATAAAAATAATTATTTAATGATAAGATTAATTTAATTTTTATTAGTTACACCTAGTTTCACACTATCTATATATCTGCTTCCGTCCGTCACATACATATTTTCACCCCAAAAAAGAAAATATCACCTTCTTGATAAATAACTTGAAAATTATCATAATCTAAAAAACACTTCTCCCACCTTACACAAAACATATTTTGTATTTTATTTATTACCTAAAAATATAACAATATCCCAAAAAAATTAATAAAATTTATTAAAAAAACTTCTCTAAATTACATATTTACAGTGTCAATAAAGATAACTACAAGACGAAGAGTATTTAATAATTAATTAATTATCCGAATATTTAATAGATTTATGTTACCCCACACTCCACCGTGAAAAGAAAACAAAAAAAATATTAAAAAAAGGTTTCTTTAAAAAATATATAATCATACTCAGAACTATTTAATACTAATAAAATTAATTAATAAGAATAATTATTATTAATTTTAAAAGTCTTCAACCGATGAAATTATGTTAAGTCATTTCAGTTTTTTTTCTTTCTTTTATTGAAGGCATTATGGTAATCTTATCCGAAAAATGGGCAGTTTTGATAAAAAATTTTAAGGGTGGGCATTTTGAATATTCCAAATTGACAGTGGGCAACAACCCATAAATCCTCTATTACAATAGAACTGATTCGTACAATAAATATTTTCCCTTGTATTGCTATATCTTATTCTGTACATCTGGAAAACTTTCATCCACATAAACTCTACCCTATCTATAAGTAAATTCGTACATAGTGTTAAACATTGACACAAATTAATTTTGAAATAACAGTTTATTACAAATAAATATACGTGGCATCAAATAGTACAGTATGCTTAGAAAAATCCAAAACAAGTGGAAAGAAAAACCTTAATTTACCTAAAAACCCTTTTACCCTTCTTCACATTTTTGAGTTTGGGCTGCAGAAATCAAGTAAAATTTTTGGATAAATTCTATGCCGCTTGTACATCGGTTCACATAAAGTTTAATAATTTAATTTAGGGTGTAATGGAGAAAACATAATTTAAAAAGTTAGTTATTATTTAAAATTTAAGGGTGAAGATTAATTATTGTGAAATTTAATGATATGGATCTTACATTACAAACCTATTAAGACTCCTAACTTTTGTTTGTGTGTAATTATTATAAATTATTATACTACCTTCGGCTTTCAGTAGTGTAACATTTATTTTTTATGTGAATTAAAAATATTATTATTTAATATTTAATTAGTAGTTATATTAATAAAGTTTGTGGATCTTAAATTCTAATTAAATTAAAGATGTGGGTGGATCTCTTATATTTAGAATGAGAAATAAGACCCTTTACAGCTTTGCTCAAAATTGGCAAAATGAGAATTTTGTTTCGGATTACAAAGAAATACGAGTAGTATTAATTAGAAGGCTAATACTACTATGCACCTTGGTACATCATGATACGGTGCATCTATTTTTAGAAATATATAAAATTATAAATAAAAATATGTACAATTATAAACAAAAATGTATATACTTTGTTAGTGAATTTTTTGTTAGTTTTTTTAATGAAAAATTGAGTGTAAAAAAATATACAATTATTAATATATATATATATATATATATATATATATATATATATACACTATTGAATAAAAAGTTATATACTACCTCCGTCCACTTACAAGGTATCAATTTCACTATTCCTGACGTCTGCTTCAAACGTATCAATTTCATCTATTTAGTAAAGAAAGTACACAACATGACCCACCACTTCTCTCTAATACAACTACTCACTTTACCTATAATAATAATACTCATTAATTCACGTGCAAAAAGCAAATAAAGACCTTAGAATTATCCACGTGCAAACAGTAAACGGTTACCTTGTAAGTGGCCGGAGGGAGTATATATGGAATATGAATACTAATTTTTTTAATGAAAAAATGAGTGTGAAAAAATATACAATTATTAAAAAAGATATACTCCATACAATATTAAACAAAAAGTTATATACCTATAATTCACTCATTAGAATTATAATGGGTAAAAGCCTATATGGCCGCGCGCCACTCCTTAGAATTTAATCATCTTATCTAATTCTCATCTAATACATGATAAGACACAAAATATATGAAATAATGACAATAGTTATTGTATATATATAATAAATGATAAAGTTACATACTCTCTCCATTCTGGATATTTTTATCCGTTTGTACAGGTACGGAGATTAAGACGTTTTATTTTTTTAATATATAATGTAGGAAAAAGTATGGATAAATTAGTAATTTAAAAAGAAAAAGTAATTAAAGTTGTTAGGATTGTAAAAAGTATGTAATAAAATATTATATATTTTTATTATAAATGGAATAGATAAAAATATGTGGGACATTCTAAAATGAAAAGTGGATAAAAATACTAAGTCGAATGAGATATAATTATTGGGTGGCAGTCACATAATTATTTAACAATAAGTAATTATTGGAGAGTAAAAAAGCCTACACTTACAACTATTAATTATGCCTTCACTGATATTGTACATCACTCTTTAAAACTAAAAATAATGTTTATTTTCTAAACAGAAATAAATTAATGTGTTGAAACATAGATGAAAAGTCAAAAAACTGAGGCAACTCTTATGGGAAATCATCAATTATGATTATTTAAATTATAAAATTAGAGATTGATAACTTACCCTTCATTAAAAAATAAAATAAATCCAACAAGATAAGATTTCAAAATCTTTTATCTTGTATATATGGAGCTGGTAGCTTGTAGCACCCAAATCCAAATCTTTTTTTTTTAAATTAGAGAGCTACTAAATAATTCAAAACATATGTTAAATTTTATTATAGTACAATTTTCAAGGTAAAATTCTCTTTAAATTTTATTTATAAATCGCAATGGAATAATATCTAAGATTCATTTAAAAATATAGTATTTAAATATTATAAATACATATTGAGAAAATAAATAATTTTATCTTAAAAAAAGTTTAGAAATATGATATATTTATTTATTTATTTTTATTTTGTAATACAAGTTAATAAAATCTCATAAAATATATTATATCAAACTAAATTTATTTAATAAAATGTAAAGATACATATTTTTATATAAATAGGTATAGCTATATAAATATATATAATTTATTTTATTATACATTATTCGGAGTTTTCACGTCTTGCTGCAGACCAAAAGACTTCCTTCCTTAACCTGAAAAATTGTTGTTTGAAAATGTGAGATTGAAATCTGAGTGGGTAATTTTGGTGGAATGTTAATCAGTAAATACATAATGATATGATTACTCTTTTTCATGAAAACCCGAAAGTTAGTCACTACCATGTTTCATAGCCCGTCGACTACTACCATTGTCACGACTCGTCAGCCGCAACCATAAAATTCATGATCCATACGGCCACTACCATAAGAGAAGAAATAAACATACTTCATATGCAAACCAACAATAACATCCAACCATTTTCAAACATTTTACCCACCTTTGATTCTTTTAAAATATTGTGCTACGGCTTGAGCGGAAGAATGATCAAACGCCCTGTTCAAAAGCACTTCACCTAGCATAATTACTAACTCTCTCATTTATGTATAGTAGTTTCAAAATCTTATCAATGTATTTTTAGTATTTGTAAAATATATATGTATAATATATTACAAATAATATAATTATTTTGGGGGTTCAAATCCATTGCTTAAAATATAAATAACATATTAATCACGTAAGTTCATTTCATGATAAGATCAGAGGCTTAGCCTTCCTTTTATATCATAAAATGATATACGTAAAATAATATAATAAATAATCATGTACACAATATATGTGTTTGCATATATCATTATCATTTTAAGATTAGATCGGAGGCTTGATCTTCCTTTTAAATCATAAAATGATAATTGTATACACATGATAATATATTATGACATAATAATAATAATAATAATAATAATAATAATAATAATAATAATAATAATAATAGTGACTCAAGAAGAAAGTTGCCTACGTAGATGGAAAACTCACAAACTTTTACTTGTTTTTGGGGTGAAAAAATAGTGATAATCAATCACCTATTTATAGCAAAAATTTTACGTATGAATTGGTGTTAGTGTGTGTATAAATGTGTGCTAGTGTGTGTGAGTTTTAGTCCAAATATTTTTTTGGAAAATAGTGTGTGTTAGTGTGTGAGTTTGACTTCAAAATTTTAAAGAATCACTCCAACTCTTTAAAGCTTTGTTTAATCAAATTTTGTGTGAAAAAAATGAAATAGGAATAGCCTATTTATATAGGAAAATTCAAAGATGATCGTTGTTGTCAAAGAATTTTTTTTTCTTAGTCTTTTTGTTTTGGAAATTTCATGGAAACGTTTGCTTCTTTTACTTCATGAATTCAATGTATCAAAAATAAATATTGGCATGTGTGGAAATAGGTGTAATAATATGTGGTGCTACTTGTAAAAATTTCTTTTGAAAAATAATTCATAAATTACAAAATTTTTAGAAAAATCAATTTACCCCATAATTAAATAAATTAATTTTCATCATGGATAAATCCTTTGAAAAATTATTCGATTCATAAAATGATAATTTATATCATCAATAATAAAGAATCATCAATATCAAATTTAAATAATTAAAAAGAATACTATTTTGCTCTTTATTTTATGATAAATTGAGTTTACAAGATTGAATAATATCTTTATGTTTATTGATCTTAAAATAATGATGTATTTAAAATTAACAAAGTCTCTTTAAAAGTTTAGAATTTAAATAAAGTATAAAAGCTTATACATATTTTTCCGAATGAAGAAAAATTATATTTTGTACCTTTAATAAAAATTTAAAGTATAATAATTTATAATTATAAAATTCATAAATTATCACTCATATAATAAGTGAGGTACTGTATTATTATTTTTTAGCAAATTAAGACCCTTATTATACGTATAGAAAATTTAAACGTTTATAATAATTTATTAGTTAAAATATTTTGCATGTTCTTTTTAAACTCAAATTTGATGTTCCTCTTATTTTATCTGTGCTAGGAGTGCATTTGAACTTGGACACCTCGATCACTTCTTCCTGCAAACTTTTGAAAACAAAAAAATTTCATAAGTAACATTTGAAAAGTAAAATAAAAATAATATTTAATTTTGGGTATTACATAGCTTTTCCGAAAGAGACTATCTGTAAAGTGCTCTTTTCTTGTATATTCTTTAATTTGTTCTCTTTTTATATTAATACTTTTTCAAAGGGATATAATTTTTAATTATAGTATTAATATAACTATTTTTAAATAAATAAAATATATAAAATCAAACATCATTCCATAATAATTAAAATTAATATCATTCAAATATATACAAAATGTGGCAAAACTTTGTGTATATATGATAGTGATTTCAGTTTCGTAATATTATATGTGATGATATTTTAATAAAAAGTTACTTTATTAACTGTATTAAATTATTTTATAAATAATTTGTATGACAGATGAATTAAAATAGCTGATTTTTAAAAAAAAAATTAAAATGTTTTACTATATATTAGAATAATAAAAGTGATTTGAGTTTCATGCATGCATCATTTAATGCATGGACGGAGCCACGTTAGGGCTACCCTCAACTTTCAAAATTTAGTACTATATATGTCATAATTATAATAAATTTCAGCATAGCAAAAATAGTAGATATACTCTTTTGTGTGGAAAAGGTCAGGGGTTCGACCCAGGTATACCACTTCCTTCTCTTTTTTCAACATTTAACTTATTTTGTTTAATAGTATATTGTTTTTTAATTTTTTTTTTCTCTTTTTCATTTTATTTTTATATATTCCTTTTATTTCTATTTTTTTTTCACTAGACATTTAACTTATTTATTAACTTTAAATATTTCAACAACTTTATTTACTTATTCTTGTTAAATTATACAGTTATATGTACTTTTTTATACACCTAAACAATAATAATTTTTAATCTACATGGCCACATACATGTGTAAAAACATCTGAGACAAAGAAAGTAGATCGAAATTATACGCATTATTTGGATCCCCTAACCTAAAATCCTGACTCCGTCCCTGATTTGATGGAATATTAATTTTCTATACTGCTTATAAAGATTACCTACGAGCAATGGTACTCCCAATTATAGGACGTGACCAATCTCGAGAAAGAAGTTTACAATATTTTGCTTATTTATTAATTTACAAAATGAAATACGGAGTAATATAATTTGGGAGTTTTCGTAATTAATCAGCTCCTTCATACTACACTTATCCAGCATTAGAAAATAGAAACTATTTTGGTGCAATATACTCCCTCCGTCTCAGGGTAAGAGAGCCAGAAACCTTATGTTCTCTGATTCTCGTTACATGAGACGGAATAATAAATTATGGTGAATGCTTATAGTAAAATAAATTCAACCAATTTATACTAATAGACTAGCTAGCTAGGAAATTAAGATCATCACTAGCTTGGGCCGGTTCCAAATTTTAAATTGGTGGAACCGGCCCCACCTCCAATTCCTTTTCTCAATATTCCTGTTGCTTGCTGTTTGCGTATTTTCTTCTTTTTTCCGTTTTTTTTTTCGTTTTATTATTTATTTATTATTTTCTATTTTTTTTAAATTTAATTTAAGAGTATAATTGTAATTTCACCATTTTAGTTTAGGCTATATTTATTCCTAGGATTTAGGGTATAATTGTAATTTTACACTTGTGGTTTAGAGTATAATTTATAGTGGAAATGGTAAAAAGTGGCCACTTTTGGATAACTATAATTTTAAGTGGTCACATTTGTTATACATAATTTTTTCTAGCCACTTTGAAATGAATTGGCCAAAATGCCCTTGTGGGGGACCCACTCTTCAGGTGGTTGCAGATGAGATTCCACACTTTTTTGACCCAAAGTACAGTAAATGAATCAGATTCTTCTTTATTTCTGAATAAAGTGTGGAAGTACAATACCTAATACCTAGTACTACTATGTAGGCATGTGCTCCCGTAGCTCCCCCATATCCATACAAAATAATGAGGATAATATATAGTGGAAATTGAAAAATGGGGGTGGTCGTCCAACACATATTAAAATTTTTTGTACCAGAGGTTGAGCATTTGGGAGCAAATTTCCAGTAATTTTGGAGAGAATTAAGATATTTGGGTAGCAGGTGTACAAGGTATGTTAAAACAAGTTTTATAATTATGATGCCCTAATTTTATAATTGTTGACATGACTCATGAGTGTATTCTAATTATTCAACGTTTTTATAATAGAATAGAAAAAATTGTATGACTTGTAGAATAATTTTGTAACATTCAAAAGTTTTTCTCTCTTAAATCTTCACCACTCATGTTACATCTTGGTTTTTTTAATTAATCTTTTCAAATTTGTTAAACAATAGTGAGTAGGCCGAATAGATTCAGTTGCTGGGCCGAGTAGAACAACTTTTTGGGCCGAATAGAACACCCGTCGGCCGAAATGCCCAAAAAATGATCTTTTATTTTGTGAAACTTAGTAGGCCGAATAGAAGAAGTTAGTGGGCCGAATAGAATAGCTTGGTGGGCCGAATAGAGTAACCGTTGGCCGAATAGCCCAAAAAAATTATTTAAATTTCAGAAAGTTAGTAGGCCGAATATAAGAAGTTAGTGGGCCGAATAGAACAACTTTGTGGGCCGAATAAAATACTCGTTGGCCGAAATGCCCAAAAAATGATCTTTTTTTTTCTGAAACTTAGTAGGCCGAATAGAAGAAGTTAGTGGGCCGAATAGAATAGCTTGGTGGGCCGAATAGAGAAACCGTTGGCCGAATAGAGAAAGCGTTGGTAGGCCGAATAGAAACTCAATGTTGGCCGAATAGAGCAAGTTACTAGGACGAATAGGAGACACTTTTGGGCCGAATAGAGGAATAATTGGCCGAATAGAAGAAAAAAATACTGACACATTTTAAGGTGTGTCAAGGGTTTAGGGTTTTGTTGAAACAGTGTAGGTTTGTATACATTAATTTGTTGACTGGATAGAATACAAATTTAGTACAAATTTTCTAATGATTTAATGATGCAACTAATTATCTAATCTTTTAATGTTGATGTCATTAAAGTTGTTTTTGAAAAAATGTGCAGATGAGTTATAGAAAAGTTGGGATATGTTAGGGTGGAGCATGGGAAGGATTGCAATATATAGGTGGAGTGGTGAACTGGTTGTTCTTGCCAGATGCCAGTTTGTGTTATAGTAGCTTGCTAAAAGAAATTCATGACATAGTGCAAGCTGATTTGGGGCATTGGGGTTATGTAGTTCATTCTCTAGTTGATTACAATGGCCGTTTGTTCAAATATAAGATAAAGAATGATGCACGTGTGGCAGAAGTGTTCAAGTGTGTTGATGATGTCGGAATGATGTACGTCACACTCTGTCCTATCACGGGTGCAGGGAGTAGTATGGTTTTAGGGATGGGTTATGATGACGGAGGTGCTGGTACGAGCAATGACCAATGTACGAGGGCAAATTCTTCTGGGAGGCATGATTTTGATTTGAATGTGGAGTGTTGTCCGGCCTCAGAGATGCAGTTTGCTGGTTTTAGAGAATCTGTAGATGCAGAATCTGGTGATGTCTCTGTTGAGGGTGCGGAGGATGTAGACGGTTGTAACGATGATGATGATGACCCCGGGAATAGAACGGTGGAAGAAGGGGATCGCATACAGCAGGATACTAATCAGTCTTCTAGCGAAAGCGATGATGGTGCTGAGGAGAGAAGACACCAATTGTATGAAGAAATATGTGATTACATACGTAAGAGAGGAGGGCCTAGCTTTCTTGAATCGATTAATCGTGAGTTGCGCTGTCCTGAAATGCAGTCAGAAGAGTTGCGTAGTGCACGGCCCAACACCCGTCCTTGGTTGATTCCAGGCATGCCGATTGAAGCAGAGAGAGTAGATCAGCTGACTGGCCTTGAGATTGATGCGTCTGGTGTTATTGAAAAGAACAGTGTATTTCAGACAAAAGAGAAGATCCAGACAGCAGTAGGCATGTATAACTTGCGGCACGGAGTGGAGACCTATGTTGAAAGATCTAGCACGACAAGGTACAACGTTGTATGTAACATGAAGGGTCAAACAGGCTGTCCATTTAAGTTGCACGCAAGAATGAGCTCTGGGTTGTGGAGAGTGGTTAAATTCGTCGAACATCTTGGTTGTTTAAATGATCCAGACAGATCTGCTCCTACACAGGTGTCGTCCAAAGTAATCGGTCAATATTTTGTTGCTAGGCAGTTTGATAAGGTTCATGGCCTCCGACCCAGTGCGATGATAGATGAGATCAGGACTGATTTTGGATTCAACATTAGCTACAATATAGCGTTAAAGGCGAAACACTACGCTGTTGGACACACGTACGGGGATCACGATAGCTCATACGAATTGCTCCCTGCTTACATGTATCAGTTGGAATCCACAAATCCCGGTACGTACACCCGAATATCTGTCGATGAAGATGACCGTTTAAAGTTTACATTTTATGCACTTGGAGCATCGAGGCGGGGGTTTTTAGAGTCTGGTCGTCCGGTCATTGTCATTGACGGCACTCATACGAAGGGTAGTCACAGAGGAACCGTGTTTGTCGCAGTCACGCATGATCCAAACCATGAGATATTTCCACTCGTCTTAGGCACTGGCGATATTGAGAGCAACATGTCGTGGACGTGGTTTCTAGAAAGGTTACGCGAGTCCTACGGATGTCCACGAGACCTGTTGATAGTTTCTGACGATCATGCCAGTATTGCACACGCTATTTCTACTGTGTACCCTGATGCCCATCACGGTCTATGTGGCTACCATTTAAAGTGCAGATTGGCTGGCTTCGGAAAGAACGTTTTATATACATTCCATCGTGCGATGGATGTATACCTACCGAGAGATTTTGATAAGTGAGTCAACCAACGTCGATCCTGCATTCAATAATTCATTAAAATCAATGCACATTGTTTAAAGTAATATATGATAAGGTCTACACTACTGGCGTAGTACTTACTGTTCTCTGCTTGAAATAAATCTGCGGTACAGTTCCCATCGGCGCTCTCGGTCTGTCGTGGTAAATGGAGACTGTAACGCTGCAGATGGATTTCGTTGCCTCTTAGACCGCATTATACCCTCTTCATCACCCCTGGGTGTGGGGGCCATCGGGCTGAGCGCCTCCACCGGTCTAGTAGGGGAATGTCTAACCCCTGACCTCGAGCTGGTTGGCCCAGCTTCAGATATCCTGGTCTGCGCAAGCTCTGATCGAAGGCGCCTAATCTCAGCCGTAAGTGCCTGTCGAAAATAATGAGCTGTTTGATGCTCAGACACAACCTGACAAGTAAGGTTGTGTAAAAATTCATCCTGTTGATCCAGCCTACGAAAGACCCTTTCTTGGAAGTCCTGATCATATCTCTGGTGGGGTTGATCACCTCGGTATGCGTCCCTAGAGCCACTCCCATGAAAACCTAGGGAATCATTCATCCTATCGTCAAGAGGCTGCTGCGCATCTGCGTCGTAACGATGTTGTTCGTCATGCTCTTTCATAAATCGAGCATGCCAGCCAGCACTCGGATCATAGGAACCGGGCTCAACATACGTCCTCTCCCCTGAAGCATATCCGCTGTGATCAGGATTGGGAGTACAGCGAGGTTGGTAGGAATGGGGATCCCGATTTGTCATCCAAGCCGCAGCATCATCCGCCCGCTGGCCCCTCCACGCATCATCAACAGCCACACCCGTATAGTACCGCTGATCCCATGGATTACCGGTAGGATCGTATGCCCGGACAGCCTTTGTGCTGGTTTTAGAGAATGACTTGGTGTGCATCCCCATGATCAACCCCTCCAAAGGCTCATCCTCTATGCCAATCCAATACCCTTGTCTAAGCTCATCAGGAAGGATCATCGGAAAATCAACCACATCAAGAGCCTGATTCAAAATAAACAATTACATAAGAAACAATATAAAACATATCTGTCTTCACTAAATGGATTAATAAGTCATACCTGATCAAACAGAGTCCTATCAACCCTCTTCCATTTGCGAAAAATCCATCGCAAGCAGAGTGGCCTTAAATTCTACCTACCGTGGAGAACATGGCCATACGGTGCAGCAACGGCAGGTAGACGCTCGTACGCCCAAACCTGTCACACTTAAACCACATATGTCAGATAATTAATACAACTAAAATTGAAAATACACTATAACTTTAATATATCTACTAAAACACGTACCAGTAATGCGAATGTGCACCCGTAAAAGTGGTATCTGTACTGATCGGGATTTGCTTTAGATGGGACTTTGGTCACAATGTGGTCCATAAAGTGCAAAAGCGTCATATAGCTGACCTGTCCCCAAGGGAATAAATCCCATCTCTGTTCGTCCTCCACTAGGCACCAGACCCAGTTGTCTACTCCCACCTTGGTGACATCCGACCCAAGGAGAAAGTAGTACAACAACAGAACTTTGGCAACCTTAACTGCGTCCTCAGGGCTAACACCTATAAATCTTCGCCCTTCAAAGTCACTAGCAATCTGACTTACTAAAGGTCTCTCACCCTGACCATAAAACCTATCATATAACCCACCAGGCGGGATACCATACGTCTCGTTCGGATCAAAGCCGAGTCTATCCCGAAAACAGAGTCCCATAATCCTCATGAACTCTACCCGGCTAAATCTAAGGCACACGTCTCCAACCTGAAAATACCTAGCCGTTAAATCGTCCCCTCTATGTATGATCTCACAGGTCATGAGACTGTGCAGATGAGCATTCGCGTTCCACTCATCGCTGAGATCCCAGTAATGACCAAAACATGATCTCTTAAATATCTCCTCCGCATTACCCCCAACCCTAGTTAACTGTCTACGAATGATATCCATAACTACCCCAGGTTTACAGTAATTATGTATACTGCATTGTTGACCCTGCATGGAAGGACGCTTCCATTCACCCTGCACATATATATTTTTTTTTGCTAAATAAGACATAAATTCATAATTATGGGCAAAATAACAATAAGTTCATGAAAACCCTAAAACGAAATATTTGAACACAAACATTTACTCTATTCGGCCCAAAGTTCCTTCTATTCGGCCTACCAATTCCTCTATTCGGCCTACAGAGTTGTTCTATTCGGCCATCTCTAAATCTCTATTCGGCCAACAAAAATTTCATTAAATTTAAAAATACAAGTCTTCCAGTTTGCTCTATTCGGCCAACACTTGTTCTATTCGGCCTAAAGATTTGTTCTATTCGGCCTAAAGAAAACCTCTATTCGGCCTACCAAAATTAAAAAGTCATTACTACACTTTGCTCTATTCGACCTACACACTTGTTCTATTCGGCCTGAAGTATTGTTCTATTCGGCCTACTGAAAACCTCTATTCGGCCAACCAAAATTATATGTCATTGCTCATATATTTTGCTCTATTCGGCCTACACATGTTCTATTCGGCCTGAAGTATTGTTCTATTCGGCCTACACTTGTTATATTCGGCCTGAAGTTTTGTTCTATTCGGCCTACACTTGTTCTATTCGGCCTGAAGTTTTGTTTTATTCGGCCTGAAGAATTGTTCTATTCGGCCTACTGAAAACATCTACTCAGCCAAGACAATATTTAAAAAAAACCAAAAATAAATGAACACCACTGCATTCCTACTACAGTAAAGGCCAATTCAACACCTTACATTACATTACACACAGTACATTATACGTATTTAAACATGCCAATAACAACGCTTATATACATACCTGAAAATTTGTTATTTCAAGTTGATGCACTCTGGAGACCGCAAATGGAGAATTCTGGAGACCGCAAATGGAGAATTCTCCACCAAGAAATGCATTGTTCTTCACTGGGGCGAATGGAGAGAAGAAGAGAGAGGGTGTTGGACGAATGGAGAGAAGAAGAGAGAGTGTGTTGGACGAAATATGAGAGAGAAAGAAAGAAAGAAACAAAGAATGAAGGGAGAGAAAAAGGTGAAAGTGATGGGTATTGATGTACCCCACCAACCCACATCCAAAATCTTAAATTCAAAATTTAAAACTTCAAAAAATGTGTACCACCCACCCCGCATTTATTGCAGTCAAAACTGACATGATGATGGCTCAATTATTTTCGTCCTTTGTGTAACAGTTATGGGGGTAATTTGGGGAATCCACTTGAAAGTGGCTAGTAAAAATTAGTTTTAAGAGATGTGGTTATTTTAAATTGTACTTTATCAGAAGTGACCATTAAAAAATCGGACTCTAATTTATAACTAAGGTTTAGGATTTAGGGTATAATTGTAATTTTACTCTTGTAGTTTAGGGTATAATTTATCCCTAGAGTTTAGGGCATAATTTATATCTAAGTTCTAGGGTATAATAATTATTTAAATATAATAAATTTAAAAGTAAAATAAAAAATAATATTAATAAAAAAATAAATTAATTAAAAATGATGGGCGGTTCCTCCCTAGTTGCTCTCGAAAATTAATTTATAGGAATAAGAAGTAGGACAATACGTATAAATATCATTTTCAGAATGGTAGCTGGCATTGCACGTAACTACATGATAGCGTAGCTACTATAAACTCCCAAACATTCTACCTAGTTATCAAATCAAAAACATCCTTCTACCTCCTCCTCTTCATGCATGCAATGTATGCGAGATTTTTTGTATCACTTTGTGTATTATTTCTTGTGTTACTAATTATATGATTAACACATGAGTAAGAAGATGCAATCCTATCGCTATCTCATGGGATTTATATTTTTATTTTAAGATATACATATTTTTTTCGGATGTGTCAATTACCCAATAAATGTGTAACGGATGAAATTTTATATCAAAATAGCACAGAAAATCGGAACAATGTAAATGCAATCCCAGCACACACAACTACGTACATAGGTTAAATGCAGTTTTAATTAATTAATTAGATCGTACTTTTGATGAATAATATTTTGAAAAGAATGATCATTGATCATCCGTAAAATGTAGTTACAGTGTTATTTAGACAGTAAATCTGGATCATGTAAAACTTTCTCAAAAAAAGAAAAAAGAAAAAAAAAGTATTTCCTCCGTCCCACGTATTTTTATCCATTTTCCATTTTGGGATGTCCCACGTATTTTTACCTATTTCATTTATGTTAAAAATACATAATATTTTATTACCTGCTTTTTACAATCCCAACAACTTTAATTATTTTTTTTACACTTTATTCATCATTCCCAACAAATTTATTTATTTTTTCTTTTTAATTTACTAATTTATCCCTACTTTTTTTACATTATATTAAAAAAATAAAACGTCTTAATCTATGTGCCCGTACAAATAAGTAAAAATACCCAAGACAGAGGGAGTAATATTAATATGTTATAAATGTACGGAGCATCTCGTATTGATGATGTGCGACGACGTCGTAATTATGCCATAGATCATGGAGTTACAATGTTACATGTATATTCCTCAAATTTCAAGTATTTTAATTTTCAAAATTTTTATTTTCTTATGCTCCATGATTTGTGAATATTTCTAAAAATACAACATTACTCTATATTAACATCTTCACAATTTTATACACATCATTAAAACAACAACATTACATTTTTTACACTTTATTTTTTTAAAAAAATCAATAACTTTATTCACCGTTTCTCACTGAATTATCTAAAATGCCTCAAATTTATGTTACATTAATTATACACTTCAAAAATAATTTTATTGATTCACGTGTTTGTAAATTGTGCAAAAATACTTAGATAAAGAAATATATAGAGAGGGGGCTATCACATTAAATAATTTGCTTCAATTAGTCTGCATGTGCAACTCAACTGATCAAATAAGGGATAATTTGCACAATGATCAATGATCGAATCACACATGCAGTATGGGAGCAACCTCTTAATTAAGGGGCTCCTTGTGTGGTGGGTTAATTAAAAGGTCTAACTCTTGTTGGTCGGTTAAATTATCAGGATTTTATCTCCTTCACAAGCTGTCGAGCTGGAGTGCAGGAGGTGGGCAAAACCATCCTTCCACAATTTGCTTCAATTAATTAAGTAATTATGAATTCCTCAGATTTAATTAGCAATAATGCAATCATGAATTTCGAGTTGTCTTTCTCTAATTACAAATTTGAACAACCACATCACATCCATTGGTTAGTTGTGCAATCAATTTACTATATATATATATATAAAGTAATTAAAAAAAGTAATTAGGACCATACATGCAGATCCTGTAACCCTCTTAGTTTATCTTCTATAGATCGCTCCTATAATTGTAAATCTAATAATTTAAAATTTTGATGTCTGAAATTAATTTGTGTATTATACAAAAGAGTTCACAAATATCTTTTCATTATTCAGAGTTTCAAATTTAATTTTACATCAACTTTTAGGGCTGTTTTATTTTTATTTTTTAATTAAAAAATTATAAATTACGTGTTATGTGTTAATTAGGTAGGATGTCAATTTAAATATTAAAGTATTTTTAAAAGTGTAAAGATAATTTGAGAACAAATAAATAATGAAATGTACTCATAAATTTGTTTATGTGAAGGGATTATAAGTTAAAAATTATTTAAAATTTAAATCATATTCCCTCCATTCCAGTAAAATAACTTCTACACAGACCCTGTAGAATTTTCGAATGTTTCTCATATGTCAAATGGTTTTATGCAGGTTATGGCGTTAGATGTCCTGTTACATTTTGGTGTTATATCTCCTGTTACACGTGTTAGATGAGTGATATATGTGCGGAGAGAAAAATCTCAATCTTTCCCCTTAGAGTTGATTGTTAGGGTATAGATTAGTCTATACTACATGTATATCAATCATCCAACGGTTTGTAACAGGAGATGTAACACCAAATGTAACAGAAGATCCGAACCGGCGTGCTATATATGTTAGAAAGAGAAAGAAATTTAAAATTTTTGTTCTTCTCTTATTATTTTCATCATCATCTTTTTATGTATCATTCTTCCACCGATATAACACACGAAGTGTTATATAAGAGTACTATAAATTACAAATGGAAAATCTAAATCGGGTCACTTCAATTAGTTTTATTAGGAAGAGTGTAAGTAAGCAAGACACGCTTTTATATTTGTTGTCTCCTCGTTACTATGACTTGAGACCATAAATCCAAAAAGGAGTTTCAAAATCAATCAAATCATATTTGAATTATTATAAAATTGGCCTAATTTATAATTCAGTTATACGTACATCCCCATAACTAACTACTTAATCCAAAAAAACTAACAATTAGTACGATATAACATGCTGACATGCATGTTAACAGATCATATATGATAATTTCAGTACTGATAAAGTAATAAAATTGAAGACGAGATTAAATCACTAAAGTAATTTACTTATTTATTTTTATGACAATTTTAATTATATAAATAAAACGTCCCAATTGAGTCTTCATATTTACTATGATACGAGAGCAGTTTAACGATAATTGCTTTTATACCAATCTCTATGATTTTTGAGGGTAATATAAAAATAAATAACAAAGTAAGTCATATGTATTTGATGAGAGAGTAATATTTTTAAAAAGTATAGATTATTATTTCTTTTTTTTTTAATTTTTATTATTTTTAAAATATGAACAATGTAATTAAGAAAAGTGAGAAGAGTGTGAGAAAGAAATATAAAATTTATAACATATATACATTCACCCCTAGTAAAGAAATAATTAAAATAAGAGTTGGTCTCTTATTCCAGCTGCAAAAAGTGTGTAAGAATATAACATTTTATTGTAAATGGTATACATTTTAATTAATAAGGGTGTACAGTTTTGTTCTAAAGAATATACACTTTTATTTATTTATTTTTATTTTTTCAGGAAATAAAGAGTACACGTTTTTACACTAAAGGGTACATCATTTAATATTAAAAGTTATCTGCGCACAGTATTTCCGGAATCACACAACTTTTTCCTTAAAATAATTATGAATAAAGTATTAATGTTAGTACTTTTTGAAAGATATACATGTCACTATATACTACTACACATATTAATGTTAGTACCCTTCCTCCCAAAACATCCTCCCCATTTACTCTATCATGATTGTTACTCCATTTAAGAATTCTTTTTCTTCTTTTTACTAATTTTATAACTTTGAGATGGGTAATTTGTGTTTTTATGGAGTAATAAATATATATTCATTAGTATGTTACATATTTTAGGTAAAGATGATAAATTTAAAATAAAAACATATTTTGAAATTATTGAGAAAGTGTTGTTAAACAATTGTGTGACGTGAAATTGTTTTTATTTTTATTCAAATAATAATTATCACTTTTTAATACAGTGCGAATAGTTTATCAGATAACTCGATGCATACTTTTTATCTATTTGACGGAAAATTTTCATAGTGTCACATGAGTGTTTTTTTTTTTTTTACTCAGTGTCATATAAGTATCCTCAAACAATTGGGTTTATTTTAACGTTTGTAGTGATGATTGAGGTATATTCTGATCTCGTGTGTGGAGCCAATCTCCGGTCGACATGTTTGTGTGTGAAATAAACTCTATTTATTTATTTTAATAAATAGTGCACATATCAAGAACTTTTAGTATACCCACCCAGTTCATGAATCTTTGTCTATCTTTCATAGGGAATTTGTGGCTCTAACACTTCAACTCTCCAACTCCACACCATGAATGGCCCTACTTTCCTACTGCATTTAAAAAAAAAATTGAAAGGAAAAATTACTTAAGAGTACATGGGTACTCCAACTCAATTATGTTAAGATTGTATTTGGATTGAGTCATTTTTAATTCAATAAATTTGAAAATGAGTAGATTTTAAATTTCTTGAATTTAAAATCAATTCATTTGAATTCCATTATTTAGATGAATTATGAATTTATGAAAAATTTCAAATTCATAATTCAACAATTATTTTTTAATTTTTAAAATAGAATTTTATATATAATAAATAAAAATAATGAAATTTTATTGTATTAAATATTAAAATTTTATTTAAAAAGTTTTTTTTGAGGTGGGGATGGGGTGGGTGGATAGGTGGGATATGTTGGGTGGTAATATTTTTATTATTTAAATATTAAAATCTAAAATTTTATTTAAAAAAAAATTGGAGGGTGGGGTGTTGGTGGCGGGATGGAGTGGGTTGGTGGGGTACGCTGTGTGACAATATTTTTATTATTTATAAATTAAAATTTCATTTTTCATAAAAGAAAATTTGAAGTTTGGCGGTCGGTGGGTGGGTGGGTGGGTATGGTATAGGCTAGGTGGTAATATTTTTATTATTTAAATATTAAAATCTAAATTTTATAAATAAAAAAAAGTCTTTTTTGGGTTGTGGAGGGGAGGGGAGGGGAGGGGGGTTGGGGGTAGGGTGGGTGGTAGAGTAAAATTTTTTTAAAAAAATATATTTATTTATTTATACATTAATATATCAATTACACAACGGAAGAATTTCAGATAACAACAAACTGTAAGAAATTTAAAATCCATCCAAAACAAATAAAAAAAATCAAAATCAAATCAATGATTTGAAATCTATTGATTTAAAATCTTGGATTATAAATCCATTAATTTCAAGTGCAACCAAATATGAAGGAGGGATTTGAGAGGATTTACAAATCTCTACTCAATTCCTTCCATCCAAACAGAGAATATAGATTTTACAAATAAAACTTTTACATATAACTTCATTTCTTATGGCAACACAGATTTAGGATGGAATAACTAAACTGAAAAATGGGCACTCTCCCTAATCTTTCATTTTGTTGTAAGCCATGATCATACTCTCGCTTTTATATCATATACAAGACGGGTTAAAAACTTCTCCATTGAATAAATAATTATTTCTAAAAATCCAAATAGCCCAAATAGTTCCTACCCATAAGGTCACAGTATTAGAGTTCATTGTTTTTCCTCTAAACATATTCAAGTATTGAAGCATATGGGGATAGAGTCAGCTTGGGTTAGTGTTGACAAGTTCACCTAATTATATAAATTGCTCCAAATTTTGATTTAATTTTGACTTAATTAATTTTTAACTGCCCTTAAATTATACTTTATAAAAAAGAGTGTACCCCACCATTAGGAACCCCCAACGCCCTTATCCTGAAGATTGGTGATTAGTCATAACTTGTAGTCGGGTTGACCAATTCAAGAATTTATCGAACCACAGGGAGAAAGACACTAGTACTTAAGCGATCTCACATTTTTTGTAATTTTATAGAGACTCATGATCAATGGATTTTGTTGTAAAACAAGTAAATTGGATTGATTGAACTAAACAAGTAAGCAAAGATCAATAAACAAGATGGATGGATGAAAAATAATTTACCAAATTGATTAAACGTGAGATCAACAACAATCAAGAAGTGGTATTTTTAGGAATTATATATGTATCAAATGCATATATTTCATGCAGTGTTTTCATAACCGGATCGGAGCTCAAACTGGTGGCCCAAACGATTTGCGGTCGGACCGGCGGTTCAACAGGAAAAATGGAAATTACCTATTTTTTAATAACATTTCATTATAACCAAAATATCAACTAAGTCTCCACTTACAAGCATTTCAATATACCATCACTTGCTAGTCAACACCAAGTCACCAATATTAAACTACAATCGTACAACGTACATTGATACAATTACAATAAATCAGTAGCAAAATCACAAGCAAAGATCAATAAAATTACTAGCAACCGCGAGTATCAAGAATAGATTAAGATAACAAACAACATACCATCTAAACACATCATAGTCAATAACTAAGTCTCAAACTTCATTATCTAGTTTTAAATTGACAAAATAAAAACATCACTGATCACATCCTTAATCTCCATCAACATGATCATCATTTAATTCCATTCTTTTCAAAAATTCATCATCATCATCACGAAGATCTTCCAATGGATTCATTATTTGCACTTTATTGTCAACTTTATCCAAATCTATAAAAAGAGAAAATGACTTTAGCAGGCAAAAAAAACTATTTAATCATACATATGTATTTAATTATTAATTCAAGAAAAAGAATATGATCATAATTTACAAAGCATAAAGAGGTACCTTCTTTGGGTGTAATTATTGGAATGCCATCCTCACCATAAAGCATGTTGTTCAACTAATCAATATCTAATATAGGTGAAGGATTGTCTTCTTCATCTTCCACAACCCAAAACTCAACTTTGTCGATGCTTTCATAATCAATGGGATCATTGCAAATCCTTTTTAGCTCAAGTCTCACATATAGAAAGAGATAAACAAAAACAAAATAAGACTATAAGTAAGAATGTAAAACCTCAAAGAAAAAAAATTGAATTAAAAGAACTAGTGCCTTTCTTGCAAACGCAAGTTGTAATGAATGAAGACAAGGTCGTTCAATGTAGTATGTTCCAACTTATTTCTCTTCTTAATATGCATTCTTTCAAATACAGAGGTCGTTCAATCTAGTATGTTCCAACTTATTTCTCTTCTTAGTATGCATTCTTTCAAACACAAACCAATTTCTTTCATATCTTGAAGAAGAAGAAGTTTGACTTAAAATCTTGACGGCGAAGTTTTGTAGATTTGGAGCATCACATCCTAAGAATTTTCACCATTCATCTACAAAAGAATACATAAAAATGAATCAATAGCAAAAATATGAGCACTAATAAAAGTAAAAACTTAAAATTCAAATTTGACAATTGATATATATAATTATAAAGTATAATTTTTACAGGGCTGCATAGTCTTTGATGATTCAAGAACAATTGGACAACTGAAACTTCCTAATCTATCTTGAAATATGCTCACTTCATCATTACATTTCCTTTGAATAGTCTTGTCTTCAATAAGGGTGGTGACCATCTCAATAAAGTCATCCATTATTTCTTTCATTTTGCACATGTTCTCAGTGTCATATGCAAAAGCAGGATTCAAAAGATAAGCTGCAACATGAATGTCTTTTCTAAGTTGTTTGTCCCACCGTGATTTAATAAGACTTGTAAATGGCTTGTACAATTTTTTCTTATTCTTAAAGACTTCATATATTGCCTTCTTGGCACGATACATTCCATCATAAACGTAACCAATAGAAGGCCTTCTATCCGTATCCATTTACGCAACACGCGTATAAGTGGAGCAACAACATTTACCACAATAGTACAATCACTCCAAAATTTTGAATCAAGAACCACTGCTAGGACTGCACTTGCTTTTCTATCTTTAAAGTACCGAGAATCTCTGAAAGTCTTGCTAGTAAAAAAAGCTTGCAAATCATGTTGATGTTCAAGAATGCTCTTCAATGCAATGAAAGTTGTAGCAAAATGAGTTGGTCCTGGACGTATAATTTCTTTCCATCCTTCTCTTTTTCTCAACCAAGCAAACAAAAAAGCATGATTATAAACAAACTTAGTTACTAAAGATGCCTTTTTTGCAAGATCACAAACAAGATTCATTTTACCAATATCTCCAAGAAGCAAATTCAAACAATGTGCAGCACAAGGTGACCACTTGATGGTAGGATACTTATCATTCAATAAGACACCAGCAGCTTTATAGTTGGCTCCATTATCAGCCACAAAATGAATAATATTACTAACTCCAACCCAATTGACCAACTCAACAAATAAATTACAAAGTGTGGTGGCATCTTTCACAATATCAAAAAATCAACCGACTTCACAAATATAGTTCCTCTTTTGCAATAAACTATAAAATTTTTTAGTTGCCTATTTGATCTATCTTACCAACCATCAGCCATAATAGTGCAACCATTATCTTCCCAAACTCTTCGATAATTATTAAGCAATAACTCAACTTCTTTTTTCATATTCCCCATTAACTTTGTTCGTACTTGATTATATTTTGGTAATTTATAACCAGGGCCTATAGCAGCAACATCATCGAATATTTTTTGAAAGTATGAAGAATTTACTACGTTCATGGGGAGACAATCATTATAAACAAATCTAGCAACATCCATATCAGCATTATGTAAGACTTCTTTACTTACAAGAACACTTTTGATAGAAGGTTGAGCACCGAGTGTGGTTCTTGGAGCAAAGGATTGTGGGAGCTTTTGATCTCGTTTTCTCTTTCCTGATGATGTTGGAACATTTTTTGGAGCTTGGGCATTGAGTTCCAGCGTATTTAGTTCTTCCTCAACATCATCTGCATTGTAGAAATTATCTTCTCCCCTAGAATTTGCAAGTTGAACTTCTTTTTCTTCTTCAATCCCCTTCAGTGATTGCTCCATTTGGTATCTTACATCAAAAGACACTTTTTTGCAAGAAGCAATCTCACCTTTTCGACCTACTAAATGTTTCTTCATTCTATTAATTCCCCTTCCTTTCCAAGTATTGTTACAATTCAAGCAAGTCCAACTTTTCTTTCCATCAATAATATTCTCTTTGAAATGAGCCCAAGCTGGATCTCCTTTAGATCGAACGGTTGATTGAGTGGAGCTAATTGTATCGTTAGATTGTTGGGCACTTGATGAGGAGTCCATCTGATAGAAAAGGAAAGCACATCAAGAATTTAATCAAGTCCTAAAGTTTTGACTGTAAATTAAAGAAGCTAGTTAAATACTACTTTACTCCATTTTTCATCATCTTATAAATTACTAAAGGCTAAATTAATTAACAATTTAATACATCAGCATGCAATTATAATCTGATAAAAAAGTGTATGTATGTGAATATATATAATCTTAAAATATACATGATCATTAATTGATAATTAAGATTATATTTGACTGCTTATACTAGAAAATAGAAATGATAAATAATCCCCAACAACTATGACATGGTAACATGGTTGCAACCTGCAAATAATGCAAGAAAGACATGACCACCAACAACTATGTCTAAATTCAAAAAAAAAAATTCATATATTGGTAGAGTCATTTTATCAAACACCTTGTGGGCATAATAACTATGAAGGATGAATAAACAATGTTAAATGTTTCAAATTTCAATTCAAGTGTCAACTTTCAAGAAATAAATTAATTTAACATGTGAACAAAATAAATTTCATGATACAATATCACAATTTACTCCACAAACAATCTAAATTTGCATTTCAATTTTCAAGTTTCAACATTAAAAGTTCAAAGTTCAAACTTTCAAAGCTTTAAAATCTCATTTACCTCTTTGTATAAATATCACAAATGGATCAACGTTTGGCTCCGGCAGGGCGACTGTGAATGTTCGGTCGCCGGCACCTCTGGTCGGTAATTTGGCAGCAATTGAGGCGGCGTTAGGTCTAACGTTTTTTCTCTTCCTTCTTTCTTTCTCAACTCTAATCCCCACTGAAGAAAATATTAATTAAAGAAAGAATATTTTGGGTCAAGTCAAGTTTTAACAGCCACTCAACATTTTAAAATTTTAATTTTTTTTAAAAAAATTTGAAAACCGGCGGTTCACGGGTCAACTGGATTTACCGATTTTCACGGTTCCAGCCGGTTCGAATCGGTTCTTAGCGGTTCAACTCAAAAATGGTTTTGGGGTCTTTCGGATCGGTCCGGGACCGATTCCCGATTGAACCGCCCGATCCAAAATGGTTCTGAAATCACTTGTTTCATGGATGTATGATTAAGGGCCAACACTAGTTTCTTCTAAACTTTCTCTCGAAATGAATAGAATGTGAATCCAAATAAGTATCCCAAAATAGCTCAATGGATTGGTTCTCACTCAAGCAATTTCATCTAGGTACTAAGTTTAAATGGGAATCCCCTCACACAATCAATCAGCCTCTCGATCAAACCAATCGGGTGTCCTATCAAAGGGTTTTAAATCCTAAAGGATATCTCTATCTCTCTAAGACTTGTAATACACATGAAGTGTATGATGAATTGATTCAATGAACTATCCTAAACATATAATTGATTTCTCAATCTAATCACATGCCTATGACAATTAATCACACAATTCAACAATACAATTCAAATAATTAATAATCAATGATAGAAAATCATAAATCCATTCAACACATAAATTAAAATACAAAGATCCCCAAAATTAACCAACAACTCTCATGTTGCTAATCTCACAAGGGAGATTAGTCTACCATCTTCATAAGATAATTAACATAGACATTAAATACCTTACAAGTCATGATAATCAAATAGGATTACTACGAAAATGAGATGAAAACTCCTTTGGATTGGCTCCAATGGCTATTTCCTTCATTTCCTTGTAATTCTCCTCTCTTCCTTACTTCTTCTCTTCACTTGGATGAAGGATTTATGGAGAGATAATGATGAAGTGAACAGATAGATGAAAGTGATAAAAGTATGGTGTAAAGTGAAGGAATTGGTGTGTGGGGTGTGTGAGCAGCTGAAAATTCGGATCCAAGATTGATCAAATATTGAATGGAGTGGTTTTTATACCCTTGGATATCTTCTAGAAGGAATCTGAATTTTTTTTAAATTTTAACACCTACACGGCTCGAGTTTAGTACACGGCCCGAGTCGTGTCTAGGGTTTCTGGTCAATGATGAACTCCGGACAGCGCACGATTCGTGCGCGGTACACGGCCGTAGGGGTGGCCGTGTTGTGATTTCTGACGATCACGCACGGCCAAATCTTACAGGCCCGTGTGCGGTGCACGGGCCGTACGCGCTACACGCCTCGAGTACTAAACACGGCTGGCTGTGTTTGTGCTCCTTTACTTCTTTCTTTCTCCTGACTCCGTTTTCGCTTCGTTTTCACCTGTTTTAACACGTTAAGTTCATCCTCACACATATCAATAAAAACACTTAACACCACCAAAATACACCTAAAAATGGATAAAATACTACGAAAATGGATAGAATAAGACACTAAAATTTAGGTGAAAATAATGACAATCAATTGGTGGAGGAAGTAAATCGTAGGAGAGCCCACTGTTTGATTGTGCTTATAAGGGGTCAAGTCCATGTCAAAGTAGAATTCGAATCCCCACCCTACAGCTACTAGTTCAGTTGGAAAGTCTTTCCACCCTCCTCTTTACCACTTGAATTATGAACTAGAGCTCTAAATTATACTTTATCCCTATGCCCATAATGGTGTCATTTGTCTTTTACACGTGAATTAATGAGCATTCCCCCTCATTTTAAGGCGAATTATAATTCTTAAAGTTAAATTTAGGATTAGTTTGAGTTAATTAGTAAATCCATCTATGTTTGTTTTAAGATTTAAATATGATAGATTTTAATTTTATATCAAATCATGAAAGTTGAGGCTAATATACGTGAAAGAGTGATATGCGTATGGGTAAGATTTATTAAATCCAAATTAGAACAATAAATATTTTACATTATCTTAAATCTAGATTATAAATCCGAAAACAAACAAATAAATATTAGACTCTAAGGCAAAATAAATCCTAAATCACATGGAAATACAAAAAAAGATTTCATAGATGGAATAGTTACATAGAATAATTTGTTAAAGGCAAAGACTTGTGAGAGACCGTCTCACGCAAATCCTTATGTGAAACTGATGAAAAGTAACAATTTCTATAATAAAAAGTGATACTCAATTAATGAAAAATGATAATGTTATTTCATTAATAATTTATAATATAAATGAAAAGTAATAATATTTTATAGCGAAAGTGATGATATTTTATAACGACAGTGATAATTATTTTAAAAAGTGTAAAACGATCTCACATGAGACGATTCCATGCAAAATTTATCCTTTATTAAAATAATAATACTCATTAATAGTGTAAAAGACGAACATTAACCTTTCAAACGGACAGAGAAAATATACAAGTGACATGTTGAAGAGATTAAAAAAAATTAAACATTTTATATCTCTAGAATTCAGCATCATCTTCTGGCGTCGTCCATTCGACGTAGCCATAAGATATCAATACAAAGAGAAATGAATGCAGATGAGAATTAATTAAATAACAGTGGTCCCTTCCCTCTCATCCTGAGACAATTGTATGATAATGTTTCGTCTCTGGAATATGCTACAGTCTTTCAGAAATGCCTTGATGTTGATGTAATTTTTTTTAAATTACTTACTTTGTGACTTCATAGTTTTTAAATAACTACTTATTACAAATTATTCCATGGTTTATTTAAGAGAAAGAAAAAGAATCTCTATCACAGTTGATGCACACTTAAAAATAATTTAACAGATTGATTATTATTTTATAATAAAGTAGCTGGGAATCACTTTTTCTTATTCATCACATAAGTAGAATGATCTCATGCATGTGTTTGTCTATATTTTATTCTCCTATATATATTATTCCTAAATTTTCACTCATATATATCAATACTTTTTCAAAATAAAATATAAAAATAAAAATGAGAGTTCGCTTAACACTGTTGAAATTTCATCAAAACTTTAAAAAAAATAAAAAATAAAAAACCACACTAATTTTTATACTACATGTTAATTTTACATGAAATCCTTCTACAAAATATTTGGTGCATTTGATAATAGATTCTAATAATCCGTTCATGTGATAGTAGATACTCACTTCGTTTTATCTAAATTTTCACCTTTTCTTTATACATAAAATATAGTAAATTAAAGGAGGTGTAAAATTTTTTATAGAATGAAGGAGATAGAAAAATAATTTCTTATTAAAAAGATAGCATTCAATTTCTAACTATAATGCACTCTTATGTCATAAAAATGTTTATGAGATCATATTAAGCAAGATTGATACTATGGTCTACCCATATTCCACGCAATAATTTTTTAACCATGTTAATTTATAACTTTTTTTTCTTTATTTTTCAAGATTAGACTTTTTTGCCAAAATTTTTCATTTCATAATTTTATTGAAATATTCCCTCAATATTTTCACACCTTCCTTCTTTTTTTTTAAAATTAAAATTATCATTAATTTCCACTTAATTCACATTTTAGTTATGGTCCAATTAAAAAGACTAAATTGTGAGAAAATCAATAGTGAGTTTTTTTAATCTTCATAAAATAATAAATGTGAAGTTATATAAGAAAGGATTGTTTTGTTATAGCTCTTGAAATACTATGAAATATGAATCAGCAATTGACTATGGATGCATCATCAAGACTAATTTAATGATTTATTTTACAAAAATCAATTTTCGCATGTTTAATTTGATGCAATACACTAAATATATATACATCTTTTTAATAATAATAACAATAAATATTTAATTTGTAATTAATTGGAGCCGTTGATTAAAGAATTATTTGTTCCTGCAGGCAACTCTTGGTATCTACGAACATGCAGAAAACATTCACCAAACACAGGACATGCAACTCATTATTTTATCTACTAACTAAATAAGTCCAAATAATTCAGGGATCCAAAACTTCCATAAATAGTTATTTCCATTGATTAATTAATCTAAGATTCCCTCATTATTGTTGATAAATTATTAGGGATTTCTTATAAACAAGTGGTTCCCACTTCTTTTAAAGGGGTGATAGCGTTCGTACCCTATTTTCTTTTGCATTTTAATATTAATTTTTATTACAAATGTTAAGTGTGGAAGGAAAAGAGAAATTATCACATTTAATCCTCTAAATATATCAAAATTCGTATTTGGTCCTTATGACAATTTTCAATTTTAATATTTTTTATCCAATTTTGATAATTTTTGTCCAAATTTTGTCATGAGTGACAAAATTGAACAAAGAATGACTAAATTGAAAATTGCAAATAGTTAAATAGGATCAAATGCGAGTTTTGTAATAATATGACAAAAGAGTTAAAGGACCAAATATGATAATTTGATGAAAAAATTATAATTTCTCACATTATATTAAACATAAAATACATGCAATCGAATATTTGTATTCGGCTCAATCCTTTTAATAAAAGACATCGAAAGGATCTCGGAGACCCACCAAAGTTCAAGACTCGAACAGGCGGCCACAAAACACTCCTTCGAGAAAATTCTCACAATATCATAAAAATTTGTTTAAAGATATTATATTTAAAGAAATATTTTTGCAATCGGGTCGGACTGGTCAGTTAGACCATAAATCAGAGTCGGAACCATCCCTGAATATAAAAAAAATTAAGGTTCAAGTGGGTTGGACCAGAAAATCAGTTGGCCGATCCAACAGGTGAAACATATATCATAAAATAAAAAAAAATTAAAAAATTTGTACAGAATCAGTTGGACCGGTTCAATTGGTTTATCCTATCCAACCCGATTCAACCTTAAAAATAATTTTTTTGGGTGTTTCGGACTGGTTCTGACTCTAATTTTCAGTTGAATCGACCGGTCCAATCCGATCCAATTCGATTTTTAAAACATTGTTTTAAATGTATAATGTCTTTAAACACCTTTTTTTAATGATTTTGTGAGAAATTATAATTTTTTCCGATCAAATTATCACATTTGGTCCTTTAAGTATTTTGTCAAATTACCACAAAATTCGCATTTAATCCTTTAACTATTGTAATTTTCAACTTAGTTCTTCTTTATCCAATTTCAGTCCCTCAGGACCAAAATTGGACTTGAGTGACTAAAATTGAATAGAAATGACCAAAATTGGACAAAAAATGACTAAAATTAAAATTACAATAGTTAAAGGATAAAATGCGGATTTTAGTATACTTACAGGACCAAATGTGATAATTTCTCAAAGAAAAATCTCAAACTTTCAACACACTACAATAAAATTATATTTCACCAACTGATTGAATCATTTTGGTAATTATCAACGGGTGACAAAAATTATGTATATCTTTTAGTAATAGAATGCGAACGGATTTATAATATTTTTATCAATGGAATAATATCCGTTGTTGTTTGTCAATAAATTAACAACGAAATTACTATATAAATTATCAATGGAATTATTAATAATGGATTACTAAAGAAAATATTGAGTTGATATTAGGTGCACCTGGGTGCAAAGGTCTACCCATATGTGTATGTAGGCACCTGAATTTTATTGCCTATTAAATAAAAATATATGCCAAATTAATGCAATAATTATCAATTAATTATTTATTTATTAAGGAATTTAAATAAATTAATTCCTAAAATAAATGAGTAAATAATTGATAATTGAGCCTTATCCAATCCCGCAGGCTTAATTAAAGGAGAAAAGCCAACATATCTTTTAAAGGAGAAAATATCTCTCAAATGGTTATTTTCTCTACATATAAATAAGGGCCTTCAGTGCTCATTCCAAACACACAAAAACATCTGAAGACTCGCTTCTGAAGAGATCAAGAATACGAGCAGTGCTCCCTTGAGATCTTCAAGTATCTTCAAGTAAAGATTTGAGATCTTCAAGCATCTTCAAGTCAAGAACGGTCTGCTATCAGAGATCAAGGTTCTAAGCCCCTCCGATCCAGCATTCTTCCATCCAACCACCTCAGGTCAGAGATCAAGGTGTCCAGTCCCTCTGATCCGGCGGGTGTCCAGCCCCTCCGATCCGGCATTCTTCATATCAATTCATCCAGCAGTCTCCGTGAAGTCAACGTTCTACCAAATTGAACGGCGTTCTTCACTACAAATTTTCAAGTCAACGTTCGATCCGAACAAAGGCTCGACGTCTCTGGATAAACGTTTTCAAGCTTCAAGTCAAGCCCGAGAACAGACAAGCTTCATCCAAAGATGCGGCTCTAAAAGTTGAAAAAGTCAAGAAGTCAACTCAAGAGAGGAATCAGAGGATAGCTAGAGACTGTTCATTCAAATTCTCAAGTTCAATCCATCTTGGATTTTCTTTGTAATTTCTTTTGTGTTTATTATTTAATAAATACAAATTTTGTTGTTACAGTGTATAACTTTTTATTCTATTTTGTATGCATGTTATTTTATTTTGTATACGTATTTCTTAATAATTGTATACTTTTTTCACATCAAATTTTTTATTAAAAAAATTAGCATTCACACTACAAAAAAATTGGCCGACAGTGACGGATTTTGTGATGGATTAACGAACTTTGTGATGGGAAAATGCTCGTCACCCGAACATGCGTCACAAAGTATTTGTGACGGTCCCGTCACAATTAGTGACGGACTTTGTGATGGAAAATATTAGTGACGGTTTCTTTTAACCAATATTTATGACGGATTTTTGTGACGGACTTCATTTGTGACGGACTTTGTGAAAAATTCCGTCACAAACTTAAATTCTAAAAAAATTAATTTGGCAAGAATCGAACCTTGTTTAGAATTTAATTGTGTAAATTCTCCCCAACCGAGTTTGAACCTGGGTGGGCATCAAGGAAGAGTGTTTGTGCACAAGTGTTGAGCCAAGTTGGCTAGAAAAACTAGCATTCACACTACAAAAAAATTGGCCGACAGTGACGGATTTTGTGATGGATTAACGGACTTTGTGATGGGAAAGTGCTCGTCACCCGAACATGCGTCACAAAGTATTTGTGACGGTCCCGTCACAATTAGTGACGGACTTTGTGATGGAAAATATTAGTGACGGTTTCTTTTAACCAATATTTATGACGGATTTTTGTGACGGACTTCATTTGTGACGGACTTTGTGAAAAATTCCGTCACAAACTTAAATTCTAAAAAAATTAATTTGGCAAGAATCGAACCTTGTTTAGAATTTAATTGTATAAATTCTCCCCAACCGAGTTTGAACCTGGGTGGGCATCAAGGAAGAGTGTTTGTGCACAAGTGTTGAGCCAAGTTGGCTAGAAGAGTTTAGCGTTAGTTTTTAATAAATATTGTATATATTCCATTAATTTGTATTAAAATAACATCAACCAACTCTCAAAATAAATATGGTGGTAATATTGATTGATGTAATATATATTAATATGACAAATAATTATCAAAACATTAATTAATTAATTTTATTATTTATTTAAGATAAATATTAAAAATTTCAAAATTAAATTAAAACATCCTTATAAATTTTAAATTCTCAATCTATAAATAATATCTAAATATATTATTTATTTATAAATGAAAATAGGTTAATTTGCATTAAAATAAATAACATTCTTCTAATTTCTCAATTTAGAAAATACATAATCTTTATATTTTTCTAAATTTAATCAAAAATTTTATTTTTATCAATTAAACACACGATCTTCTTTTTAATTTAATCATCAACTTTTCATTTTATATATATCTTATATATACAAATTAGGAGTACGGTGCTACAAATAATTTTTTAAAAGTATGAGGTGTCGCAACATGGTTAAATTTTGTATTTAGTTTTTATTTTAATATTATATATATAATATTTCCACTTTTATTTATTTATTTATTATTATTATTATTCATGTATTTATCTTTAAATCATATATATCTATAAATTAAAATCACGATTTTTTGATTGATTATAATAATTCATCCGCGTATTACATGGGAATCTGTACTCGTATATATATATAATCTTAAAAGTTTTATTATGTAATTACAAATTCATCTATTACAAAATATATGACTTTATTATTTAATAAAAATCAAGACATATAAATATTTAAATTATAACAATTCATACGACTTATTGCCGTTTAAAATTAAAGTAACTCTGTTCTCATAATTATTTTGATTTTAAAATTAAAATTATTATACAACACAGTATATTCAATAATTTAAGGTAATTAAAATTCACAATAAATATTAAAAGAATAATAATTAAAAAAACTCTGTTCTCATTATTATTTTAATTTTAAAATTAATATTATTATATACGACAAAGTATATTTAATATTTAAGTTTAAATAAATTCACAATAAATATTAAAAAAATTCATTTAAAAAAAGGAAGTAACTTTGTTCTTATAATTATTTTGATTAAAATTAATATTATAATATACAACAATATAATATATTTAATTATTAAAATTTAAATAAATTCACAATACATATTTAAATAATAATAATTTCTTTAAAAAAACATGTAAGTTGAACCTATCGTTTTATATAATTAAATTAAATAGCATAATGTACATGTGTAATGAACAAGTACAATTTTAATGATTTTTTTTAAAACTGTAAATTGTGACGGACTTTGTCCATCACAAATAAGACCATTTACATTGTGACCGCATTTTTTCGTCACCAATTAAAAAAATAAATAAATATATTTTTGTGACGAAAAAAGTCCGTCACAAATTTTTCCTTTCGTCACAAATGCCATCACAAATATAGAGAATGACAAAAATTTAAACGGTCAACTATTAGCCGTCACTATTTTCAAAATTTCATCACAAAGTCCGTCACAATTGTGACGGCAAATTTTCCGTCACAAAAATCCGTCACTGTCGAGTAACTTTTTTGTAGTGTCATATGTATATAACTTTTTATTCAATGGTGCATACATATTTTTTAATAATTGTATTTTTTTACACTTAATTTTTCATTAAAAAAACTAACAATTAAATTGTATACATTTTTGTTCATAATTGTATATGTTTTTGTTTATATTTGTATACGATTTTAAAAGTGAGTGCACTCTATCTTAGGGTGCACCTGGGTGCACAGTATAATTAACTGAAAATATTTATCATTTTTTTGTTGGTAAAAGTTTATCAATCACCACTTCACCAACATATTTTATTATAAGTGTATATTAGGTGCACCCGGGTGCACCCTTGCACCCATATTTGTATAACTTTTTATTCTATTTTGTATACATGTTATTCTCTTTTGTATATGTGTTTTGTAATAATTGTATACTTTTTTCACACTAAGTTTTTCATTAAAAAAATAAGCATTCATATGTGTATAACTTTTTATTCAATAGTGTATACATGTATTTTAATAATTGTACATTTTTTACACTCAATTTTTTATTAAAAAAATTAACAATTAAATTGTATATATTTTTACTCATAATTGTATATGTTTTTGCTTATATTTGTACGTGGGTGCACACGAAGCTTCGTGTGCACCCGGGTGCACACTATATTTAGCCTTTTATTATTAATCTGCTGGCAAACTAATTTAACAAAGAAATTAAGATTTTTACCAATAAAATATTCCATTAATAAAAAATTGTATTTTGTAGTGACTTAGGATTGATATTTTATTTTTAGAGTATAAATTTATTATACCATACGTTTCATTTTTGACTATTTGCAATGGTAGATTACTAAATATATACCCTATATATGTCCTTTCATATTTTGTGTCACATCTACCATTACGAAAATTTTAGAGTTTTACGAGACTATGCATGATGTAAATAGTAGTTAATTATAAACGAAAGCAATTCTGCCCCAAGGGTGTGTATAAGTATGTATCGTACAAGAATACAGAGTTTTAACGATAATATTTTAGCTTAAGGGAATTACAAGAAAAATCTCCTAAAATATACTATATGTTATAAAAAATATGATGATAGAATTAAAAATAAATAAATAAATAAATTTACAGATGATATTCGAATAGTGAATATGAGGTCTGTAAGAGAAATACGATACGGTAGTATTAATTTATAAATTTATTTTTCATAAAAATAATATACCCTAATTAATGATCGTTAAATTCTTAGGGCACCTAATTATATTTTAGGTCTTGATTAATACACGTGACAAATATTTAATAAATAAGTTAGGAGATGAAATACTTTATTGGAATAAGTGACCCTAATTCTTTATAATGATAGTAGTGCACATGTAGATGGTACCTGTGGTCTCAAAACAAACAGCGCAGATAATAGTATCATATCCATCACTTCATACCTTAATAAATGTGACAATGATTGTTTGGGATTATGTTAATGATTTTGTGAGACGAGTATACATACTATGTTAAAAAAAAAGTTGGATGATTTTAAATTGATCCCAAAATTGTTGCCTTTTTTTTTTCTCTTTTCAAAATCCTAATATAAAATAATTTTTCATCCTACAAAAAATACAATATTTATGATCAATTTAAAATTGCAGAACTCTTTATAAATGAGCCCTTTGTACGAAATAAAAATGTATTTTCCCCAATTTGAGTTTTCTTAGATTGAGGTTGTATGCTAGATAAAAGGCCGACTATTTTTTGAATCATGTTATATGTACACTAAATTGATTTATGTTTTTTTTATCCTTAGGAGTAATTACAATGTTTGGGATTAGAGTTAACTTTAATTATAATTATAATTATAATTTTATTGTTGCGATTAATATAATACTCCCTCCGTCCGCTTATAAGGTAACTATTTGTTTTTTGCACGTGGACAATTTTAAGGTCTTTATTTGTTTTTTGCGCGTGGATTAAGGAGTATTATTATTATAGATAAAGTGGATAGTTGTATTAGAGGGAAGTTGTGAGTCATATTGTGTACTTTTTACTAAATAGAAAAAATTAATACCTTTGAAGCGCGCATTAAAAATAATGAAATTGATATCTTAGAAGCGGATAGAGAGTATATTTTACTCATAATTATGCTTATATTACTTTATGTCTTATCATATACACTTCTCCACAGGAAATATATCCATTTTTATTTTTCATTTTTTATGTCCCCTCCTTGCATTTTCCCTTTTCTAGGCGAGTAGTACACACATGACTCACTATATTCCATTAATAAAATTAAATACCTTCTTTGTTTCATATAACGTATGTATATATTTTTATTTTGGTTTGTCCCAAAATAAAGTATACATTAATTTTTCTTTTCAGTATAAGACCCACACAAAATAATTATTATATTTATATTGACCCTACACTTATACAATTATGAATGTTAATGAAGAAAAAAATAAATAGATTGCTAGAGTGTCTTGATTAAGTATTAAACGATATTCCTCACTATTAGCTTAAGATTTTAGATTGGGTGATCATTTAATACGATATCAAAATCATGACCTACCAAAGGTTCAAACTTCGAACCTCACCGTCACCCTTTAGATGAGGTGGTCCATAACACAATGAATGTTAATGAAGGGAAGTAATATGTTACTTTACCATTATGAGTCATGATCTATTTTCTAATATTAATATTATTTTTCCATCTTATATATAATTGAGAAATGTGTACGTAAATTAAAAGTAATAGCAAATCTTCATTTGAAACACAGGCTCGTGAACAAATCTACCCAATCTCAGACCCAGTCCCCTGCATACAATATTATATTATATGCTCCTAAAACACAGAAACACACAATGAAACACACATTGATTCAGGCCATTAATTTACTGGGGTAACATGCACGTACAGATTTATGAACAGGACTGTTAATGTTGGACAGCCAGACCCCATGTGATTTCCTTGCTACGCTTATTTCTTTTCTTTATTACTCCCTTAGTTTCCACTTAAAGTTTGCGTTTGTTTTTTACATGTATATTTAGAAAGATCAAGTAATATTTTAATGCATTATATGTTAAGGGGATATAATTTTTATACATTGATTGTATTATTATTGTATGTGAGTCACTTATAAAAATATTAAGAAAAAAAATTGTGGGTCCTAATAGTCAATAAGGGAAATGTATGTATAGTATACATATTATATGGATATAATATTTTAATGAGTAACTGAATTAATGTTGTGTGTGAGCCACATAGTATTGATATAATGTAAGTATGTGCGGAACACAAGAAGTATTTATTATGCAGTTTTATTTAATAATTGTGTGATAATCTCATGAGACTGATTTATTTATTTATTAAGTTCTAATTTTTGTTAAAGGTAGTATTTTTTTTTTTTTATATTACAAATTATTCATAAAATAATTTAATTGAATATATCACTTTCATAAATCGAATATCACATTTCACTATAATATTTTTATTCCTCTCACATAATTCATTTAATAGAATATCACATTTCACTACAATATTTTTATTCCTCGCACATAATTCATTTAATGACAGCAGAAACGCTGAAACGGTGTTTCCTTTTCAATTAAATTCATCACTCACCTATGTTTGATAGATTTTGCAGAGGGATCTCAAAATCTTTAATAATCGTGTGCACTCACTCAATAATCTCAATAAATATAAAGAGAGAGGTCATGCCTGAAGTTATTAAAAGTTTCTATGATTATTATTTTATTTTATTCATTACATATACTATGCATACTGTGAGGGTTGAGTAATCCTCAAAATTGAGGAGATTGAATTGATATTCTGTATAATATATTTACAATTAATAGCTATAAATATGAAAAGAAATAAATACAAATAAAGAATATATACTACATACGATCTATAGAATCTTCTACACTAACACCCCGCAAGCGAAGCATTGGGTTCAATGAAACGCAGAGCTTGGCACGAAACATCTCAAATAATGGACGTAGAAGACTCTTGGTGAAAATATCTGCGAGCTGTAGAGTGGATGGGACAAACTGTGTAGACAAACGACCACCATTAACCATTTCACGAATGAAGTGATAATCAATGTCTATGTGTTTAGAACACGGGCCGTGTGCAGTAACACAGGCCGTGTACCAAACACGGCCCTGTCCAGAATGACCGTGTGCGAGCATCAGAAGACACAACACGGCCATCCCTGTGGCCATGTGCTGCACACGAGCCGTGTAGGTGTTGGGATCAGAAAATTTTCAGAAACTTCTAGAAGCTTCCCAAGGGGTATAAATACTCATTTATTCAACATTTGAAGGGAGATTCGGTTCCTTGGCCCTGCACACACACATCACACACTATTTCCTCCATTTTACACCATCATCTTCATCCATTCTTCATCCTTTGGATCTACCATCATCCCACCATCAATTTCTACATCCAAGTGAAGGAAAATGATCAAGGAAGAGAGGAAAGTGCAAAGAAGGGAAGGAGATCACCATTGAAGATAGATCAAGGGAGTTTTCATTCAATCTTTGTATTAAACCTCATAGTTTTATCATGATTTGTAAGGATCTTAATGTCTATGTTAATGTTCTTATGAATATGATAGGCTAATCTCCCTTATGAGATTAGCAACATGAGAGTTGTTGGATAATTTTGGGGATTTGTGTATTTGAATTCATATGTTGATTGGATCTATGATTTTCTATCATTGATTATTAATTGCTTGATTTGTATTGATGATTTGTGTGTTTATTTGTTTTAAATATGTGATTAGATTGAAAAATCAATTATGTGCTTAGGATAATTGAGTGAATCATTTCATCAAATACTACATGTGCATTATAAGTTGTAAAGAGATTGAGAAATCTTTTATAATTTAGAACCCTTTGATAGAACATGTGATTGGTTTGATCGAGAGGTTGATTAATCGTGTGAAGGGACTCTCATTTCAAGCTTAGTACCTAGTTGGAATTATTTGTGTGAGAACCAATCTATTGAGCTATTTGATATCCACATCTTATTCATCTCGAGAGCGAGCTTAGGTGAACTTAGTGTTGGCCCTTAATCCTATATCTATGATGCATATGAATTCGATACATTAATTCCTAGAGTTATCACTTCTTGATTGTTGTTAATCTCACTTTCAATCAATTTGATAAACCAATTTCCATCCATCCATCTTGTTTGTTTAATCATTGCTTGCTTGCTTGCTTTGATTGATTTAATTTTTTGTTTGATCAAACTACCCATTGATGTTTCGTCTCTATAAAATTACGATAAACGTGATCTCGTTTAAGCTCTAGCGCCGACCTCCCTGTGGTTCGATAAATTATTTTAATTGGTCATCCCTACTACAAGTTATGGCTAATCAGCAAGCATGATCCAAACAGTAGAAGCTTTAATGACTGGACTAAAAGTATGTGAAAAATCAAACCCAGGAAGTTGTGTGAAACCCTGAGCAACCAAACGAGCTTTGTGACATTCAACAGAGTCGTCGGCGTGATATTTAGTCCGATACACCCACTTGGATCCCACAACATTGGTGTTCAGGGGACGAGGAACAAGCTCCCATGTATTAGTACGGTGAAGAACAACCATCTCTTCGTCCATTGCTGCAACCCATTGAGGACTTTTTAGGGCTGTCTTGATTCCACGAGGTTCAATAGCAGACGTAAGGGTAACATAGAGTGAACTGGAAGACCGAAGAGCTAAGTCCACAGGATATTTTGGTTTAAATATTCCTGATTGAGAATGGGTGCGCATGCTATGAGTTCTGATTGGAGCAGGTGGAGAGACGGGTAGAGGTGGAACTTGATCATGATTTTCTACGTCGACAATAGGTGGAGTCTCATTGTCAACAAGTGGCTCGTCGATGGTATTAGGCATGGCAGCAGAAGATGGAAAATTAACATCATCATGTGGACAAAGAGTGCAAGGGCATTGAGATACTGATTGAGATACAGCACCATGAGTGGAGGACTCATCATCATGCACTAATGGCTGCACACCATAAGGATCAACGAAAAAAATTATCTCCAGATTTGTGGTAGGTTCTGGTGATCCACTTGACTTGAATGGAAAATGGGCTTCATCAAACCTTGCATGACGAGTAGTGTATATTCATCCAGTAGTTGAATCGAGACAACGATATCCCTTGAATTGAGAACTGTAACCGAGAAACACACAAGAGATACTTCTAGGTGAGAATTTAATGGAGGCGTAATCCCGTAGACAAGGGAATACTCGAGACCAAAAAATTAAAAAACTAGTATATGAAGGCCGATGGACATAAAACATTTCAAAAGGTGACCGATTGTGAAGAAGAGGTGTCAGAAGCCTGTTAATTATGTAAACTGCAGAACTGAAAGAATCCACCCAATATTCCATCGGAACTGAAGAATGAAAAAGCATTGCCAAACTCATTTCAGTTATATGGCGATGTCTCCGCTCAGCCCTGCCATTCTGTTCAGGAGTATATGGGCAAGACAAAATATGATGAATTCCACATGATTTAAAATGAGATTTTAATCTTAAATTAGTGAACTCCGTACCACCATCAGTTTGCAGAATCTTAATTTTGCACGAAAACTGGGTCTCCACAAATGATTGAAACGTACAAAGACATCAAAGAATTCTGATTTCGTACGTAGAGGATATATCCAAGTAAATGTCGAATGATCATCAACAAAAATCACATAATAAGCAAAACCTGAAGCAGATTTAACAGGAGTCGGTCCCCAAAGATCACAGTGAATTAAATCTAAAACATGCAGAGAGCGTTTTACATTATTTTCAAAAGGTAATTTCTTACTTTTCGCCAACTCACATGAAGAACATAAAGAGGGCGAAGGGAGCAATGAATTAATCGACAGAAGTCCATGTGCTTGCAGTAAGGAAATAATAGAATGGGCGATATGCCCTAAACATGAATGCCAAACTTCAAAGGAATTATGCAGAGTCTTGGTGCGAATAACAGCAGTAAGGGCTTGCGGGCATGAGTCTAGCACGTAAAGGCCTCCTTTACGATGCCCTGTGGCGAGCACCTGACCTGTGATGCGATTTTAAATGCGGAGTTGATTATCAGAAAAATAACATGCACAGGAAAATCATTTGTGAGTTTACTGATAGATAATAACTTTTTAGTGAGTCCAGGAACAACCAAAATATCCCGCAAGTTAATATGATTGGAAATATACAACTTTCCAATATGAGATATAGATAGATGTGCACCATTACCGACAACAACGTGGTCAAAGCCCGAGTATGTGAAAACACTGTCAAGTGAAGAAGTGTCTGGTGTCATATGCACCGAAGCGCCAGTGTCAAGATACCAATCAGATGTTGTTGGCCTAGAAATATTGCAATTAGCATTGAAAGCTTCAGCTAAGGCATCGATGTTGTTACGGGATGATCAAGTATAGTTCCGATCAAAATAATATGGACAATCAAACACATCATGTTCCTCATTTTTGCAAAAGTAGCATCGAGAAACATAGTTACGGCAATTACGATCATTACGGGAGGAGGAATCATGTCCTCGACCCTGGAAGAACTGGCCACCACGACCACGGTTTGATCTGCCGCGACCTCGAGTATTTGCTGCAAAAGCTACAGGCGCTGGTGTAGATTCATCAAGACACTTGATAAATATCTCATGACTTGTTGCTCTGGACAGAAGATCAGAGAAGGTGGGAAGGGGGTCATGAGCCATTTGTACGGCTGTGAAATTTGAAAAAGAGCTTCCTAATCCACGAAGAAACCAATGCACTTTATCAGATTCATCAACCGGCCTTCCGATCGCTGCTAGTTGGTCATAGATCGACTTAAAAAATGACCATATTCAGCCACAGATCGTGTCCCTCGTTTGGCCGAAAGTAACTCATCCTTATGGTTACCATATGAATCATTGTAGAGAGAGGCAAAGAGTTATCAGAGGACAAAGATGAAGCAGCCATGGAGATTAGTGGAGAAGAATGATGACGGCGCAGTAGGGTTTCATAATGGTTAGGCTGATACTACATGAGAGTTGAGTAATTCTCAAAATTGAGCAAATTGAATTGATATTCTATATAATATATTTACAATTGATAGTTATAAATATGAAAATAAATAAATACAAATAAAGAATATATACTACAATCTTCTACACTAACACATACCATATAAGTATATTGAAAATTTTGTATTAGGCTTAAAAAAAATAATAAATAAATAAATAATAATAATAATAATATTGAGTATTGGAGTATTGTTTTATTTTATGTTTTAACCCCAAGGCACATAATTTGTTGGCGTTTAGAGTTGACAAAGTCGTTTGTGGGCCATACGAATAGTAGGTGTAGTGTACAAATAACATACATATGAAGGTTCATGAACAATACAACAATACACTACCATTCATAATTATTTTATTGAATTGAAAACTGTGGTTTGTTCAAAAAAGCACCAATAATTTGGTGTTGCGTAATTTAATTTACTTTTTGTAAAATTTGTTGGTTGTTAGTTCATGATGTGGGGACTCCAAAGTATCAAATTTGATTATTACATTTTAATTGAATATTCTCTAAAAATAAGACAAAAATATTCTCCACACGATTAAGAATTTAATGCAATTATGTTGTCTCATAGTATCTAAATTGAAATACAAATTCTCGTATTTTATGGTATACTACCTCCGATGCCATCCTTTCTGTTGATGGTTGTTCTTGGCCCGTTAATTAACGCTTATGAGATAAAGATATTTGCTAACAAAATTAAGAATGAACACAATCAAACATAATGGAATTGTAAACAAAAGGGATCAAAACCCATAGAAAACTCCATTTCCACCAAAGAACTCAACCGATTTTATTATCCTCCTTTAAAACAACACTCATTCACCACTGACTCTTACAAGTATAATGTCTAAAGCGAATATCAGTCTCTCCACTCTCTCCTGTGAGAGATGTTATTTATATTGTCTCAAAACCCTAAGCCAGAGCCAATCGCCTTGCGTCATTTGGATGGAGACAAGCCGCCTTTAATGAAGCAGTTTAGTACGCCGACCAGCTGCAGGAGAAGTCTGGACATCGTTGGTTGTTTTTGCAGGGTTTCGCAGAGTGCCTCCGTCCTTTGCTGGCTTCTCATTGGTTATCAGAGTAAAGGTCGCCAGCCAGTTGTTGTCTTCTAGTTAGGATTGCTGACCAAGATATCTCTTCTTCCCGATAGACTTGTCCTTTAGCCTGCAGTACTTGTCAGCCTTCATGATGGTGTTTGCTCTTCACTATCCTGCTTTTGTTGCCCCTTTGGTCCTCGGACAGGCTGACTTTCAGTGCTGTGACGCTCGTCCGAACTCTCGGGCAAGAGGATGACGTCGCTAAAGTTTTCTGCGAGGGTGCTCTCTGGCTTCGGCTTGTTTAGCGGATTCCTATTTGTTCTTTCCTCGACTGGCCTTCGGGCCGACCTCCTTTGGCTGCCTCGATTATCCTTTCAGTTCTGTCCACAGTTTGGACCGCTAGGGGATTGGGCCTTTTTCTTCAGGTATAATAGAGGTTATTGGGCTTTTGGGCCTGCTAAGCATGGGGGATATAATACCCATAACACTTTCCATTTTGAATTTTCCTACAAAAGTTTGCACACTTCTAAAAAAGCAAAAAGTAAAAAACAATCACCCTTCTCTATACACTTTATTTACAAAAAAATCACATTTGCCTAACACACCTAATATATTTTATCATTTATTTATTATAAAAAAATACCATAATACCCTTAAAAGTTATCATTTTTCTTAATCTTCGTATCAAAAGAGGCATACAAATTTTTGTAGAATGGAGGGAGTAATTGTTTTGCAAATTTTAAATATGATCAAGTATATCCGTCTACTAGTGGTGGATCAGAAATTGATAAGATTTGAACTAGTTAAAAAATAAATATTTCAATAGTTTATTTATAAAATAATATTCTCTATGCAAGTATTTTGTTTGTTAAGTTAAAGGAATTTTTTTATGTATAAAAGTGTGTAAAGTTGTTAAGATATATATAAAAAATGAGTATTTCAAATAATTTAATTAAAAATATGCGTAATATTATTGAGATGTGTGTTAAAAGTGGATATTATTAAGATGTATTTCTTTTTAAAAAATATGTATAAGTATTGGAATAGTGGGAATATATAAAAAATCATATTTTATATTAAATCATGCGTGTGTCAAAAATTTATTTTTATTATAATTGAGCTTAAAAAATAGAACTATATAATTTGGAAAGCTAGAATAATTATTGAACTTTCATTGTGTGAGCTTAATAATTTTCTAGATTGAATTTTATTAAAAAAATTAAAATTACTCATATATATTATAATGGATTTTTAGTGTAGTGACATATCTAGAAAAAAAAATTGGGGGTACGATATGTAATTGTAAAAATATTAATTCCTTCATCCTCATAAGTAATACTCGTATTTTTCATATTTAAAAATGTGTAAAGTTATTGAGATGCATGTAAAAATGAGTATTTTAGATAATTTACTGAAAAAACATGCATAAAGTTATTGAAATTTGTACGAAAAGTGAGTATTATTAAGATTTTTTTTATTTATCAGTTTTAGAAACATATATGAGTGTTGAGACGGACCAAAAGAAAATTGGGATGGATGGAGTATTTAATATTTAAAATCGTAAATAAATCAACACTCCAAAATTATAATTATTATTGAAACAATCAAATTTTTATTTGTAAACAATAATTTAAGACATTATGATAATGAATTTATATTATAAATTTATAAAAATGACAATGATTTTAGTATAAATTTGTATTGAAATTAATAATTTGGTAATATCTATATATATTAAGAATTATGGGGTTTTTAGAGTACAGTTGTACCAGTAGCCTGATATGCCACGGTTTAGTTGGTAGTCTTGGGTTTGATCCAGTACTGTCCTAAGCACTATACGCTTGATGACAAAGTAATTTATGAGACCTTGTTTATATAAAATGAATCAATCTACTATTAAGGTAAGATGATCCGATTATATTTTTTTTATAACTGTCAATAAATATACTATATATATATATAATAATCATACTTTAATTATAATCTTACTTAAAGTAAATTAGAAACAGTTATATAATTTTATATATACTAAATTAAAATAATACAAAATAAATGGACGAGCAATAAGAAACTTTTGAATAATCAAAATAAAACAAGAAGAATGAACATTATGCCCTCATGGCATAACTTAAGTGGTAGAGGGGAATGGTGGAAATACTTTTCAGCTAAACTCATATATGCAAGATTGGGCTCGAATCTTGTCATCCTGCGATTTACCTCCTCTACCAATCTCACGTTAAGGACGATGCAAGCAACAACCTATCTTTAATAAAACATTTAAATGAGTATTTAATAATATAATCAAATAACATTTCGAGAGTACTAGTAGAATATTCCTAGCTAGTAATAAATAATCATTAAAGTCTGATTTAAAGTGCTTGCTTAATGACACAAATTTAATTTAATGAAATTGGGTCATGGAGTTAAACTAATTATCACCATCATTATTACCCTGAAGTTTAGCGGGAGAAGAGGAATCTATGTGTCATTGGTGGGCAATTTTGTCTTTTTACTTCCGACCTTGAATTGAATAAATAAATACTGTTGGCTTTTCCGGTCCACAATAGAAAATAATAATAATAATAATAATAATAATAATAATAATAATAATAATAATAATAATAATAATATACACTTAGACGTGAAGAAAATGTATTGAAACAAACGTAGTTAGTATTACTGTATTATCTTTTCTTATTGATGCACATTTTATTTGACAAAATAAACAAAATATCATAAACTTCCTCTAATAAAAAATCCTTTAACTCATGATGAGTATAGAATATATAGTACTCCATATTTTACAAAGAATTTATATCCAATGCATCCATCCGAATGCACACCAGGATGTATATAAGTATATATTTTCATTTAATATTGTATATATGTCTCTTAATAATTGTATAGTTTTTTATATTCAATTTTTTATTATAAAAATTAATAAAAAATTTGCTAATAAAGTATATGTATTTTTATTCATTAGTATATATAATTTTATTCATAAGTATATATATTTTTGAACGGGTGAACATGCACCTAATAATCCTTTTATATAAAATTAGGATGTGTAAACGATTCGTTGCATCATTATACAATATACAATTAATAGTACACCAACTTTGAAAACAATTTTTGTTCATTTGAAATTATAATGAATTATTACGTTTTTAATGAAAATTTATTTAATCATATTTTTAAAAAAAAAATTATATCATGGGTTTTAAAAAATAATTATTTATCTTTTAGAATTTCTTTTTATTAAACCTACAACAAATTTTTACAAGACAAATCTTCTACAAAAGAATTAATGAGACAGGTATATAATTTTGAATTAAACGAACTTAGGTCACCTATGCACTTGGAAATTTAAATTGCTAGATTATATTTTTATTTAATTCTTATCACTTAATAAAATAAAATAATTAAATATAAATTTAATAACCACCCCGCTATAATCTAATCTATGTATTACCTTATAAACTCAAAATGTACAGGTAATATTATGTGCAATTGAAGTACTAATATTGTAATATCTCATCAAAACTCAAATGTATACCAATCAATTAATACCGTACGGGAAAAATTAACTTCTAATAACACAAAAATTGAAATTGAATAAAATATCTAATTAACGGGTGATCCTACTCAACAAGTAATTGATAAGATACTTGTGAAACTACAATAATTAAAGGGAAAAAACTCCTGCGACTCCGGGACACGGTGGGATATTCTGTGTCCAGGGGTGTATTTATGTGAGGGTAGCCCTGGGTTTGATCATTATATTATATGTAAATAATTTGTATTTTTAAGTTTAGCTCAATCCAAAAAAATTTAAGCCCACTAAAATGAAACAAAAAAATAATATATCTTCTTAAATTATACTCTCTCCGTCCCGTTTCAATGTTTACGTTTGCTTTTTGCACGTTGATGAAGAAGTATACTATTTTAATAGATAGTGGGTGGAAAGATATAATATTTAATATAGAGTGGGTAGGTGTATTAGTGTTGGATGATATATTAATTGTTTTAAGTGTGTCTCATATTCTAAAAACGAAAACGTAAACATTGAAATGAGACGCGCAAAATAGAAACGTAAACATTGAAACGGGATGGAGGGAGTATATTCTATGAGCCCATTACAACAAATATTAAATTTAGCTCATTCTCCGTCCACTTTTGAGAAGGGGATTCATGCGTGTGTATATATATATATATATATATATATATATATATATATATATATATATATATAATTTTAATTATTTTTTTATTTTTTATTTTTTTTAATAAACTTAGCCCACCCCACTGTAGTTTTTTAGATTCACCCCTGTCCGTGTCCCGACGTGAACACAACCCTCCCCCTCCAATCTTATTTAAACATATGTATTGCTAGGAGTTTAAATTGTAAAGGGATATAAAAATTGCAAAGGCGCACGGAATGTGCTCCGTGCACCCAAGTGCATGGGAGCCTCACTCATAATAAAATTAAGAACATACAAGGGAAGTGTGATTGGTTATAATTTTTTTTTATAAGAATGTTAATTCTTAAGGTTATTAAAAATTGAATTTTAAATAATAACAATTACTCCATATATTAACCCATCACATACTGTATATAGTTGAAAATGTGATTAAAATTATTTTTATATTTTTCATACTTTTATTAGAAATTTTTTTAAAAAATTGAATTTGTCTCGTTTTCGACATCCACTCTTTTCCTTTTTCACTTTTTAGAAAATGAAAAGGGATTTTCACCCAAAATAAAAGCAATTTAATACTAGCATATTACTTGATTATAGAAAATACCATAATGAAATAAGTAGTTCACATGTAATTTTAATGTGAAAAACTGTGAGATAAGAAACATGATGTTGACAATGTGGATTGGGCAATATCTGGTGAAGGTCTCTCTCTTTCATTTCTCTTGTCTTCTCAATGCATTTTGTTTGTTGTGGGCCCTTTCAAAGTCTTCCATTTCACTCTCACGCCTCAGCCCCCAACTTCTCCATCCTCTTTGAAGACACTAATTAGGGAGTGATGGTAGCGGTGGTTAGTCCAAATTCCTGTCTCATTGATGTTATGAAGGGTTTGGTCAATGGTAATGAAAACGGAGGTATATTGATTTTTATTATGGATCGAAATCAACATTGGTCAATTATTTTTATTGATGCAATTACTATTATCTATTCTTTTGACATTTTAAATTTCATTATAATTGACCTCCTTAATGATACATTTTATAATTTCCATTGAAAAATTTGAATCAAACTGTCACTTAATCTAATTGTTTTGTAGAATATTATTTGATGGATGATTAAAATGTTATGAGGAAAATATAAACCTTAAAAATATGTTTTTTTCTTTTTTATATGTCAATTATATAACTAGCATATGAAAAATGATACGCAAAATAATAGAAGAGAAACTTGTGTGGTGATTTATTTATGATGAAACATGAAATGAGTAGCTATATATGCAAACCTGAAAAAAATATTTTACTTTAATATTTTGTATGAGAGTAATTATTTTAAATCAATGTATCTCATACTCCCTCCGTCCCGAAGATATTGACGTATTTTTTTTTTTGCACGGTGATTAAGAAGTATAATAATTTATTGTAAAGTGAAGGGAGAGAAATATTTTTTTAATGTGTAGTGGGTAGTTGTATCAGTGGTGAATGTGATGTGTGTGGCCCGTGTAAATAAATAAATTGTATTTGTGTGGGTCCCATATTCTTTAAAAGGAAATATATCATGTGAGACAACCCAAAAAATAAAGTGTGTCAATATTTTTGGGTCGGAGGGAGTATTAATTAGGGGTACAAAGTGTGTACCTATGAGTAATTAATTCATTAATGTATTTATTTATTTTTTATATAGATTAAGAAATATTATTATTTTATATATGTAGTGGGTAGTTATATTAATAGAGTGTATCTTATATTTTTATTGTATTAGTGATATGTTTTTACTGAATTCTAAAAAACAAATAAGATAAATTAAGAGTTGACTGTGTCAAATAGTAAAATAGATTGATTAAGGACAGACAAATAGAATAATATTAATTAAACTCTCAATTTGAAGAAAAATAATTACAGAAAAACTATCACTTATATTTAATTGAATACGAAGTATTACCTTTTCAATCCTCAATCTATCTATCGCTCATAATAATTATCTAACATAAGTTGATCTTTCAATAAAATGTTGGATGTTGTTTTCTTTCATGTGTGGAATTAATATTTTTTAGGAGTGGTCGTTAATTACTGTTTGTTTAAAGAATTTTCTTCATCCAACAAATTTATTTCTGATTAAAATTTTCAAAGTAATAAAGATAGTACTCCCTCCATCCCATAGAAGTTGACATAGTTTCTTTCATTAAAGTTGACACATTTCCTTTTTAATACATGGGACCCAAACAAAAATAATTAATCTATTCTCTTGCACTCCACATATCACCTCTAATACAATTACCCACTACACATTAAATATTATTTCTCTCACTTCACTTTACTTCACTTTATATTAAATTATTATACTCCTTAATTTCCGTGCCTAAAAAAAATTATACCGACTTTTATGGGGCGGATGGAGTATATCTTTTCATATTGTAACCGTATTATCATTGTGTAAGAAATAATCACATTTAGTTCTTTTAATATCTTCAAAAAATTCATATTTGATCTTTTTCTTATTGCAATTTTAATTGTAGTCATTTTTTTCAATCTTGTTCCCTCAAAAAAATATATAAATAAAAATGATTAAAATAAATTAAAAAATAAAATTGTAAACTATAATAATAAAAGGCCAAGCGTGAATTTCAACATATCAAAAGTGAAAAATAAGTGTTGGATGAAAAAAGCGAAAAAGCCTAAAGATAAGTTTAGGACATAAATACAAGATAATTCAGTTTCAGTCATTAGTCACGTCTATAAATAGGAAATTAACCATCAAATGAAATATGGCCCCCACAGAATTGCTTATAAGGAATATACCTAATGCGGCAACACGCCCACCGAGATTAAACAGTATTCATTCATACAACCGCGAGGGCGGTTTATGCAACGTAAGGAAAACCCTAGTCCCATGTGCCACTCACGTGACTCCTCAATTATTCACGTATTTCCAAGCGATCAGTTACATCCCCGCTAAGATCTTGACACGCTATAACTGTCATCTCTACGGACCGTCAGATTGACAATGCGAAAAGATAACGAATTGACAATTTTACCCTTCAATTCGGCTATAAACACATCGTTTCCTCTTGGGAGAGGAAGGAAGAAAGATCAGAAGTTCTCATAATTATTGATTTTGCAAATCCAAGAAATTTCATAATTCATCTTTTCAAATTGCTGATAAATTCATTCATAGTGTTTGTCTTCCTCAATTTCTCTCTCTAATTTGTGAAATAATTGGAGAGTTGTCCCACCAGGGAATGCAGAGAGATGATAAAATCTCCGGTTTCTAACCCTCAATTTGGCGGCGGAAGGGCCAAGAAACCGCCCACCAGCGGCCGTAATTGCCACCGGAAACACGTCGAAGACGGGTGAAACCGCCACCGGCAGCAGAAAATACTATCCTACAGTAATTACAGCTACTTTTTCGAGGTATTATACGTATAATCATCGAATTTCTTACAGAAATGACGATCGCAGCAGAGGAGAAGTGCGGCGTTCTTCACGGGAAGTACGAATTAGGGCGGATTTTGGGCCATGGAACCTTTGCGAAGGTCTACCATGCTCGGAATCTGATTTCCGGCAAGAGCGTGGCGATGAAGGTCGTGGGGAAGGAGAAGGTGATTAAAGTGGGGATGATGGAGCAGGTGAAGCGGGAGATCTCGGTGATGAAGATGATGCACCATCCTAACATCGTCGAGCTCCACGAGGTTATGGCGAGCAAGACGAAGATTTACTTCGCCATGGAGTACGTCCGCGGCGGCGAGCTCTTCGCTAGAATCGCCAGAGGGCGGCTGCGGGAGGACGTCGCTCGGAGTTACTTCCAGCAATTGATCTCCGCCATTGATTTCTGCCATAGCCGCGGCGTTTACCACCGCGATTTAAAGCCGGAAAATCTCCTTCTCGACGAAGAAGGAAATCTTAAGGTCACCGATTTCGGACTCAGCGCATTCGCCGATCATCTCCGCCAAGACGGTTTGCTTCACACGACTTGCGGCACTCCGGCGTACGTCGCGCCGGAGGTGATCGTAAAGAAGGGCTACGACGGAGATAAGGCCGATATTTGGTCCTGTGGAGTAATTCTCTACGTTCTGTTAGCTGGTTATCTGCCATTTCAGGAGGATAACATTGTCGCTATGTATCGGAAGATTTACAGAGGCGATTTCAAGTGCCCGCCGTGGTTCTCGCCGGAATCACGGAAACTGATCACGAAGATGTTGGATCCAAATCCGAGCACGCGGATAAGCATAGCTAAGATCATGGATTCCTCGTGGTTCAAGAAATCTCTGCCGAAAAGCTTGAGGACTAAAGAAGAACAGGAATTCTCAATTGATTCTGACGAGATGAACGTCGGAAAGGGAAAGGAAACAGAGACTCTAAATGCTTTCCACATAATTTCATTATCAGAAGGATTCGATCTATCTCCTCTGTTCGAGGAGAAAAAGAGGGTGGACAGAGAAGAGCTCCGATTCGCCACCACTAAGCCAGCCAGCAGCGTGATTTCTACGCTGGAGGAGGTGGCGAAGACGAAGAATTTCAGCGTGAAGAAGAGCGATTCGTGCGTGAGGCTACAGGGGCAGCAGAGTGGGAGAAAAGGAAAGCTGGGAATAGCGGCGGATATCTTCGCGGTGGCGCCGTCGTTTCTGGTGGTGGAAGTGAAGAAATCGAGTGGTGATACTCTGGAGTACAACCAGTTCTGCAGCAAAGAGCTGAGACCAGCGCTGAAGGATATTGTTTGGACTTCAACAACTGGGAATTCAGTGCCGGCTTGAAGATCGATGATGATTGTAATGGTTATGCAAAATTCATGTTTCTTTGGATTAATGACCATTCTTGTTTGTTTTTTCTTTTTCCATCGTTGAATCGATTTGGTAAACATTTCAGTTTTTGTATGTTGTTATGTGTTAAGAGTATTGTCTGTTTTTCGAACATTGATGTTTGTTTGTTCATGACTGGTGACTGTAGAAACAATTTCGCCAGTGGAATGGTTGGTTTTTATTTTTATTTTTTTCTGCAAGTGGAATGGGTTTTTTTTTTTTAACTTTTTAAAAATTTTAATTTAATTTAATTATCATTTTTTTTTTTAAAAAAAGCACTAATTTACTAAAACAAATGGAGTAATTGAATAAAGCACGCCTGGGAGAATTTGTTGACAAATTATTAATTTATGTTATGAATTTATATTATGAAGAAAAAAAATGAATATATCAATTTTATTTAGCATTATGTTAGGACATTTTTTAAATTTTTAATTATCTTAAAACTTCCCCCCTTAAAAACATACTAGCCTTGTATTAGTATAATAACATTTGATAAACGCATTTAGTGGGATAACATTAAAAATAATAATAAAAAGTAAAATTAAATAGCTTAATTTAAACTAGCCTATTCAACCCTTGGTAGTATAATACAATTTGATAAGTGCATTTAGTATAATGATTAATGACATAAAAATAATAATGATAATAATAATATAAAATTAAACAACTTAACTTAAACTTTCAACCCTATAATACAATTTGATAAGTGCATTTAGTATAATGATTAATGACATAAAAATAATAATGATAATAATATAAAATTAAACAACTTAATTTAATTGTTCAACCCTTGGTAGTATAATACAATTTGATAAGTGCATTTAGTATACTGATTAATGACATAAAAATAATAATAATAATAATATAAAATTAAACAACTTAACTTAAACTTTCAACCCTTGGTAGTATTATACAATTTGATAAGTGCATTTAGTATAACTAGTTTTTAAGACGTGCCATGCACGTCGCATACATGTCATACATTATATTATAACTACTTTTTTGTCATTTTTTTAATTCCTGTAAATCTTTCAAAGAGTAATCACAATGCCATTAAACGATGCCCACTGCCAATGAAATTAGTGTTCAAACATGATGAAATAAAAGCATGAACATGTAAGAAAGTTATAAGATTAATTATGCCAAATGATTTAGGAAATTTAACATAATATAGTGTATTCATCATACATAGAAACACCAGATAAAAAAAAAATCAACCTATAAAAAAAGAACAAGGGAAAATCAATTGAAAATATGTATTGCATGAAAAGCTACATATTCATAGGCTAATCATAAACATGCACATATATGAGGAACCAGGGTGAGTGTAAATGAAATTTTTTGGATGATGTTTTATTGACCTAGATAAAATACTAATAATTGCATGATATCACTTATTCAAATTGATAAGAATCATCACCATTAATGGCAAAAGAAATGGAAAATTATGCAAAATAATCTAAACAAACCCACTAATATGTTCGAGAGTATAAAAATGCATGGTTAAAAGAATAATACTAATAACATCTTGTAGTGTAGTCTTAATTTGAGCGTGTCCTAAATCATTTATGTATTAATCTATTTTTTTCTTCTCCTCCTTTTTTTTATAAGAGAAATCCATATTTTTTGAACTACTTCATGGACACAAACCCTCATAATGAATTACTTGGCGGATTTGACATCAAATCAGAATGAATACTATATAAATGATGTTGAAGCTAGTAACCCAATCATATTGCCGGAGCAATCCCAAAAATCTGTCAAAAGTCTTTTCAATATCTTCCACTCCACTTTGTAAGACCTTCGTAGAGAGAATAACACTTACTACCAACCGATGAATCCCCAAGGAAAGAGCATAAGTAATCATCGTGTTGAAGCTCTCATTTCAGAAGTTTTTTTTAAACAACCAAAGGGAAAGTTGAAGAGCTATGTTAATCGTTCTTCGACTTTCAAATTATTTTGTTATCACATTAGTTAATATAGTACTGTAACATGAAGTTAAAGAGTTGTATATATGAACATAAAAAGTTTGTGTGTTAAATAAGCATATAATGAGTAATTATGAATTTGCATTTAATTATGTGAAATTTACAAAGTATGTAAAAAAGAATTTAATTGCATTATTTTTAATAATAATTAATAATAAAATTAATATAAAAAATAAAAAGTCGTCACATGTATATTTTATATTAACAATAAATTAGGTTAATGAATTGTAATGATGATGGTAACTCAGGTGTCATCCTAACAATTAATAAGATAGAAATTGTTTTTAAGAAAATCATAAATAAAGGGCAAAAATGTAGTAAGTGAAAATAGGCTAAGACAAAAATTGAAAAAAATGTTAACAAAGGCTAAGGCACTTCCTAACAATTAATAAGATAGAAATTATTTTTAAGAAAATCATAAATAAAGGGCAAAAATGTAGTAAGTGAAAATAGGCTAGGACAAAATTGGAAGAAAATGTTAACCAAGGGTAAGACACTTTTAATATACTAGTTATGTTGGACGTGCGTTGCACGTCACATGTACGTATTAGTATGCTATACTATTTGTTTTTAGGGGTTAATTGTAAAAAAAAAAAAACTTTATTCATATTGCAAATTAATCTTCATTTGAGAAATTGCAAAAAAGTATTGTTGCAAAATGCATGTAATTTGTAACTAAGAGTAGGGTTTTTTTGGTGCGTTTTACAACAACACTTAAATGTTGTGATTTTTTTTTTACAATTTTTCAAAGATGGTGATTAATTTGCAATAGAAATAAAGTTAACCTTTTTTTTTAATGAGTATATTACATTTACTGATGTCAAAGAGTAAAATAAAAATATGACTCTTCAAGAATATTTCATCATAATATATCTTTTAAGAATTTAAGTAAGACTTGTGGAAATTAAGGATACACATTTTCTAAATAATATATTTTTACAGTCGTTGAACAGTAGTTAACCTGTAGTTCATAGACAATAAGTTAGACCGGAAAAATAAGCTAGAGAATAAAATGCATGGAAACATATGTTAAATATAATAAACCAAAACTTGCAAAGATTCTTTAGTAAGACAGATTTTGTTAATTGGCTTATGCATCCTCCTCGTCTAAGCCTTCTTTACATCTCTTTCTTACGGAAGAAAAACTCTTTAAGTAACTAATAATTGGTTGCTTCATGTTATCTTTAACATAGTCATGATCTTTGAACCTTTATCTTATGCCCACGTATAATAGAAAAATAAATGTAGATCTCATCACATTTAGATATATCATATGATCATATGAAGATGAAGATGTTTATTTCCATTATATACTCATGGATTAGACTTTTCAAATCCTAACCAATAAAAGTTAATTATAAATTTGTTTATTAAAAACTATAAAATTAATTTATTTGATATAAACATACATATTTAAATAATCATTATAATGAATATGAAGAGTCATTATTTATATAAATTTAACTTAACTCCTTCATATTTTTAATATATTATAATAATAATAATTATTATTATTTATGTTATTATTATTATTATTATTATTATTATTATTATTATTATTATTATTATTATTACAATATGAATTTTAATATGATAAATAAAGAGTCAAAATGTAGTGAGGAAATATAGGTCCCACTTTTAATATATTATGATTTTATGAGTAATTCTTTTAACCAATAATCATTTTACCAACCAAAACATTTATTATTCATTCATTATTAAATAAATTAACAACGAAATTTAACTCTTTATTTTTGTTGTGACAATAGATAGTAAATGATTTAAATAAGTAAATAGTTGATTTTATCTTTTGATTTCTTCTATCATTTATTATTTAATTCAATAGGCTGCATTAAAAAATACGATTCAATAGGCTGCATAAAAAATGCAACTTTATCGATCTGTATGGCTAAAGAAAAAAAAAAGGATTTTGTTATATAAAAACCAAATTTATTTATCATAAGTATAAGTCTGAACATGTATCAATCCATTCATTAAATTTAAATTTGGAATTCCTTATCAAACTTTAAGCATTAGATTTAGAGATCAAATTAATTGGGAAAAAAAGAGAGGCAAAAACGCATTAGATTTAGAGATCAAATTAATTGGAAAAAAAAGGCAAAAACATTTTGATTTTATAAGGAATTTGCCATTAATATAAATATTCACTTAAATGCAATCATATAAGATACAAAGTAACATTAAAAAACAATAATAAAAACAAAAAGAAAGGAAGGAAAAAAGAAAAAAAACTGCATATAATAATGAGCAATGTAGGGAATGAATTGGAAAAAAATTGAGAAAAAAATTTTCAGACGAATTCATAAAAATTTAAATACATAATAGAGGATGCTTTTTTCTTCAATCATCTTCGTAACATATTTTAAAAAATAATTGTTTCCATCTTCGATTATTTTGTATATTTTCCCACATACCTCAGATAAACTCTTCCTTGTATAAATCATGCTCGAAAATTGAACTTTAATTTCCTCTAAAATCTATGTTGATCCACATATGTTTTTTTTTTTCTGCCAACCATTGTTGATATAATAAGTTATATCAACTCCATCATCTACTTCTTCACTGTTGTATTTATTCAGAAGTTTCCTCTAAAATCCATGTTGATCCACACATGTTTTTTTGGTGCCAACCATTGTCAATTCCCTTCTTTTTCTTCAACTATTTATAATGTGATGTTTCGGATGTGATTAAATGTAAAAACAAAAAAGTCACAAACAAATATAACTTAATAATTATTACTAATTAATTAAGGTAGGAATACAAATAGTTTAATGTAATGTATATTAAATCAAGAATATAAAGAGTTTAAATTATTGATAATAAGTTGGTGTTATAGATGTAAAAAAGAAAAATATATAGGGGTAAAATTGAAAAAATGTTAACCATGAAATAAATTATATAGAAAATAAAAAGACATTTCATTAATATATCATAATTAATAATGTCACTTTTAATATATTATATATGTATTATGAATATTAGTAATGTAATAAATGAAGGATAAAAATGTATTAAAGAAATATAGGTAAGGACAAAATGGGAAAAAATGTTAACACTTACTCAAGGCACTTTTAATATATTATGATTATGATATGATACGATTATTAATGACATAAAAATAATAATAATAATAATAATAATAATATAAAATTAAACAACTTAATTTAAACTTTCAACCCTTGGTATTATAATACAATTTGATAAGTGCATTTAGTATAATGATTAATGACATAATAATAATAATAATTTTTTTTTTTAGCAGACAATACACAAGAAAATCAGCTATAATTTCTCCCCAACATTACAACAGCAACTAAATCCACCACCATCATGCAATGCCAACATGCCCAATTAAATAAAGAAAAATTAACATTGATCTGATACAAGAACAATCCATTTTAATGTGCTGGGAGACGAATTACAGAGTTAATAAGAGTCTTCTAACTACCTTAGATATGTATAATTCTGTTTGAAGAAATCACTGATAGATAAGTTACACCTATGATCTTGTAAGAACCTGCCCCCTCAAGTATCAATCGTCATCTTCTTCTGAAGCATCACTGCCCTTTTCCTCATCATCGTCGTCGTCGTCATCAACATGAGATCGCTTTTTTCCTTTCTTCTCATCAGAAACACCATTAGGAATGCCCATGCCTTCTTTCCATTAGAAAAAGGAGCTCTCCATCAACCTCAACCCCATTCTTTTCCTCCTCAACTTCCCCCGACCTCTGCTTCTTTCCTTTGTCTGCTCCCATTTTCAGCTCAAAATCTCTAAATTTTGGGGAAGATTAGGAACTTTTAGGATTTCTAGTTCACTGCCGAGGGGCTTTGCTTAAACCCTAAATAAACCCTTTGCCGCTGTCCACACCAATACGAGTGTGTGGGCACACCTCAACTGTGTGCTTTTTAATAATAATATAAAAATAAACAACTTAACTTAAACTTTCAACCCTTGGTAGTATAATACAATTTGATAAGTGCATTTAGTATAATGATTAATGACATAAAACACTACAAGAAATTGCCGGAATACCGACGGAATTACCGACGGAAAAATATCGTCGGTAATTACCGACGGTTTACCGACGGATTACCAACGGTTTATTCATTTAATATGATTTTTTTAAAAAAAATCAGCAATAAAAATTTCCGACGGTTTTTGCGACGGATTACCGACGATATTAACGACGGATTTTTTTTCCGTCGGTAAATCCGTCGGTATTTTGGAGGGATTTAATCCCGGAAGATTACCGACGGATTAAATCCGTCGGTAAATATATAAAATTTTATTTAATTTTATTTTTTAATTTACCGACGGATAAATCCGTCGGTAAATATATTAAATTTTAGTTTTTAAAAAATAATTTTGGTCTTTAATTTACCGACGAATTTTCCGTCGGTAAATATATGAAATTTTATTTTTAATAAATTAATTTTAGTCTTTAATTTGCCGACGGAATAATCCGTCGGTAAATATATAAAATATAAAATAAGATGATCTCTAAACATTATTAATTTGGAATAATCCGTCTGAAGAGCAGAATAGGAATTCACACGCCTTCTCTTATCTTCCGCGCCGACCGTCTGCAATCTTTCCCTTCTTCTCCATCGGCAAAGTTTATCTCTCGCACCGCCCATCTCTCATCCTCATTTATCTATTCCCTCTCTCCGTTGGCCGTCTCGTGCCTTCTTCTTTCTATAATCCAAATTGGTATGTTATTTTTTTGGGATTTTTTGGGGCTTCCTTTTAATTAGCCCTAATTTCTCTTCAGATTTAACAAGCGTAGTGTTTTTGTTTAGTTTCAGGTATCTTTTCTGCATTCAAGTTCCTCCCCTACCTGGTCAACGACTTCTGTTTTTTCATCTACGCAGTTTTGATATCAAATTGGGTTAAATAGTGTTGGAATCGGGGTTACCTTTAGGGTGAGATCTGCAGAATCGGATTGCACAGGGGACTTCTTTTCACTGTTGGTGATTTACACTTTTCTTTAAATATTTTAAAAATAATTATGAAATAATTTTTGTTCTGATTTTTCTTGATCAGTTCCTTTTCTGATTGTCTTTTCTATGGAATATCTCATGCAGGGATTGCTGTTGGGCTGTGAAAGAGGATTGAATCGTTGAATCAGCATATGTAAGTATTACAAGAATTGGTCTCAATTATACATCAATTTTTCTGCTCTGATTTAGAAATTTTCAAATGGCACCTAGACAAATTGTCCAAATCTACTTCAAATATAACTTTAAATTGCCAGCTTATAGATCATATAAATGCACCATACAATCTCTGCCATTCCCCCCATCCTAGTGGAGGATCGACGATGGAACTGATAAAAATGCTAGTTTCTTCTGGACTATCTGTTGTTGAGGCTACTAGTTTTGTTTCTCCAAAATGGGTACCTCAGGTAAAATGATTGTATTGGTGTTATAGAAAATTGGGATGAATATAAGATACTCACCCTTATGGTTTGTTTTCTTGTAAATACCTCTTCGAGTATAACAAACTTCCCCTTGAGTTTTGTATTTTTCTTCCAAATCTGTGTCTTATGTTCTGAACTGGAAAAAACTAATGTTTTCTGAATTATCCTTGGACATTCTCCAATTTATTAGTTTATCCTACAATTACGATAAGTTTGTGACTGAATATTCATGGTGGTGTTATTTGATTTTATGCTGTCCAGGTGTCATGCTCCTGTTTACTGATTCTCCTATCAGTTTATGCTCATTTTGGTTAGATCTTTGACTTGGATGGGTTCTTATGTGAACTTGTTTATCATATATTTTTTAGCTTGTTGCTCTTACTAGAGCATGATATTACTTTCGATAAAATACCACCTTTAAAAAAAAAATCAAGATCTGCTTGACAGGGCTTTAGTTTGTGTTTCATGACCAAGATATCTGATTTTAGGATTCTATATGCCCTATAATGAATGATGATTGTAGAATTCTTATCATGTCTATGCTCCCCCCATCCCCCAGCACCAAAAAACAAATACAGAAAATCTGGGGCTTTCTTTGGTTTCAGATGGTGGTATGTCTGGGAAATAATTTCTTGGTTATTATAAATGCTTTCTCAGTGTGAATTTTTCCGACGTACTGATTTTTGGCCCACTTACCTGCTGCTGTAATTTCATCCTGTGAAATCTTATCTGAGTATGTTGCATTTCAAACAGAAAATGATAATTCATATTTTGATGAACATGTGAAACTTACAGCAATGGAGAAAAAACTTTACTGTTGGAAATCAACCAATGCTGCTCTGGGATTCAAATTAGGTGTGTATATGTGGGTAGGTGTCGGTTGGGGATCAGCATTCTGCACTCAGAAAACCTCTTGTTCTGTTAATCACTTAATCTGATAATTGCCTGTCAAAAGTTGTTCTATTATTTGAAATGACATTAACTCATTAAGTGGATCTCATACTCATTTGCTATGGATTTCGTGATGTATGCATTGTGTTGTTGGAGTCGTTTATTATAACATTATGTAAATTGTTTTATATTCAGTTCACTATATGATAAAAAATAATCTCAGCTAGCTGATGCAAAAGACGTAATGTCAGCAATTCCAATTCGTGGGTACGCGCCACTGTGCTATGTTATGATTTGTAATAAGATATTTTTCTGCTAAATTTCTAATAGTGTACGACTTCTCAGTTTTCTTGAAAACAAAATATGGGGCTTTAAATCTTGTAGAAACAGAGTCTTGCATTTGAGGAATGGTGCAGCCAGTATTCTCTGGTATTTGCTTTTATCCTTAACAACAACTAGCACACTAGCCATCACCATGCTATATCGAATTTCTAAATTCTCTAAATAAGCCAAAATGTTTGATTTAGGATAAGAAAATTATGGTTTTAATCTGTCTTAATGGAACTGCTTATATAGACATTTCTTTTCCTCTCCAAGTAGTTATCATTGTGGTTTAAAAAGTATTTGGATCATGAAATGACCTTAAGAAACGTTTTTCAGAAATCTTCCCAAATTATAGTGTTATTCTTGGCTTATTGTCAGATATGTATCATGTGTTGTGGGTTGTCCTGTGGAAGGAGCTGTACCTCCATCAAAAGTAGCATATGTTGCTGAAGAACTTTTAAAAATGGGGTGTGCTGAAATATCGCTTGGTGATACAATTGGAGTCGGCACTCCTGGTATTACTTCTTGTACAGTCCAACTGCTTGTGAGGCTTTTTGTAGACGAAGCATACACCTGTTAATACTTCAACAGCCTCTCTACTGTTTGCTATGAAGATGATTTTAGCATGAATAAAATTCTATAAACAAAAAAAGCTGTTATATACTTTAACATCAGTGTGAAGAATGAACCTATACGAAGAATATATGTGTGTTTTCCCCACAAATTCGTCTGTCTCTACATGCTTCACTCACTTGATAGATCTAACCTTAATATACTTCAATGTATGAATATCTGAGTTTCTGTCTCTCATTCATTTTGTTCAGGTACTGTCATTCCAATGCTTGAAGCTGTTCTAAAGGTTGTTCCTGTAGAGAAGCTTGCTGTGCATTTTCATGACACTTATGGGCAATCCCTTTCAAATATTCTTTTATCTCTCCAAGTGAGCTGCCTGCCCTTGATATTGATGCTGATGCTGATGCTGATGCTGATGACGAGGTTGATGCTGATTTGGGAGACTTGTGATCATGTTTATTGTATTGGATGTGTTGTGTCAAAGATTGAGTAGAATTTGATATTTTGTGTTGAATTTGGATAATCTATTTCAAATTATGGAGATTGTTGAATTTAAATCTTACATTGGGTTGTGTTTTGAAGATTTAATTAATTAGAATTTTATATTAATTAATAGGTATTAATATTAATTTTAAAATATAAAATTCAAATATATACATAAATTTGCGACGGAAATTTTCGTCGGTAACTGAAATATGTAATTTGAAAATAAATATGTAATTTGAAAATAAATATTACCGACGGATAATTCCGTCGCAAAATTTATGACGGATTACTTTCGTCGCTAATTACAGACGAAATCGCCGATAGATTACCGTCAGTAAACTAATTTTCATATGATTTTGCTTTTTTAAATTTGCGACGGAAATTTCCGTCGCTAATTTGCCGATGGACAAATCCGTCGCTAAATCCGTCGCTAATTTGCAACACCGACGAATTTTATTTTCATGATTACCGACGGAAAATTCTATTTACCGACGTCCAAAATCCGTCGGTAAATACCGACGGAATATAATTTCCGTCGGTAATAAATTACCGACCATGGTTTTAGCGACGGATTAAATTTCGTCGCTAATCCGTCGGTAACCTCATTACCGACGGATTTTTCAAGTATTACCGACGGTAATTTCCGTCGGTAATCCGAGAGTTTTTTGTAGTGAAAAATAATAATAATAATATAAAATTAAACAACTTAATTTAAACTAGCCTATTTCCTACCCCTGTAGTTTGTTATAGTATAATATACAATTTGATAAATGCATTTAGTAGGATGACACTAAAAAAAAAAAAAGTATAATATACAATTTGATAAATGCATTTAGTAGGATGACATTTAAAAAAAAAAAATTAAATATATCAGAGCCTGGTTTCGATCCAGGGACCTGTGGGTTATGGGCCCACCACGCTTCCGCTGCGCCACTCTGATATTCTGTTAATATTTCGTTTCAGATATATTAAAAATGCATAATATAAACGACAAATCTAATAAGTATAAATAAATATTTTGATATGATAATACCTGTGGCCGGTGGGGTCATTGAGTTAGTGGTTGTAATTGTTTGCTTGCCTCATTTAATTTTAGAAGCAATTTTTACCTTTCTTTAATTTTATTAAATTGGATCATATATTATTCTATTTTGGGTATATATTGATATTGACATATATAAGCACATTGTATATTGACAAAAATATAATTATGTTAAAGAAATTAGGGTTTGATCTAAATAAATGGCTCTAATTTTGGTATGATAAATTCTTATGCGACATTGAGATACTATTAACCTTCTCACTCATAGTCACATGTGATGCAATCCTTCGAATATTGCACATATATCGCTCAAATATATTAATTATACTCATTAAGTTTCGAATTCCAATTTACAATTCCACATTATTTAAGAAAATTATATATATTTTTTATTAATTTTATTAACTTTAGAAGGTATTTTAGGTAATAAAAATAGTGTAAAATATATGTGTATTAATTGAGAGTAATAATTTGAAATTAAATTAACTGTTATTATTTTATTTTTTGATGTAAAGAAAGTTCAAAAATGAATAAATGTAAGAAGGATGAACAACAATTCTAGGGTTCGTTTGGACGTTAAAGTTAGAAATCCTATAAGTGGAAGAACATTATCCTAACCCCCAATCTCATCCTGTTATTTTATAATCATGTTCTATGATAGATACAATTCAATAACGCATATTGGTTAATTAGGCATCAATTTTCCTTTTCTATTTTAAATATAATATATTATAAATAAATATAATAACAATGAGATTGTTTTTATGTTTTTTTAAATAAATATAACTTTTTATAAAAATATTATTATTTTCCGTAAAAAATTTATTGTTATTTTATTTATAATAATATAAATTATTTATAAAATAATTATTGAAACGCCATAATTTTTATTAATTAAATATGGCATAAGTGTTTGTCATATATTTAACATCTCCACATGTGTTAAGCACCTACCTAAGTTATTTTGGTTCTTTAGAATATGCAAAATTTACTTTAGTCTTAAGGTTTGGTAAAGTTTTAAAAGTGGTCCTTCAGTATCAGTTTTTAGTTTTTTTTGTCCACTTTTAGTTATTTTTGTCAACTTTTAGTCATTATTTGGCCTATTCTATAGGACCAAAAGGACCAAAAGCATACATTGGATGACCATTTTTGAGAAATTACCAAACTTGAGGACTAAAGTTGGATTTGACATATCTTAAATGATCAAAATTGATATTTTTCCTATAGTAATCATTTCCTAATCTATAATGTTAATACTATCAATCACATAATTACAATAAAATTATCAGTATTATAGATAAATTTATTACGCTATTATCAATTTATAATAATTTGAGTATTATCTTTTGAGTTAGTCTCTTATAAATCGAGTTTACCTTGTAAACTCTATGATCTTTCTTTAATTTAAACTCCTAACAATATATAGAGTATTTAGAATTGAGAGAGGACCACAAGATTCACATATTAAGCTATGTAAATCGAGTTTATAAAAGTGTTAGTGTTATTTTTTACTAAAATATTATTATTATTTATTCATATTACGAGAATCTTGGCCGATTTCATTCAATTGTTTGGCATATTAAAGGACAGCTCATCAATAAAATATACCAATAATAAAACATCGATGGAATATTGAAACACCATATCGATGGAACAAATTACATCAGAATTTCGACATTGCAACAATTCACATGATTGGCCACCCCAATTAACACACGGCAGATGACCTAATCTAAAGCTTTTATTCTATTGGTTTAGAATTGAGATCTATCGATGATCACTTGTGAATGTCATTCCGTGTCATGCAAAATGGATGTTTCATCTTTTTTATCATAGTTATTACTCCGTATATGATAAAAACTTAATAAGAGAAAAAGAAATTCAATAATTCTCCTTATACTTTTAAATTTAAGATATAATTTTCTTTTATCTATTGCGTATCTTCCATCCAACTGTATAATTTACAGAGACGGTCAATATTGATTATAATATAGTATATTTTTATAAAATTTAAGTTAAGAGTTATTAGTCTATTTAACATTATATTTTACTATTAAATTAAAATAAAAATATCCACAATTACAATACTCTATCACAGTCTCATCGAAAAACTTTCGTAAGATGAATGAAAGGTGATATTAATATTTTTAAAAAAAAGTGATACTCGAATTAATAAAAAATACTAGTATATTATATTAATGCATATTGTTTTATGAATAATTTATAGTATAAATAAAAAATGGTAACATTTTTAATGAAAAATAATAATGTTATTGTAAAAAAAAGTATTACATCCGTCCTTTCAGATGACACATTTTTATTTTATACCAACCTAATGAAAAACAAAAAATCAAACACAATTATCATTCTTCATGTACTTTATTTTTTTAAAAATGAATGGACAAAATCAACTCACCCAAAACACACTTTATCATTTATTTAAAATATATATATATAATTATACCATTAAAATTATCTTTTTTCTTAATATTTGGGAGGAGGACGCAAGCTTAAATTGGACGGATGGAATAATAATTATCTAAAAGTTAAAATAATGTAAAAACGACCTTATGTGAAAGTTTGAAACAATTTCACCTGCAGCTCCATCAATTAATTATTAATAGAGTATACGCTGAGGCTTCTCCATAATTGGATGTTATTGAACACAACCAATTAGAAGCTTCCAGATGGAGAAAAAAGTGCCAAATTCTATGGGAAATTTAATTGGATTGTGACGTTAATTAATTACACTACAATTTGTCGTTCATCCATATAATTGTACTTATTCGTAATAAAAATAAGAGCGAGGTTTGCGTGCGCCCTGACGCATGGGAACACATTCCGTGTGTCTTTAGAAATTTAGTATTATGGGTAAGGGTACATTGCTTTGATCTAAAGGGTATACACTTTAATTAATAAAAGGTACATCATTTTATTCTAAAGGGTATACACTTTTCATTAATATTTTTTTTCTTTAGAAAATAAAGGGTACACATTTTTATACTAATGGGCATTCAATTTAATATAAAATTTTAAAGGCGCACGGAGTATTGTTCATGCGCCCGGATATACACAATAATTTTCTTTAAAAAATAAAGGGTACACATCTGTATACTAAAGGGTATACAATTTAACACAAAATTCTAAAGGCGCACGGTGCACTGGAGTTTTTGCCTAAAAATAAACAATCTATGCAACAAAATTGACAATAAAATTATGAGATATAGTACAACTACAAATAATAAGTTTAGTCAAGAACCTTAAACATATTATAATATTATATTATTATCTTATTATATAATTAATTTTTCAGATCAAATGAATTTATACATACACGACAACAAGCTAAAAACAATGAAACATAATGCTCGTATTAATTCCTCGAAACATTAATAATTATTGGAGCCATACCATGAATCTATAAGTGATGACTCTTAGAATTATTATTTGTTACACTATTAATTATTAGATTAATATAATCTATAGCATTCCAGCGGGACAATAATGCATATTATTGCCCCATGGCATAGCTCAAGTGGTAGAGGGAGGGTGAAAAGGTCTTCCAGCTGAGCTTGGTTGCTGCAGGGTGGGGGTTCGAATCCTGTCTTTGGCATGAATTTGGCCTCTTGCAAGCACAAGTTTAACAGTGAGCCCTCCCTATAAGCCACTTGAGGCACATCCTACGATTTACCTCCTCCACCAATCCCCAGGGCAGGGGCGGTGGGGCCCCTAATGGTGGTACACCATTAATAATGCATATTACTTAATTCGACAAATAGCATGATTATGAATAATGCATATTTGACTAATGTCCTTCAACCACCATTAATGAATCTTAATTATTTGCTTTTTCTTTTTGTATGATGTTGAATCTAAATGATTATGAATAATGCATATTTGACTAATGTCCTTCAACCACCATTAATGAATCTTAATTATTTGCTTTTTCTTTTTGTAAGATGTTGAATCTAATGAAAAGATCTAAGAAATTTTTTTACTGCACTTCGGTGTACCTATATCTGATATTTTTATTTTTTATTGTTTTACTATTTTACTCTTATAATTTATACTTTATTTTTAGGATTTAATAATACTTTAAATATTTAGAATTGTATTTATATAATTTTTTAATACAAAATTTTCTTGGGCTTTATGCTTATATGTTGGACCTTTTATTATATTTTAGTGTTGCATCTATCATGGTAATAAATGATATGTAAAAAAATTAATTAGCTAAAATATTTTGTCGTTAATGCTTTTCTTTTAGAAAATACATAAATTCTTTTTATACCTTATCTCACTCATCCACGGGTTAAGAATAAAAAATTTTAAAACTATAGTAAAATAATTTGAACTGATGAACTTTATTGTTATGATTTAATATTAATTCTTGGACTTTATTATCTATCTTTTTTTTTAACGGCCAAATAAATAGTATATTATTGATAAGAATGGGTAATGAGAATATACCCCAATACATAAGTTTGGATGACAAATGAAAACAAATCAAAACTCTCCCATTCTCTAAGTATAATTACTTCAATACACATTAACATCTCCAAGTTAAAACACATCTAAACAGCTCTCATGTGTTTATTCTTAAGTCAGCAGCATCTTCTCTAAACTACACTCCCCTTGTCCTCCTTTCCACCAAGATCGAAAATTAATGTTGATGGAGGATGTATTTTTACTTCTCTTAAGCCAACTCCATACTCTACACTTCATTTCACCAACAATTTTCATAGCATCTCCTTTTCCTCCTCCAAAGACAACATCATTCCTCATTTTCCATATTAACCAAATACCACACATCCATACTAACAAGGCGATAGAATAACCAAGTTTCGATCGAAACAGTCCCCCAAATAGTAGAAAATTATTTTTGATTGAGTCATGTATAGGAGTACTTACCCCCAACCATTTGAAGCATTCGCACCAAAATTTTGAACTCCAACTGCAATGGAAGAGTTGATGTTCACCAGTTTCCTCGCTATTCTTACAAAGAGGACACATGACTCCAATATTCAAAGGAAGACAATTTTGCTTTCTCAGATTAACCATCGTGGAGAGTCTTCCTTTAATTGCTCTCAATGTCATGAGTTCTACTTTGGGGATTGCAGCACTTTTCCAGATGTGACTATAGATCTCTCCAGCTTCTATCTCTCTTATGATCTTCTTACTTCACAGCATTTCGTATGCTTCTTTGACAATGTAGAACTCTTTTTTGTTTGATTTCCATCTCCACGTGTCTTTTGCTTCTTTAGATAACTTGTACCTGTTGATAAAGCACAATAAAGAAGCAAGATCGTCAGTTTCAAAGTTTCTTAGTGGTCTTCTCCAATCCCATACCCATTTCCATTCCTCCCCAATCCATTCTCCCATCTCGCTAATTCTCGCATCTTTCTTTGTAGAATTTTGGAATAACCTAGGGTATTTAGACATCAACGAATCCTCCCCAGACCAATCCTCTCCCCAAAAACTAATTATCGAACCATTTTCCACCCTTCTATTGATACCCTCTTTAAACCACTCTCCCCTACTGTCTTTAAGAGACTTGACGATACTCTCCCACCACCCACTGATTCTTATATCACATGGCTTCAAGCCTAAACCTAACAGTTCTATCAGTGTCTTCCCTCTCCTATTCACTACTAACCTAACCAATAATCTCTTATCATCAATCAAGCCTCTCCAAGCCCACTTCTCCAAAAGAGCAATATTGAAGCTTTCAAGTTCCCGAACACCAAGACCCCCCAGATGTTTTGGATCAGTTATTGTTCCCCATTTGATCCAAGATAATTTTTTTGTGTTTATATTATCCCTCCCCCCAAAAGAATTGTCTTTGGATACTCACAATCTCTCGAATAATAGCTTTCGGAGCACAGTAGATTGATATAAGGTATAACAGTAAAGAAGTAAGAACCGAATTCAGCAAGGTGAGTCTCTCTGCCCCTGAGATCTTCAACCCACTCCATTTTGCAATCCTGTTTTTTTATCTTTGCTATGGCAGGTTGCCAATCAGCCTTCCTGTTGTGGGTTTTCCCAATGTAAACTCCCAAATATTTGAAAGGAAGATATCCAATGTCGCATCCCAAAACTTTACCTTCTTCCACATTCAGTCCAAATAGGCTGCTCTTTTTCAAGTTAATCTTCAGTCCAGTTAATAATTGAAGAAGTATTAGAGCTCTCCTGATGAACATCGCATTCTTCATGCTGGCCATACCAATGAATACTGTGTCATCAGCGTACTGCAAGTGACTGATCTTTATTCTATCTTTTCCAATTGAAGCTGGATTATACAGTCACAGTTCCACCCCTTTTCTCATAATCGAGCTAATACATTCCGCCACCAGTAAGAATAAGAAGGGTGATAATGGGTCTCCTTGTCGTAATCCTCTCTCCATCTGAAACTCCTTAGTTGTACTCTCATTAACCAATACAGAGGACCTGGCTGAAGAGAAACATTCTTTCATCCAACTAATCCATTTCTCATGGAAATTAAAAGATTTCATAATATTAATCAGAGATTTCCATTCAACAGAGTCGTACGCCTTCTCAAAGTCAATCTTGAAGATCATCAATTTTAATTTCTTCACCTTGGCTTCTTCGATGACCTCGTTGAGAGCACTGATGCTATCAAAAATCAATCTTCCTTTGAGGAATGTCGATTGTTGTTCTGATATAATTCCATCTAATACCATACTGATTCTCCGGGCCAACACCTTTGCTAAGATCTTATAGGGAGCATTGATAAGTGATATGGGTGTGAAATCACCCACCTCAGCCACTTTCTCTATCTTTGGTATAAGGGTTATGAAGTTGCTATTTAATCCTTTTGCGAGTCTCCCATTTGCGTGGAACTCTTCAAAGAAACCCATAATATCATCCTTAAAGGTTACCCAACAATCTTTGATGATAGCAATGTTAAGCCCATCAGGTCCTGGGCTTTTATCACAGTTGCAAGCACAGATTGTCTCCCAGATTTTGATCTCTTCAAATGGAGCTATGAGAAGCTAGTTTTCCGAATCCGATATAGTCTTCAAAGTGAAACAATTTGACAGCCTGATATAAGTGGACTGCCTTGATTCAAAGTGCTTTTTGAATAAATCATGAATTCTTTGTTTCACTACCTTCACGTCTTGTGTCCAGTTCCCATCTACCAAAATACCTACAATCTCATTCTTTTTCTTTCTGCCATTTATATAACGATGATAAACTGCAGAATTTGAGTCTCCTTCCATGATCCATTTAACCTTCACTTTCTGTCTGAGATTTCTATTTCTGTTATTCATGTCACACAGGAGTAAAGCCCTTTCTTTGTTTCTTTTTACCACTTCTTCTTCTTCCAAACCAAACACTTCATCAACTAAATCCAGTCTTTGAATCTCTCTTTTCCTTTCCTCAATTTTCATTTCTAAGCATCCGAAAACTTCTTTACTCCATACTCGCAGGTCCTGCTTCAATATTTTAATTTTTTCTTTAATGCAGAAGCCTCTCCAACTTGTCACCGCATAACTGGACCATTTTTCATCTATGAATCCCTTAAAATTAGGGTGGGTGTTCCAAATGTTGTAGCTCTTGAAAGGTATTGGCCCCCAATCAGTTGATTTATTTTCCATTGCTAACGGACAGTGATCTGATGATGCTCTGTTCAATCCCACTATGTCTGTCTCATGCCAGGTATTTAACCACTCTAAGTTAACCATCATTCTATCAATTCTGCTCTTACATGTTCCATTAGACCTGTAATATGTGAAGCTTCTACCATGTAATGGAAGATCTATCAAATTTTTAATCCTGATAAACTCTTCAAAATCCTCGATATCTCTTCTGCAGTTTTCTAAACTTCTCCCAATCCTCTCTGATGATCTGCGTATCGAGTTAAAATCACCTGCAATACATATCCTGATGTTTTGTACCTGATGAATCACCAACATAAGTATGTCCCATAACTCTCTCTTTTCCTTTGAAGTGCAGGGTGCATAAACATTAATCAAGCAGCAATCTATTTGACCATCTCTCCAAGTTCTATTAAGTATCACTGCTCCCGCCATATCCCAGTAGCTTCGAACATCTAATTTAACTTGATTCCACAACGTAATTAACCCTCCCGATCTTCAGTTGGCATTTTTGACTGCCCACATACCTTTTGCATTTCCCCATAGTTCTCTTCCTATTCTATCTTCAAATATTGCAAGTTTTGATTCTTGTAGGAAACAAACATCAATCCTTTTTTTTCGAATTAATTCACGCACTTTATCTTGTCTTACCTTTGCTCCCAGACCTCTCACATTATAAGAGAGGATATTCATCAATTAACCTTGTTGTTACTCCTAGCCGTCCTCCCTTGCTGTTTTTTTTCCTCTATGATCTTCTTTATCCTCTCAATCGCTTTTTTATCTCCATCCTCTACCACCATTCCCATTTTTTTTTCCAATTTCCCAAATAATTTCAGCTTCTTTTCTACTTGAAATTCGCTTAACATGACTGTTTCTTCTTGAAGTTGTACCCACCTTGTCAGTTTTTTTTGGTGTCTCCATCTCTTTGAGAAATTCTTGTAGATTTCTTTTTTCGATCTTTCTTTGTATCTTCTTAATTTCTTTTTTCTCCCTCCCCTGGCAGTAAATCTGTCTCCCGTTCTCTCTTCTATTATCTCTGATACTCCTGCTCTTCTGTCAATTGCCTCTTCCGCTGAATCTTCGCTTGAGATTTCTAATTTATCATTGAGGCTCGGTGTGTTCTGTATTTTCTCTTCCCTGGCTTGACTCTCAACTTCAATTTGTATCGGGGACAAGGAGTTTTTTCAATTAGTCTCTCATGCCCTAGATTGTCGCTGCTTTTGTTGATGTTCTCTTCTGTCAAAAGTTGTTGGGTTGTTTCATCAACAAATCTTCCTGGATTCAGATGGTGGGCCAATATCTCTCCTTGAGATTTATTATCATCTCCGTCCACCTAGGCTTTGAAATCTGTTTCCAATTAGGCCTTGTCTTTTCCTATTGCGTTCCTAGAGCACTCCAAGTCTATTATGATAGGAAATGAACTTCCATCAATCTCTACAATAAGTTTCAAATTAATATCTTCATGGAGAGGAATGGAAATTCGAACTCTGGCAGCATCTAATCTTTCTCTATTCTGCGTACTATCATCTATTTCGAGTAATGTTCCCACACTGTAAGAAACTGATTTAAAGAATCTTTGGCTCCACACGTAACATGGGATGCCATACCACAAGGTCCAGACGGACCTGTCTTGACAGACATCTTCTTTCTTCCACGGTCTTAGCCACTGTAACCAATAATTCTTCCAATCCTCGACATTCTCTTTAAGCTCCAATTTTTTACCCAGAAACTGCACTAGAATAATAGTACCCCCAAGAAATCTGATCTTAGCAATTTCAGTCATCTCACTTTTAATATCTTCTTCATATTCTTCCCATGAGAATTCATCTTTGAGTTTTCCGATCATGCATTCCTTTAGCCAACTACTCTCCTCTGGTGTTGGAGAATAATTTATTTTTGTAACTTTCTCTTCCACATCTTTATCATCATCCTCCTGAGTATTTGTAGTTTTGTCAGAAATTCCCATAGCATCTTTGAAGCTTTTCCCTTTCACAATTTTTCCAGCGTCTTCTCTGAATACATTGTTGGGTTGGGTTTCCAAATATGTGAAGAGCCCAATAGCCAACAATGTTAGGTTAGCCCAAGTAGGCCCGATACTTGGTTTTATCTTGTCCCGTAAGTCATTGACGGAAGAGAGAAGAAAAAGAGGGCAAAAACACAATTCACGTTTTTGAGAGAAAATCCAGCGCAGTGATATTGCAGAGGCAATAAACGGAGTTTCAACCGTTGGATCGAGCTGAATTTTGGTCAGCACGTTTGGAACTTGTGGAGGTACATTCTGAACGGTGGAGATCTTGTTTAGAGCTTTGGGTTGACGGTAATACGCCGAAGATAGAAGCAGATTTCTGGGCGATTCTGTTCTGCGCAGTCGAGGAGAAAGAGCTGTTTCTCACAAACTAACCGTTGGATCGAGCTGTAATTTGGACAGCACGTTCAGGACTCACAGAGGTTGATTCTGGACGGTGGAGATCGGATTCTGAGGGTTCTACAGTTGCGAACTCAGAACGTCAGTTTGCGTAGTTTGGTGAGGTCTTTCTAATCTCGTTGTTTGTTATCAAGTATTGATTGTCTTGATACGTTTGTGGTAGTTCGTCTGTGGTGGCAGATTGTAACTCTTGGATTTTTTGTCTCATAGTGAAGTGTTTGGTGGGCTTCGGTCCCGTGGTTTTTTACCTTCTCACATTGAGGAGGTTTTCCACGTTAAATTGCTTGTGTTGTGCGTTGTTGATTGCTTGTTTTATCGTGCATTATATTATTAGGATTGTTTCCTGCTAGATTCACACAAGAGAGGGATAATTGATCATTCAGCTGCGTAGACGAATAGTTTATTATTTGATTATTCGTGTGTTTATCCCAACAAAGTGGTATCAGAGCGGGTTTCTGCTCTGTGCCTTGTGGTGAATATGGAAACCAATACTAATAGAATGGTGAATCTCAATGGTTCTAATTATCATGTGTGGAAAGGCAAGATGGAGGATCTTCTTTATGTGAAAGATTATTATTTGCCTGTATTTGAAACTAAAAAGTCTGATGATAAAACAGATGATCAATGAAATATATTGCATCGTCAAGTATGTGGTTACATTAGGCAGTGGGTAGATGATAATGTATTGAACCATGTTAGTGGAGAAACACATGCACGAACATTGTGGAAAAAGTTGGAGGAACTGTATGCTAGAAAAACTGGGAACAACAAGTTATTTCTAATCAAGCAGTTGATGAATCTGAAATTCAAAGATAGCACTCCTATGACGGATCACTTGAATTCATTTCAGGGCATTATTAATCAATTGTCGGAAATGAATATCAAGTTTGAGGATGAAGTACAGGGCTTATGGCTTCTTGGTACATTGTCGGATTCATGGGAGACATTCAGGACATCTTTGTCTAATTCAGCCCCTAATGGTACCATTACAATGGATTTGGTTAAGGGCAGCGTTTTGAATGAGGAAACAAGGAGAAAATCGCAGGGCCCTTTACAACAATCAGAGGTTTTGGTTACAGATAAGAGGGAGAGAAGTAATAGTAGAGGTCCAACAGGCAAGCAAAAAGGCAGGAGGAGTAAATCCAACAGACACAGTAAGGTTGAGTGTTGGAATTGTAAAACTCCAGGACACATAGCAAGGTATTGCAGAAAACCCAAGCAAGATGACAAGAAAGAAAATGGGAAAGAAAGAAAGAATGAAGAAACGAAAGATAATGATCGAGTGTCTGCTGCAACAGGTGATTTTCTTATCTTTCGTGATTATGAAGTTGTCAATCTTGCATATGGTGAGAGCAGTTGGGTGATTGATAGTGGTGCATCCATACATGCCACATCTCGTAGAGAGATGTTCACATCTTACACGTTAGGTGACTATGGAAATGTTAGGATGGGTGATGATGGCTTAGCTAAAGCCATTGGCGTTGGAGATGTATGTTTGCGGACTAGTAATGGTGCTATGCTAGTTTTGAGAAATGTGAAGCACGTGTCTGATCTTCGGTTGAACTTGATATCTGTTGGGAGACTTGATGATGAAGGTTTCTGCAGTGTGTTCTTCGATGGTCAGTGGAAGCTTACAAGAGGTTCTTTAGTTGTTGCTAGAGGTCAAAAACACTCCTCATTGTACTTGATGCAAGCAAAGTTACTTGATGGCTCTATTAATGCAGTTAAGAATGAGGGGATAGTTGAGTTGTGGCACAGCAGACTCAGTCATATCAGTGAAAAGGGATTGAAGATTTTAGAGAAGAGAAATCTCATTCCAGACTTGAAGAATGCATCTTTAAGGAAGTGCTCTCACTGTTTGGCGGGAAAGCAAACTCGAGTTGCTTTCAAGACCTCAACTCCTACCAGAGCATCAGGTATACTCGATTTAATTTATTCTGATGTTTGTGGTCCTATGAAAACAAGAACTCTTGGTGGTGCTTTATATTTTGTTACTTTTATAGATGATCACTCAAGAAAGACCTGGATCTACACATTGAAGACGAAAGATCAGGTGCTCGATGCATTCAAGCAGTTTCATGCCTTAGTTGAGAGACAGACTGGGAAGAAGTTGAAATGTATCAGATCGGATAATGGAGGGGAATACCTTGGTCCTTTTGATGAGTATTGCAGAGAGCAAGGTATCCGACATCAAAAGACTCCTCCAAAGACTCCTCAGTTGAATGGTCTTGCAGAAAGGATGAACAGAACATTGGTCGAGAGAGTAAGATGTCTGCTATCAGAAGCAGGATTGTCTTCATCATTTTGGGGTGAGGCTCTGAGTACTGTTGTACATGTTTTAAATCTTACTCCGTGTGTTCCTTTAGACTTTGATGTTCCAGATAGAGTCTGGTCAGGAAAAGATGTTTCCTATAATTATTTACGGGTCTTTGGATGTAAGGCATTTGTGCATATTCCCAAAGATGAGAGGTCTAAGTTGGATATGAAGACTCGACAGTGTGTGTTTCTTGGTTATGGCCAAGATGAGTTTGGTTACAGACTTTATGATCCCGTGGAGAAGAAGCTTGTCAGAAGTCGGGATGTTGTGTTTGTTGAGGATCAAACCATAAGAGACATTGAGAAGACGGATAGCTCAATTTCTACACCTGGTGATGACTTGATTGACTTGGAAATTGTTCCTCACAGTCAAGGTCAAGTAGAAGTTGAAGAGGAGAATCAGGATCAGCCTGATTTCGGTAATGATGAGCATGTCGATCATCCTTTGCATGATGAAGAGGATATCGATCAGCCACAACCACCTGATATTCCAGAACAGGAGGTTCAAGAACCACCTAGAAGAAGTAGTAGAGCTCGTGTACCTTCTAGGATGTATCCTCCTGATCAGTATGTGCTCTTGACCGACGGGGGAGAGCCTGAATGCTATGGAGAAGCAGTTCGTGGAGAACACAGGAATGAATGGTTGGAAGGAATGCAAGATGAGATGAAGTCCTTGCATGAAAATGACACATTTGATCTGGTAAAACTACCAAAGGGGAAGCATGTTTTGAAGAACAAGTGGGTGTACAGGATAAAACAAGATGAGCACACCTCAAAGCCTCGATTCAAAGCTAGATTGGTTGTTAAAGGTTTCAGTCAGAAAGAGGGAGTTGATTTTGAAGAAATTTTCTCTCCGGTTGTCAAAATGTCTTCTATCCGTTTTGTGCTTGGTTTGGCTGCTAGTCTTGACTTGGAGATTGAGCAGATGGATGTCAAAACTGCTTTTCTTCATGGTGAGCTAGATAAAGAGATTTACATGGTGCAACCTGAAGGTTTCAAGGTGAAGGGAAAAGAAGACCATGTATGCAAACTGAAGAAAAGTCTATACGGTTTGAAGCAAGCACCTAGATTGTGGTATCAGAAATTTGAGTCAGTTATGGGGGAGCAAGGCTACCAGAAGACTATTTCTGATCATTGTGTGTTTGTTCAGAAGTTCTCGGATGATGATTTCATTATATTATTGCTGTATGTTGATGATATATTGATTGTTGGCAGGAATGTTTCAAGAATTGACAGGTTGAAGAAACAGTTGAGCAGATCCTTTGCCATGAAGGATTTGGGGCCAGCAAAGAAAATCCTTGGTATCAACATCACCCGAGATAGAGCAAACAAGAAGCTGCACTTGTCACAGGAGAAGTATATTGAGAAAGTGCTTGAGAAATTCAATATGAGCAAAGCTAAAGTGGTTAGTTCTCCTATTGCCACTCATTTTAAGCTTGGTGCTCATCATAGTCCTTCAACCGATGAAGAGAAGGAAGCAATGAGAAGAGTCCCATATGCTTCAGCTGTGGGAAGCTTGATGTATGCAATGGTGTGTACGAGGCCTGACATAGCTCATGCAGTTGGTGTTGTTAGCCGTTATTTGTCTAATCCGGGAAAGGAGCATTGGAATGCTGTGAAGTGGATAATGAGGTATCTACGAGGTACGTCTAGTTTGAGACTCACCTTTGGAGGTGGGAAGCCCTAGTTAGTTGGCTATACCGATTCGGATATGGGATCTGATGTGGACACCAGAAAATCGATTTCTGTTTACCTAGTGACATTCGCAGGTGGCGCTGTGTCATGGCAATCAAGATTGCAAAAGTGTGTTGCACTCTCCACAACAGAATCAGAGTACATTGCTGCAACGGAAGCATGTAAAGAGGTGTTATGGTTTAAAAGGTTTATGGAGGAGATTGGATTGAAGCAACAGAGGTATGTAGTATTTTGTGATAGTCAGAGTGCTATCCATCTCAGCAAGAATGCTGCATTTCATTCAAGATCGAAGCATATTCATGTGAGATATCATTGGATGAGGGATATCATCAATGATAAGTTGCTTGAGCTTGAAAAGATTCATACAGATGATAATGGTGCTGACATGATGACGAAGGCATTGCCTAGAGAAAAGTTCGAGGTATGTCGTGTGATAGCCGGAATGGCTAGTCTCTCCACATAATCGGAAAGGGGGAGATTTGTTGGGTTGGGTTTCCAAATATGTGAAGAGCCCAATAGCCAACAATGTTAGGTTAGCCCAAGTAGGCCCGATACTTGGTTTTATCTTATCCCGTAAGTCATTGATGGAAGAGAGAAGAAAAAGAGGGCAAAAACACAATTCACGTTTTTGAGAGAAAATCCAGCGCAGTGATATTGCAGAGGCAATAACCGGAGTTTCAACCGTTGGATCGAGCTGGATTTTGGTCAGCACGTTCGTAACTTGTGGAGGTACATTCTGAACGGTGGAGATCGTGTTTGGAGCTTTGGGTTGACGGGAATACGCCGAAGATAGAAGCAGATTTTTGGGCGATTCTGTTCTGCGCACTCGAAGAGAAAGAGCTGTTTCTCACAAACTAACCGTTGGATCGAGCTGTAATTTGGACAGCACGTTCAGGACTCACAGAGGTTGATTCTGGACGGTGGAGATCGGATTCTGAGGGTTCTACAGTTGCGAACTCAGAACGTCAGTTTGCGTAGTTTGGTGAGGTCTTTCTAATCTCGTTGTTTGTTATCAAGTATTGATTGTCTTGATACGTTTGTGGTAGTTCGTCTGTGGTGGCAGATTGTAACTCTTGGATTTTTTGTCTCATAGTGAAGTGTTTGGTGGGCTTCGGTCCCGTGGTTTTTTACCTTCTCACATTGAGGAGGTTTTCCACGTTAAATTGCTTGTGTTGTGCGTTGTTGATTGCTTGTTTTATCGTGCATTATATTATTAGGATTGTTTTCTGCTAGATTCACACAAGAGAGGGATAATTGATCATTCCTCTGCGTAGACGAATAGTTTATTATTTGATTATTCGTGTGTTTATCCAACATACATGTGGCATCTTCTCTATCTTTTTTGTTTCACCTCTAGCATATTTTGGATGGAAGGCTCTCAATTTGTATGTTCCAAACCAAATATGATTCAGTCTTTCCAAATAGGCGTGCTCTTCCTCTATCTCTTCCAACTTGAATCTGACAAAACCAAAGGGTTTTCCTTGCTTATCAGTTTTCCTGGTGATGAAGACATCAGCAACTTTCCCTACTTCCTCAAATTTCTTCCAAAGATCTTTTTCTACGCAATTGCTGGGAAAATTTCTAAAGAAATATGTTTTGTACACCTCTCGTACTTCCAATCTGTTCGACCTCACCGAAGTCAATCCATACCTATCTATACCGGAAACCGCTGTCCCTCTACCGTTGCTCCATTTACGGTTGATTATCTGCCTCATCAGTTGTCGCTCGGAATGGGGAATCCTAGTTTCTACCCGTGCTCTCACACCCTCTCCCGAAATTCTCTCTCTACCCGTGCTTTGCATTTTTTTTTCTATTTTATTATCTATCTACATTTATAATCTTCAAATACATTGCGATGTATATATACTAATTATGCTTTACACCCATAGTACACTGATAGAACTGTTAAGTGAAACAAGTTATTTGAAAGCTCGTCTCGACTCGTGACTACTCGAACTCGAGTTCGAGCTCTCCTTATGCTCGTTTCTTAACGAGCCAAGCTTGGCTCGGCTCGACTCGACTCGTTAAGGCTCAATTATTTTAATAATAATTATAATTAATAATAATATAATAAATAATAAATACAAGATATATTTATTAAAACTCAGCTCGATAAGGCTCGATAAACTCGACTTGATTTGCTTAACGAATCAATTCGAGCTCGAGCTCGGCTCGACTCGAAATCTACTCGAGCTGAGCTCGAGCTCATTTTTAAGCTCATTTTCTAAACGAGTCGAGCTCGAGCTCCACTCGAAAACTACTCGAGCCGAGCTCGAGTATGCAATACTCGAGCTCACTCGGCTCGAATAACAGCTCTATACACTGATGATATTTGTTGAAGATGTTTGTTTTTGTTTTTTTTTTAGATTTTAGAAAATCAATTTAACAGTGATATATATTTGTTTCGGATTTTAAGAGTAAATTTTAATTTTACGTCAAAGTAAAAATATATTAATTTATGTAAAAAAATAAATGAGATAAGATACAAAGAGATAAGGAGTATTAATTAAAGAGGGGTGGATAGCTAGAAAATAGCTATTTTGAGGGTTATATATTGTAGGTGTATATATGAATAATTTTTTAAAAATTTCATGTGAGTTTTATTTTTAAACCGTAAACAAACATTGTAAAAAGTTCTATGATTGTAAAATGTGATACCTCAACTGTGATTTGAGTGCTTTATAAATGCTTCTAGTTTGTCTAATTATAACATGACAGGTTCTATGTTATGAGATTGAGCAATATGAAAACGATCAAGATCATCAAGTACTACATAATTTATGAAAGGTTTGTTTAGATAGGGTTTCATTTTCCTATTTATAGTTGATGAACTGACGTGCAGCTATATTATAACAATAAATAAATAATAATCTAACACTTAGAAAAATGGCAAGCTATCAATCAAAAATTTAAAGGTCCTTGAATCATTAATTTTTATTTTAATATGTTTTTTTAAAATAACATAAAACAGTAGACGTAATAGTAGTGTGAGACGAGAAAATAATATTTAATATAAATTTTTAGCTTTTTATTGAATGTAAATCAAATTAGTGAAACATATTTCTGATTTGTATACATAATTCCATTGATATTGATATTAGTATATATTGTACTCGATTAATATTATATTATCTCATTATTCTGATTATATTGGAAATTGAAACTGCCAAAATTAAAATTTCTAAATTAAAATAGACCCAATTTTTTTTTCTAGCAGATCCAACTGCTAAGGTAAATATAAGCCCATGATAAATTATGTAATGAAGTAAATATAGGATAATTGGGCTTCTAAATTCAACCATACGTGCTTTATATGAATGGGCCCTTAGCAGAAATGGAAAGAGTCGAACTCCTTAGTTGAAGTAATTTGGTTTATGGACCCAAATTTCAGGCCTCTTTCTTTTAACCCGTACCTGTTGTCCAATAGCCTAAGCGGGCTTGTCCATCAAGCCCAATTTACTTTTTCCTTTTCTTTATATGACTGATGTGTTAAGTAACCTGTTAGCTAAGCAGGCCCACATGATATTGGGAGTTTATTTCATTTTTACATTACTCCACAAAAATTAAACATTGCTTCCTTTAAAAAAAAATAAAAATTATATACTCTCCAGTCCTCAACAAATTATTATATATATATATATATATATACACGCAAATTAAGATATAATATTTTAATGAGCGAGTCTCATGTAAATCGAGTTTATATAATATTTTAATGAGTGAGTCTTATATGAATCGGGGTTTACATGTAAACCCTATTTTTTAAAATTTCTCTTTAGTATATAAAAAATTACTTTTTGAAGAGTAATAATTTTTATACAGAAGAGTTATAATTCATATCTTCAAAGAGCAATTTTTCATGTACTAAAGAGTAATAAATAAATCAGGTTATACAAGAATATGAAGAGTAATTTTTTCATTTAAAAAAGCAACAATTTATGTGTTTAAAAAGTAATTTTTCATATATTAAAAAGTAATAGGGTTTATATATAAGCATATGTAAATTCGGTTTATACAAGTATTTGTGTATTTTAATATATAGTGGAGTAATGAATATGATATTTTAATGTGTAGTGGATAAATGTAATAATATTGTGTGTAAGCCTTATGAAAATATATTAATTATTTTGTATGGATCTTATTTGATAAAAAAAAATTAAACTTTATGTGATAAAATATAATTTACTCAGGGCGAATGTTCATGTTAAAGTTGTCAATTTTGTTTCTTGTTCTTTTTTTAGCATGAACTAAGAAGTAAAGTATTATTATTTTGGATTGTTATTTTAGCAGATTGAACTCTTTCTTAAAAGGAAAAGTTTAAAATAAAACTAAAATGACAAAATAGATATTTTTATTAGGTGAAGGAGTATTTTCTTGAAAGCTTATACTATATTGATTTCTTATCATTTTCTTTATACAATAGAATTTTTTTAATGAGTTTTATATTCATATAAACGGTATTTATAAACATTCCATGTTTGTCAAACCCCAAACACGTCGTTCCTCCTGCTTCCCTATGTTTTCATCCTCTTCCTCTCTCCCCATAATTTTGAAAAAGACTCTTCCTTCTAAATCTCTACTCTACTAACAGATTACAGTTACTACCATTTCAATTTCAGCTTCTTTTCTTCAAACGTCGCAGAAATCACTATGAGGGACAGCGATGGAGAATTCTCCGGGATGAACTCTGTGCTGAATCAGCATCAGATGTTGCCGTTTTCCAACTTCGATCCAACCTCATCCCATGAAGATTTTCTCCAACAGATGCTCTCCTCAGTGCCTTCCTCCGCCGCCGCCGCCGCCTTCCCCTGGGCCGACGACCATCCGCCGCCGGGGATGCTGGGGAATTTCGACGAGCAGTCGACGGCGGTAAAGATGAGGCACCAACAGATCAGCGACGGAGCCGCCAAGGCGTTGATGCTTCAACAGCAATTGCTGCTCTCCAGAGGCATCGCCGCCGCCAATGCTGATCACAACGACGTCCTCGAAACGCCGTCGTCTGATTCTGCTAATTTGGTCGCTGTTTTTTCCCCTCTTCTGTTGAAACGATTAAAGTGGAATTAAATAGTATTAAATTATTGACTAATAATTACTGAATTAATGCAGACAAATGATGCATCAATTAAAGCTCTATTCGATTCCTTCGTTGGATCTAATTGTCAATCTTCTCATCAATCTCCACAATTCCACCACCCTCAGGTTTATAATTTCCGTCATTTTACATATCATTTGATAGTTTTATATACTCAATTTATAATAATTGTGACAGGGAGTGGCGTTGCAGCAGGGGCAGAATTATGGATCCACGCCGGCAATAAATCAACCGGCGGCGAGCGGTTCCACCGGCGGAGGGTCGGCGGAGCAGCCTAAGCAGCAGAGGGTGAGGGCGAAGAGAGGACAAGCTACTGACCCTCACAGCATCGCTGAAAGAGTACGAATATACTTGAAAACCGTTTCTGATTTTGTTTCTTCTGCTGTTGAAAATTGATTTGATTTTGATTGCGTTGTGGAGTATTTTTTTCTGGAGGTAATTAATTTTTATTTTTTCTCATTTTTGTTGAAAATGGAATATGGGCAGTTAAGAAGAGAGAGAATTGCGGAGAGGATGAAGGCTTTACAGGAGCTTGTACCCAATGGTAATAAGGTAGTACTTTTCGATTCTCCACTACATTTTTTCTAATAATTTTATTTGAATTTAAACTAATTAATTAACGCTCATTCTTGAATTAAATTAAAAAAACTGCAATTACCATTATACTTATACAAAATCTCTTGCAAGATGGTCTTTAATTACATGAGACTGTTATGATGGTTAGATGGATATGGTCGTTTAAAGTATATTTTTTTAAACTACAATGAAATGAATTATCATTAAAATATTATTTCAAAATATTATAATATAATTTATTACTTTACTAGTATACTTTATTACCAACACATTTATATAATACTCTTTGATATTTTATTCTTCTTTTTCTTTATTTCTCTCTTCTCACAAAAACTCAAACAAAAATAAGCAAAAGCTTACCCCTTAAATTTGATGCAAAGGTGCAGACAAGTATTTCCCTAAAATTTTATCAAATTTTAGAAATTACAAATCTGCTTGTACAATAATTGGTCAACTCAGAGTCGATCACAAATTTATTTCTCATAATACTTTTACACAAAAAAAATAAATAATAATAATAATAAATTATTTATTTATATATTTATATTTTTTTCTCGAATTGTTTATCAAAATTTACTAAGACGATTTATAGCCATCGATTATCATGAATTATCCTGATCTAGAGAGTTTTTAGTAACTACACTCAAAAGTTGACTACTACAGTAAAATATTTTATGCCAATATAATTTAACTGATCAACTGATGCATGATAGCCGTTGATCATGCAAGATTCAAGGAAATCGCCATTCATCAGTGGTTCTGCAAATTCACTGAAGCTTCCTTTTTCCATCTCCTAATTTAATGCTCGATTATTTTTTGTCAATGGAATTTTGTTCTCTGATTGCATAACCACGTGCTGTTTAATTAATGAACCATAAATAAATATATCAAAAGACAAATCTTGCTGAACATGTTCATGTTTATATATATATATATACTAATTAAGAATATATTGGATGAAATATATTTGCATCTCCCATTAGTTTTTCATTTATATAAATTAGGCACTAATTAATGAGGAATTATATTAATGTATTTATATGGGTAATGGATGCTACATGTCCGATGTTTTTCACTTGACGTAACATTTACGAATTACAATATCATATTGTTATTGAAAGAGATATTATGTTGTTTTCTGAAGATGAATTTACATGGTCGACATCGATCATAAGATATTAAGAATCTTGATATATATATATATATATATATTATGTATATAATAATTTCTGCAGCCTGCAGGCAGGGGTTTGTTTAGATTAATTACAATCTTGATAATGGTATATATTGATAATTGGCTAGCTTTATATAATATTTTAGTAGGATAATCATGAGATTAGGAAAGAATATTAAATATGTGATTTGGTGCTTTTGTTGAACGACAGACAGACAAGGCCTCAATGCTGGATGAGATTATCGATTATGTCAAATTCCTCCAGCTCCAAGTCAAAGTACTCTCTCTCTCTCCCTCTCACCCTCTCCTTCTCTCTCTAAATATATGGAAAAAGATCCTTTTCGGTTGACAAATTTGTTATGAGAAGATAATATTAATTATACTAATTAGTTGGGAGTGAATATGACAAGATGAGCTGTAGTGTATTAAATTATTGCACCACCTTATTCTATTACAAAATCCTGTTTAAAATTAATTTCAATGTTGTTTAATTTTGGCATTAACAGGTTCTTAGCATGAGCAGATTAGGAGGTGCTGCAGCTGTGGCTCCTTTGGTTACTGATAAGTCACCTGAGGTACTTCAATCACTCTCAAATTTGAAGTAGCCTAATTGCTTTTTTCGATTTGGTTATATTCGCTCCGTACACCAATAAAGTATTTATTTCTCTTCTTAGCAAAAGAGCTCTATACGTGACAACATTCACTATTAATAAAATTGTCTATTTTTTATAAAATAATAATAATACTCCATAATTCACGTGAAAGAAACAAATGAATAATTTAGCAATTGACAGAAGGGTATTGGCTTGTCCTCTTTTTTTTTTTTTTTAATTCAGTGTCACCTTTTATTCGTCTCATAAAATAAAACTATATGATCACTCATAAGCAAAACTGATTTAGCTCATATATGAATCCCTTCTAAATAATGAAAGTATAAGAATGAAGAGAAGTGTAAAAAAATGCTTGAATAATTGCGGACAACTTAATTAAAATATTTCCATATATAAAAATTGGAAAGGGAAATGGTTCCATAGCTAAAACCCACGTCCTAACATCTCTTGAATACACACCAAACATCACCAACCCCACAATCTGTCGAAGGGCCTATTGTACTACGACCAAAGCAGAAGGTACCACCTATTCAGATTCCATTCCACAATTTCTTCAATTTTTAAGTCAAACTTCACCAACCCCACAATCTGTCGAAGGGCCTATTGTACTACGACCAAAGCAGAAGGTACCACCTATTCAGATTCCATTCCACAATTTCTTCAATTTTTAAGTCAAAATTATTGGTACTGGCTGTTTGCTGATCAATGATTAGCTCTTTTGGGTAACATAACTAGAATCTCTTATTTCTTATTATTCTTTCATTGTTTAATTTAAAATACTAGTTGCCTTAATTAATTCTTATAATTTTATTTTTAAATTTGAAGCTCGATCAGTAGTTTTAGTTTTAGGCCGGCCCTGAGCATAGGCAAGAAGGGCGACCGCCCAGGGCCCCCAAATTTTAGGGGCCCCCAATTCTTATGTGTAGTATAATTTATTGTAATAAAAAAAATTCTTTTATTGTGATTTCTTTCTTTTTTTTTAATTATTTCTTTATATTTTGATCGTAGTAATATTTCACTAATTATCTCTTTTCTTTTTTTTAATTGTTTTTTATTCTTTTGACGTTTGAGCTATTTCTTTTTTCAATTGTTTTTTATTCAATTCTGACTGTGTTTGATCTCTTTATTTTTTTAATAATTATAATTTTTTTCAATTTTATCTTTCTTTTATAATTCTTTCTTTGATTGTAGTAATTTAATCTATATCTTATATTTAATTAAACTTGATAGTTGATATCGTTCTTATTTCAAAGTCTATGTCGCTCTTTTTTTAATTATTTTTTTATTCAATTCTAACGTGATTTTTTTTAAATTCTTTTTATTGTGATTTCTTTCTTTTATAATTCTTTCCTTATATTTTGATAAGTACATTTCTACTAATCTACCTCTTAATTTTAATTCTAATTCTAACATGCTTATTCCATCAACGTTCTAACTAATCTACCTTTAATTCTTTTTAATTATACTTAAAATATTTAAAGAATAGAGGTCATACAATAATACAAGATCTTAGAGTTTGAGAAAATAGATAGAGAACTATACTAAAAAGTATCTCAAATTTTTTAAAAATAAATTTTCTAAAATTTTTTTATTAAATATATTATATTAGAAAATTACAAAAAAAAATTTATTAATACTACTATTTTTTAAATAGGGCCCTTTGTAAATTTCGCACATGATCCCCAAAATTCAGGGTAGTTTATTATTTATTTTCGAGTTTGGTCAATACATTAATTTGCTCCCATTAGCTCCATAATACTGCAGTCTGTAAGTACTTTCTTTTATAAAAAATAAAAAATAAAAATAATGATTAGATTCATGGATCTAATTAATTTAATATATAAACAATGATAACTTATTAATAAGAAAAAAGTTAAATTGTCGAACTGTGAAGCGTGACACAAGCTGTCGCTGTGAACAATTTTTCAGGGAGAATAATTTTATTAAAAGCATATAGAGTTCATTAATGATTTTTCTAGAGATATATATATATACAATATGAGTGAGGCTACTGTGTACCGGGCGCACGGAACACATTCCGTGCGCCTTTACAATTTTCATGCCCCTTTACAATTTAAATCCCTAGCAATACATAGGTTTAAATAGGATTGGAGGGGAGGGTTGTGTTCACATGGGGACACGGAGCATCTTTCCGTGTCCCCGGGCGCACAGGAGCTTTTGCCATACAATATTAGATATATTGCTACTAGCTTTATTGAGACACTATTAGATACATACATGCAAATGAAGAATTTAGGATCCCTTTTTACTTGCTCACTTAATTTTCATATTCTTTGTTCCTAAAAAAGTTTAAAACGTTGTTATGTGTACACAGGGAAGGAACAGCAATGGGACGGCATCATCGTCAAACGACAAGGAGGGAATGACGGTGACGGAGAATCAGGTGGCGAAGATGATGGAGGAGGATTTGGGATCCGCAATGCAGTATCTTCAAGGAAAGGGTCTTTGCCTCATGCCTATTTCTCTCGCCACCGCCATCTCCACCACCACCTCTCGTCCCTCCCGGCCGCCCCACAGCCCACTCCTCCAAGGCGGCGACACCACCGGACCCTTGTCGCCTAGCCTGTCCGTCTTAACCGTCCAATCAGCCACCACCACTGGTAACGCAGCGGCAAAGTCTCTCTGAAAGCAAGCATTAATTGCGGGAATGATACTGCTAACGGATTCCTTGACGGCGTCGGCTTTAGCTAATTATTAACAATTAAAATTTAAATGTAAATCGTTCATGTTCTAAATCTTAATCATATCCATTTTACCCATACTTTATTTCAACTTTTTTTTTTCTTCCCTTAATTTACAATGAGTTAGATTCTAATTAATTGATGTTTTGAGAAAGAGAAATGGCTGGTTAATGCAAATTTAGAGGTTGCGCCTTAAAAGAAAAACTTTACTAGTGAAATAATTTCATCAAAACAAAAAGTATAACTTTTTATTGATTTAGATTTAAATTTCATTAGTATGATTTGTAAGTATGTATGTATAGGGTGATTTTGAAATATGTGTGGATTTTGATAATAAAAAATTGGTTTATAAAACTCACACAAGACAAACATAGTATTTAGATATAAAATTATCATCATTATGCATGAAAATTATAAGCCTTATGTATGAGTTCATAAATATTTTAAAAAACTAATTAATTTTTTGTTATACCTTATAGTTATAATGAACTAGTTTCAACAATACTCTCTCAATTTATTTTTTATTTAACTTTATTGATTCTTATTCTTGAACGATTTGTGGAAAACTTGAAAATATTAGGAATAAGGTTCAAGTCAGCCTGCCGCTTAGTTTAATTAGAGAGGGAGAAAATGTTAAGTTACTTATCATTCTTTAATAGAATACATGAAATTCGAATATATTCTATCATATTTTAAGTTCAGTTGGTAATATGTATACGTGTACTATTTATTAATTTTTATTCAATAGTATATATATATATATATATATATATATATATATATATATATATATATATATATATTTTTTTTTTTTTTTTTTAATAATTTTTTTTATATTTAATTTTTCATTGAATTATTGTATAAATTTTGAATACGGGTGCTTAAAGAATTTGCCTTTTAAGTTTGCTCTACTTATTAATAATTTCGAATCCCACAATTTTATTGTCTTATTCAAGTTCCTTATTAAAAAAGAAAAGTATAGTTTTCTCTTTTATATATTTGTTAGAAGAATATAATCTATCACTGTATATTTTATTCCTTGAATATTATAAAAAAAAACTAAAAATTATGTGACACTTTGAAGACGAGATTCTAGTTGTATATGCAACACGTATACTCAAAACTTAATTAATTACGAAATATATTAACTCGTGACACGTTTCTATTTCCAGGAAAATTATTTTCACGCTATATAATTTTGTTTATTCTTTTGGTTTTAAGGTGTGAGTTTGATATATTACATATTCAAGTAGTATACGAATTATGAGTCCATGCAATTTGTACAAGTAATTAGAAATAGTAATACTTGTGTGAAACGATTACTTTGCGCTATAATTTCATTAAAATTATTCTTTGGTATGACAAATTATTACTCTTGTAAATATGAAATATTACTCTAAGTTAAATTTTGATATATGTTATTTTTTATATTTTTTTTAGATGAATAATCTTTTTTAGCCTAATATATTTCATCATAATTTTTTATGTAATAAAGAATAATTTCGATAAAATTAAAATACATAGTGATTGGGGTTCAGATGATAAAGAAGAACTTTATTTGAAATATTATAGAAGATTCTAATTAATATATTTAAGCAATTATATTGAAATCACATATTAAAAATTGCATCTCTATGAATAAGAAATCCATCCTACCAATTTGTACCTCCAACAAAGATGTCCTCAAATTTACATAAATACATGCAAGTAAACCAACTAAATCCAAGAAAATTACCACTATAAAAACAAAAAAAAATCAAAAAACAAAAAACGCATGTTAATTTGCGGGATGTATATGAGGTGATCATAAAATGTTATTCTTTAAAATGCTTAATGTTAGTTATTATTTAGAATATTTAGTGTTGCTTTTTCAAAGAGTTCATACAATATATAAGTAATATTACTCTTTCTATAAAAATGTAACCATCAATTATAAAAAGAAACAATGTGTAATATATAGTGCCATGATTTTATTTTTGAAAAAAAAATTTGGCAAAAGCTTGTGTGTGCCTGGGCACACGGGAGCACATTCCGTGTGCCTTTAGAATTTTGTGCTAAATTGTATACCTTTTAATATAAAGATGTATACCCTTTATTTTACAAGGCAAAAACTTGTGCGCGCCCAGGCGCACGGAAGCACACTCCGTGTGCCTTTATAATTTTGTGTTAAATTGTATACCTTTTAGTATAAAGATGTGTACCCTAATTTTTTGAAGAAAAATAAAAAATATAATGAAAAGTGTATACCTTTTAGAACAAAATGGTGTACCTTTATTAATTAAAGTATATACCCTTTAAAACAAAATAATATACCCTTATCTATAATATTAAATTCTAAAGGCGCACGGTGTGCGCCCGGGCGCATGCAAGCCTCACTAAAAAAATTACCCTACTTTTAAGGATTTTTATTAAAATGTCTAATAATTTGACAAAAATATCATTGACTCGATTATTGACTTGGTTAGAATATATGACTCGATTGTATATATTTTTATGACTAGATTGTACATATTTTGATTCGATTAAAGTTTTTAAATCGTATTACAAATTGAGTGAGTAATATTTATTTTGAGCTATCTTAAAAAAAAAATAAATCTAAAAGTATATATTGAAAAATTTCCAAATAAATAATAGTAACACTACAATGTTCTAAAACGTATACACAGTTGCATAAATACAACCGTCCAACTAAATATTTGCCTAAAAAGAAAGTGGAACAAAATAGGATTACTCTCTTGCGAAATTGCTTCAATCAATATTCTAATGGAATATCTAAAATCGACTTGCATTAATGGTCAATAAGTAAATACAATAAATTAATAATTCAATTATATATACATACACATCAATGATCAAAATATATAGAATTATAGTAATTCCTAGAAATCTAACTGTGGGTCAACCTTCAAATTCCAAAGAAACAATTAAAAATCCCTTAGAACATACTTCATACTTCATTGGTACATGGATGCACGTCTTCTAGTAGGAAGTGACAATTGGGACAAGAAATTTGTGTAGCCAACTAGAAAAGAATTCCAATAATCAAACTTGTAATAAATGTGGTGGTTGTTTGTTACAATATCATAATCTTTGATTTATTTTGTCAACACCCAATTATGGAATAACTGGCACTGCAAGTTGGAGTTTATTCCACAATATCTTTTGTAATATTAATAAAGATATTTCAATTACTTTAGACATGCAAATATTATAGATGAATGCTCAACTCAAAAGACTAACAGTTTTCTTATTATTATACTCCTACCCCTCGTTGAAACGTGGGCGTTTTTAATGTGTAGTTAGTGAGGTCGGAGAAACAATATTTTAATGTAAAGTGGGTAGGTGTATTAGTATGACATGTGGACCCATGAAGAGAGAAATAATTAATATGTGTGGATTCCCTTTACCAAAAAGAGAAATGCACACTTTGTATTGAGATGGACGAAAAATGAATAACGCTTTCAATTGAAAAGAGGGAGTATCTGATTATGGGACAGAGGGAGTATCTGATAATGATAGTCCCTATTACATCCCACATTAATGGTTATATATTATCATTTTGAGCGTCTCATTCCAATGATTATGTTTTGTATGTTTTAAGTAGATGAGACATACACAAAATTATTAATATATTTCTAATGGGGCACACATAATTAATATTAATATAGTTGTCCATTAAAATATTATATCTAATTTCAACCCATTACACCTTAAAATAATATATTCCTTAAAATAATAATATCTTTTTTTTCATTCCTCATCTAGCACAAAAAAAAAAAAACTAAAAAATTACTATTTTTGTGTCATTTTGGTGTATCATCTTATTATGTTATAATAATCATATGATCGTCACGTAATATACGAAAGCAATCCAACCATTTTACGAAGGCTTGATACTTTTGTTTTTAGAATATAATTTTTCTTCTCTACTAGTGTAATTTATCCGCACATAAATCAAAATGTCACAAGGAATCAATTCAATTATTTTAAACTTACATGATTAGTATTTGTTTAGTTGGTACTTGGTAAGTTGGTAGGAAACAATTATTACGGAAAATATGGATTATTATGTTGTTAATATTAATTATTAAAAAAAATTAACGAGTGGATTTATAACTATTTATTTTATATTTAAGTTGAATATTTAATAATTGAAATTTTTTGGTCGGAACGTATATATGATAATTATCAATTCAAGACTTGAATTATTATTATTTTTTTTTATCGATTCCGGACCTGATTTTTATCTAAAATTATCACTCCAAGATTAAGACACTAATATCGTTTAGAAATTGATTAGCATAAAGGATGATGAACAGCATGAAGCTCAACGACACCCTAACCCTATTTCTCAACAGTATATTGCCACCTCCAAGAAAAAGTAGACGAATAAACTATAGGAGATTGACATTTGCAGAGTAGTGTGTGATAGAATTGAACGATGCATTTGTTAGAGTTAATTCTTATTTTATTTATTAATTACTATTTATTAGTGGCAGCATAACTCCAATGGCAGATTCTCTTTTGATTGTTTTAGATTTGTCCACTCTAAACTTCTCATATCTTCATCTATTTTGTCCTTAAACTCAGGAGCATTTCTTCATGTCTCCTAATGTAGAATCATTTGTTTCCTTTCTCCCTTAAAATTTACTCCCTCCATCTCGCGTTAACGTTGGCATTTGCTTTTTGCACGGAGATTAAGAGATATAATATTTTAATGTGTACGTGAGGTAGGTGAGAGAAATAATATTTAATGTAAAGTGGGTAGTTGCATTAGTGTTTTGTGTGGACCATACATAGAATAATTAATTGTTTTGTGTGGGACCAACATGATAAAAAAAGAAATGAAAACCTTAACTTGGCAACCAAAAATGGAAAACGTAAACCTTAACGCGGGATAGTGTTTTGTGTGGACCATACATGGAATAATTAATTGTTCAACCAAAAATGAAAAACGTAAACCTTAACGCGGGACAGAGGGAGTATGCTTTAAATTTGTTCACTTTAAACTTCTCATATCTTTATATGTTTTGCCCTTAGACTCAGGAGCATTTCATCATGTCTCTTAATGTAGAATAATTTGTTTCCCTTTCTCCCTTAAAATCTATAGACTATATATCTATTACTACTGCTGATGGTATCCCTCTACAGCTAGCAAGGGTTGGTTCAGTTAATTCCATACATGTCTACTCAATATTTATCATATTCCTCAACTTTCTTTAAAAATCTTGTTTCAGTTGGTCAGTTATGTCATTTTGAATATTCTGTGACATTTTCCTTTGATTTTTGTCATGTGCTAGATTCTTAATCTCAAAGGGTGATTAGAAAGGTCATAAGCACAGTGGATTGTATGTGACGAATGAACTTCGAGTACCAAATTTTTACCTATTATCTTCCTTTCGTTTGAGTCCATCTTCTAACCATTATCTTCATTAAAATACTTAGCCTCTAATTGGTTTCTTGGGAATTTGAAAAGTTACATTTCCAAGCTAGTATATAATTGCATTAAATCATTGCATTCTGAATGCGCTTTTGATTAGAAGTTTGATTCTTAATTTGTACCTCAGTGGTAACATTTTTACCATTTGTACCTATTAACCACAATGGAATTGTTACTCATGGAACAATTTTTACCAATTTACCTCCATATGCGTATAAATTCATCCCACTTAGCAAAAAAGTACAGGAGGTGCCCTATGTGCATAAAAAACTAATCCAAATTATAAATTAAAGTACATGGTAAGCGTAAACAGAATTGCAGTATATTGCAAGCAAATGGACACAGAATCAAAGCAAAGTTGGTGTTTAAAGAAGAAAGGAACTACATTTACTCCAGAAACTCTCCTCTACTAAGAACTGTGATACTCTAAACAGAATAACTTGTGAATGTGGATTTGGTAAACTAAGAATTTCGACGACTTGACGAACAGGATAATGAGGATATTAAATGACATCATAAAGGTTGATTTATTTTATAATTATCAAATCCATAGGACAAAATCTACTGTTCAAATGCAAGAATGCTACCTCAAAGACTCTAACTGCACTTTTGGCAGTGTCTACATATGATCGAAAAGCAAAAGCACGTTAGTAAGAAACATCTGCTCGATCGGGTACAATGGAAAGCATTTTCAAAATGAAGAAGATACATGTAGCACAAAAACAAAGAACTTCTCAACCCAGATGTCCTAATGATATCATCTGCTAACATCAAATTCAGAAAATAAGAATAGGATTACAACCTCCTAAGGGGTTATTCCTCTCTCAGCCATTTGAATACACATAAACCTTCCATCAACTGTTGAAGTAAGCACCAAAAGAAAAGAACAGATTTTACCAAATCAAACAACAGGTTCTACTTCTCTTGAAAGATTAATACGAGATCAATGCAAGAGGTCACCATTACGTAACAAGGTTGACTGAAACGCAGTTCAATCTTCGGTCTCCTCTTCCTCGAGGGACCAAACCTTAAACTCCTGCCAAATTCAACTCAAGCTAATGAGCCATGAATCTTAACTTCCCTACAAAAACTTTTCTTTTTTCTATTATCCATCCACAAACACACAACAAAAGAATTTAAACCCATGAACTAATGTATCAACAAACATAATAACTTCTCAACAGAGAATACCAAAAGCATCACTTCACCAACAAACATAATCACACTCTGATGGATATAATGATAAGCATAGCCAGAAAAAAGATGCATTAGCTCAGAAAATCTCTTTCGCATACCACAATAAACTCATCATTCGATATGAAGATTGAACACTAATATCATCATCTCAACAGAAATGCACTTTATTAGCCAACCATTTCACAGCTTCATGATCATACACCTAACATAATCTGATGCTTGTAATAGCTATAGTATGGTTAAAATTCAATCAAAAATCAACATGAACATGGGGGTTTAAATGTATAAGGCTGTGGAAGTGACAACGGACCTCTCCTCGATTCGTTATCATCCAATAGCCTCTGAACCCTCTTCTTTGCACAATACTGCCGATCAAAATGCTTCACCTACACACCAAAAACACCACGAATTCAAGAACACATCCATTTAAATTTCGACAATTAGCACAACAAATGCACAAATAGTCTTCAGGTTATAGATAATTTCCCAAGTGGGTCTGCAATTCTTCACATATTCCACCCTATTTTTCTTGCAATCAACTGGGTAAAGAAGCCCTACCGACGCAATTTCTGTGGGTTTCTTGTTTGATTCTTTCTCCAAGCAAGCATAGAACGTGTCCCGAGCCTTCCATCCGTTATAGATTCATCTTTTCGTTAGTTCTCTTAACATATTATCGATCGAAGAAGATTTAAAAAAAAAAATTAAAAAATCACACATTCACACAGAAAACAGAACGAAAATTCAAACAAATCATAGTGAGATAGTGGCTAAAATTACCTTGTAGCAAGCTAATCTTGCTTCTGAGAGAACATCTTTGCGAACAGTATCAGACACCTGAGAGGCATAAGCTTCCAACGCCATTTCTCTTTCTTTCTCTAAATCAAAAATATTTGCTCATCGATCTAATCTTCCGTTTTCTTGAACGAGAAGACTGCGAGTATGAAACAGAATTACTGTACCTATAATTGGGCTGATAGGGATATGGGCCTAAAGAAAAAATTGGGCTTAATAAAATATGTTGTAGCCCAGATTCTTGGGCTCCCTAATCTAATCTTCTGTTTTCTTGCACTAAAAGAAGGATGATACAGAATACCCGGACTTTGGCCCAAAATGTAATAATTGGTCTGTTAATTACATTGGCCCAAAAAGAAAATTTAGGCTGCATAAAATGCCATAGCCAGATTATTGAGTGAGAAGACTAAAATGAATAACCAGGCCAATATTGGGCTGTTAATTAAATTGGCCCAAACAATAAATTTGAGCTGAATAAAATTTGTCATAGCCCAGATTTATGGGCTCACCGATCTAATCTTCTATTTTAATGAATGAGAATATTATTGGACTGTTAATTGCATTGGCCCAAAGCCTGAATAAAATGTCATAGGCAAAAGCTCCTGCGCCCCCGGGGACACGGAGGGATACTCCGTGTCCCCATGTGAACACAACTCTCCCCCTCCAATTCTATTTAAATCTATGTATTGCTAGGGGCTTAAATTGCAAAGGGGCATGAAAATTGCAAAGGCACACGGAATGTACTCCGTGCGCCCGGGTGCACAGGAGCCTCACTCAATGTCATAGCCCATATTTTTGGGCTCATCGATCAAATTTTCTATTTTATTGAGCGAAAAAGAGTATGAGACCGTATCCCTGGGTATATTATTGGGCTGTTATTTACATTGGCCCAAATAAATAAATTTAGGCACAATAAGATTGTCAAACCCAGATTATTGGGCTCGCCGATCTAATCTGCTGTTTTATAGAATGAAAAGAACGAATATAAAAGAGTATACCCGAAAATATCATTGAGCTTTAATTACATTGGCCCAATGAATGGGCTGAATAAATTTTGGGTTGGGCCGAATAAAATTTGCCACAGCCCATATTATTGGGCTCCCGATCTTAAATCATTTGTTTTCTTGAACATACTTGGGAGTATTCTTGGGCTGTTAATTACATTTGCCCATAAGTTGGGCTGGATAAAAGTTGGGTTGGGCCGAATAAAATTTGTTATAGCCCATTCTATTGGGCTCTAATATTCTATTTCCCTGAATGAGAAGGCAGCAGGAATGGAAACAGGGTCGCATTTACATTTCGATCATAAGTTTGAGTTCTATTAATTATTATTTTATTTGGACTTATCAAACTTTAATTTATTTTTACACAGAAAGATAATTTGATTATAATTTAAGTTATATACAATTCAAGAATATATCCTATCAAACCAATTATGAGGTTCGGACAAATAAAATTAACCAAATGAAATACTCATCAATTACAAGAGTACCAACAACAACAACTACCAAACTAAAAGAACAGCTGACTGTTTGCATGTAAGAATGTACTATTATTGACTTATATTACTATTATAGTACTTATATTATTAATATTTTAATTTAAAATGGCTACAGTGGGCAAAAAATGTCTTGGAAGAGGGTTATTTACCGTAATTAATTAGGTTTTTTTTGTGCTTGGCTAGTCTAGGTTGGGCAAATTCATTTACAAATTACTACTAATGTTTGTACTAAGTGGTGTACTTCACCCCAGCCCCATTTGTATCATGTTAAGGCCTTGTTTGGTACATATGGTTACATAACTCTCACACGAGTTATGGGAAACTGTGACAATGAGTGATCAGCCAATCAATTCAAATCCCAAATACAATAAGGAAAGTCTTTGGGTGAAATTGTTTAGAATATTTTACCCTTTTTAAATTAGTTATCACTTTTGTTATATTATTTTCGTCTCAAATTCAACTTCACGTTTACTGTAAATACGAAGTTTAAAAAAAATCATTTTTTGACTTGCTTTTGGGATAGTATGGTATTTTTGGGTAATAAATAAATGATAAAGTATGTTGGGTGTATTAAAAAGGTGATGAAAAATTTGAAATTAAAGTATGTTAGATGGATATTAGTTAGTTGCTTTTTCCTTTTATGGAAGTGTGAAGTTGAATTTAGGACGAACCAAAACGGAAAATGTGAAGTTGAAGTTGGGACAGAGGGAGTAATATACTCCCTCCGTTCCATAATACTTTTCACGTTTATTGTTTCACGTTGTTTAAAAAAAGTTACACTTTTGATCAACTTTTTTTACTTTGGAGGGTATTGTAGTATTTTTAGGTAATTAAAAAGTATAAAGTAGTGATATGTATGTGAAAAATGAGTAACAAATTTGAAATTAAAATAGCTTTTGAGATTGTTAGATAAAGTGATGTTTCATTTTTAGGGTGTGAAAGATTTTGTGTGACAAACAAATGAGAAAATTGTGAAATGTTTTATGGAATAGAGGGAGTATCATTTTCATTTATATTATGAATTATTTATAAAACATCAGTATCACTTTTTGTTAATTGAATAATACTTTTATTATAAAATTAATATTATTTATTTATCTCACGTAACCATGATTTCACATAGGTATTGGTAATGACCAACACTTGTTGCATAGTTTTGCCTCATCTGAACTGTTTATAATTTTAAATGAAGTAACCATAAAATTTTTAGAATGAAATTAAATAAGTCATAACAAAAATGTAAAATAGTAATGAATAAATTTAAAATTAAATATAAAATCCTATGAATATGGGAGAAATAATATCACAATACTAACAATATTATATGGCTAATTATCACCATTAGAAACTTATACATATATGAATAAAACCATATACACTAATAAATAAAATTTATATATTTTATTAACAATTTTCTGTAAATATTATTAATGAAAAATTATATATAAAAAAAATTATATATACAATTATTAAAAAGTATATATACACTATTAAATAAAAAATTATAAATGTATGGATGCAAGTGTGTACTCAGATACTAAATATCAATCAATATTATATAAGTTCCGTCTCCATTCCAAAATGATAAAATAAGCTTACTTATTTATTTATTTTTGTTGTTGGTAGTATGATTTTACTATATTTTTTATTTTTCTCTTAAAAGAAAGATTTTATGTTAAATACTAATGTTGAATATAAGCAAAAGGTTGTTCACAAAATGAGTTAGGAATAAGGAGCGACAATATACTTAATTTTTTTTAAAAAAAAAAACTTCAACACTAATATTCATCCTGAAATGAATAAAAAAGCAAAACCAACATATTATTCTTAGCTAAAAATGATTCTCAAAACTCGTTTTTAAGTTTTAAAGTAATTTACAACTACGCCAACAAATTATAGTCAGTGACCTATCTTTCTTTCATGTATTATTTATTTATTTTTTTTCCAATACTATATTATAGTGACACATACTCTCCGTCCCCGTTAGAGAGAGTCTTTTTTCCATTTTTGTCGTTCCACCCAAAGGGTCCTTTTTCATTTTTTACACACACGGGACCCACACACCCTCTAATACAATTAAAATATGAGGCTCACACTCCCACTAATACAACTATCCACTATACATTAAATAATAATACCCCTTAATCTACGTGCAAAAAAGCAAAAGAGCCTCTTTTGACGGGACGAAGGGAGTATAAAAATGTCATTTTATATAATTAAATTTTATAGAAAAAATTCCATTATAATAATAATAATTATTATTATTATTATTATTATTATTATTATTATTATCATCATAATCGAAAAAAAAAAACAGAATATTATTATTATTATTATTATTATTATTATCATCGAAAAAAAAAAACCCAAGTGAGTATCGCTATTCAAATTATCAAATCTAACTCTCTTTAGTGCAACCATCTTTCCCGTTATGCCATCTTTAGCTTTATACACATTACTATTAAGTGCCTTGTCAAATCTAATTATAAACACCACCACCAAAACCAAGAAAACATTAATAGAGAATCAACAAACATGCTAAAGACAATTTAGTATCTTATCAATTTTCTCCCATGAATCAGCCGCTCTAGAAGGCGTTCATCCGTTATCGCCCATCCGGCCACAGCAGAGAGCCAAGAAGGCCATCCAGCAGCAACTTCTTTAAACACTATTTATCCTTGTTTGCAACCAAGTGTGCACAATTTTTCATGCGATATATACTATAAAAATGAAAAAATGTATCATTTTTCTAAAAAATTTATATTGAATTTTATTTTATAAATTAAAATATTTACAATTTAAATTAAAATTGCATAAATATCTCTTGTAAAAGAAAAAGTGAAATTCTAGATAAACTTAACTATGCGTAAAGGTTTGAATTGAGGAATCAGACAATGAACTGAAATGATAAGATACCTATTTCAATTTTTGACGAAATTATTTGATGAGAGTTTGTGGAAGTTTATCAATTTGAGCCTATAAAATTTCTTCGTGTTAATAGCATGTTCATTGGTTGATAGAATTTTCACGAAAAAAAGTCAAATCAAAGAAATATCAATTGATTGAAGCTTTTATCAGTTCCTATCTCCCATTAATTCTCCAATTAATTTTAAAATTTGAATAAAAACATATGAATATATTATTATAATTTATAGTTTCCAAAATGTTGATACAGTTCAAATATCATTATTTTATATAAATATTATATATATGGATTTACATATTTAAAAATATGGGTAATAAAAAAAAATATATATATATTTAAAAAATATGGGGTAATAATAGAAAAATTGTTAAAAATTTATAAAGAAATAGAAATTAATTTTAAAACTAGTAAAAAATAATGTCAGCCCAAATACTATACTACATTACCCAATAAAATTTTTAAAATTATAAAATGATAATTAAGAAAATATTTTTTTGTAAAATGAGAAAATGAGAATCCAAAGTAAATTTATTCTCAAAATTGTGTAATAAGAATAATTTATAAATGATGTAAAATTCATTAATAAAATTTATTTCAAATCACAGTTTATTGTAGGATATTTTACTGATATTTATACATTTATTTATATAAATTTTATATTTTAAAAATTTCAACTATTATAAACAAAAGTTCAAATTCGTGGATATCTAAAAATTAGTTTCTTCCATTCAATAATAATGTTTTTTGAATTTATAGGTTTTTTACTATTATTTTAAATTTTGAACGTAATTAATAGAACGACGTCGTGTGAATTAATTTTAAACTTTCGTCTAATGGATTAGCTCCAAAAGTTTATGGTCCTTTAATCAAAAGTCTTAATCATGAAAAACTTCCGGAAATGACACTCAACCACTAATCCACCCCCAAAATCCAACGCTCTGAATTTCTCCACATGGATCCCCCAAACTCCATCGAACGACAACGCACGTATTCAAAAAGTCTCATCTCGATATTTGTTATCTAGAAGAATCCCGACAACCTGTCGATTGCTTTTTGGTACGTTGGAATTAATGGAGCAAAACTTGTGGTGAGGATGAGATTCCACAGACCCATCATGCCAATTTTCATACGGTACTGTAGTGGAAGCTTTACAAACACATGAATTGCATAAGTATTCGATGTGTTGCATGAATAAAAAGTCATCTAGCAGCAATACAACTGTTAATATTACTTGTGGATAGATGATTTGGGGGGCTTGTATCGAAAATTACAAGCCAAAGAGCAGCGCTTCGTCAACAAAACCCTAAATTGTTTGATGATTTTTTTATTTTATCTTTTTTCGTTACAGATCTGAGATTTATTTAAAAAATTTTGGGTTTTGAGTGTATAGAGAGAGGGAGAGTGAGATTTAAGACTTGACAGAAGAGAGTGAGCATACGCAGGCAATTGTATAGAGAGTATACAAGTGTGGATGCGTGTGCTCACTTCTTTTCTGTCAGCTTCTCTCTCTACCCCTCTTTCTGTTTTTTTTTTTATTTAATTTTTTCCAATATTATTATATTATTTTTGGTCAGATTATTGCTCGACCCACTTAGAAATAAAAATTCACCATCTCTCACCGCATGCTATTTTTTTTTCTATTTAACTCTCTACTTATTTTTGCAGGTGGATTTTATGTGAATGTTCTCTTTGTTTGTTTTTTTATCTTTTCTATAGCTATAAACACTAAATAATTGGAGTATGATTGGACTGGATTACTGATCGTGGTGAAGCTAGAAGATGTAGTGGATTGGTTAACCAGGTGAATAAAATTCTTATTCAATTTATTTATTCATGCTAGGAGTATGAGCAAAATATTTGTTGATATTATTGGCTACTTTTATTTTCATCAATTTGGGTATTATATTTCTTTGGTGAAATGATAACTTTATGTGGTGTTTTTTTGGGTTGAATGATATTATTAGCAGTTGGTTTGTGGTATCTAATTACTTAGATTTTTTATTTTATTTTTTGGTAAGTTAAAGTTTTTTTAGTTTTGATTTAGGTATGTATTGATTTTTGCTTTTAAATCTCTTTGAATAAACCTGATTTAATCATGTATTTTTTTCGGTGTTAAAGCTTTTTTCAATTCAATTTTGATTTATGTATTGATTTTCCATTTTCATTTTTTGAAAAAACCTGATTCAATTGGTTATATTTTATGTGATTAATTAATTATTATTATTATTATTATTATTATTTTTTATTTATTTTTTTTTATCAATTCTTGAATTTTGATATGGTAACAGGTAAGCCTAATTAAAGATATTGTTGCCTTTAATTTGCAGATACCTGTAAAAATAAAATATATTGTGAAAAAATTTATAGAAAGAAAGTTAACATAAATTTAAATAAATTATTATTACTAAATTTAATTAATACATAAGTGTAATTTAAAATTAATATTCATAGTTAATCATTTACAAATAAAATACAAAATATAAAAATTCGTGCGACTATTTTTATAGAACAACTATTATTATAATGTTGTCTTGCCCAAATGTTGGAACATTATAAATAATATTTGAAAAAGTAATAAAAATGATAACTAAAATTTTAATTTTATAAAATGAAAATAATATAACAAAAGAAAATGCAATTCCTGACATCGAATTTTAAATTGTAATAAAGCTATAATGTAAATATTATATAAAAATATATCTTTATTCACCTATAATTGTTGTTCTATCCCATATTCATATTAATAATATTTTCTGAAAATATAAATGATATGAAGACAAATTATTACTGAGTAAGTGACACTGTCAAAGGGTCATAGCATATGAAAAATGGTACTCCTGTTCCTAATTTATATTTAGGATTAGCTAATTCTTTCCATGTTTTAGTTGAGTTTCGTAAAATCTATTTTTCACCTGCATCACATTTTTCTCTCTCACACACATCACCCTTACTCTTACATATTAATTTGACATAAAGTTAAAATTTACCTAATTTAAATTTCTCAAACAAACATAAATTAACACTATTTGTTGAAATTACTAAATTCACTTATAATCCTAAATCTAACTTTCTTATTCCTATTCACACCAAAATCAAAACATCACTGAATGTCTTGATTTTTTTTTCCCTTTAGGATTATACATGCTTTCTTACAATCCTTAAACAATGATTTTTTTGTGCTTGAATTTTTTATTTTTATTTTAATTATTATTAAGCTTATCCATGTGCTCTTATATTGAAAATTATTACCTTTTAAATGAAAAATTATATTCTTTTAAAAAGGGGATTACATTTTTTTAAGTCATGATTTTTGAAGAGTAACAGCTAGCCATTTGAAAGGGTACAAATTTTTGAAATGGGGGTATAATAATTTAATCAAGGAAATCTTAGTTCAGCATTATACCAATTTTAAAATGGTTGAGGAATTTTGATTCAGGGAATAAACATGACTCCATTTCCATTATTCCCACCTGATATCCCTAACTAAACACCCCTTAATAATCATTATTTACGATTATGCCTTGCTTCTATTATTTGGGATGGATGGATTGTAGGGGAACTGTTTTCTTCTACAGCCTTGATAACTCCTTGCATTTTTGCTGAACTAACTTCAATATGCCTTGATTAATTATCATGGCATCTAATCAAAATGATCATTTAATAGCAGATTGTAGTATTTTGTCTTCAAGATTGATTTGTTGTATAGTAAGGCCACATTTGATTGCCTGCACAAGAATAAGTTTAGGTGAATGTTAGTGGATTGGTTTTAGTCAGTATATGTATATATGAATTATGATGTATAAAGAAATAGTATTAATCATTCATAGAAATTAAAAGGTTGTTGGAAAGAAAAGAAACAAAAGTAAAGGGATCAGAGGAGAGTGCAATATTTAGTACATCTGCGGTAAATAAAGGCAAACTCTTTCCTTAACAACAATGGGGTTTTTTATACTCTCTCGTCCATCCGCAAGTATGTCATTTGTTTTTTGCACATAGATTAAAAAATATTATTATTTGATATGTAGTAGGTAGTTACTTAGGTGTATGGGTCCATATTTTAGTTGTATTAGTGATGTGTGTGGGTCTCATATGTCTAAAAAGGGAAATGAGATCCTTTGGGGTAGACGCCTAAAACAGCAAAATGGAACCCTTATTAGCGGACAGGGGAGTAAATGTTTCTACTCCTTTTTAATCACATTTAGTATTATAAGACAGTAAATGCATCAAAAGACTTTAAAACTATATAACTAACTGAACAATGGATTATAGACAATGAATCAACATGACTGTCCATTTATAATCGTTTAAGGTGTGTAAACTTGTAAGTTATATTGGTCAAGACAATGGGATCTTACATGCTGTCAGCAGGTAATTTCATTGAGAAGTTCCCTATTCTATTTTTGGTTACGACATCCCACATTTATTCCGTACATGGAAGGGCTTGTAAATAGGGTCGACCCTTTACCTTTAACCATAGTTTTGGATAAATTAAGTCAGGTTCTCTAGTTTATATGATTAATTTGAAGGAGATGGATTGTTACTACATCACACATGATTAATTCCGCTCGTTGAAGGGCGTATAAGTGAGGTCCAATCCTTCACTTTTGACCATACTTCTGTAAGATAGAGCTCCATTTTTGTAGGGTTTTAGGGAAACACTCATGAATCCAGCTGATATTATAACCAAAAAGTATTGGATCCAATTTAGATGCTGATTGTTATCATTATACTTGTATCTTTTTTTTTTCTTAGTGTTCTTATTGATATTTCTCTTCTAGGAATGATGGTGAAAGAAAGATGTATAGGGTTTAATGAGTTTAGTGCAAATGCATGGTAATGCTAATATTTTTGTCCACTTTAGTCCTTTTCATTAATGAGATATCAATCTTTTTTTTCACTTTTTACCCATAGAAACTTATTCCGTGTGACGGTCTCACACAAGTGTTTACCTTGAAAGATAGCGTAAAATAATGTCATTTAGGGGATGTTTTGTTGGTGGGTTCAAAATAAGAGGATGGGAATGGAATGATATAGACTAGTTTGGATCAAATGAATGATTCCATGAATAATGAGTTAATTCCCAACTTTTTGAAACCCTCATTCCACTCATTTTGGGAAGGAATAAAAGTCATTCCACATAACTCTCATAGCCATTCCAATTCCAAGATTGTATTACAATAGAGAGGTAATGATCTTTCCACTTGCTGCATAATCATGGTCACTGATACAAGGTAGATATTGGAAGAAGCTACCGAGCTAGGAGCCTAATAAACTTTAGGAAGAGAGAAATGGAGTACTTTGTTTGAGGAAAGAAGCAATGTTCTCCAAGGATTTTTTTTTTTTTTTTTTTTAGAGTTTGAGGAAAGAACATGATGAAACAAATTCTTTATTTGACATAATGACAATTATACACATTTATTTAATTAGAATAGAGTAGTTTCTTAATCCTTTAATTGGGCATGCATGCATGCTCAGCCTTTTGGTTCTCTTTGTGACAAAATGTTGAAAACAAGAAAAATTTCGGATTTTACAAATTGAAACCAGAACTGTAGCTCTGTAAAATGGACCTGTTGCTTAAATGGAAGTTATATTAAGAAGTAAAATAAGAGAAAAGTAAAAAGGGATAAGGAAAAAGCAAGTTGGCCTTGTTAAAACTTGGGATAATTTCAGATTTAGTCCCGTAAGAATTACTCAATGCCAAAAAGGTCCCAAAACTGACAGATTTAGTCCCATAGGAAATTTTCATCAAAATCTGTTAATAGTTGACAAAATATTCTGAACTATTAACAAGACCAAAATGAACTATGTCTATTTTGAAAACATAAAATAATATAAATCTGGTAGTTTATAATAATAAAGTTATTTGGGATGAAAATTTTCGTAAATTATGATTATAATATTCTTATGGGATCAAAATCGCTAGCTATGGGACCAGTGCATTCCTAAACTGAAGGAATTCTTATGGGACCAAATGTGATATTTTCCCGATAAAACTTAGAACCAACCCTAAGTAAAACCATATGATTAAACCTTAAGATGGAAAAACTCGTAAGTATGACCACTTCCGACTTTGATCATTTTTCTTTTGCATTTTTGGTTTTGATCTTTTTCTGTCCAATTTTTGTCATTTTTTTGTAAAATTTTGGTTATTTTTTGTTAATTTCTAGTCCAATTTTTCAAATAAAAAAATGACTGAATTTGATAAATTAGATAGATTTAAAAGGATTACAATTGGACACCAAGGACTAAAATTGGACAAATTAAAATGACTAAAATGAGACAAAAAAATGATCAAATTTGAGAATTCAAACAAAACAAAAAAAAATATTAAAGTTGGAATCGAACATACTTTCAGGATTAAATGTGATATTTTTTTTTAAAAAAAACACGTGTTGCTATATTAGGAGAGAAAATATCAATTTTGATCCTCTAGGATATGTCAAATCCAACTTTAGTCCTCAAGTTTGGTAATTTCTCAAAAGTGGTCATCCGATGTCCGCTTTTTGTCCTTTTGGTCCACTTTTGATTCTTTTTGTCCACTTTTGGTCCTCTAGGATAGGCCAAATAAGGACTAAAAATGAACAAAAAGGACCAAAAGTGGACAAAAAATATTTTAAGCGGACACTGGAGGACCACTTTTGAAAATTTACAACACCTTAGGACTAAAAGTGGATTTTGCATATCCTAGAGGACCAAAATTGATATTAACCCTATATTAGGAAGTATCTTTGAGAGAAGACAGTTTGTATTTTCTTTCAATCTTCCGACTCTTTCCTATTTTATATCTAATTATGTTTCAATAGAAAGGTTTTCCAGTATCATTTTTTTTTTAAGTCAAGTTTTCTAGTACCATGTTAATTTACATTTTACTTATCTAAGTTCCTAGTAAGTTTATCATATTTTTAATATTTTAATAGATGAACCTGAATATTTGTGAATAAACAAAGTCCAAACCAACTTGATGATGATAAGCCATAAGCAAAGGCTGCTGAGAATTACACCCTCAGTGTCATACTTTTTGAAAGACTTGCTTCCATCATGTATGTATTGAGTTTTGAAGACTTGCTTAAATTTGTTGACTTTGTCTCATTCTAGGACATAGACATTATGTTCCCTAAATTAACTTGGTTTAGAAAGAATTTATTTATACTTTACTTTATCTTGAAATAATGGTTTGTTTAGAGAATATGTTGGGCTAGAAAATTAAGGTCATTGTACTTTGGTAAACTGATTCTATTTTGAATCTAAATGCATTTGCTGAAACATTATTTGGATGGAAAATGTGAAGTTTGGGAGGATTCAATTCCTGTCAAAGATAACTCAGACTTCTACTGCAATTGATGTGACTGCACAATACATAATACATTGAATGTAGTGATTAAATAAAGCATAAAAACAATTAGTTAATATCTTATCAAATAGTAACAAAATTTCTGAGTTTTAATATAAACCGTCTCATAGCTTTTTACTTCATCCGAAAAGGTCCCAAAATAGTTAGCACATTCATTTTACGTCCATACCTTTCAGTTTTGCTCCGATTTCATCTCAAAACAATAATTTTCACCAATTTATCCCATAATTTTTGTAAAAACACTGATTTAATCACATGGAATTAGAAAATTTTTACATTTTAAAGTAAAAATGACAATTTTTGTGAGAATTTAAAAGCTATGGAACTATTTCGAATAAATAAGTTTCTTGGGACTATTTTGAATGAAGTTAATTTGTATGAGACGGTTTTGATTTTAAACTCTAAATTTCTGAAGAACTGAAGCCTAAGTATGTCTGTCATTCTAAAATAACAAAAGCAACAACTTTTTTCTTGGTTATGACTATTGACAAATTTTCCCTTTATGATAGCTAATATCTTATCAAATGCTAAATTTCTGAAAAATTGAAGCCTTAGCATGACTTATACATGGAAATAGGTGAAGAATTTCCTTAACTTTTATTTTATCTAAATAACCTTAAACTTAATCATAGTTGTTAGAGGCGCGCCTACTAGGAGGCCCTGAGATTGACGTATCTTTTGTAGAGTGGCCGACGCTAAAATGGAGGCAAGTGCCTGTGTGCGCCTCGAACATGCCCTTTATACACCCAGCCAGCTGCCTTTCCAGTATGGTTTATTGTGTATTTAAGATAAAGAAGAAAATGCTTTTCTTATCTAAAGAAAAAAAAGAAGAAATGTTTTAAATACAACCCTCATTTAACCTCTTTTACCTGGTGCATGGTTTCCACTGTTTTCATAAACTTGTGTGGAAAGAAGTTTGTATCTTTATTTTTCAACAAAGGGTATTATATGATCATGATGAGGATGATTAAAATTAGTTTGATACAGATGATTATTGATTAGGGGTTAGTTTGATAAGGATGATTATGGATTAGTACTCCTTTTGTCCGAATATATACATTTCACCCTTACCAGTTACTATACCATGTTGTTTAAGAAAAGATTTTCTCGACCAATTTTATTGGTTTTGTGAAGATAGTTTAGTCTTTTTAAAGTAGTAAATAAAGGGCGAAGATAGTTTAATCTTTTTAAAGTAGTAAATAAAGGGTAAATTAAGTTATGTGTGAAAAGTATAATGGAACAAATACATGAAGCAATATGAAATGTGACAGAGAGAGTATTATATTTTAAAGATGTTCTTTTTAAAGAAAAAGAAGAAACTTTTTTATTACAGACAATATCTTCTATGTAGATCAGTTTAATTAATTTCTACTAATCTCACTTCTATGAAGAGTTTCTATTAGTCCTGTGAACATGAGAGAAAATAAGTTTGTGTCTTTGTTCTTCCACAAAAGGTATTAGTTGATCATGATGATGATTTGATCAAAATTATTACTGATTAGTGATTAATTTGCTACTTAATTAGCTAGCCATATTACTTGACCTACTTTATCATAAGGTTGAGAGTTTAAAATATAAAACACCGATTCCATGGATTTAGAAAAAAATTGGACATTTTTAAGTAAAAATGATCATTATTGTGAGAATTTAAAAGCTATGGAAATATTTCAAAGAAATTAAGTTTCTTCAGACTATTTTTAATAAAGGAAAATTTGTATGCGACCATTTTGATTTTAAACTCTTAAATTGAAGAGTTAAAAGTTGTTTTTTCTTGTTTCTTTACCAACTTTAGGTTTCAGTATTTCTTTGAATCTGTTGTACTTGAATTTTTAATGTTCTCTTTGAGTTATTGTGAAATACTACGTGATACATTTTTTAGTACTTTATTTTATTAGGTAATTTGTCTGCGAAATATGTCAAATTTAAGTGTAAGATTTGTATATAATTTTATGTTGTCAATGTGGAAGAGGCACCCATGGCACAACACTACCCTGGATGCTAGAAGACCCCCTTCATCTTTAGAATCTAAGTATATAATGTGTATAAAAAGCTGAAATTTATATATATATATATATATATATATATATATGATCATTGAATATGTCCCCTGACCTTCTTCATATAGATGGCAATTTGTTGGGTAATCCATTGAGTCATATGACCTACCTAATAGAGCAAAGTTTATAGGACAATCCAACACAATATTAACCTTCAAAGATGCTATGTAATTCTTTGATGAGTCTTTGTAGAGTCAAGTTTTTTAGGACAATCCAAGACAAACTTACTCAATTAAAATTTAGCTAGAGTATATCTTTAGACTACTAATAGCTACATATATATTTACAATAAATGCATATCTTCTTAATTATGGAAATATATAGTTATGAAATGGAGTATTTGGGTTAAATTGAGTTAATATTACTCAATGAACCTTAAAAATTATCTAAAATAAAGGAGTTTGTACATTGATTTCAATTATATGGAAAATAAGGGGCATATGGAATGAAACCTAGGGGGTGGGTATACCATATATCTTTAAAACTAATGCTCGCACCTTATTAATTATATGCTCAAGTTTTATTAACCTGAACCAAAATACACACTAATAAGAATATGTTTTCACAAAAATGTAAGAAAGAGTTTTTATTAGGCTTATTACTCCACTTCAAAAAACTAAGAGTTTTTATTAGGCTTATTACTCCACTTCAAAAAACTGTAATCTCCTAATGTATTTGTTTTTGTCGTTATCCATCTCAGTCCATGCCTACAATGCTAGTGTTGTAGTTGATTTTCTTGTTTCGTCGGCATCTTTCTATAAATCATTTGGCAATTTAAAGATCACTTTGTGTTTCATTGCTTTGACTTCATAACTCTTATGTATGTTTTAATACATTTTCACTCCATACAAGTTTGCTGAGCTTATTAGTTGGAATGAAAAATATTTCATTTGTTGCTTGAAAAGTTTGCTTAGTTTATTAGTTTGAGAGAAAAATATGTCTCAAATTTTATACGATGATAATTCTAATCCTAATTAGAGTCTCTTATGAACTCGATTCACTAATGTTACAAAATTACTTTTTAGTACATGAAAATATTCTTAATCTAACATATAATTTTTATTAAAATTTTATAGTATTAAAAAGTTAGAACAATTAACTTTATGTGTTTTGTAAGTATATGAATGTTATTAATTTTATAGAAATTTTAATTTTTTTAAATATTTATAGAATTTCATGATATATACATTTTTTTTAAAATTCAGCAATATCCATAATGAATTTTTTCATCTTGATGTATGTATAAGTTTAGTGTAGCCTGCCTTTATATGTTTTTATTTGATAAGAATGTGTTTGCATGTATAAAATCCTGTGAAAATCATATATTAAGATGTGATAATATGTGATAAAGTTGATATTATTGTGTTAATATTGAAGTGTTAAAGTTGAAGTTATGATGTAAAAATGATTATATATATATAATTTTTATTTGTAACCTATATTAAATCTAGGTAATTTTGAATCTTGAAAGATTCATTCTTGAAAGATTCATTCACTCACTTTTGTCATAGTTGAATGTAGTGGTATATAAGAATCTGTAGTTGAAGGCATTCAAATGGTTATAAGCTTTTGCTTCATTTCTACAACTTTTTTTTAATCTTCCTTTCACCCTGTTTTGTTAACCTTTCTTTCCTTTTGGTTTTCTAAATTTTTCTTCAAATTTAATTTGTGTGTGTACCTCTTCCAAAGTTTTGAGAATAGCATAACAAAAAAATCTTTTTCATAAATGGGAAGAGCTTAGTTCTGCTTTCCAAGAGCCTGCAGACAATTTGATGCGATTGATATAAATTGTCACACAAAGTCTTGGTTTTGCTAATCTTTCTTTATATTTTATTTCATTCTTGTTTTGTTTATGCGTCTTATGTCGCCTCTTCCTATTTTCTATCCTTTAGGTCTGTTTTATGCTCTATCAAGTAATTGATGTTTTATGCTCTATCAAGTAATTGAGACTCGATCATTATGGATAATACAATGATTAAGTAACACATATAATCTTCATTTGTCAATAGCATGGCCAAAAGTTCTTTTTCATAAGCATGAAGAACTTAGTTCCTCTTCTCAATAGCCTTCAACAATTTGGTTTGATTCTTGTATCAACATTATAATGTGATACCAATTGCCACACAAAACCAGCTCATCATAAGCAGCCGCTTGTCTAATCTTTTTGTCTGTTTTCTTACAACTTTGTTTGTGCTTGTCTAATATATATATATATATATATATATATATATATATATATATATATTTATTTATTTATGAGTTTCTAGTCGTTCTATTTTATTTTATTTACTTATTCCTGATATTTTCATTTCTTGTTTACTGATTCATAAAAGATTCTAGCAGATTCTTATTTATATACTTTCCTGTATTTAATAGAATATTCTGTTTCTGCTTCTCTCAGTTTTTTTTTTTAATTTTTACTACCTCCTAGTGTTTTTTGTTTTTTTTATTTATTTTGGTTCATTTCATCTATTGTAGCTACTGATAAACCCAATTATTTTGTTTTTTTATTAGTTTTGGTTCATTTCATCTTTTGTAGCTACTGATAAGCCCAATTAATAAATATTTAGAATGAGTTCTATTAATTTGGTAAATAATTACCAAACACATACCTAGTTAGCTATTCCATGCAACAATTGTTTTAACTTTTTTAAAATGTAATACTCCCTCCGTCCGTCATAAAGGAATCCATTTATTTTTTATACGTGGATTAAGTAATATTATTATTTAATGTATAGTGGATAGTTGTATTGGTAGGTGTGTGGCCCCATATTTTAATTATATTAGTGGGTGTGTGAGGATCCTATGTGTGTAAGAAGGGAAATAAGACCCTTAGGAATTGACGCCCAAAATGGAAAAATTAGATTCTTTGGAGCAGACGGAAAGTAAGTGCTCATCATGATTCATTAAAAAATTTTAAAAACTTTAAAACTAAAATGGTTAATTTTAAAATATTTTAATAATGGTTTTTTTCGACATAATCCAAAAGATTCCAATGCCTTAGATGTCTGTTTTTGGACATAATTATTGCGCAATCATTATAAGATCATGCTAATACTGATCTATGATGGCCGTGGGGCCATGGATGAGAATTGAGAATATTGTGGTGGTGGTAAAGATAACATTAGGTACATTAATATTAGGCACAAATAAGTTTGTACAGATTTGTTTTAGATAACCCTAATTTTCAGGCTTGTTTACTAATTCAAAAGTTTGACTTAATTAATAGACCAACAACTAAATTATATCACAATGATTGATCAATTTCATGATGATCGAGTTATAAATTTAGTAAGATTTAATTGTTATTAGCCTTATGAGAAAACGGTTCGAATCTTCTGTTACAATTTGGTGTTATATCTCCTGTTACAAACCGTTGGATGATTGACACGTAGGATAAACTATTCTATACCCTAACAATAACCCTAAGGGGAAAGGTTGAGATTTTCTTCTCCGCATACTTGTCACTCATCTAACGCGTGTAATAGGAGATGTAACGCCAAAATGTAACAGGATATCCAAGATCATGAGAAAATGGGTATACACAGTTAAAACCTAATTGATCATAATTGTATTGGAGAAAGCTTAGTAACATAAATAATTACAGCCTAGTAGTAGTTAATTTCCTGTGGATGCACATTATTGAGTTGTAAGTAACAAACATGCAGACTATATTGTGTAATGTTTTATTGTAGTGAAATTCAACTTGTACATATTGGTTTCTTGATGAATCTTAATTCCTGCTAATTATATATCCTCTTTCGTAACCTTAATTAGAACATTTCGAAATTTTCAAATTACAGGAAGCCATGTAGTAATAGTGGAAAATTATGTTTAGAATGACTCATAAAATGAGTTATTATCTTATCGCTAAAAAAAACTTTTTTTTACCAACGGAATATTCTGTTGGTAAAAGCCTTAATTCCATTATTAAATTGGCTTACCAATGGATTAGCAACAGAATTCGTTAGTAAAATTCTATTGGTAAAGTGGTGGTTGGTAAATTTTTAGTAACGAAAAATCAATTCCGTTGGTAAATAATTTCATTGGTAATCCGTTGCTAATAATTTCGTTGGTAATTTATATAATGATTCCCTTGGTAATCCGTTGGTAATTACCAACGGATTGAATTCCGTTGCTAAGATAGATAATAAATCCGTTGGCATTCCGTTGCTAAAATAAAAATGTCATTTTTGTTGCTAATCCTGATAATTACCAACGGATTGAATTTCGTTGGTAAATTTGGTTGCTAAAATATATTTTTTTGTAGTGTATATATGAGGAATTATATACGTTAACCCTTTCCCTTTCACGTTGTTAAAGAAAAATTATTTTTTACAACTTTATTGATATTTTGGGGCATTTTTAGTATTTTAGGTAATAAATAAAATAACTTTTGAGGTATTGAATAAAGTGTTATTTTCTCTTTAGAGTGTGAAAGGTTTTGTGAGATAAACAAATGAAGAAAATTTAAAAAATTGGACAAAAGGAGTATATATGAAAGCAAAAAATAGGGTCTTGGGACAGTTTGGGTGAGATCTTTTTACGATAAAATCATTTTACACTTTTTATCAAAGATATTATTTTTCTTAAAAAATGTTGTCATTTTTTATTTATAGTACTATAAATTATTTAGGAAATATTATTTTTCATCAATTCGTTATCACTTTTTATTAATTTGTCACAGAAATCATGTATAGTTTCTATTTATAAGTATATCTTGCTTGGAATCAGTGATTTATTTTCAGCATGCATGCCATATATTACAGTAGTTGCTTAAACAATCTAATATTAATATACATGCATATACACACAGAGAGATGATTGACAGAGAGACTCAATTGGCTAAGGGGAGCATTCGGCTATCTATCATTGAGCATCGATGAAGTCTAGATTATGTTTTCCAAGTTGATTCAATATTTGTAAGTAATTCTCTTCCCCTCAAATAATCAAATTGGATCACATATTCCTTTTCCGTCTTTCACCTCATATTTCACTTGGTAGATACTTGTCACGTGTTATAATCAATGTCTGAATCATCTATTCTACAATGGTATTCCGCTCCGTGTTTTATAATTTCTTTTTTAATAAAATACTATACCCCCCCCCCCCCAAATTGCTGGAGATCTGGAGAATTTTGAAAATGAATGATATTTTTTAAACTATTTGGGCAAATAATCTATAATGTGAACTCTCTTATTTTTACATTATTTAATTTAATATATGAACTAAACACATATAAGCATAATTGGTATTGTTGATGAGATGTTGGTGCATGGGGATAATTTATGCATGGTCTCTAGATTATGTTGGTTTGCACAAGATATTCTTTTGATGGGATGTTCTCTGTTGATTTATAATCAGCTTCATTTTAATTTTCTAAATCTTTTTCTCAGGTTTTAAGCCAAACCATGCAAAGGATCTATGCCTCGCCTAACCTCCGTCTCGGAAAATGGTTCACGTTCTTCCTCCCTCCCGAACCCCAAAGAATGGTTCAGGACGGAGGGAGAAGGATGGTTCAGGACGGAGGGAGAAGGATTATAATTTTCAGCATTTTAAGAAGTAAAATTTTCTAAAATGAGGCCCCTTCACCTGCATTTAAAGTCCCTCATACACTTCGGTATTTGCTAATTGATTTTGCCTTTCCAGTTAATTAACAATAATGTAGTTTGCCAATAGCCGTGTAGTGGAAGTAGCCACTATTTCATTTATTTATCTTCACTAAAATATCTTGTGTAATATTTTGCAAGTATAATCATTTTTTTCCCTTTAGCATGAGTTGTAAAATATAATTGAATATACCATCACTCAATTCTAGCTATGCATTCACAGTCTCTACTCTGTATATATAAATTTAGATCTTTATTATATTTTGGTATTACATGTTATATTTTATAATTTTTTTTCAGTACATTTTTCATTTTATAATTTAAATAGTTGATTGCTTTCAATGATTATTGTTAATTTACCTATTTACACCTTTACATTACCTAATCATACGTTCATTTTTTTTCTCTACTTTTTTTAGTGTTCTCTCAATTTATGAACCCTACTTACATGTTTTTTTATTTATTTTAATTCATTTGATTATTCGTATTTTTATTTGATATTATTTGAAAGTTCAATCATTCTCAGTATCATTATCATATAATGAGACACAAAAATTACATAAAAATATCACTGAGATTTATCTATTACACGTAACCATTCATCAAACAACATTTAACACAAGATATATAAATCAAGTGGGTGGCACTTGACTCCTCACTAAGGTGAGTGACTCAAGTTTGATTTTCTTTAGAAACGAATTGGAGAATCGGGAGTTATGAGGAGATTAAATGAATAATCTTGGAATATGGATGTACTAACCACTAATAAAATTAAAAAATAAAAAACACAAGATATATATTAATATTAATAAAGTATAACTGGACATTCCACGCCACGAGGCATTGACGTCATATATCTACACGGGTGAATTGGTCTTTGGCCCTTGGGTTACTGGGTACCCCACCACAGCCGAACCCAATTGATTAAACTAATTTAATATATTAGAGTGTAATCTATTCAATTCGAAAATATAATAATTATTTTAATTAATAAGAATATTACTATTATTTTTTATTAAAAAAGTATTCTGTTCAAATATTAAGATTATTAAAGTGATAATTTCTCATTAGTATAAATTTGTGTGAGGGTGTCCTACTGAATAAATTTGGTAAGACGGATAAAAAGTAATAATATTTTAATAAAAATTTGTATTCGGATGAAAAATGACAGTCGTTTAATTTAAGTGAATTATTTCATGAATAATTTGGTGTATAAATAAAAAGTGATAATTTTTAATAAAATGTATAATTAAGTGACTTTCATGTAAAAATAGTGTATATTTACAGAAAAGTGATATTTATTTTGAAAACAAATAAAAGTAAAACGATTTGATCTTCATATTTAAAACCACTAATTTAGTCACTGGTTTATACTTAATTGTAGTAAACTTAAGGGTGAATTTGGAGAGTGTAGTTTATAAGTTTAAAAATAAGGTGCGATGAGTTGTTATTTTTTAAAACTTTTATTATCTAATTTAATTAATTAGTTCATCTGGGGTGTATAAGACCATATTAGAACATCTTCACAAGGTTCTTAGTATTTGTAGAAGATTTTCATAAAATAGAGAGGATTTTTTATTTTAAAGAATCATATTTTTATTACGCGTGCTCCAACAAACTATTTATATTTAATTTTTAATGTAGATTTATGACATATTTAAAAATTAGTATTCTTTTAAGCAACAATACACAGAAGTAAATAACATTTTTTTTTAATCAGAAAAAATAATATATAGAGAATGTGGAGAAGGTACAAGTAATATCAAACCACCACAATGGAGAACATTACTACACACAAGACAACTCAAAGTACAATCATCTCCATACACTATGAAGTGAACAAGATGACTAATCCAAGAAACTAACATCCGTTGCTAAACCCGAATAGGCCTTGTCCCAACTCCAAAATCTACATTTAATCTCTTCCTCAATCTTCTTAAAGTTCCATTCCCACTTTTAAAAAATAACCTTATTTCGCCACTTCCAAATAACCTAGATAATACATATCCAAAGGCCACTCAATTTAATAACTATCAACTCCACCCTATTTAAACTCTATAAACCTTAAAGTTCATGTAAACCCTATTCTTTAAAAGTACTCTTTAATATATAAAAATTTACGTTTTGAAGAGTAATAATTTTTATACAACAGAGTAATAATACATGTCTCTAAAGAGTAATCGATAAATCAGGGTTTACAAGAATTTGAAGAATAATTTTTTAATTTAAAAGAGTAACAATTTATGTATCTAAAGAGCAATTTTTCATATACTAGAAGTAATAGAGTTTATATATTTCACATATAAACGTATGTAAATTTACACGTGTGTTTGTGTAAACTTTTATTCAAAATAGTTTTGAAAATTTAATTTTTTTTAAATAGTCTCTAATTTTAAATTCATATCAAAATAATTATTTTAAGAAAAAATGAAGGCTTTAAACATAAATACTAAATCGAACGCATTTCAAAAGTTATGGCATTGCCATAGTTTTTAAATTCACACAAAAATTGTTATCTGTTTAAAAAAAGGAAGGAATGAACATTTAAAAAAAAATCGAAGCATTATACGCATTTCAAAAGTTATGGAATAATATTAATTTAAATTTTTTATTTTTGAATAGAATTTGAACAAAGTTGAAATGTTTGGGACAAAAATAAAATTCTTAATTATTTTAAGACTTTTGTTTAATAAAAAAAATAATGTTTTTTAATTCTTTTTCTTTAATATATACATAAACCTTATTTCGAATTATTTAATAAATGCTTCACTAAAAAAAACCTAATAATTTGCCAACGTACTTGAAGTACTTTTTGGAGCGTACCTGCATCAACGGTTTCATCATTCCTACTTCCAAGTCTCCAATAACTCGATATCTGTGAGAGTATATATTTTACATAATTAATTATAAGGATTTATTATTATTCCAAGAAAACATTCTCAAATGAATTGAATCAATAAATAATAATTTAGCTCAAAATCACGACAACAATTAATCCAACAACAAATTCAAATAAATCTAAAAAGTATTCAACTGTAAGGCCTCAAGAACAAGAGTTCAAACAACTCCAGAAAAATGTCAATTAAAATAACCAAGAAAATTCTTCAAGAAATTTAAAAGAAATACATAAATGTCAAACAAGTTGTGATTAAATTATCTCCATGATCAAAACTAGCTCAAAAAAATCTGGACACCAAAGAGTCTAAAAACCTTGTTGGGTTCATTGCATGGAATTGCAGCCACACTCTCCTTATTCTCATCCATCACGACGTCGTTGCAGCATTGCGACACTGCTCGTTCGATCGGTGGTTCTATCTTCATCTCCAACGCATCCGCATCCTCTATCACGGGGCCATCCTTAGCATGGTCGACGCTATATTCCACATCGATAAACAGTTTCCGATCATTGTAGTCGTAGGAGGAGAAAATAACCCTATCCCTTGATCTCAACCCTTTCTCTTCAGTGAATCTATTCCAACCAGTAGTGATCACAAAACTTTGGCTGCTAGCCCAGTAGCAATACCGAAACTTCCACGACCTCATGGATCGATTAAAGAATATGAGATGCGTGTCGTAGTTAGGGAAGTACTTCAACGCATACTTCTTTGGGATCACAAGCCGGTTCAGCTAGCTTACATCGCTCGGTGTGAGCTCTTTATGGAAAAGATGCTTCAAATTAACACCTAGGGTATCACGGAGAGCTGTTGAGTGCTGACCATGTTGATCTTGTGTCCTTAGAAAATCGGAAAACCGGACACCATACGAACCATCCTTAATCATAGAGAGAACTTTTTCAGTACTGAACTGATCCTGGAATTTCGGTTCAAAGATAGTGATTTCTGTCCATGGAAAGTTCCGATTCGTGAGCACATTACGAAGCTTAATGTCTGCACTATCGTAACTCATTGCAGCCTCCTCTGATTCAAAAGTTCCAAGCCAAAAGCGCTTATGGTTCACATATATCTGTGCTCCCCAATGCCCGTTCGGTTGTCTCAACACTCCTCTGTACTTTGAACCAGACGGGCCGCCACCAAGTGCCAGATCCTGGACCGGAAACAGGAAACTGCTGCTGTTGGAATCGGAGATTTCCCCCAATTGATTAGTCGTGACATCAGAGAAAAGACTCGGTTCTTCCATTGGTACCTAATAAACAAGGGGTAGTAAACTTAACTTATGAACAAGATAAAGTATGGTATTATTAAGGTATTATATGTAGTTCTTATACCCTAATGCATATACTCAATGCATCACAAAACAATCATGCCATTAGACAATACAATATGTGAAAAGGAACTACAAGAGATTCATGATCTCAATGTTGAATTCTATAACATGATCTTGCAACACCGCTTTCATACATAAATGAATCAATTATAAGAGAATCAATTTAGCAAGAAATTCCCCAACTCCACTTGATTAATAAGATTCTCATGCCATCACCCTTTGATTTTGTTGGAAAAATCAGAAAAGGTTACACAAGACATTCGTCCATAGGTAAATATTATCCTTCTAATACAACCTTTTCAATTTACTTGATTAAACATAAAAGGCTTCAAATGACAAAGAGCACATGAAATATTAACAAAGAAACATATCACATAATTAACCCTGAAAAGGGCAATAAATACACGGGAACACACGCCGTCAGCATCAAAACAATAGATGCAAAGAGAAAGAGAACCATCGAGACAGATGGATTTCATTTACACCTCCGACCATTGTAATACACGGGGAAAGGAGCATATGTTTCGTCAACAAAACAGGCCAGAATAAATGCATACAGTTTACTTTTGATTTTATTTAAGAAATGCAACTAAAGAGTAATGTAAGATACAAGGCTCCATGCGAAATACCGGAAAGTTCGATTGTAGGGGCAAAAAAGGCAAGACTTGTAAATTGAACAAACCATTTCCTTTTAAAAGGAAGGGGTAGAGATAAAGAGAGAGGAAAATTAAGACACATTGGAAAAATATACATAGAAGAATAAAATAGAAGTGATTATTTAAGCAAAGGATTAGCAGTAACACCAAATTATCTATAAACAATTACACTTGTATAAATTGCTATATATATCATGAAGAAACAGGAAATTGGTAATCCTTACATTTTTTTGTTTACTTAATAAAAGAATGAACACAAAATAGATCAAAATTATAACATATAATTAAAAATTAGTGCCAAACCTAAAAGTGAAGTAAAAGATCAAGCTGAAAACCATTTGGCACCATATATGCTTCCAATATTACCTCATTAAACTTGAAAGATCTTCGTATGCAATTACACGTCAATAAGGACTGTCTTTGAAACCAACCAGATTTAAGTCGACACATAAAGAGCGAAGTAATTTACGAATCTGAAACGATTAAAGGCCTGGTCTCTTCTAAATAGATAGATAGTGGAATCGATAAAGATGATGGATCCCCAACGAGTCACGCTTCAGTGGCTGTTGTATATCACTCAATAAATGCTAAATGAGTAAGATTCAACGTTGTGCGGATAATTTTATTCGAAATTCAAACTTTTTTTTCCGTAAAGCAAACAGGCATGCTGCATTAAATTCAATTGCACACAATATACATGACTACGAGAAACAAATTATAGTTCTCAACCAAAAGATTCTTCTAAAATTTATCAAGACTGCACCCACCACCCCGAAACAAGGCGAAAGACAAAGAAAAAAATATAAATAATAAATGCCTAAATTCCATTAGAATGTCTTCTTTAGGAATAAAAAATTCACAAGTGTAACTATATTGCTTGAAATCCTTATTTATTTGTATTCAATGATATAACCCTAATATCTTCTATAATGCATCCTAATTTTTAATTCTTTAAACATTTCATCATGGAAAAAATCTTTTAGATTGAACAACCTTAAAAACTACACATAAGTAATAACTCAATCAGTACAAAGTAAATAAGACTACCACACATTGGCACCAACATGTACAAACCTACACAAGGAGGATTGAGTTGAGACTTGTCAATCGAGAGAGCCGGGGATGAGCAAACGATCTATACCTTACATTTTATGAAAGTTGAAAAATCGTACTGCCTGCGGAACCAAACTATATATATTAGATGTCTTCAATCAATGCTCCTAAAAACAAAGTTATAGGCAAATTTATAATGCGGACCTGCAAATAGTAACAACAATTCTAGAACGTAAAATAAAATCCCAAATTTAAGCAATAACAACCTTGATAAGCACTTACACTGTTCTGCACATGTCTTATTTCATTTACCCTTAACAAAATATCCAATACATTAACATGCAGTTTAATTGGACGCACATTTACTTTAAACATATTGTTGCTAGAACTGGAATTGTTTGCAAGATATTACTTTAATTAGCACTTTAAGTTTGGGGCCAGTGAAACCACATAGAATTCTTTAACTTCGAGACATTGATCCTACTTAGGAATATATATTTATTAAGATATATGTGTGTGCGAGTATGTGTGTCTGGAAAGAGGTCACAAATTAAGTATTCATCCACTTTGTATATGAACAATCATACAAGTATACAAAAAATAATTGGAAAGGAGATATCCAACGATATAATAAGTATTGTGACCAAGCTTGAAACTTGATTTATAGTAGCTGCATTATTACATAGTTTACATCCTTCTTACTTTCATGAGGTTACTAATATTCATATGCACATACTTCTTCAAAAACTTATGCTCTTACACAAAATTCGCTTAAGTGCCAATTTTATTCGTTAGTATCCCAATAGTTCTAAAATGTATATCTTAACATCAACATTTAATTTACTATCTCATTCAAGTATATTTAAACACATATATGATAGACTTCTTTTGATAACTCAATCACATCAATTTTACAAAACACAATATTCAAAAGGCAAAGCTGAAAATACACACTTTGATAAAAATACCAAAAGATGACCGAAGACGGAATAAAAAGCGCCATTAATGAAATTGCAATCACTTTATAACCAACTTAGCCAATTAAATGAAAACACAAGAATTATAGTTTGTCAATTAATTGCTTCATATAATTAACCTTACTAGTTCATATATATATAGTATACAACCAACATATTAAGTTTAGTTTAAAAAGAATCACCTTATTAACAGAAGGGATTAATTATAAGAAAGGTTAAAGATTGAGATGACTATTACATAAATCGAAATTAATTTATTTTTTACTCATCATACTTCATCTAATATATATACACTTAACTCAGATTCATTAAATTTCCACAAAATTCAGATCTTTCAACAGGTCATACTCAAGGAGTTAAATTAATTAAGAACTCAACAATTAATATCCAGATTCAAAAACTTTATCTAAAATTACACAATACATCCAGCTTAAATAAAACCCATGAAATTAAATGCAATTATAATTAATTTTCCAAATCTGTTGATGCCCTCTTTTATTCACAATCTACGAATTAAAGTTCTACAAAACTAGAATGAATATGTATCCACTAATTTGCACAATAAATTAGGGAATTTTGTTCAAATCTAGAAGAATTAATTAAAAGATTAATTAAATTAAGCATACTTTCAATACAACAATTGCAGAAAACGTATGATGATGTAATAATACCAGAGTATGCAAGTAATTCTTGCCCCTCCAGCAGCACCAAGTAGTATAGCTGTTAATCAAGAAATTAACCCCAGAAAGTGAACAAAAAGTATTGGATTATAGAAGAAAATAATAACCACAATATATATATAGGATAAATCATAGAAAGAAAATTACCATTCTTGATAACACCCACGATTCTGCGCATATCACCAAAATCCCTCCCTTTTCTGGTTTTCACTTCTCCAAAAAGGTAAATAGAAAAAATTGCCATAATTAAATTCAAGAGAGATGGAAAATCACATAAAATAGGGCTGATTTAATTGGGAAAATTCCTGTTTTTGTGGGGGTGTGAGATTGCAAGAATTGAAAGTGTTTCTTGTGGAAGTGAAATCCCAGAATTTAGACAACATGATTTGTAGGAGATTGAGGAGATCTCAGGAAAAATGGTGTAGCTGCATAAGGGGGAATGATAAAAATGGAGTAATAATTCTAATTAAAAAAATTATATAATTAAAAAGGATTTGTTTTTATTACACAAGTATTTAATATTTTATTGATTTAATGACCCTAAAATAATTTTCCGTTAAATCAGAATAGTAAGCAGGCGTACCTTCCCAAATCTTTCGTCCTCTCTAACACAGTCATCAAAAGTCACGCCCCAACATTTGAATAAAAATAAATAATCCCAATCCACTAAAAAACAATCATATCTTTGGCATTGAAAATCACATCATCAGATCATATATCCATGAATATAGCAGATACACAGGGAATTAATCCCATTTATTCAACCCTTTTCCATTATCAAAAAAAAAAAAATCAAGAAAATAATATATATATATATACATAAAATTCTTGATTGCGTGTATGTGTGTTGGAGGTGGAGTGTGGCAGTGAATAGATTAGATTGCTACAGTGTTAATCTTATCAAAATTTAAGTACTTTATCATCTCTTCTCCAAATTGCATCAAAATAAACACTCACTCTTACATCAGTATTCTCAGACAGGAAAACACACGGAGTGCGAGTTCAAGTTGATGTAAGAAGTTTAGTGAATAAATAGTGTAAAAAACCAGAAAGAAAGAGGGGAGATAGAGAGGGTATAAGCTGACAGAGAGAGAAGTGAGCACACGTATGGACAAAGGTATACTCCATATACAATTATCATCCTGTGCTCACTCTCTTCTGTCAGTTTGAATTCTCCCTCTTTTCACATCTCTCTGATGATAAACACCACCTCCACTTCACTCCCCACACAACCCACAAATTTTCTTGAACATTAGAGAGAGAAAGAGGGTTAGATCTAGAAAAACCCCATTTGAGGAATGAATGTCTGAAACCCTTGAGCCAAACAAAAGTCATGATATGAGGCCATTTAAAAAGACCACCAAAATGATGATTAGGGTTTTCATTTCATGGGTTGTTTGTTGTTGTGGTCAACAATGACCCAATGAATGCTCTGTGTACTTTCAACCACAGGTGAATCCATCCATCCAAATTAAAAAATAAAAAAAAATTATCTAATCTCTCTCTCTCTCTCTCACCTTCTTGCATGTTTCCAGCAGTAAATTTGTTTATCAAAGTGTCGGTTTTCTAATGAAGAGAGAGAAAGAGGAGAGAGAGAAAGAATGGCATCATGGGCATGTGACTTTGCATCCCCACCGCCCAAGAGCCAACTCCACTTGTGCCATTTCTTTTTCTACATTCATTCATTCATATCATTTTCCATCATTTGTAGGGTACCCTACGGAGTAACGACAAGTACCCCCACGGTGGGTGGCCGGTGGGGTTCTCTGTTCTTCATCTAATTAAATATTACTACAAATTTTTGACAGATTACCATTTATGCATCTGTACTATGATCCGTTAGAACTAGGTTACTATTTTTTAATTCAAGATTTAGGGGATTTAGTTATGAATGCAATTTTTAATTTCAAAATATATAAAATGCTTTTGTACTATGCAATCAGTGGGCGGATTTACGAGAAATTGTGGATAAGTATGGTTTTGCCTTGATTTAAAATTTGAAAATTTAATTTCTCACTGCAGTGTAATGATAAATGATAAGCTGTAATTAAAAGTGTAAGACTGTCTGCAAGTTGCACTGGGTAGATTTCATTGTAGACGAGGTGTGTTACCGTAGAGTACTACTTTTACAACATTTTAGATTTTCTTTATTTATTGCTTCATCCTGGCACAGTGGATACTTTAGTTTAAAAAAGAAATTACTTTTTAATTAATTTTAATGATTTTTAGGGGTATTGTGTTAATTTTAAATAATAAATAAAGTATGAAACATGTTAGGTGCGTTGGATGAGACTCATATTATTGAAGTTAAGATGAGTTTTTTAAGTTATTGATTGATGTAATGTTTCTTATTTTAGGTGGTGATGATAAGTTTGAGACGGACGAAAACTATAAATATAAAGATATTATTAAAATTAAGATGATTTTTTGAGATTATTAATTGATGTAATGTTTTTTTTTTTCGGTGGTGGAGATAAATTTGATATGGACGAAAACGAAAAATTTAAAAATAAGTGTAGGATAGATGGAGTGTTTCTTTGCACACCCAAACTCAAAGTTAACTAAAAGCGCATGCTCACATGACATAATTCAAGTGGTAGAAGATAAAGCATAAAGATTTTTCAATTGGCTACATTAAAATTACCTTATAGGCAAATTCATTTGATATCCAAAAACAACCCAACAAGAATGTTGGGGCTAACCAATAAAGTTACGAGTCATATTTAGATGTTGCTTAAGTAAGCATTCTGCTGAACCTTATAAATCATCCGTATTAGGTGGTGAAGGGCGAGCCCCTAGAAAAAATCCACAATTCCTAGGGATTATATTGCACTGTGAAAGAAAAAGTAAAAAATTGTATGAATAAATATAGTGAAATTGAATTGTTCGTAGCATAATATATAGGTGAGAAAATCAAATTTCTTTCTTTGTCTTTAAAAAATAAAAATAAATAAAAATTAAGAGTAAACTGTGATACATTCACTAGCTTTAAAAAAATTTCCTTTTGTAGCCAATCATGAATGAATGATTGGAATTGAACTCAAGGGGTACTCACTCATTCTCATAACCAATGTTCTTAAAACTAAAGAGTCGTGCAGAAAAAGAGGGCTCTTCAACTCAACACCCATTGAGTGGGATATTGAGAAGAGTTGTTATTTTGAGAGCACAATATGATAAAAGTTGTAAGCTATGTTCAAAAGGGGTAATTGTCTATTATTGGCCTCTATGATTGAATCAGTTGAGGGGGATGAGAGACGGTACTTTACCATGCGGTGGATGTAAGCAATTTGAGTTCGCTTATCTCCAACTCATAATTATTTAGCTGATACAAAGCTATATGATATCGCTCAATTTTTTCGATTCGACAATTCGATGTATGATTTAATTCATAGATGTTGATAAGATCCATCAGGATGGCATAACCTTATTTAGAATTTCTAAAATTTGGATAAGGGCGAGGTACAAACTAGGTAAGGTTTACGGTGGATCCCTAGGCACCCAGAGATGAAGAGGGGCACAGTATTCGACAAAATGAGTTGATTGTTGCAGTGTGCATTTGGGATTTAAATTCTAACTTTGGTATGAATTTGAACTTCATACAAATACAGTTAAACAGTACTCTCTGGAGGTTCGCAAATACAGTTCAACAATGAACTCTCTACAAACCACTTAAAATACATCTTGTGATATTCCAACATCAATTCCAAGGGCCAATGTAGCTTTAGAGAACGCTAATTTTTTTTATTTCAATTTTTTTCAAAAATTTAAAGTCATAAACACTATAGCATTACTATAACACACTCAAAGTTAAAATCTAAAATGGTCCAATAGTTTTTTAATTTGAAAATTATCCTAAAAATTAAATAAAATAAATTAGTCATACAATTTTCAAAATTGTTGTCAATTCACTAATTCAATTTAGATTTCGTCAAATAAATGCAATTTTTGTCAAAATTGCAGTCATGTCATTGCAGTTTTTGTGCCACGTACATGCCACGTGTGCAAATTTAGCAAAATTTTCAAAAAGCCAAAGGGTCGTATGAACCCCTAAACTTTAGTCAACTGATCAAGTAAGCTTCTAAAGTATTTTTTTATACGAATAAACCCTTCATCTTTAAAAAGAGATCGATTAAGCTCCTCATTTTATTCAATGTGAGCAATTAAATCCTTCATCTATTTTTTAAGGGCAAATGATCAAATTCACCCTCGAACTATTGCCCCTGGATCAATTAAGCCCTTAAAATATTTTTTTGTACAAATAAACCTTGTATCTTTATATAATAGATCAATCATGCCCCTTCTTCATAATTATTTTAAAGGATTTTTACAAATTAATTTTCAAACGATCTGACCATTAAAAACTTTCAAACTTTATATTAAAACGAACCTCTTCTTACGACTTTGTCTCTATATTTTTAGATTTTAAATTTATTAATCATTAATATTTTTTTTTACACCAACTTCATTGGAAAAACATATTTTAATAATTTCTTTTGTGACCTACTTACTTTTGACACAAAAATAATTAATTTATTGATATTGGATTTAAAATCCGAAACTATAGATGAAAAATTCATACGAAGAGATTTACATTAACATCAAGCTTGTAAAATTTTAACGGTTGGATTGATTGGAAATCAACCTGAAATAAGCTTAAATTGTATAATTGTGAAAAAAAATCCAACAACACTATGGCACAAATAAAATGCATCTACTAATATCGGATCTAAAATCCGAAATGGTAGATGATAAGCTCGTGAGAATCCCTTTAATTCAATATAAAGTTTTTAAAATTTTTAACGGTCGGATTTTTTGCAAATTAATTTATAAAGAAAATCATACATTAATGGTTTTTTTTTTCAGAATGCTTGGATGACCCATTTACAATAGATAAAAGGGTTTGGATGTTCACTTACAAAAGTTAAAGGGCATAATTGACTCATAGTATAAAGATAAAAGGTTTGTTTGTAAAAAAAATACTTTAAGGGCTTATTTGATCTCAAGATAATAAGTCGATGGCATAATTGATCCTTTTCCTTTTTTTAATCATGCACCCCACCTTTTTATAATATTTAAATCAAATTTACCCCCACCTTTTATAAATTAAACATAAAATTGATTAAAATACTTTCACACCCATTTTAATTGTCCTCCTCATTTTCGTTGAACATTTTTTTCTTTTCTTTTCTTTAATTTTTTGATTTTTTTTCTAATCATCATCTTTTATTTAATATCTTATTATCGTTAAATATTTTTTAATAAACAATAGTATAAAAGATAAAATGTGATAATATTAGACTATTAGTGATAATAATTTTAATAAAAAATATATGATCAAGAAAATGTGACAACTGTCAATTAAATTATTTCATAAACAATTTATATGACCAATAAAAAGTGATAACATTTTTAATATGCATATTTAAAATTATTTTGTAAAAATAACAATAATTATGAGGTGAAAATTATTATTTAAATTTTAAAATAAAAATATGATATAACGTAAATATTAAAGTAATTTGAAGTAAATACTTATTTTTTTTAAGAAATAAATAAATAGAATGGATGTCCATTTTTCTTGACTAGTTTTTTTTTAAATGTTATCATTTTTTATATGTCCTATAAACTATTTAAATTTTTTATTTGCTCTATAAATTATTTATAAAATAATGCAATTGAATGATTATAATATTAGTTTTTATTAAAAATGTTATTACCTTTTATTTGTCATATAAATTTTTCATGAAGTATTATTAATATTTTCTAATCATATTCTTTTTAAATATATGTATAAATGTTAAATAATTAAAAAAAGACGAAACAGAAAAAAAAATTATTAAAGAAAGAACAAGTATTAACTTTTTTTTAATAAAAATATATAATAATAATAGTAATAAATTAAAAAAAAAAAAAGAGGATTAGAAAAAACAAAAAGAAAAATATAACATATAAGGAAGGAAAGAAAGTTTAGAACTGTTCAGAAAAATAAAAAAATGGGGTGTAAAGTATTTTTATGTTTAATTTATAGGAGTTGGAGGGCTTATTTGATCTAATTGTTATAAAAAAGTGGGTTGAATGAGCAAAGAAATAGATTGAAGGTTTAGTTGTTCGAATAGTATAAAATGAGGGGCTTAATCGATCCTTTTATTAAGATGAAGGGTTTATTCGTACAAAAAATACTTAGGGGAACTTGATCCGTAGGCTAAAGTTCAATGGCGCATATGACCCTTTGCCCTTTTCAAAAATGACAACTTCTGGTAAATTTTGGATTAAAATAATGTAATTTTGAAAGTTTTGAAGTTAAATTGAATTTATAACTTTTCTAAAACCATTAGTAATAAAATAAAATTTTGTGGGACCGTTTTGAAGTTTAAAGTAAAAAAAAAACTAATAATTAATTATGCATCTTATCATTTAATCTTAAATCTATATTTAATCCCAATTTTATTAGGCAAATTTTCATTGCATGCAGATTTATTTATTAATAAATAAAATTATACATTAATAAATAAAAATTTATACATTTTGTTAGTGCTTGTTCATCTTTTTGTGTGTCCTCAAGTGTAGGGAATCAGTTACAGATAAGCGTGTGACCAAGTTTATTATCAAACTCAAATGATAATTCTAGACTTACTATTTAATCTATTTATGACAACTCTAACCTAAGACAAATTTGAGTATGAAAAGTGAATTAATTAAGCCTAAAGGATAACTTATTTAAAAGAAAAAATAAATAAAATAATAAAGAAGGCAAATAAAAATACGCAAGTGTTCAAGAGAGAAGACAAGATAGCTCTAGGAAATCCAGTTTAAATTGGTTAAATTAAATCACTAGACAATCGGTTAGAATTCCTGCAGATTTTATGAAAGCAATCACTTAATTATGTTAAATCCATTTGGTGAATTAAAATTAATACATAAATTTGGTTCAAACCCTCAGATGCAGAAGAATAATTCCAAACATCAGATGCAGAAGAATAATTCATACTCCCTTCTAGGTACTTAAGAAATAAACTTCAATTCCCACTTAACAATCTAAGAAACCAAATCCTCTAAAATGGTAATTAATAGATATATTAATTGTCCAATATTAATTATTCTAATGAATAAAGGTTATATGGTTAGATCTCATTTACCCATAACAGGTTGACAAATATAATTCTTATATAACACAAGCAATAGTCATAAACATGCATAAGACAATGACATATATTCATGAATAAGGACAGGTCATATAAGACAAAAATATAAGTCTCTAATTCAAAGCATTAATACTGAAATAAGTATACTACAGAAATCCATAACCTAGTCTAGATCATCAAGTCAATCCAATTAAACCTTCAAACCTAGCACTATCCAAGAAGTACTAGCCCATGGTGTTACAAGCAACACACATGGTTAGATATGAAAGCAAACCAATAGGTCTATTATTCAAAATTAAGAAAGAAAGAATAAGAAAAGTGATTCTCTGTTCTTTCCTCTGTGATTCTAAACATTCTTGTTCTCCTTCTCAAGTAAGCAACACTGATGAACTCTCCGGGATGGGTGAATGGGTTGGTGAATCTTGATTTCGATATGTGGCAGGGAAAGGGTATGAAAAAGTATGAAGGGTTGTGGAGAGTTGTGGAGAGTTAGGGTTTGGAACACCCCAAGGGCTCCTTTTATAGTTGAGGACTGATAAAATTCGGACTCCACCTCAAAATAGGACTTTTTCACGTCAAAACCCATAAACGGACTGAAAAAATAAAATCTGGGCTTGCTGGGAAATGGCACGGGTCGTGCTAACTATGGCACGAGTCGGGCCGGTCATGGCGTGGTCGTGCCGCCTACTCGTGCCGCACGTCGGCACGGGTCATGCCACCCGTCAGCAGCCTACGCAACCTTACGATTTTGCTCATAACTTCTTCATCTAAACTTCCATTGAGGTGATTTTTATGCTCACGCGATTCTCTCTTCCTTAGCTTTCTATCCATATAAAGAACTTATGAAAATTTACCCATTTGAGTATGGCACAAGTCGTGCAAAATGAGGCACGAGTCATGCTCTTCCGGGACGTGCTGGGCGGTCGTGCTGATCGTGGCTGTTAAATGACCACCTCATCAAAAAGCTTAAGCTGATATGGAGTTGAATAATTTAATACTTAATCAGGTTACACTCTAATACGCCCCCTCACATGCAGGCGGGGAATTTTTGCCTCAAGTCTTGCATGTGGAATTTTCTCATAAATGGGTGGCGGTGAGGTTTGAATCCTGGACATTTGTTAACCATGGGCTCTGATACCATGTTAAATGACCACCTCATCTAAAAGTTTAAGTTGATAGAGAGTTGAATCATTTAATACTTAATCAGTTATACTACAACATAAATGACTTTACATAACACGCGAAAAATATTATCTAATAGCTTAATATTGTTATTATCGACGATAGATAACACTTTTAGGGGTGTCGCTGTTGCCCCTATTACCTATTGTCTTATGTAACACTTTTTATTAATATAGTAACACTTAATAAAAATGTTACATTTACTTAGTAATACTTCATAAATGTTACAACAAAATATTTATGTAACACTTTTTGTAAAATTAAAAAATAAAATTATAATTGCTTGAATTTAAACCCATGACCTATGAGTTATAATGTGTTTCATCTACCAACTTAGCTAGACCATCAATCTTAATAATTATTCAATATTTATTTTATTATATATTTCAAGTTTTTTATTTTCATTTTTAAATTAACTTTTGTAGTTCAATATTTTAACCGTTAACATAAAATGTAAGTAAATATTCCTTCCGTCCCAAAGAGAAATTTACAGTTACTGTAGATACGGAGTTTAAGAAAAAGGTTACTTTTAGGGGTAGTTTGGTATTTTTAGGTAATAAATAAATTATAAAGTAAGTTATGTGAGTTGTAAAGAGGTGGCAATTTTGAAATTAAAGTATGTTGTAAGGTTATTGGTTTGTGTGTATTTCCTTATAGAAAGTGTGAATTTGTTTATGGGATGGAGGGAGTATAATTTAAAATAATTTTTCGTGATTAATATATTTTTTAAATTTTATTAAATAATATATATTATAAAATAAAATATATTTTATGTAATGAACTATAGATACTTATTTTGTATTGTATAATTACATTAAACTAATATATTTAATTTTTTTTATAGAAAATTATTAAAAAGTATATATGTAATTTATTTTTAAATATGAGTAATATATATATATATATATATATATATATATATATATATATAATTAACATTTTAATTAGTATTCATCTTATAAATATGAAGTATTTAAAATATTATTTTAAAATGTTATGTAAATAATTTATGTATGTAGAAGTGTTACTTAAAAAATGTTACTTATGAATAAGTGTTACATTATAATGTTACATTTGTAAAAATATTACATAAAATGTGTTATATATATAAAAGTGTTATATGCATGTGTTACATATTAGAAAATTGTTAATTGTATGTGTTACTTATATAAAAATATTACAAAAATGTTACATATCATAATAATTTTAAAAGTGTTACCATTTTGTGTTAAATAAAATTAAAGTGTTACTATGAGATGTTATTTAATGCTACTTAGTATGTTGTAGCTCTAATAGTGGCCGGCACGGCACCAGTGATTCATGTGGGCGGCACGAGTGCTACTTTTGGCCGGCAAGAGTGCTACTTTTGACCGGCACTAGGGGTGAGCAAAAATCAGATAAAATTAAAAAAATCGACCAAACCGAACCAAACCGATCAATTCGGTTTGATTTTCGATAAATCGATTCGGTTTTGGTTTTCAGGATTTAAAAAATTGGTATTTCGATTCGGTTTCGATTTTATAGTTTGTAAAACTGGAAAACCAATAACCGAACCGATATTTAATATAATACCCCAAAGCCCATATATAATAGAATTACCCTGGCCCAATATAATACTATCACATGGCCCAAATCTGATTTAATATCCAATATAATATCCTTGGCCCAAATTTAATTTATTATTTTGAATTAATCACAATTCACAAACCTTGCCCTAATCCATTCCAAACGTGTCTACCGTTCAATTTCTCATTCTTCCCCTGCTCCTTTCATGGCGAAGATGATCTGATCATCTTCCATCATACTTTCTGTGGTCAACATCCAAAAAAGGCTCCGTCTGTGGCTTCGTCGCTCCTCTATAAGCTTTGCCCTCTTATCTGCTCCTCTCGATTTTTTGTGGTCAATATCGGAGAAAGAGCACCATCTATGGCTTCGTCACTCCTCTCGAGGCTTCGCCGCTCCACCTCCTCTTGCCTCAATTCTTCTTCTTTTTCTTCACTCTTGGCTCTCTCCAGTCGCTTTTTTTTTTAAAACCAACGAAAGGGCCACATCTCTCTCTTCTAGTTTCCTTCTTCTTCTTCTTCTGTGTTAATTGTTAATGATTCATTGATTTGGATGCACTGTGATTTTGATTCTTTGAATATGCATAGTTCTTCTCTCCTATATTTATTTATTAATTATTGCTAAAATTATGATTGAAGAAGAGGCATCAGATTTAGCGTGTGAAGTGAGGGGGCATCAGATTTTTAGCGTGAAATGATGATTGAAGATTTGGAAAACATCAGTTTCAATCAGTTTAAACCAAACCGAACCGATTTTTATTGGTTCGATTTCATTGGTTTTACACCTTCTTCGGTTTTCGGTTCGGTGTTGTTATTTTTGAAGTTTCGATATTCGGTTTTGTAATTTCGATTTGGTTCGGTTCGATTTTCAACCGATGCACACCCCTAGCCGGCACGAGTACCCAAGTGGCTGGCACGAGTCGTGCCATGCTGCACCAAATCCTTATTTCACCCGATTTCGACCCGACTTTCGATTTTACTCTTTTACCCCCGTTTTCTACCTAAAAATACAAAATAACACCTCACAAGCATCTGTAACACAAATATATGCAATTCAATCAATCGATGCTCAAATACGGATATAAATACTACAAAATAGTGCTAAATTGGACCCTAAAACACATAGATTTTCACACTAAATAGTTAATAATTTTTTATTTGCTTTTTTTAATAAAATTGATTATAAAAAAGTTATACATTTATTAAAAAACACATATACACTATAAAAAAATAGGAGTACATGTATGGGTGCACGCGTGCATCTGAATGCACATACTCCCTCCGTCTCTCACTATGAGGGTCTTTTACTTTTTGGCACGTAGATTAAGAAGTATTATTATTTAATGTGTAGTTGATAGTTGTATTAGTGGGAGTGTGGGTCCCATATTTTAATTATATTAGTAGGTATGTGTGGTCCCATGTGTGTAAAAAAGAAAATGGGACTCTTTGGGTGGGACGCCCAAAATAGAAAAAATACCCTCTTTAAAGGAGACGGAGGAAGTATTATCAACTCATTTCGTTATTGCCTCTTTGCTCTATAGGACAAACTTGTATGAGATTTTCTTACGGTAAGATTATTTTACTCTTTTATAATTAGTTATCACTTTTATTAAAGATATTATCGCTTTTCTTTTAAAATGTTATTACTTTTTATTTATATTATAAAATATTCATGAAATATTAAAGATATTATTATTTTTCTTTTAAAATGTTATTACTTTTCATTTATATTATAAAATATTCATGAAATAATTCAATAGTATCATTATTATTATTCATCAATTAAATATCAACTTTCATCTTAAATGTTATCCCATCTTATAATTTGTTTCATTAAAGTATTATGTGAGACATATATATTTACACGTATTAATGAGAGCTATTATACATTTTGATGTTGTACTTATATATTTTTATAACTTTATTAATATACATAATTTATATTCTACGTAGTGTTAAATCCTTAAAAGAAATATTGTGCAAGATTTACATGAGGTTGTCTCGATTGTTTCACTCTTTTTATCTTTTTTTTAAAGTTATTTTTCATACCCCTTCCTCCCTCTGTAACGATGCGTTTTCTCATTTTAATTTGTCTCAATATAAAATATTTCCTCCGTCCAACGTTAAGGTTTATATTTTTCATTTTAAGTTGTCCTAAGTTAAGATTTACGTTTTCTTTTTCGTCAAATTGGGCCTACACAAAATAATTATTTATTTTTGTATGATCCACACACAACACTAATGCAACTACCCACTTTACATTAAATATTATTTCTCTCACCCCACTACACATTAAACTATTATATCTCTTAATTTACGTGAAATAACAAACGTAAACATTAACGCGGGACGGAGGGAGTATGTATTTTTTTTTAATTGGTAAATGGGATCCATACAAATTAATTAATAAATTTATGTTGGCCTCGCACACAACATTAGTATAAGGGAGCGACTATTTGCACCCCCAAAATTACTGAACGTACCCCAAAAATATTTAAATTGACATAATTACCCTTATAAAATTTATATCTGTTCGGTTGCAACAATCGAACAGAACAAATAATTCATCTATTATTTGTTCGGTTACAGCAACCGAATAGAACAAAGAATTCATTCATTTTATGTGTTCGGTTGCAGCAACCGAACAAAACAAGATTTGTGATTTTTTTAATTTATATCTATATTACCGAATAGATAAGATAACAGATAAGTTTTATAGATATCATCGATTTTAAATAAAGATGGTGATTCCTCTCCCGGTGAAAGTAAGCAAGTTTCTGTTGATTCTAAATTCTGTTTGATAGAATCTATAATCAACAGAAACTTGCTTACTTTAACTGGGAGAGGAATCACCATCTTTGTTTAAAGATCGATGATATCTATAAAACTTATATGTTATCTTATATATTCGGTAATGTAGATATAAATTAAAAAATCACAAATTTTATTATGTTCGATTGTTGCAACCGAACAGATAAGATTAATGAATTATTTGTTTTGTTCGGTTGCTCGATTGTTGCAACCGAACAGATAAGATTAATGAATTATTTGTTTTGTTCGGTTGCTGCAACCGAACAGATAAAATATATGAATTTTTTATTCTGTTCGATTTCTGCAACTGAACAGATAAGATGGATAACTGTTCGGTTGTTGCAACCGAACAGATATAAATTTTATAAGGATAATTATGTCAATTTAAATATTTTTGGGGTACGTTCAGTAATTTTGGGGGTGCAAATAGATGGCCCCTTAATATAACTATCCACTATACATTAAAATATTATATCTTTTAAGAATTGATATCAGGTGTACCTGGGTGCAAGTATGCATATATATGTGTATAAGTTTTTATTCAATATTGTATACTCCCTCCATCCCGGCGTAAGAGGGGCTTTTACTTTTTTGCATGTAGATTAAGGAGTATTATTATTTAATATATAGTGGGTAGTTGTATTAGTGGGAGTGTGGGCCCAATATTTTAATTGTATTAGAGGGGTTGTGTGGGTCCCATGTGTAAAGGGGACCCTTTGGGTGAGACGACCAAAATGGAAAAAATATCCTTTTTGAATGGGACGGAGGGAGTACATGTTTCTTAATAATTGTAATTTTTTACACTCAATTTTTCATTAAAAAAAATAACAAAACTAACATAAAATTCGCAAACAAAATGTATACATTTTTGTTCATAATTATATATTGTATGTTTTTTTCATAATTATATACGTTTCAAAATAAGTGCACCGTATCCTAAAGTGCATCCAAGAGAATTGGCCATCTTTTAATCGTAAAAAAAAAAAAAAAATGTAAATGCACACAATACAGACGTAGATGTATTTCACTAAAAATATTGTATATCTTAGGTTTAAAAAAATGTTTATCAAATACTTTAATCATACAAATATCACTTTTAATTACTTCATAGATATACAAAAAGTATTATAATAATTATTATTGTTATTATTTTTATTATTTTGCAAAACAAGGTACTTTTATTTATTTATTAAATAAAATAATATTTTAATAATATATTGGTGCAAAATATGAATGAGATGGAGTATATCATTTATTTATGTTGAAAATTATAATATTTTTGAATTTTAGTGTTATGTGAAAATTTTTATTAAGTGTCATTTTTTTTATAGAAGAAAAAAAGTTGAAGATGGAATAGAAAAAGTATTTTCTCATATATCTTATGAACTTCCAAAGACAATTTCACACAACTGTTTTGTCATATGAAAAAAAGTCCACAACTTTAACAATTAAAAGTGTAAATCGAAGAGATCCTTTTTTCAAGCACAACTCCTCCTCATCTGTTCGGTTGATAAGGTTTTCATTTTTCTTTTTTATCGAAAAAAGTTAGTTGGTAGTAGTTAGTTCACCAAGCACCCATACATCTTTATTTTCTAAGTCTCCTTATAACTCCCCTCCTATTCATTCTCAATGAGAATCGAACCTATGTCACCCTTATTTTCCAAGCCTCCTTATCACTTTTGTGATAAGGTTTCCATCTTACTCCCTCCGACCAAAGGTTCCCATTTATTTTTTCACGAGGATTAAGGAATATTATTATTTTATGCGTAGTAGATAGTTGTATTAGTAATGAGTGGTGGACCACATGTGAGGACCTTTTATTAAAAGTGAAAAATGAGGACCTTTAGGTGGGACACCCAATATAGTAAAATAGGAACCTTTCTATCGGACGGAGGGAGTATTATTTTTGGACATCCACTTTAACTGCGTTCATTTTTCTCTTTTAAAAAAGTGATCTACCCATAATTCCACACACATATACTACTAATAAATTTACTTTATTAATCTCTCTGTCCGCTCTCAAGGTATACATTTACTTTTTACACGTGAATTAAGAAATATTATTATTTAATGTGGAATAGGTAGTTATATTAGTGAGGTGTGTAAGACTCATATATTAAATGTATTAGTGATGTATGTGGGTCTCATGTGTTTAAAAAGAAAAATATATACATTTGGTGCGGAAACCCAAAATAGCAAAATGTATACTTTTGGCGGACAAAGAGAATATAAAATAATACTCCCTCCATCTATGGTTAATATATCATCCATGTATCCATTTACCCTTTTATAAAAAATTGTCACTCACATGAACCACTAATATAATTATCAACAAAATATAAAATAATAATATTAATTATAAAAAATTGTCACCCACATGAACCACTAATATAATTATCAACAAAATATAAAATAATAATATTAATTAATCTATGCGTAAAAATAAATTAATATACTCCTTAAATAATTATCAATAAATAAAGAGGGCAAAACTCCTTAATCCATATATAAAAGAAAATACTCCTTCCGTCTCAAATTCATCTTTACATTTATAGAAAAATTACTTTTTAACTTACTTTTAGGGATAATATAGTATTTTTTAATAATAAATAAATACTAAAGTATGTTATGTCTATTAAAAATGTAGTGACAAATTTAAATTTAAAATATGTTATAGGGATATTAGTTTTTTTTTTCTTTTTATAGAATTATAAAATTAAATTTATGACGAGGGTGTGAAGTTAAAGTTGGTACAAACTAAGTAATTACTTTATTCGTATATAAACAAATAAATGCCTTATGAAGATATGCAAGTATGCAACGCGATATGTTTGAATTATTTGTGGAGAGATGAATCATCCGTTGGATTGTAAAGATGAACATGGCTAACAGTGACGGCCCTTATTAACAGTAATGAGGTGGGGCAATAGTGATTGTTCGATTGGGTTGTACGAACGGTGATGATGAGATGTGACAGCTTATTATATTTTGACCACAGATTATTATTTTCTATATTCTTTTATTTTTACTATTTTAAAAGCAAATTAAGATGTTTCTGGTAGGGGCACTAGTGAGTGGATGTGATTCTCACTTGGGAAATGTCCAAATCATGAGAGTGCCTTCAGACAATGGACCTACTTATTTTTTTCCATTTCTTAAACAATTTTCTTTTGTCTTTTCTTTTTAAGTCAATAACGTATGTAATCTATTTTAAATATTATACTCCCTCCGTTCCGGATATTTTTATTCATTTACACAGGTACGGAGATTAAGACGTACTCCCTCCGTCCCAAAATTGATTGCACACTTTCCACATTTATCCGTCCCAAAATAGATTGCACCTTTCCAAAAAAGGAAATATCACATCAATCTTCACCCTTAAAAGTTCATCTTAATTACAATTTTACCACACTCACCTAACACACATAACATACTTTATAATTTATTTATTACCTAAAAATACCACAATACCCCTAAAAAGTCAACATTTCTTAAACTTCGTATCTACAGTAAAGGTGCAATCGATTTTGGGACGGAGGGAGTATTATTTTTTAATATATAATGTAAGAAAAAATAGGAATAAATTAGTAATTTAAAAAGAAAAAATAAATAAAGTTATTGGGAATTATGAATAAAGTATAAAAAAGTAATTAAAGTTGTTGGAATTGTAAAAAGTAGGTAATAAAATATTATATATTTTTATCATTAATGGAATGAGTAAAAATAAGTGGGACACCCCAAAATAAAAAATAGGTAAAAATACATGTGACGAATGGAATAATTTACTTTAAAAAAAAACCACCAATCGTACAAAAGCAAGAATTTTCTTAATATATGGAGTATGCTTTAAAATTATCTTTCACGCTTAAGATTTTTATTGAAATAGAAGTTGGAAGTTGTAAAGTTACAACGGCATCCATGAAATATACTCGTCACAGCGTAACTGTACAATACAAGTGTGTAAATTGTAATAAGTCAAATAATCATTTGAAACTCTGCCATTTTTTTTTTCAAATTGATTTTCAACAATAAATATTGGTTTTATTAATATTTCTAGAGAAATAATTCTATATAATTAATCAGTCATTTGAAACCCTGCAACGTTTTCAAATTGATTTTGAACTAATAAATATTGTTTTATTAATATTTCTAGAGAAATAATTCGATATAATTGGGTTTGGATGCCCTTGTAAAAGGTACTCTTCATAATGTGAATATCATTTTTCAAAAACTCCATCTCGTAAAAAATTCACTCTTTTCTGTTTTTCCATTCCACAAAGTATTTAATTTTTTTTTTAAATGTTAAAAGTACATTTTAACATTACTTATTTTTACTCACATCCCAATATAATATTCACTTTCACTCGCCACAACTTTACATACTTTTTGCTTTAAATTACCTAAAATTTCCTATTCTTTTCTTACTTTATTCATAAAAAATAATATTTTTTAAATTTCGCGCACAAAAATATTTAAAATACTTCTGGGATTGAGGGAGTAGTATTATTTTTCTCGATAGAATATATTTAATCTATAATACACAATAATTAATACTACTATAATTATTTTAAAAATAATTTATAATATAGAAAAAAAAGAGTCTTATTAGAGTCTAATTTAGAGTGCACCCGATGTACCTGTAAGATCTAATCTGTTAGATTTTAAGAAAATCAATCCTCACCATTAAATTCTAATCAATAACCAACTTTTTAAATTAAGTTATTACTAATATACCATACACTAAAACTATTAATCGAGGTATATCAGGTACACTCCAAAATTACCCATAAAAAAAGAATATTTTTAATATAGTACTCCCACCGTCCCGCCCATATTGCTACGTTTACTGTAGCTTTTGTGAGAGTTTTATGCAGTCAAATGATGCAGTTTGACCAGGACAGAGGGAGTAGTAATTACTAATTAAAATATATATAAATTAATCTTACGTGTGATAGTCTAATACTCCTCAGTCCAAGTCAAAGGTCCACATTTCCTTTTTGCGCGTAAATTAAGGAGTATTACTATTTTATTTGTAGTGGATAGTTGTATTAATAGTGGGTGGTGGACCATATGTGGAGCTCTTTTACTTAAAGATGAAAATGAAGACCTTTGAGTGGAACACCAACTATAGTAAAATGGGACCTTCGAATATGTCTTTATGCTGAAAAGTATAAACGTTTTAACAATAAATAAATCCGACTTACAAGTTTATGCACTAAATCTGAAAAAATAAATAAAAATAGTGGCCCATCGCATTGAAAAATACCACAAATTTGAAACAGGCCAAATTGAATTTCGGGCCCGCAAACCCCAAATCGTTATTCTGACTTTCATTTATTAAGAATAATTCCCCATATTTTGATTTTATTCAAACTTTTACCTCTAATAGCTAATTTCTACCTGATCATCTCCTATTCATACTCTTAACAATTTTGTAAATTCTCTTTAATCTGCATTATCTAAATAACATCTATGAATCTGTATTTGCCACGTCACTAACTGAGAAAAAAGAAATACGCGAAGATAAAATCATCATTTAAAATTTAATTATGTAAGGAGATTTTAATAGTGGGTAATGTGTCAAGTTGTTGTTTATGGAGGTGATGATTAAATAAAATTTATATAAATTGAGAGAGTCTGAATGGGAGAGGATCCATGTCAGTGTTCTTATTTAGGTTGTGTTTGGTAAATTTTAGGGGATGTTTGGTTAAATGATATGGAGATATGGAATTGGAATGGAATAAATCACGTGTCTGGTTAGAGGGTTTAAAAGTGCTACATAAATTTTGATTTCCAAAAAAGGAGGAATCCTTCATTCCTTAGGATTTTGAGTGATATATGACTCTAATTCCAGTCGGAAATGGTACGAATCCATTTATTGAAATGATATAAAATTTTATTAAAATAAAAAATTATTTAAATAATATTTTTCTTTTTTTTAATAATAATATTATAATAAAATAAAATTTTAATTAAAAAAATTGAATTAATTCCTAAAGAATTTGATCATACCAAACAACATTAATAATTATGATAGTCATTCCATAGTATCAACCAAACAATATAACTATGATAGTCATTTTTAAAAGACAAATCTATTACCATTCCTTACTACTATTACTATGTTTTCCATTCCGATTCATTCCTTTAAACCAAACAACCCCTTAAAGAACAGAAAAAGGAATCGGCTTAGAGAGGTTTGGAATCAAACCCATACATCTCATTTAGGGGAGTTTGTAGAGGGGTTTGGAGGGTGAGGAATGAAAATGGAATAAAAGTAATTGTTTGGTGCAATGGAATCATTCCTCCACATTAATTTTTATTCCAAACTTTAGAATTGGAGCATTCTTCCCCTAACGTAGTATGATACCCATTCCATTCCAAACATCATACCAAACAAGCAATTTGATTTCATTCTCATCTATTACCTTCAAAAGATCTCAACCAAATACTCGTTAATTTTCTTTTATATTCGCTACTTGTACATTCATTTTCCTTTATAAATATTTATTTAATTTGTAATTTTATGATTTTTTTTTCATTAATATGTGTTACTTTGTACTTTTAGTTCCAATTGAGTAAATTTGAATTAATTAAAGAGTTGGTCTCCTGTGCCCCGGACACATCGTGCCCCATCAAAATACAAGAATTTATAGTAATAAATTTTTGTGTTCCCATGAGGACACGTGTGTCTCGAGGACACACAAGCTTTTGCCTTAATTAAATTTGGCGGTGTAAAACATTTATACCGTAGCCAGGGGCGGACGCACATTGGGCCCAGGGGGGGCACTGGGCCCCCCTGAACTTTTCAAAATAATTACTATATATATAATGCTTAAATGTGATATACCTACAAGTAGTCTAGTGGTTTGCCTACTGGATGAGGCAGTGAGAGGTCGGGAGTTCGAATCTTCCCAAAGCTCCTCCTTCTTTTATTTTAAATTGATTATTTATTAATCTTTCTTTTATATGATATCATTATATTATTATTTATGGGTTTATTTGACTTAAAATATTTTACTCTTTTATTTTAAATTGATTATTTATTAATCTTTCTTTTATATGATATCATTATATTATTATTTATGGGTTTATTTGACTTAAAATATTTTACTTATGTTTATTTGACCTTGCTCATGTTTATTTGACCAAAAATACATTGGAGTCGTATTTGATATTACTTTTATCTTACAAAATTATTTACACTTCTTTGTTATATTACAATATTTTTTACACTCGTAAAGAAAAAATAATATTTTTATCCGATATTTAAAAGATTAAAATTTCAAAATTATCTATCTCATCTAATACATCCAACCCACTTTGCATTTATGTAAAAATACTAAAATATCTAAAAAATGTTAATAAAGTTAGTAAATAAATAATTTTTCTTAAATAATATGGAATTGTAAATATGAATCGTTTTGTAAGAGAAAGGAATTTGGGCCCCCCTGGACAAATTTCCTGCGTCCGCCACTGACCGTAGCACTATAATACACAATATTTTATGATACGCAAATATGTAAAATGTGCATATTATTACATGATGGAGGAGTACAAAATAAAAAAATAAAGTACCAACTAATAAAAAAGGAAGTCAGCTAAAGTTAAACCTAGAATTTCCTATTTCAAGAATCAAGAGGGTTCCATCCTTTTTTAAGAGGTTGGATTGCAAATTTAAAATTGTGTAATTTGTCATTCAACTCTTTGAAATAGGGATTGCAATATCCCTTGAAACATAAGCTCGATTTCACTGTTCCACATCCAGTTTCATCCCTTATTTCATGGAATTGGTTGTAGATACATCACCCATTTCTAACATCATCCATGTAAAAAATAGGTAATGTGTCAACATCTCAACCCCATGAAATAGGATTATGGAACCGGTGATCTCCAATCCTTGAAACATGTAATCCCATAATACAGCAACCCAAATTAGTCAACCCAAATGGCAAAAGCTCCTGCGCTTCCGGGGACATGTCGTCTCCCGTGGGAACACAACCCTCTCCCTCCCTATTCTATTTAAACCTATTGCTAGGGGTTTAAATTGAGCGAAAATTGCAAAGGGGCACAGTGTCCCCAGGGACACAAGAGCCTCACTCAACCCAAATAAGTCATCGTGTCGTGAACTCTAGAACACAAATTACATAAAAAGGCTTCTTCTTTCCCTGGGGAGCCAGAAGGCCACCGTTAATAAAGAGGCCTTCTTTAACTAAAAAACCTTTCAACCTACTTTAATTACCTGGCAAGAAACAGTTAACACCGTCAAGAATCATGGCTAGGAAACGGAACTAGAGCCCTTAACGGAGTGTTGTCCGCCGCTGGAACCACTGTTGGAATTGGTTAAGTGTAGAAGTGGGTCAAGCCCACCTTTGACCAATGTTCTTGTAATTTTCGTTTGTCGAAAATGAAAACAAATTGCATATTTGGAAACTACGTTTCGAGTAGATGAATTTAGTGTATACGTTTGCTCAAATTCAATTCCGGGTGAATGAGTAATTAATACATGAAGTTTGCAATTAATTACAAGAAAAATAAGAAAAAATGAAGAGTAAATGTTGAAGAGGGAAGTTATCCCACATTGGAAAAATATGAAAGAATTGAACTCCTTATTACTACCTACACACATTATTGAATTAAATTAAATGTGTGGACCACATGGTGCAACCAACCAAGCCACGAGCCGCACCCACGCTCGTACATAGTTACACTCATTTTGGACCCGAACTAGGGTCCGATGGGTTAGACTTGGGTACACGTAGGGTGCACCGTACGCACCGGATCGGGTCGGGTCGTCCGGGTCGCCGGCCCGACCCTGCCCGGGCCACTTGCTAGGGCGGGCCTGATTCGCAGGCCCAATTGTGGTTCAAAATTGTGGAGGGTAAATTTGGCTCCAAGATTTGAAAATTCAAATCCAAAATGGAGGGGTGCAATATGAGCCATTAGATCAAGTTTTTAATAAAAAGACATGATCCAAGGGCCTAGATTAAATCAAGGTGTTCATTCCAAAAAGACATCACAACTCTTCAATTATTATAAATAGGCCCCAACACATTCTGCAGAAGATAATTCCAATCCTGCATTCAATACTTGCATATTATATTCTAGTCCATTAGTTCTAGAATTATCCTACCCGAGTCCGAAAGTTCTAAAATATTAATTCGTTCGCCGATAATTTTGGACTAGTTGTGCTACAAGTCCAAAATTCAAAGTCGTTGTATCTTGGAGGCGATTGCTATAGTCCGTAAGCACCTGAAGTACGGAGCAATTTCGTCTTAAGGAGAAAGAGTGTAACTCTTGACTCGACTTTACCAAAAGTAATCCATAAGCCATTTTAAATACTACCCCATATACACAACAATCTTAAGATGAAATTTTTTTGTATTTAAAGATGGCTACTGATGTACCTGCTACTGTTACTACTGCACCTGTTCACGCCGAGAGACCGCCTAAGTTCGATGGAACTGAATTTAAGCGCTGGCAACAGAAAATGTTGTTCTACTTAACAACATTCAACCTCGCCCGTTTTTTGACGGAAGTTGCTCCAACGGTTGAAGAAAATGAAACTGATGATCAAAAGAAAGTTGCCGTTCAAATCTGGAAACATAGTGACTTCATGTGTCGTAACTCCATTCTAAATGGGTTAGATGACTCACTTTATAATGTTTATACAGATTTTAAAACTTCTAAAGAACTATGGGAGTCACTTGAAAAGAAGTACAAAGCGGATGACGCCGGAATGAAGAAATTCATAGTCGGACGATTCCTCGAGTACAAAATGGTGGACTCCAAGACTGTATTGGATCAAGTTAGAGAACTAAAACTGATCTTACATGGCATCCATGCCGAGGGTATGGAATTGAGTGAATCTTTTCAAGTAGCTGCTTTAATTGAAAAGCTACCGCCTCTGTGGAAAGATTTTAAAAACTATCTCAAGCATAAAAGAAAAGAAATGATGCTTGAAGACTTGATCGTGAGACTAAGGATCGAAGAAGATAATCGAAAGTCTGAAATCAAGTCAAGCAAAGAGGCAAGAGTTAATTTGGCTGAATCCGGGGCAAACAAAAAGAGAAAGCGGAATGACAAAAAGCAAAAGCCTGCAAAGAAGATTAAAGGCAACTGCTACAACTGTGACAAGCCCGGACATATGGCGAAAAACTGTCGTCAACCAAAGAAGGAAAACAACAGCCGAGCTAACCTAGCGGAAGAGAAGTCGGTATCCGCCAACTTGTCCGAACTAAACCTAGCGGCTGTGGTCTTTGAAGCGAACCTTGTGGATAATCCACAAGAATGGTTTGTGGATAGTGGAGCAACAAGACACATCTGCTCGGACAAGGAAATGTTCTCTACCTACATCCCGATAAATGGTAGAAAACTATTTATGGGAAATTCTTCAACATCCGAAGTAGTTGGACTAGGCAGAATTGTGTTGAAGATGACATCGGGAAAAAAACTCCAACTTGTGGATGTGTTGCATGTCCCTGACATCCGCAAGAACTTAGTGTCTGGATCATTGCTTAGTAAGCCGGATTTAGATAAGTGTATGAGTCTGACAAATATGTATTATCCAAAAGTGGAATGTTTGTAGGAAAAGGTTACCTTGAAAAGGGTCTTTTCAAACTAAATGTAATGACTGTACACCGTGATATTAAAAATAAAGGAAAAATTATTTCTTACTTGGCCGAGAGTTCTAATATATGGCATGATAGATTAGGACATGCAAGTTTAAATTCACTAAGAAAAGTAGTCAACTTAAATTTGTTGCCAATAATGGAACTAGATCCACAAAAGAAATGTGAAATTTGTGTTGAAGCAAAAATGGCAAAAACTCCATTTCATTCAGTGGAAAGAAGTACTACACCTATAGAACTAATCCATAATGATATATGTGATTTAAAGTTCGCACCAACAAGAGGGGGTAAGAATTACTTCATTACATTTATCGATGATTGCACAAGGTATTGTTATATATATCTTCTAAGAGGGAAAGATGAAGCAATAGATGCATTCATAAACTTTAAGAATGAAGTCGAAAATCAACTAAGCATTAGAATCAAAATGATTCGAAGTGATAGAGGTGGAGAATATGTGGCTCAATTTGAAGAATTTTGTCTGCAAAATGACATTATTCATCAAACTACAGCACCATACTCACCACAATCTAATGGTGTTACAGAACGAAAAAATAGAACTCTCAAAGAGATGATGAATGCTATGTTGATTAGCTCGGGCCTACCCCAGAACATGTGGGGAGAAGCGGTGCTTTCGGCAAACCACATTCTTAATAAACTACCACACAAGAAAAGAGATAAAACTCCATATGAATTATGGAAAGGAAGGAAACCGTCATATGGTTACCTCAAAATGTGGGGGTGCCTAGCAAAAGTTGAGGTACCTAAACCAAAACAAGTAAAGCTAGGACCCAAAACAGTTGATTGCATCTTTATTGGTTATGCATACAATAGTAGTGCATATCGTTTCTTGGTTCATAAGTCAGAAGTTCCTGAAATGAATGAGGGAATGACTATTGAATCTAGAAATGCAGTGTTCTTTGAGAATATTTTTCCTAAGAAGGAAAAACAAGAAGTGAGCTCGCATAAAAGAACTCATGACGCTATAGAAAAAGGTTCACCTCAAAGGGAGGAAAAACAAAGGTGTAGTAAAATAACCAAGAAGGAAAAGTCCTTTGGTTCTGATTTTATAAGCTACATGCTAGAAAATGAACCAAGGACAATACAAGAAGCATTGTCTAGTCCAGATGCTCCTCTCTGAAAAGAGGCTATCAACAGCGAAATTGAATCCATTATGCAAAACCATACTTGGGAGGTGGTCGATCTCCCACCGGGCAACAAACCTTTAGGATGCAAATGGATCCTAAAGAAGAAATACAAGGCTGATGGTTCAATTGACAAATACAAGGCTCGCTTAGTAGCTAAAGGATTCAAACAAAAGGAAGGATATGATTTCTTCGATACATATTCACCTGTGACAAGAATTTCATCCATTAGAGTTCTCATAGCAATTGCAGCTTTGCATAATCTTGAGATACACCAAATGGATGTCAAAACAACTTTCTTAAATGGTGAATTAGAAGAGGAGATATATATGGAACAACCTGAAGGGTTTGTTGCCCCTGGCCAAGAAAAGAAAGTGTGCAAGTTAATAAAATCCTTATACGGATTAAAACAAGCACCTAAACAATGGCATCAAAAGTTTGATCAAATTATGCTATCAAATAGATTCAAAATCAATGAATGTGATAAGTGTGTCTACATAAAAGGCACGCCTAATGAGTATGTAATTGTATGTCTATACGTAGACGACATGCTCATAATAGGAAGTAATCACAAAGTGATTGTGAATACTAAGAACATGTTGAAAAGGAATTTTGACATGAAGGATATGGGTGAGGCTGATGTCATACTAGGGATAAGAATCTCTAGATCACCTGATGGAATTGTCTTAACACAATCTCACTACGTAGAGAATATACTTAAGAAATTCGATGCCTTTGACTTACCCCCGGCTAAAACTCCTGTGGATGTGAATTTACATCTAGCAAAAAATAAAGGCGAACCCATATCACAACAGAAATATGCAAGAATTATCGAAAGTTTGATGTACTTAACAAATTGTACACGTCCGGATATAGCATACTCTGTTCATAAACTTAGTAGGTTCACAAGCAATCCTAATAAAGAACATTGGATAGCATTGACAAGAGTACTTAGATATTTGAAACATACTTTAAGTTATGGGATACTGTAAACAAGATATCCAGCCGTAGTCGAAGGATTCACGGATGCTAATTGGATATCTGATTCAAAAGACTCCAAATCCACAAGTGGTTACGTATTTACCATAGGTGGTGGAGCAGTATCATGAAAATCTTCTAAACAAACATGCATAGCTCGTTCCACAATGGAGTCGGAGTTCATTGCATTAGACAAAGCTGGTGAAGAAGCCGAATGGCTTAGAAACTTCTTAGAGAATATTCCTTGTTGGAGCAAACCAGTGCCTCCTATAATGATACATTGCGATAGCATGGCAACTATTGGGAGAGCACAAAGCAACATGTACAACGGTAAATCTCGACACATAAGGAGGAGACATAATACTGTTAGGCAATTGATCTCTAGTGGGATAATTTCCATCGACTATGTAAAGTCTAAGGAAAATATCGCGGATCCGCTGACAAAAGGCATAAATAGAGATCTAATGACAAGTGCAGTAATGGGAATGGGTTTAAAATCCACGCACTAAAGAACGTTTATAGCGGTAACTTAACTATGATGATTGGAGATCCCAAGAACATGGTTCAATAAGACAACTAAGTTATAAGTGTTCCGAAATAGTACTTGAAATATAATCTCAACTCATTCTCAAATCAAGTGCAAGCCTGCAGAAGTGTGGTAGATGGTAAGACTTAAAAGCTTTTAATGATTCCTATACCTTAAAGGTGGAGTATAACAGGATACTCTACATAGGAGATCATCTATATAAGTGTGAAGTTTGGCCTCTTCGAATGAGAAAAACACTTATGAATCCAAGATGGTCCAGGGCCGAATTGGACACAACGTGAGAACGAAGAATATTAGAATTGTTATTGTGTGGGTGTCGTTGACTTGATTTACATAAAATGCTGACTAGTTCAAAACATCATGTTCACTAAGCAGCAAGTAAATCCGATGGCATTCTACTAAGGAAGGTTCAAAGTCGGAAGCTACCTATCCTGATGCAATAGCAGTTCGTCGGAACTTTCGATAGAGTCTACATGCATTAATTACATTCATGTGGGGGATTGTTGGAATTGGTTAAGTGTAGAAGTGGGTCAAGCCCACCTTTGACCAATGTTCTTGTAATTTTTGTTTGTCGAAAATGAAAACAAATTGCATATTTGGAAATTACATTTCGAATAGATGAATTTAGTGTATACGTTTGCTCAAATCCAATTCCAGGTGAATGAGTAATTAATACATGAAGTTTGCAATTAATTACAAGAAAAATAAGAAAAAATGAAGAGTAAATGTTGAAGTGGAAAGTTATCCCACATTGGAAAAATATGGAAGAATTGAACTCCTTATTACTACCTACACACATTATTGAATTAAATTAAATGTGTGGACCACATGGTGCAACCAACCAAGCCACGAGCCGCACCCACGCTCGCACATAGTTACACTCATTTTGGACCCAAACTAGGGTCCGATGGGTTAGACTTGAGTACACGTAGGGTGCACCGTACGCACCGGATCGGGTCGGGTCGTCAGGGTCGCCTGACGGGTCGGTCGGTCCGCCGGGCCGGGTCTGACCGAACCGCTTGCTGGGCCGGTCCTGATTCGCAGGCCCAATTGTGGTTCAAAATTGTGGAGGGTAAATTTGGCTCCAAGATTTGAAAATTCAAATTCATATCCAAAATGGAGGGGTGCAATATGAGCCATTAGATCAAGTCTTTAATAAAAAGACATGATCCAAGGGCCTAGATTAAATCAAGGTGTTCATTCCAAAAAGACATCACAACTCTTCAATTATTATAAATAGGCCCCAACACATTCTGCAGAAGATAATTCCAATCCTGCATTCAATACTTGCATATTACATTCTAGTCCATTAGTTCTAGAATTATCCTACCCGAGTCCGAAAGTTCTAAAATATTAATTCGTTCGCCGATAATTTTGGACTAGTTGTGCTTCAAGTCCAAAATTCAAAGTCGTTGTATCTTGGAGGCGATTGCTATAGTCCGTAAGCACCTGAAGTACGGAGCAATTTCGTCTTAAGGAGAAAGAGTGTAACTCTTGACTCGACTTTACCAAAAGTAATCCATAAGCCGTTTTAAATACTACCCCATATACACAACAACCACCACCCATGGGGGCGGATTGAACGGTCGACACAGACATGCTAGGAGAAGTGGGTCCCCCGGGCCTCGCCATTAAGTGCGGGTTTGGTGGTGGAGATGGCGGTGGCAAGAGAAATGGGCATGAGACAAAGGCCCTTCCCTTGAAGATACTGCATGGCAGCACCCATGTCATCCTCCATCAGCTTCGCCACCTGCTGCTCCGCCACCGTCATTCCCTCATCGTTCTGTGATGACGACGCCGTCTCTGCTCCATTTCTGCTCTTTCTCTGCTGTGATGATCACCCTCAAATGTTACACTTTGACAAAAAGTTGGAATCGTACAACCCAACTATTACATTTATAAATAATTTTTTAAATAAGACTCAAAAGGGGTGATATTTATTTATTGATTTTAAAGAATTATATCAAATGACCGATTTAAGTGTAGGGCTGGACGAAAATACCGAAATATCGGTATGCCGCAATTATCGTACCGCAAAATAACGAATTTATCGAAAATTTCAGCATACCAAAAAAATCGATACGGTATCATACCGTACCGAATTTTTCGGTACGGTAACGGTAAGCTACTTTTAAAAAATCGATATTTCGGTATATACCGAAATACCGATATATTAATTATTAATTATAATTATAAATATATATATATATATATATAAATCAATTCAAACTCTCAAGTTAGAAGCCTTCTGAACAGAAAATAAAGTTAGTCATTAAATAATGCTGATGTGGCCGTGGGTACTCATATGCTCAAATTGGAATTGAGATTTCATTCCAAACCCTAGCCCACTTCTGCGCCGACCCCAACCCCAACCCTCTCTTCTCTATCGGACTTTTTGAATCTCCATCTGCTGTTACTTCGTCCAGTGATCTTCGCCATTTCTTAGTGGCTAGCTGCTAGCCATTGTTCGCCCTTCACATCTTCTCTATTTCGAATCTCTACCTGTGGTATCTCCGTCCACTGCCTTCGCCGTTTCTCAGCCCCTGGCCATTCATGTCTTCTCAGTCTCACAAGTCTCAACCCGCGCCTCTCTTATTACCGGCAGAAATATTTTAATTTATTTTTTTTAATTATTTTATTGATGATATTGTGTTGTGACTTCTGAAATACCTTCTTAGACAGTATTTAACTAATGATGAGTTGTTGAAATATTGGGTTTGTTGTTTGAATTGTATTTTTTCAAGTGTTTGTTGGATAATTTGCAGCTGTATTTTTATTTTTATTTTGTCGGTATGAACTAATGCCTATCAATACATAGGTATAAAATAATATTTCGGTATACCGGTATAAGACGGTATTGATTATTAACTTACCGAAATTTCGGTATACCGAATTTCGGTATATCGAAATTTTCGGTACGGTATCGGCATATATTTTTTAATATCGAAAATTTCGGTACGGTATACGGTATGCGTAAATAATTTCGGTATACCGTACCGTCCAGCCCTATTTAAGTGCTTATATTAGGAATGACAAAGTTATACTACTCATGATGTTCTAAGGCAGTGTCGTCTACCTAGTTTCACCCAACTTACATATCTCCTTAGTTTCTCTTTTACAACCATCTAAATAACTTGTAATCTATCCACTTTCTAAAATATACTCTCCCATTGGCAAAACCTATAAATGAATTCAATGGTTCAGTTATTTCACACCCAACTTCTATTCTTTTAGATACAAAAATATATAGATCTCAAATATTAATAAAGGAGGACAATGTAAATGAAATCTTTCGACGGATCCATATCCAACTCCATACACAGATTAATTCGAAGAGGCCGAAACAGCATCCAATAGCGAAACTTCGATTTTAAGTCAAAACTTTACACACTACATGATTTGACTCCATTCTGTATAATCTAACTCCTCAATTGTTTATTACAACCAAATGTTGTTTCATTCACTAATTAGTTCAGTTGTATATACTTATGATTCACTTATACATATTTTGACTCAAGTGAACATATTTTTATGATTTAATTGTACATATTACTATTACTCAATTGTATATATTTATGATTAGGTTAAATCTTTTAAATCAAGTCACAAATCAAGTTAAGAATTTTTTATTTTTTATTTTTGTCTTTTAAGACATTTTAAACCCATCATGATAAATAAAGTTTAAGCATTTTTAAATGCAAAGTGATGAAAAGTTATACTCCCTCCACCCGCTTCTAAGGTATCAATTTTACTATTTTTGGCGTCCGTTTCAAAGGTATTCATTTCCTAGTAAAAAAGTACACAATATGGCCCACAACTTCAACTACCCACTTTATATATAATAATAATACTCCTTAATCCACGTGCAAAAAGCAAATTGATACCTTAGAATCAGACGGAAGGAGTAAAAAAGATGTCTTGCATTTACTCGAGAAGAAAAGGAGTTAAAGAAGGTGAGTTGGAACCTGAAAAGTAGAACGCGTGTAAACTTTACTTTTTTTTTCTTTTTTTTTTTTATTTTTTAGTGACGGTAAACGTTTATTTTTTCTTTTTTTAAATATACTTCTGTAATGTCTTATTTTATGGAGAATTTTTTATTTTGAAATGACAAAAATAACCTCTCATGCGAACGCATTCATGTAAATTATTAGATTTTCAATATGAATATTCATGTATATTTAAAATAACCTCTTGCATTAATGCATTCGTATAAATAACTATGTTTATGCATTTGAATATTCATGTACTCCCTCCGTCCCCAAAGTATTACACACTTTCCTTTTTCATCCGTCACTCAAAGTATTTCACACTTTACTTTTACTAAATTTGGTAAAAAATACATTATAAAAATACTTACTTTTTACACACATCCCAATATAATACTCCCTCCGTCCCATACTTATGTTCACACTTTCTGTTTTCGTCCGTCTCATACTTATGTTCACCACCAAAAAATGGAAAGTTCACATTAACCAATAACCTCAAAAGTTATCTTAATTTCAAAAATACCACTCACACCTAACACACATAACTTACTTTATAATTTATTTATTACCTAAAAATACAACAATACCCCTAAAAAGTCAATAAAGTTGGTCAAAAAGCAACTTTTCTTAAACTCCGTATCTACAGTAACGGTGAACATAACTATGGGACGGAGGGAGTACTACTTACTTTTTCACATCTCCCAACAACTTTACACACCTCCAACAACTTTACACACATTTTTCATTAAATCAACTAAAATATATATTCTCTTTCTTACTTTATACATAAAAATACAAAATTTTCTTAAACTCCGTGCACACCAATATGTGAAATACTTGTTGGGACGGAGGGAGTATACAGTATGAATAATTAGATATTTGTGTATAAATATTTTATGTAAATAATTAAATTTTCGTGTATGAATATTTCGTGTAAATAATTCTTTTTGGTGTATGAATACTCGTGTAGATTCTCATACACAAGTAACTCAATATTATTTACACGAATGCATTCGAGTAGATTCTCATACATAAATAACTCAATATTATTTACACGAATGCATTCATATAGCAAGTCGCACGAACCTTTACATGTTTGCACGCGTATGTGAACACATTGATTAAGAAATACAACATCCCTTATATCATCGCACACGTATGTGTCCACATTGATTTAGAGAAGTTTGAGCAAAATGTGGAAACACACTCCAAGCACCTCTACACCCTGATCTTGGTGGAGAGGGAGGTTGCTCCCACACTGCAGCAGTAAAATTTAATCCTTAGTCTTTAGACAAATTATTACCCCGTTAATTTAGTTGAGCTACCCAAGCTTGTTTTTAGCAATATCTGAAAATCGGACCGGACCGACAGGTTCAATCGGTTAGACCGGGAACCGATCCGGAAGGGTTAGAAAACCGTTTATGGAGTTGAACCGGGTAGAACAGGGTTGGACCGGGTTGAACCGGTCAAACCGGAAAAATCGATTTCAATATTATTTTTTAAATTTTTTAATTATTTTTTTACTTTTTTTAATTTTTTTAAACTTTTATGGTATTCCACTTTTATTTTTATTTATTTTAGAACATAATATTTACATTTATGATTAAATTATGAATTATAATATTAAGTGGGTATATTATAAACTATGTATGAAGTATAAATTATAAACTATAGATATTTTTATTTAATTATATTTTGATTTTAAATTGTATTTTAAAATTTTAAAAATAATTTAGGTGATTATATATTTTTATAATGGGTAATTTTATAAAATATAATCGAAAATATGTAAAATTCAATTTTCCGGTTGAACCGCCCGGTTGAACCGGTCCGACCGATTAAACCTCGAACCGTTGTCTCTTCCAGTTCTTTCCCGGTCCGATTTTCTAATCACTGATTTTTAGTTTCAAGTCTAGATTTTTTGTTTTGAAAATCTACTTTTGTTTATATGGGGTTTTGATAAATCAAATTTTATGAATCACGCTTACCTATTTATCTCTATAGATATAATAATTATTATTAATCTTATGTATCTTTACTCACCTTTTATACATTGATCTGATATAAAGTTAAAATTCATCATACTTAAAAACCCAAACAAAAATATATAATCACTAACATTTTATTTTCAAAATGCAGATTTTCAAATCCAAATTTCCAAAACTCGCATAAAAAAATTATAAATATTTTGAGTAATTCCATTAAAAAAATGAATAAAATGGTTAAGTTTGGATAAATAAAATATAAAAGTATGTGAATATTTATTTTGTTTTTTATATATATTTTTTGCTTTTATAATATTATGATGATGTTAGTATTATAAACTCTTATTATAAAAGATGCAAAAATAATAAGACAAACAAAAATAAAAAATTTATGCCCAAAAATACTACTCCATAGGATGTAGGATTATATTACCTGAGAGGGTTGTTCACCTAGCAGTGGGGCCACAGTAGCACCTCCTAATCTGCTCATGCTAAGAACCTTTTTACAAAAAGGAAATCAAACAAGATTTTTAATGTACCCATTTTTACAAAAATCAAGTTTTCACAATAACAATTTGTCAACAATAAGTCATTTTCATATCATAAATTAATACTCTATTTCTTTGAAAATCATGGATTAATTTGAGAGAGAAGGAGAGAGAGAGTACCTTGACTTGGAGCTGTAGAAATTTGACATAGTCGATGATCTCATCCAGCATTGAGGCCTTGTCTGTCTGTCAATCATAGATGAATCGTCTAAATAAAAAATTAATAATAATCATTCACTATTATATCTGTCAATCATAGATGAATCGTCTAAATAAAAAATTAATAATAATCATTCACTATTATATGATGTTATATCTCCTAAATAATTCTTTTTTTATTGCAAGAATTAGTATCTACCACTTTATTCCATATCCCGAGGATTATTATTCTAGATCACATCATTATTAAAGTGATTAATTTATAACAATTCTCCATTAGTCATTATCAGCTGATTATGATTCCTCCGACATCTCCATTTTCACTACCTTTACTTCAATTAGCAAACACTTCCCCAAATGGACACGTGCCCCATGTAACTACTCTTTATTTCTATATATACTAATTAGTAATTACACACAATAAATAGCACGTGATGCTGAATATAAGCAACAAATTCTTCTCTCTAGTCTAGCCTTATGATTTTAATTTTTTTTAAGAAAAAATAAATAAATAAACTTATTACTGACTCTGTTTCATAATTATTTCTTTTAATTTTTCGTCGATACAATCTTTTAATTTTTCATCGATACAATCTTTTAATCCAGTAAGTAATTTCTAAGAATTTATAGAGGTAAAATGAACAATTAATTAGCACGTAATTATTATGCTCGTGGATGAAGTGAAACACTGAAAGCACTACCTTACTAGCATTGGGTACTATCCCCTGTAACGACTTCATCCTCTCCGCAATTCTCTCTCTTCTCAACTGCTCACATTTCATTTTCACCGAAACAAAAATAAAATAATCTCAAAATCAATATTCTCACAACAAATTACAAACAAACAGAAGATGAAATTGACAAAATTAGCAAAAAAATCATTTCATAGCAAACAGTTGTACTGACTCACTCTTTCGGCAATACTGTGAGGGTCGGTGGCCTGCCCTCGCTTTGCCCTAGGCTTCTGCCTAGCCTGACCCACCACCTCTCCACCGCCTGCCGTCGCCTGAGAGAGTTCCGCCGCCGCCATGACTCCGAAGTTTTCAGGCTAGAATACACAGTTGTCATTTGAATGCAATATCTAACAAGGAGAAAGTGTGGATTCTAATTTCTAAACCTGAATATGATGAAAATGTTGAGGCTGATTTGAGGTTTGACCTAGTAATCCGTTGAAGCCATTAAAAACAGCTTTAATTGACGAATCATTTTCCTGCATTTAATAATCAGCAATTAATTCAATCAATCAATACTAAAATTTCCAATTTCTAAAACAAAAATTATCAAACATACCAGAAACGAGCATCCGCTAACGACGTCGTTGCGATCGCTAATTGGGAGAAGGCCAGCATCGGCTCCAGATGGAGAACGGAAATCATCGGCGGCGGAGAGCATTAACTGCTGCTGAAGCATCAAGGCCTTGGCGGCGGCGTTGCTGAGCTGTTGCTGCCTCATCTTCATCGCCGTCGATTGATCGCCGAGATGGCCGAGCAGGACGGACGAATGGTCGTCGGCGCCGCCCCAGGGGAAGAAGGCGGTGGTGGACGGAACGGAGGACAACATTTTATCCAGAAATTCATCGTGAGACGGCGCAGGACCGAAGTTGCCGCCATGATTGTGAAATTCGTGGAGGGATGAGTTTTGATGGTGATTCAGCAACGAATTCAAATTGTTCATAGCGGAGAATTCTTTGAAGATAATTCGCATAAATATATACAAATTATAACAATAATAATCAGAATTACAGTGGCAGGATCACTCTAATGAGCTGAGATTTGGAAATATTGATGAGAGAGAGGATCAGAAGTGAGAGAAAGAGAAGAAATTGAAGCAGAGTATCATGTTTTGTGTTTGGGAATTTTGGAATGTTTTATGGTAAAATGGGGACTCAAAACATCAGTAGCAATATAAATAGAAATTGACTTGCCCCTTCTCTCTCTGCAAATTCACACACGTATATATATATATAGGCAAACATCCTTTTTCTTTTCTTTACTCACAAGCGTTTCTCTTATCTTAATATAAACGTGGACCTCTAATTATGGGATATTATGGATGTTAGTTTCTTTCAATTTCGAGCTTTTATATTTCTCATTTCTGTAATTTTTTTTTCATCTTTTTGTGGGGAAGTTAAATTGTTTTGAATCAGTCAATTATTGACTAATTAAACAAATAAAGATTTATTTTTAATAAATGTTAATTTATTCTTAAACAAATAAAGATTACCATTAAAATGCAGGTATCCTTGCACTTATACGATCTTGTTATATTAATTTTTAATTTAATATTCAGTATTAAATTAAATAAAATCACTGCATATTACAACCATATTTATGTAAACAAATAAACCTTATGAGTATCTCTTGAGCTTCTGGACTCTCAATTTCAAAAGGATAAAATATACTCCTTGGATGTTTTGCACATAATATAATGTACTTTTTCAAATTCATTTGTTTTTTGCACATGGATATACCTTTGAAATGACCGTCCAAAATGATAAATTGAATATTTTTCAAGTGGTCGAAGAGAGTACTCCATATACTAAACATTTTTTAAAGTTCAGGGATAGTGCCATCCTTAATCCCTATATGGGTCCGTTAATGTATATACAAGGGTAATTTTAAAAATATAAGTCTAACTTTTGAAAACAAAAGCTTAAGAAGTTGAGGACAAAAAGACTTACTTTGTACATGTAGAACTAGATTTGGTAAGAAATCTTTGTTGAATGAGTATGATAGCAGATAGCATACGATTAGGAACAAAGTTAAGAAGAACATATGCTTATGGACTAAAAATGGATCGGGATTGGTAAAAGTTTGAATCATCCATCAATGAGGAGAATAAAATTGATGTTTATTCCTATAATTTATGCCAAAAGCATGATTTGAGTTCATAAATGAAATTTGTATCTAAAATAAAATGAGTACACTTTGCTCATATTCTTTTCTCATGTTCATGGGCATATATAATCATGGCCATGGTAGACAAATTAATTTAGGGGGTGCTTGATTAGAAGTAGTAGGGGTGGATAATGGGAATGAAAGAGTATTAATTTCTGTTCCTCATGTTTGTTTAGAGGTAATGTGAATCCAAATTCCTCAATCATTACCATTGATTCAATGTATACACACACCCCTTCAATCACTTTCATTCTCTTTACCATTACCCTCATCAATGATTCCCATTACCATTATCATTCCGGAATTTGAACCAAGCGACTAGTTATTTCATTTTTTTTTCTTGTATGAATGCACATTTCTAATTATATTTAGCCATAGTATTACCTATATATACATGTATGATGTGTATTATGAAGTAATAATTTATATGGAACCGTTTCATTTTAACTTTACCAAGTATATTTTTTAAAATTATTTATAAAATACTCCCTCGTACAATTTCGATTGCACCATTTCTATTTTGAGTCATTATTATAAAATTTTTCACTTCCTAAAGAAGTAAAAAGTCAAACACAATTACCCTTCTCATTCACTTTATTTACAAAAAAACAACTCCTACCTAACACACCAAACATATTTTATCATTTATTTATTATAAAAAAATATCATAATATCTCTAAAAGTTATCACTTTTCTTAATATACGTGCCGGAGGAGGGGTACATTCGTAGGACCACGGAGGGAGTAATTTAATTAGGCTGACATCATTTTCTTTATCAAGCTAATACTTCCCCCATCTCACAGAATCCTTTACATTTTTCTTATTTGTTTGTTTCACAAAATTCATTGTACACATCAAGAAATGAAACATCATTTTTTCCACCAATCTTGAAAGTTACTTTAATTTAAAATTTGTCATTTCTTTTTCTCACACATACAATTACTTTAGTTTTTTTATTACCTAAAAATACTAAAATACCTCTAAAATTAATAAAATTGATAAAAAAAATCTTAAACAGCATAAAACAATAAAACGATAAGCATTCTTCAACTGAAGAAGTTTTGTATTTTATCTTTAAACTAAGTTATTTTTAATCCATCTCATACATGAATTTTATCATAAAATGATTTCACATCAGATTTGCACATTCATTAGAGTCTTATGAGTTGTTAATTTAAATGACAAGTAGATTTTATATTTTTACTCCAATTTTTTAAGAAGAAAGTGTACAGCTCTTTTATTCTCCATTAAATTATACTTAAATAATTGATGTTAAAATTCAACTTTTATATATATATATATATATATATATATATATATATATATATATATATATATATATATATATATATATATATATATATATATTTCCTTCTCATCAACTAATGTGTTTGAACTCAACATATCACCAATTCACCCATCACTATAAAATAATTATTGAATTATAACAAAAAATAAGATAAATTTGTGCTACCATGACACAGACACAAACATAGTCAATTACTTCTCACTAACATTAAATTGATAATTTATTAAAATGCAACATGATAACTTGGAAACACGCTTTAGGGTATCTACAGCAAAAAAATGCAGGCATATTCTGCCAACCATAGGTGCTCTAAAAGCGACACAATCAGTTTTGTATCATTATATTTTTTAAATTTTATTTTTTTTCATCAAATTGATTTATATTGAATTTATTATTTTTTATTTTTTAATTAATATAACTTTATTATATTTTTTTCAATAATTAAATTAATAGACGTTAAATTTTTTTTATTAATTTAATTTGCCACAACAATTATAACAAAATTTGAAAACTAATTCAATAATTTTTTTAATATTTTTTGTAAATCAATTTAACAACAAAATTAAACTTTTACTAAATGAATCAAATTCACATTTGAGTGTATATAAATTGAATTTTACTCTTCAATATAATTTTATATTAAATTATAATTGAATAAATATTTATATTAAACTTGAATTATATTTTTTAAAATTATAACTTTACAATCCATGTAACACACGGGATCCATACTAGTATACTCCATAATTTAATAAATCGTCCATGCCTTTTTATCATTTTTGAATAAATAATTATTAGTTAAAATTAATTTTAAATATAATATACTCCTATAAAAGGGAAAAAAAGAATAAAATAGTAATAATAAGATAGATATTCAAATGATCTAAATTAGTTATAATTTATTTATGGAAGAAAATTAATTATCCTAATTAATAAACTCAAATAACCAAAAATTAATAGTAAAGATATAATAGTAATTGGACTTTAATAAAATGCTATTAATTCGGATCAAATTGATCTAAATAGCAAGTTCTTTTTTTAAATAAAAAAAAATTATACAAATGGATAATTCTATCCTTAAAAGGTTCACACATATTTAAATAACACAAATTTATGGAACATTCTATCTTAAAAAGTAAATTGTGTAAAAAAAAAAATGTGTCAATTACTGACCGAGACAGAGAGTGTACATGTTACAACGGACCGTAAGAAAAAATCTTCCGATTAATTGACAATCCTACAGTGAAATTAAGTTTGATTTTTATAATAAATTAATGACATGAAAAAAAAAAAGTTGGGCCCTAATGGTAAATTACCCATCTTTTTTACTCCCTCCTTCCACTGTCAATCTATTCATTTTATCATTTTGGCTCTTCCACTCTTAATCTATTAATTTTCACTATGTCTAAGACCCCCCTATCCACTAATACAATTAAAGAGAAAATTGCAAAACTAGTCTCACCCGTCACGGTTCCATTTGGGTTTGGTCCCAATAGTCTTGACTTCGGTCCCAAATATTTTTATTCCAGCAATAATGGTCCCATACAATATTTTTTTTGCAATTTCGATCCTCAGCCGTCAAAAAACTAACGGAAGCCCCCTCACGTGCACACCACGCGGCTGTTAAGTCATGAGAATTGGGAATTCTCTCTCAAATTCAAACCAATTCCCAAAAACCAAAACCCTAAATTTTTCCCCCCAATTTGCGTCTACCCCAATTTCCCTTCCCAAATCCCTTCTCTCCCGTCGAAGACTTGAACCTCCTCCTGAAAACCCTCCTCAGCCTTCTCGCCGCTGCCGTCATGATCTCAAAGCTCCGCCGTAAACGCCTCAACCTCCTGCCCAGCCCACTCGCTCTCCCTATATTCGACAACTGGCTCCAAATCGGCAACGAGTTGAAGCATCACTACTTCACTGACTACGTCAAGAAATTCGGCCATGTATTCCTCCTCCGCATGGGCCAACACCGCATTTTTGAAGACTTTCTAACCTGTGAACATTAATCCAATTTTAATGGATTTGTTGCGTGACAGAAGGCGCCTATTCAATATGTGATTTACAGGCTTTTATTTTGTGCATACTTTTATTCCCGTTTTGTTTTTGTCATCTGTAGTCTTTGCTCCTGGACACATTGTCGTTGCTTAGCGCACAAGTTGCAAAGTTAGGAGGAAGCTTATGTTTCATCGTGTGGATCCAGAAGCTGTAAGTTGTACATGTAATATTTTTCTTCTTAACTATGTCATCATGCTGTCTCATTGATTTGCTCACTTTATATTTGAAAGAGGTGAATTATCGGTCTAGTCACACTTGATGGCAATTTAGTTCCATTTAAATCTATTGAAATATTGAGCTGAAATAATTAATGTTCTCAAATACATGGATTTTCATAGTTTCCAAATGTTGCTCTGTTTCATTTTGTGCATACTTTTGTTTTCTTCATTAGACTCCTGGCTAATCCATTGCCTGCTTATCAGGTTCTTTCTTGCAAAATAGTTTTTTCAAGTTATTAGAAGGTTCCTAGATCATTGCAAAATGGTTTTCTCAAGTTATCAAAAGGTTCCTAGATCACCTACTCTAACTGCTGATAAATCTTTCAGAAATGATAGTGAAACAAAGAGAGTAGCACTGGGGTTGGTGCATGATGTAAGGGACCTTCCAGTTAGTTTGCTTGCTGATGTCGTCGTGCCGACTGTTTATTCATTTCTTGTCAAGGACTGATTGTTCATTACAAGCTAAGCATGCCAGATTCCCCTTCATGTTCCTTGTCATCAACAAACTTTCTTGACCAACCACCATTATGCATACCTCTGAAAAATCATCATAACATTCACAGACGCATCAGTATTAATCCATTCCAAAGCGGTCTATCCCCTCTACATACACCACTTTTGGTCAGCACTCCCAATTCCCCAATATATGAAGATGTGCCTATTTTGTGCTTGAATGAGAATTATGAGGATGATGAACTGGGTAAACAAGGGTCTCCACTGAACTAGTCGCGGAGGCAAACGAGCGATTTGGGATTGTTTTAGTCCATGGCTTTGGAGGAGAAGTCTTCTCGTGGAGGAAGATAATGGGAGCTCTGGCCAGACAAACTGGTTATGCAATAATTGCTTTTGACAGACCTGGATGGGGTCTGACGGCCACAGCAGAAGGATTGGGAGGAAAATCAATTGTCTAATCCTTACAAGATTGATAATCAGGAATTTGCTTATGCATATGAATTATTTTCTGTTGCCACTTTAATTTCTATATCAAATGTTTGTCGGCACAGTTATATATGTACTCTAAGAGTGGTTGCATGTTCTTTTTGATGTGTGAATTAACACCAGGTCAAAAATGTCTGGGTAGTAACTAAAAGCAATAATATGAGAGAAATTAACATTATCATCAGTTGGGAATACAATGTGCTAGTCAACAAAAATTTAACAATCTCAAGGATCAACTACTAATGCTTTCTTCTCATAATTAAAGTTGGTTTTGATGCTCGCCTATCGTGCGTAATTTAATATTTTTAGCATGAATTATGAGCCCATATCGTATCATATAGTATCTATTTGTGATTATGCATTTTGTTAAAGAAATGACCTTTATTTATTATCAATTGTAATATATTGTAGCTGTTTCGGGACCAAAAATGCAAAATTTTGTATTTTTGGTACCAATATTTAAGGTTAAATCCAGTGGGACCAAAATTGCTAACGGGAATAATGGCACACTTGACGGTGGGACCACTATTGCTGAAAAAAAAAAGTTTGGGACTGAAGTAAAGACTATTGAGACCAAACCCAAACGGGACCGTGACAGGTGGGACTAGTTTTGCAATTTTCTCTACAATTAAAATATGGGACCTACACACCCCATTAATACAACTACCCACTACACATTAAATAATAATACTCCTTAATCCAATCGCAAAAAGTAAATGAATAGATTGGAGATGGACGGCAGGAGTATGCATTAACTAGAATAAATAAAGTTGACTCCTATATCAACTATTGCATAGGGAAAAGTTCTCTTGACTTTGTTAATTGTTGTAGAAAAGCTAATAAAATTGATATGACATTCTTGAACAGAAAAGGATAAGCTTGGCATATTTTGAAGCACTTTAATCATAAAAAGATTTTGTTAAACATCTGATTCTAATGAGAAAGTTATGTTATGTCAAATTTATATTTTAGAAAAGAATAAATGTATCATTGAGATTCATCAAGTGACATCCCATCCTTTTGAATTATCATTAGAATCATATAACCTTTGTCTTTGCCAACTGTGATTTTTTCTTGGTGGCGTTTTCCAAAGAACTCAATGATTTGATATTGCTACTAACATGATCATAATAGTAAAATTGTTAAAATATTATTTAGTGTAAGCAATTTGTCACGTGATTGATATGTCATTTTAATAATAATAAATTATAAAAAGTAATTGAAAGACATGTTAATTGATATATCATTTTAATAATAATAAATTATAAAAAAGTAATTGAAAGACATGTTAAATACTCCATCCGTGTTATTTCAATTTTTACATATTTTCAATTTAGGCGTCTCATTTCAAATCTTTACATTTCCCTTTTTAATAAATGGAACCCACACAAATTAATTATTTCTCTCAATGTGCTCACATATCATATTAATACACATATCCACTATATAATAAAATAATTATTTCTCTCACCTCACTACATAATAAAATACCACATTCCTTAATTTACGTGCAAAAAGCAAACGTAAAGTTTGAAACGGGACGGAGGGAGTATATAGAAATTCAAAATAGTTTTAAAATTATTTTAAATAATTTTATGACTTCTAATTTTAATTTAAATATATTTTGAGTCCCAGAATAAATAGGGTAAAAAAGAGAAAGAAATATATGAGGTGAGATTGCTGCATGTGTCCCAGGTGCACAATGTGTATAAGAGTACACTATTTTGTTTTAAATGTATATATTTTAATTAATAAGGGTACATTATTTTATTTTAAAATGTATATATACTTTTCATTAATATTTTTTATTTTTTTCAGAAAATAAAGGGTACATATCTGTATACTAAAGTGTATACAATTTAATATTAAAGGGTATGAGCATACGGTGTGCCATCGAAATACACAAGTTTTTGCCATTAATTAAAAAAGAGAAAGAAATATATGCGGTGAGATTGTTGTCTAATTAATTTTCATAATTAACACGGCTCAACATACTATTCTAGAATTCGTATTAGAAATTAAGACCATAGGAGGATCTCATATGAGTCTTTGACTTCATTAAAACATATTCCTATACTATTATTGAATTAAGCACAGCTTATTATAAAAACAGTCATAAAATAAAAACTGTGCACTTCCCACGTGATATCAACTCTCTAATATTAGTCTCTCTTTCATATATGCAAACACTAATTAGTACATAATGTACATTGTGATTACTGATTTGTATGTATCCAAATTCGATATTCGATTTTCTTATAGAAAAAAAAAAAAAAACAAACAAACAAACAAAAGGAGTGGACTATCCACATTTAACAATTTTAAAAAACTACATGAAAACACTTTTAAAATCTCTGTGGTCCAGTGATAGCAGCCCACCAGCCCAAGTCAATTAAAAATAAAAATAAAAAGAGAGAGATCGGCCTAAGTTCAATTTTGTACAATAACTGATGTCACTATGTATAGATGAGTTTTTTTTTTTTTTTCGGTGTGAATGTTAATGTAGAATATACAATGAAGAAAGTGTACCTTTTTTTTTTTGGAGGGAGTAATTAACATATTTTTGGGGAAAAAAAACTACAATGATGTATGAATGATATAATCCGAATATTTGACCTTGTTGAACATAATTAGGTCCCCTTGACTTACTTATCAGTTGCATATATTCATCTTTTATTATCCCTAACATTAAGTTAAACATGAGAATTCTTCCATTGTATATGCGTTACATTAACAAAAACATACAACTAGTCTATTTATTTACTCAAATAATATAGTGAGTAAGAAGTCCTTATTTAGCATAGCAAATAGTATATGATAGGATTGTTGCCACTCGATCGGGCTACCCCATTGTGTAGGTTGGTGTTGGCAAGTTAATCACAGTGCTCTTCACCTTTGTCATCATGTTTATGCTGTTCGTGATACCTTGCGACCCGATTCCACTGTCCTTAATACCCTGTCGTAGAGTTAGGAAACACGTGTGTTAAATGACATCACCGAATTATACTATCATAAGTATATGATTCAAGTTGGAACATAAGACGAAACATCAAGTTAGAATAAGGATCCAGACCGGTAGGTTAAAAAACCTACCGGCCGGTTTTTCGGGTTTAGGGTTTTGCGCCCGACAACCCGGAAAACCATATAGCGTCTTTTAGCTCAAGAACATTATGTTCATTGACATTATTAGAAATTTATGTGTCAACCTGAAAAGGGAAATGGTCAGGGCCACGAGCCGGAGCCGAGTTAATTTGAACCGTCCCCGTCTCCATGGCGTCGCTGATGAGCATCGCCTTGTTGATGTCTTTGGTGAAGACACACCCCTGCAACTCACTCGAAAACCAAGTGAGATTTTGGACTTAAAAACAATGCAACTTTTACTAAAGAAATGTGTACCTGGAGCCCAAAGTTGCTTGCATTGCAGTGATGAATCCCTTCTTCGACCGAGGCGATTCTAATGACCGGAAGAACGGGTCCGAACGGCTCCTCCCACGCGATCCTCATGTCGGGTCGCACGTGATCCAACAACAAGGGCCATATCAGGTTGCCCTCCCTCTTGTATTCCTGACAGAAGGTTGCACCCTTCTGTTTAGCATCCATGACTAGTCCCTCGATGAAGTTGGCCGATGATTCTGAAACGACGGGCGTGATATCACAGTCGTCCTCAGGCAGGCCGACCGTCAGCTTCGCCAACTGCAACTTCACTTTCTCAACGAGTGCATCCGCTACAGATTCCATCACTAAGGCCACCTTCACTGCTGTGCACCTCTGCCCACTGTTACATGTCAACATTTATCAATTGATGCTGTTCTAAAAAGGAATATCCTTGTGATATACTAGGAATTAATTCTAACTTGTAATAAATGTAGTACCTGTAAGAGAATCCACCTTTCACAATGTTTGCAGCTACTAAGTCCAAATCAGCATCCTCAAGAACAATACAGGCATCTTTTCCTCCCAGCTCCATCTGTAGAGGAATCATGCTAGCTTTCTTCGAAATTGCAATTCCAGTGTCACCGCCTGTGAAGCTGCTTCGTATTCAAGTTAGGACGCAGTTTCAACGAGGCATGGCTAAAACCAAAGCCATGGTTTTACCTTATGCCGTCAACTCCCGGATGCATCGTGAGGAAATCACCAATCTCGGAGCCTTTCCCCGTGATGCAGTTGATAAGCCCTTTAGGAAAACCAGCTAAGTGAAAACAATGCACCATATGGAGGCAAGCCACTGCACCCTATAAGAAAACGAATATAAATCAGGACACTAGTCGAAACTAAGCAAATCTCGGTGGTGCATTCGCATTCTTACAATACAGTGTTCGGTTCATATCGAGTTAATAATACTCCATGAGCCTTAAAATTTCACTAAAAATAAGAGAATTTACTAAAATGAAACTATTAAACATGTTTTTTCCTTGGAACCAAACACTCTCTGAAAGTACCTGAGTCGGGGGCTTGAGTACGAGGGCGTTTCCGGCTATGAGAGCCGGGGCAATCTTGGAGACAGCAAGATTGACAGGGTAGTTAAAAGGAGGAATTGCTAAAACAACACCTAGTGGAATCTGTAATATTAGCACCAAATTCAGACACACAGATCAGTCCATTCTTACTACACAAGTGTATTGGTTGCCTCATATCAAAACAGAACAAACACATAGGAAGCACGAAAAGACCTTCAAGACGAGGCAGTATTTGTTCCTCTCGTTGCCCGGAAAGCTATCCGATACGAGGAACGTACCCTGTCCCAACACTCGAACACCTTCCTCAGCACAATACGAGACCAAATCACCCGACCTCACAACCTGCATTGCTCTCACAACATCTAAACACTGAATTTCAAGAAACTAAACATCGAAAACTATACATATATAGCATGAAAACAACCTCAGTGACAGCATCCTTAGCTGGTTTAGCAATTTCCTTAATCAAAGCCTCTGCAATAGGTGACCTGTATTCTTTAAGGATAGCAGCAGCCTTATGAAGCAACTCTGCTCGTTTCCATAACGGAGTTTTCGCCCACGATTTTTGTGCTTCTTTTGCTGTTTCCATCACCTTATTAACCTCTTCTTGAGTGCAAGCTGATTCAATTAACCATGAGTTTCACAAGAAATTAAAACATGGTTTGATCAAATACCATAATGTAATAAATTAGCAACCCCATCTTGTTTGTATCGAAAAATTACACCTCCATAATCATGTAAACAAACCCCTTTTCAAGAAATCACATATATCACAATTCACAACATTCATTGCATACACACACACAGATACACACATAATGTGTGTATATATATCGAAATTGATTGTACCTTGAACCTTGTACTGGGTCTTCCTCGTGGAGGGATTCACAATCCCAACGGATTTCCCAGAAGAAGAGGTCTTCCACTCTCCATCTCCATAGTATTTGAACACATCACCATCGATGATCTCAGAGAAAACACCAGAGCCCGCCATTGTCAGAGCTCCAAACAACCCCTCGGACACAGAAATGGGGTGGTTAGAGAGAGAAACAGAGTGGAGAACACGGATGAGAGAGAGTCTGGAGTTTCTTGGAAAGAGGGGTATGGTAGGATTATTGATTGTCTGATGCGTGTTATAAATACTGGATTTGATGATGGGTGAAGGCAATAAACCACATGATGATATTCCATCCATGGAGCAATTAGAGACATATGTTTTCATTACAACATTTGACAACATTTTTACGAAATGGCCACAGATTTTGCCTTTGGTGTAATTATATCGATCTCCCTCGTTTTTTTGGTTGATCTGCCCACCCTAAGATACACAGATTTATTTATTCCTGCATGTATGGTTCTATGGAGTAATAATTAATTAATGAAGTGGAAGAAATTGTTTGTGTAAAAACAAAGAACAGCATCGAAGTTGGAGTAATGTCGGAATAACACACGTTAAGCTTAATTGCGTTCTCTTAACAGATTTCTTGAAATGAAAATAGTAATAATCGGAGAGTGTGTGTGGTGACGGAGAAAAAATGGTGTTTATGGGGTATAATTAATCTAATACTACTAACTTATGAATGCATAATTTTTTTATATTAATTTGATTTTGTTTGAATCTTTAATATTCTTTATATTTCAATTACTTTTTTATTGAAAAAATAAAATATTTAAAACAAAATATTATACTCCTTCCATCCTACTATTAGGGTGGCGAAACTTTTTTGTACGTAGATTAAGAGATAGTATAATATTTAATGGGTAGTTGAGAGTAGTTGAGGTAAGAGAAATAAATTTTTAATATAATATTTAATGGGTAGTTGAGAGTAGTTGAGGTAAGAGAAATAATTTTTTAATGCATAGTGGATAGGTGTATTAGTATGGTGTGTGAGTCCTGTAGAGATATATTAATGGTTTTGTGTGGGTTCCATTTACGAAAAAAAAAGAAATGCATCTCTTGTGTTGGGACAAACGAAAATAGTAAAATAGACATCTTATTATGTGTCTTAGTGCAAAGGGACCAACTATGTTAATATTGAAGCTCATGTATGTATTTGTTAATTTTAGCCTATAAAATGCAAATAGCGTAGTTGTCTAGATTAAATTAAAGGAAACATATATATTGGATTCTCTCACAACCAAATAATCTCATCTAGTATTTATTTACTATTATAGGGTTTTTTTATTAATAAAATTAATTTCATTAGAGCATTTCGCAAAAATTTTAGGTGAAACCTTTCGGGTAAAATTAAATTAGTCCCGTCGAATACTTCACGTTTTATTATTTTATGTTGTCAAAAAATTAAATTTTTAATTATAAACTTGGCTAATATTATTGTGCACTCACTTTCATAAACATATACAATTATGAATAAAAACATACAGAGTATACAATTATGAATAAAAATGTATACAATTTGTTTGTTAGTTTTTTAATGAAAAATTGAGCGTAAAAAAATATACAACTATTAAAAAATATATATACACTATTGAATAAAAAGTTATACACATATGAATGCTAATTTTTTTAATGAAAAATTGAGTGTGAAAAAAGTATACAATTATTAAGAAACATGTGTACAAAATAGAATAACATGAGTATATAAAATAGAATAAAAGTTATACACATGTGGGTGCACCCTTACACCTGGGTGCACCGAATATCAACTCTATAAACTTATTATTGAGTAATTTTATATTTTTTAATAATAAATAAAATATATTATTGTCTTATTAAAAATACAACTTAGAATAGCGGGGACCGGCTGCTGCGGTTACGTGGAGCCAAACTCGTAATATGAGATCGATTGTAGTTACCATCTTACAAACCCTTGTAGAGGTGAATTAGCTCATTTGATCATTGAAAGAGCTTGATTCTCATCGAGTATATAACTAACTCCTCACTTTAACCAATTTGGAGTACCAAGAAAGACGGAGTGAGTATGTAAAGAATATAATTTAACTATCAATGATGATATTTTATTTTTATAATAGTCATATTTTAATAATAAATCGATTCGTATTATCAATCGTATTTGATGTATCCTTCACATATCGTCCCCTTATTAAATGAATTATTAACTCATAAATAGAAATGAAGGCCCCAAAAACCTCATGGCTAAATCGTTCGTGATTGAATATTTGCATGTGTTTCTTACGCTTAATATTTCGGAATTCACTCATAAATTAAAATTTCTATTTGTACTTTTGATCAAACTACAAAATAGATTTTTAAATGCATAAAAAGGCATATTTTGGGCATAACTAATTTTGCACTATACAGAACTATACATTTATCTATATAAAAAACTAATAATAAATAAATAAAACGAAAAAAACCACAATTTTGCAAATTAATTAGTTCATTTAATTTGTATCTGATATATTTAACCTGAATTTATTAAAAATAAATGGGGAAGTGTATAATTAATAATCTAACTAATTCAAGCTTCATAATTTAATTATTGAGAGCGATTAGTTTAGATGGAGAGTTATTTAGTCTATACTCTATTCTGTCAAAAAATAAATAAAAAGTCTATAGTCTATTCACAAGACTGAACTCAATTCATGAATACAATTCGTTGTAAATTTATTATAGTATACCAAATGGAGTACAAGAATAAGGGTGGTTGTTAATTTATTATTATACACTTAAAAGTTTTTATTGTATTAAACTAAAAAACAAAATGAAAAATTTGGTTCTGTTATAGCTAATTTAATTATTAGTTTGTCCGTCCAATAAAATGCGTTTCATGAAATAAGGTTTTTTAATGCATTAGAATCAAAAATAGCAATTGAAATAACATGAACTTACTATTTTTTTTAGGTGTGTTAACTTTTCTTTGATACAATTATATTTCTTCAAGTGTTTTGGTGGTGTTCACTTTATTTTAAGATTATGTTGCATGACATCATTTTATACATTTATCACAAAAATGATAAATGAACAATAATTTATCTTCGGTATACTTTAAAAATTAAAAACAATATAATCATATATTTTTTATTTAATTAAATATTCACTTCTTTCGCTGATAAATGATAATGTATCAACTTTGTCATTTTGGGCATCTACTCTAATTATGTTTTTTTTTGTTTATATAGGCTTTGAAAATTAATGAATAATAATACATGCTTGTTTTGAGTTTTCATAGGTAGTTTTAAATTTATGTAAAATTAATATGTATAAAAGTGTATTTATTTATGTAAAATGTGAAATATAGAGAGAATGAGTACTATTTATAATTGAGGAGAGAATGTATAAATGGTGGGTGAATCAAAATTTAATTGGGTTTATAAGTGTATAGAGTGATGATCTTGAAAACCTAGTTATAGATTAAAAAAAAAAAAACCCAACCAATGGTATAACACTCACCACTAATATAATTATGCAAGAAAAATGATCAACGAAATTCAGTCAGTATTGATCCTGTATCCAAAGACCTATAATAACAACAGGATCCTAAATTACAGGATCTTCGTCATTATTCTTCCATTTTCTATATTACTCATTTTATTTTTTTATATTTTCTATTATTTTTCATACAATACTTGAGGCAAAAGTTAACCCCGTCTGCATGTGAGGGGCGTGTTAGAGTGATTTGATTAAGTATTAAACGATTATTCTCTCTAATAGCTTAACCTTTTAAATGAGGTGGTCGTTTAACATGGTATCAGAGCTCATGATTAACAAAAGTCCAATGTTCAAACCTCACCGCCACCCATTTATGAAAAAATTTCACATGCAAGGCGGCAAAAATTCTCCTCCTGCATGTGAGGGGTCGTATTAGAATATAACCTGATTAAGTATTAAACGATTTAACTCTCTACCAGCTTAAACTTTTAGATGAGGTGATCATTAATTTAACAAGTTTATTATTAATTAATTAAAAGAAATTAAATGATCCATGTCATAAAACCGATGTACATGTGATACATACGATCCAAAGAAGTGGGAAGTAGACATTGCATCACAATCAGTATAGTATGGGATATGCCGTCAATACTGGCAACAATCCAAGAATCCAATCTTAATTCTTATCTTTCCCGCAAACACAGGATGGGACTAGCCATACCCCTACATTAATCATCTTCATCTTCAATTCATCTCCCCCTATTTACAATTCTGATGGAATTTGAGCTCGACGAGTCGAATGTGTGAGCAAACCCGATTAACAAGCGTTGATTATGTGAAACGAATAAATAGTGATGGCTTTTTATATATTCTATTATATATAGAGCGTGAAAATTTTTATAAATTTGTTTATTCTATATATATTAAAACCTTTCGTAGAACAAAATTATAAAATATCATTATTCTACGTTGTAATTAGAGATATTATCAATTTCAGTCTTTTAATTTTTGTTGAATTTATTATTAATTCTATAATTTTTTACTTTTTCTATTTTAACCATTTGTATCGATTTTAGTCTAATAATATTTTTTTAATTTTCAAATTAGTCATTTTGCAAAAACTTGAAAGTCTCATTAGCTCTTCTAGTCTCATAAGTATAACAAATTAAAGAAACTACTAAAGTTAAAAAAAAATAAAATAGTAGATGGCTGCAAAATAAACATAAAAGATTAAAATTGAAAGAGTAAAAATTTATAGAACTAAAATTAAATTCACATAAAGGTACATGACCAAATTTAATATTCTATCACTATAAAAGTTACTACAAACGCTTAAGACTAGAGATTTTTGGGCTAATTTAATTAAATATTGTTGTTTACATTTTACTTTAACCAAATATGGTTGATTTTGGTTGGGTTAATGAAATAAGTTAAGTCGCCGCTGAAAGTGGCGACTCTGCTGATTCGCACCACCATCCGTACGTTCCAGAGCTTTCTCTGACTTTCTTTTTTATTTTTGATTTTTGATTTTTTTTGTACTCTTAATAGTATTATATTCTTATGAAAAATTTTACACTTTTTGTTTTTGTCCGTTTCATAATAAATTTAATAATTTCATTTACGTCCGTCCCATAATAAATTTAATAATTTCGTTTTCATCCATTTCATAGTAAATTTAATAATTTTATTTTTGTCTGTCTTATTATAAATTTCACCCACCAACTAAAAAAATAAATATCACATTAATCTCATAACCTCAAAATACATCTTAAGTAATATTTATTTAACTAACTTTATTGAATTTTAAGGGGATAATGTGTCTTTCTAAGTAATTTTAACTAACTTTATTTTTTAAAAATAAATGCATTTTGCCATTTTTATTCGTTCCAGTACAAAGAGGACGTTTCTTTTTTTAAGATAATGGGATCCACACAAAATAATTAATATATTTTTATAAAACCCATACAAAATAATTAATATATTTTCATGGGACCGACACATACCACTTACACCTACCCATTATTTATTAAAATATTTTATTTCTATCTTCTTATCTATACATTAAATATTATATTCCTTAACGGATGGAGTAATAAATTATAAAGTCTATTATATATATTAGGGAAGTGGTGAAGTCAATTTTAAAATTAAAATGTATTTTGAGATTATGAGATTAATGTGATTTTTTTTTTGATGGGTGAAATTTATTATGGATCCGACGTAAACAAAATTATAAAATTTATTAGGAGACGAGTGTAAAATTTATTATGGGATGAATAGAATAATATTATTAAAATTTAAAAAAAATTAAAGAAAATAAAGATAAAAAATCACAAAAGAAAATAAAATAAAAGATTTTAAAGTGTGCAGTAAAGGAGAAAGTATAGGGAGAGTGGATGGAAGTGCCACATCAGCAGAGTCGCCACTACAAGTGGCGACTTAGCTTATTTCATTAACACGATCAAAATCAACTATATTATAGTTAAATTAAAATCTAAACAACAATATATAATTAAATTAGCCAGATTTTTGTGTGTTTAATATCATATATTTCAAGAGCGATATTCGTGTGAGGCAATTTCATGGTAGTATAATTTATTTATTTTTAATTAATTATCGCTTTTCATTCATACTAAAAATTATTCATAAAATAGTACTCAATGGCTATTATTTTCCATCAATCAAGTATAACTTTCTATTTAAATGCATAGTAGTATTATTTTTCAACAATCATGTATAGGGGTGTAAATGAGTCGAGTCGAGTCGAACAAAGAGTTGTTCAAGTTTGTTTAAAATATTATGAAACTTCAAAATATATATTTTTAGCTTGTTTGATAAGTAATCAAGTCGAGCCCAAACGAGCTTTTATCGAATCAAATACGATATGAATTTACACTTAATTTACCTATTTTTATTAATCGAGCTCGAGGCGAACTTTTAATTTTATCGAACATAAAAGTCTTTCAAGCTTATTTGATATTTTTATCAAACCGATCTCAAACAAACTTTTATCGAATGAGTACCAAACAATTTGGTTTGATTTTCATCCATCTAAAATTCACACACATTTATTTCTCATAATCCCTCCGTCCCAAGTAATGGCCAGAGACCTTATGCCTAACATAAGATATCTGACCCTCCTAGCAGGAGGGAGTATTTTAGTGGTGCAACGTTGTTGAATCTCTTTATTTATTTATTCATTAATTAATCGAACCGCAGTTTCAAGAGCGCCACGGGCCCACGACAGTATAAAGGGGCTGTTCTGTTCTATCAAGTGGGCCCACTTTACATGTAATGCCCTAAAGTGGCCCATTGAATGGAAAATAATCCCATGGGCCCATTGATTTGACCCACAAGATGCTTAGAATATTGTCTATATACTGAGAAGAGCAAAATGTTGGATGAAAATGTTTATTCTTTCTTCTTTAATAAGTGTAAGCATAAAGGAGCAAATTTTATTTTACCCAATTTGAGTAACATTACTTTTTTTTTTTTTGTCAATCAAACTTAAAATAAATTTCCCAACCCACATCAATACCCTTGAATGGAAAAGATTTTTTTGACAATGTTTATTAATTGAAATTAATAAATAATTTTAGTTTTAACGCAATTTAATTAAATTATATGCGTTTAATTTTATTTATGAAAATAGAAAAATTAAATTTTAACTAGTTTAAATAAGTGGAATTGATTATTTGTTATGAATGTGGTACAATTAAATTAATTAGGTATAATTGATAATTTATTATGATTATCTTAAGCTTAAATTAATTAACTTGAGTAGGATAAATAATTATCTATAAAAAATATTTTTATTAATCTAATTATGTACAAAATTAATTATGATTGTAGTGCATTAATTAAGATTTTCATAACTAGTTAAATAAATAATTAATTATCGAGTCTATATCGGGCACCTGGGTGCAAGGGTGCACACATGTATGACTTTTTATTCTATTTTGTATACATGTTATTCTATTTTGTATACGTGTTTTGTAATAATTGTATATTTTTTCACACTAATTTTTTCATTAAAAAAGCTAAGATCCATATATGTATAATTTTTTATTCAATAGTATATATATGTTTTTTAATAATGATATATTTTTTACACTCAATTTTTCATTAAAAAAATTAATAATTAAATTGTATACATTTTTGTTCATATATGTTTTTGTTTATAATTAGCCATAATTATCAAAGTAGTAAAAAATTAAATGGATCAAATGAAAATAATAATTAGTTATGACTGTATTTCAACATATATCGATATAAATAATTCAATTTTTATTATAAATAAAATTTATTCTAAATAATTAAATATTTTCAAGAACTCACTGAGATGGCATATTAAAGAAACCAAACGACGAAATGTCAAAATAGGTTAAATGTTAAATCGTAAAATTATTATCGTATTAGGCGAAGAGGCGCATAGTGGCCCAATTGAAAAGGCCCAATATTAGTCCAAGTGTCCAACTAAGAGCCTAAATAAGAAAAATCCCACATCGAAATATCACAACATTGCAAATTGGTTTATATTGTTCATCAGTGGCAACTAGGTCGTCCCTTTGGGGATATCCGATAAAATTGGAACGATGCGAGAATTTTTCCCCCGAAATCTTTCGTCTAGGGTTTCGATAATCGACTGAAGTATTTTCAATTTTTTTTTCCTAGAGATTCAGATATTATACCAGAAGTTGACTTTGAATTCTTAATTTCCTCTGTTGTTTTTCCTTCTGGAATGAAGTATAGAAGATCGCTTGGTATATAGTTGTTGCCGGAATGAACAAAGCTGGAGTGGGCTCGGGAGGCGGCGGCGGTGGACCGACGGCTGCAGCTGCTCTTGCGGCGGCTCAGAAACAGAAAACCCTATTGCAGAGGGTGGATACGGACATAGGAAATCTCGTCGATAATTTTGGATTTCTTGTCAATGTGGCTCGGGTAAGCTCTTCATCTATATAAATTACATTAATTTATACATCTATTTTGCCATTTCATTGTTGGGAACGTTGGACATGGTTGTATTCACAAATTTTCTATTGTTTTTATTTCATTTGATTTGATGCAGTATTGATGGCTAGTGAATAGTCATATATATATATATTTTTTATTTATTTATTAATGTAGAAAGTCCTAGCTTTGAAGTAAATGGTGAATGATTTAGCAGAAATTGAATTAATGTTATTGATGATGAATAATTTTAAACAGCAAAAATCTCAACTGTCTTCTCTTCCTGTACTGAAGAACTGAGCCAGTGGTTACTTAAGAGTTAAAAGAGAATAGAGGAAAGGTTTCTTATCTGATGATGAGAAGGAATTCGTACATTGTTACACTTACATTGATAGAAGAACTTCATCTTTTACCTTCCTGAGATTCGTTCTTTGTGTGTACTAGGGACAATTTCATATTCATGTTTGAATTGGGAAAGGTGTAGCTAAAGATTGATTATAGATAACTGAATGCCATATAAGCAGCTAGACGTTGGCTGATGCATCCTGAAAACATGTGGCCAAAACAATATGATTATTGACTGCAGTTAAGAGTGTGCTTCTAGGTTTATCTGCTTCATTTCTCGCTTTGATGTTGGTCTTTGTGTTATTGAAAATTGAAGTAGGTGAATTTCTGGTAGAATATTGATATTTTTAATTTGTGTAAAAGTCAGAAAGCATATTTATCATATACAAACTCAAAAGCTCATTTGGAAATTCACCTTATTATATTACTATTGAATTTGGGAATTCGATAAGAACATGTTTCTTTACCTTAATGATACTAGAAAGTTCTATCTTGTGATTATAAAGGTTTCAGAAAGCATGAAGCATCAACCAGAAATCAAGTGCATTATGTGCCTCAGAGGCAACCATAGTGTTTTGGGTATTGTTGCTTTATTGGTGTATGTACAAAGCCGCTCTTCATTTGTTTCTTGGACTTGTGCATATGAATTCAAAGATTGTTTTGAGATGTTAAAGCAGAAAAGGAAGTGGACTGATGTGTATGTTCATACTTCACTCTTCGCCCAATTGAAAGTGGAACACATTTTCTTTTGCTAAAGTCTTGGGTATATTTTAAGTTTGAGCATATAGCAACTCCCAGGATCAATATATTTATGATGGAAACTATACATTATCTTTTCAGGTTAATGATCCACCGGTGCGGAACTCCCAAGAATCCTTCATGATGGAAATGCGTGCTTCAAGAATGGTGAGAAATAGTTATGGCAAACTTGTTCTTATAAATTCTTGCTGCATATTCGTTAAAATGGAAGTTTGCTTGGATATGTTGTTTGACTGTTTGATCAGGTTCAAGCTGCAGACTCGCTGCTCAAGCTTGTGTCGGAACTGAAACAGACAGCAGTTTTCTCAGGGTTTGCATCTTTGAACGATAATGTGGACCAAAGAACAGAGGAGTTCAATAAATTAGCGGAGAATACAAATAGCGTACTGTCTAGAATTGGAGAAGAAACAGCTGCTAGCCTCAAGGAGCTCGAGTCCCATTACTACTCTTCGACACTCAGAACGAGTGTTCCAAATGAACCTTAAAATCAATGTAGATACTTTCGATTGATTAAGTTCATCTAGCTAATTTACATATTTTAGCATCTTTGAAGCATAAAATTCATATGTTCTCAATATTTAAAATGTAGTCTCTTTACCTCTATAGAATGCCATCTCTAGATTTTAAAGCCTACTATACTAGCCGAATATTTTTTATTGTTCCTTCTCTCTGTGCTATGAACTTGAAAAGATGAATGAATTTACATGAGCACTAAATTAATTTTGGTGATGAGAACAAAAGAGTTCAGTGGTGTAGGTTAAGGGTGATAATGTAAGATTTGCATCAAGCAAAGTTGATATGACAGTGAAAATCAAACTAAGCTTTATAGAAATTAATCGGTAAAAGCTAGTTTGAGCTTGGTTCAAATAAGCTTGAACAGATTTTTATGTACTTTAAACTTAAAAGCTCGGCTTGAGCTCGATTCATGAAAATAGGTCAAATGTAAAATTATCATACTAGAGTTCGGCTCGATAAAAGCTTGTTCAGGTATGGCTTGATAGCTTGTCAAACAAACTCAAACATATATATTTTGATGCTTGATAATATTTCTAATAAGCTTGAACAATTTTTCAATCGGCTTGACTTAATAACACCCCTATTGATACCAAAGGTTTTACGAAAGATCGAACTAAAATAGATCAAACTAAGAAACTGTAAGGATTTGAAGTTAAACATATTGATTAATTGTATCAAGTGGAAAAGCAAGTTATAAGGTATAATATATGAGCAATACACATCCAACTCAATCAGATGGCCACAGGAAGAAAAATGTGTTTACATTAATAATGTGCCTGCTAATTCTTGAGTACATATAACTTCTCCATTGTGGTGCACTTCAGGAAGTTGATGTCAAACTCAACCCAATCTTGCTTCCCTTTGTAGTACCTAAAAAGGTGGAAAATAAAGAGATTTGTTCGTCATCGTGACCTCAGGACTCTACTTACGTATTATTTGGAGCGTTAAAAAAAACACATCAAGTTCCTTGGTGTAGCGTAGGAGATACCTCTTCAGCAAATTTAATCAAAATGGTCGTCCTCGATCGTTGTTGCCCATCTACGGGTACGAAATGAGCCGTTACAACCGCTGGGAAACCTGCATTATCCAATACTCCCTTCAAGATGAGAAAAAAACAGCTGTTAGAGATTTGGTGCCATGAGCAAGGTCACTTAAAGGCACTGGTCTATGTTGCACGTACCCTCACGATGCCAGCAACAAAAGCTCCGCAGTTAAAGGCACCCATATCCTTGGGTATTGAAATAAATCTAAAATGTCATAGCACATCAGCAGAGAAATTGCAAGATAGAAATCTAGCTAACTAAAAATCACAACATAAACGAACAAACCTGTTGACTAGAAGTTCTTTCTCACTGATCATGTACTCATCTTCATGCTCAGTGCCTTTTTCAAGAGAGTCAGCCACCTAGAAGAAATATCAATTAAAATCAAACTTCTCTGTGACTATGAGATTGCTCTTCAATATATCCTTCACATGATCACATGTATAAATATAAAGATAGTAAAAGTCGATAAATTGGTATTTCGGTTTCGACAATTATAATTAAGCATTCTCCAAAGATTTGTTCAAATTTTAATGTTGCATGTAATACATTTCATAAATTCAAGGTAACTACCTGACCTAACAAGCCAAATAACTACTCACTCTTCTATACCATTAGGAAGAATAACAAGCTTAAGCATCTAATATTCATCATGACTGATACCTCTAACTAGTCAAGTTTGGGACATTTGTGTTTAATAAGTGCCAAAGAGCCAATTCTCTTCTCATGGGTGTTGTGGATAAGATCAGTCATACAACTCACTTCAATAGAAACAAGGTGAAATAAACAATGCAAGAAAGAAGGTCAAAAAGAATAAGCGTATGCCAACCTTCCCAAACAAGACTTTCCACACTGTGCTGTGTATGAAGGACAAAATACCCAACAGTCGTGTCTCTCTTCTGTTACCCTACAACAAGAAGTCACGAAATGACGAAAACCTTGACAAAATATATTTCTGATTTATTAAGGAATACCAAACATACAATCACAATTGATACAATAGACCATAGTCCAATTTATTTTATGTGAAAATGAGTAGACTCAAAGACAAGCTACAACATGTCAAGTTGACGTTTGTATCGGTAGCTAAATGACTCATTCTGTTACCATTAAAAAAAAATTATAAACAAATCAACTGAACATATTATTATGCGCATAATAAAGTCACATCCAGTTTTCTAATTAAAAGGTTCCCAATACACTTTATTTGAAAATCAAACCACTTCCTGTCGTCATCCATAACCACATACATTAGGAGAAATAATATACCAAGTTCAAGATTACTAAACTTTTATGAACAAGCTGATCTAGACTAATCAAACAAACAAGCACATGCTTCAGATTATGCATAAATGAAATTGCATTAATTTGCCTTTTTTCACATTTCTCTTACTTATACTCGAGCTGTAGATAATGTAAAATAGAAAAAACGATACCACATTAAGAACCATTAAAATAGAAATGACTGCAACAAAGGAATTAAAGGTCATTATGGATCATATAGCTAAAATCATTTAAATGCCATCCTTCCATTGCAAAAGATAAACAACGAAAATTAATGAAGTTCACACCTTCTCCCTGTGACACAGAAGTTCCAACACCCTTGTTCCCACAGCATAACCAGCATCCTCTAACCTGAAGCAGAACGAAGTCATCAAGTTTTTGTCGGTGCTAAGCTCCACATTACAATTATTCACCACATAACTTCCAAAGAAATTTTTGTAATAACTATATAACGGGCAAATATTCAGCAAATACTGTAATAGAATTAGACGTCTAGCATTCCTCTGATCATGTCAAAACTACTAAGTATCCTCAACAGCACTTATCAATGAAAGCAAGGAATTGAATTGTCATAGCAGATAAATTATGACCACTGCATAATACTACACCATATACATAAAAATTAGATTCATTTCTGTACATCAAACTGTCAGTACAATTAAGAATCAGAATTCTTTGAGTAAGAGAGGAAAAGAGTAGTGACCTTCGTTCCAATTCCGCAATGTTGTCAACTTGCGTCTGATTGTACTGCACAAGCTCAGAAAACAAGAATGCAAATGCACTCAAACCAACCTGCAATAAACTCCTTATTTCAATTGTCATCTAACAGCTTAGCTATATATTTCATAATAACAGAAGTTCCTCTTAACAATACCCGCATTATTTCGTCAATTGCAATGGTATTCCCTTTTCTAATTTTCCAATAGAATGAACATTAAACTTTTTTTTAGCATTCTCAACACAAATCAAAGGAACTAACAGAACGTTCGGCAATTTTTCTCCAATTACACTGAAGGGAAAGAACTTTTGCCCTAATTTCTAAAACATCAATCATGTGAAAAGAATCTCGCCGGTGAATGAATTTGCAAGAGATGTAGAATCGAAGATCTGAGTTACAGAAATACCTCTTGTTTCCCTTTGCTGATCGGCCGGTCGAGCACGTTGGCGTATTGCTTTATCTTCCCAACTCCGATCATTTTCTTCGTCTCTTCTTCTTCTTCTCTCTCTGCAATTTAAACAAAAGAAAGAATAAACTGGCTGAGCTGCATCAGTCTTCTCTCGCCCTTTCTTTTTTTTTTTAGTTTCTTTTATTTATTTATTTTTATTTTTTCTTGAAAAATTACGTTCGAGCTGTACAGTAAGTGATCACTGATACCACTTTATGAGGTTTTGATTTCGATTCTAATTTAAAAAATTAAAATCATTAATTTTGAATAGTCAAAAATTTATGAGGCCCGGCACGCCGTGCACCATAACCTTTAGTATTAAATTGTATACACTTTTAATACAAAGATGTAAAGATGTGCACCATTTATTTTTTAAAAAAAATAAAAAATAATAATGAAAAGTGTATACACTCTATAAAATAAAATGATGATGTACCTTTATTAATTAAAGTGCGTATCATTATCTAGCTTTTTTTGAATAACCGTGCATATATAGTAGGAGTATCTAGGCTAAAATTGTTTAGAAATGATTATTGTTGGTTAAAAATCACATGAATTCTAACTTCATTATCATCTAAACTACTATTGTTATGAGTATCCAGGCTAAAATTGTTTAGAAATGATTATTGTTGGTGAATTCTAACTTCATTATCATCTAAACTACTATTATAATTCATGTGAGCATTATTATTTTTTATTAATTTAATTTATATTTTATTAAAATGTTATAATTTTTTATTCATCTTACAAAACAATGTTTTTGGGTATAACGATCTCACAAAGTATTTGCTAAAAATCAATTTTTTAAAAAAATCAAAATTAACCTACACTATCACTATTTTTAAAATTCATATAAGTGTCATATAACCATGTGCTTAATTATTTGGATAGGTCTTGCGTGAGACCGCCTCATGTTTAAAACAATTATCACTTTTATTATTAGATGTTATCATTTTTTATTTATATTATGTTCATGACATAACATTATCAATTTTCATTAATTTAGGTTCACTTTTCAATATAAAAATTCTCACTTACTGTTCATCTCACTAAGTTCTTACGTGAGACGGTCTCATACAAGCTTTTGCCCTAATAATATTGATTCAATATTTTTAGGGTTTTTTTTCTTTTATTTTTTTTTTCTTTGGTAAAAATTCAACATATGTCCATATAGGCGTGTGTAAAAATTCTCTACCCTTTGTCTTGAATTCATATGAAGGCCCTTAACTACGTAATCAAACTAGAATACAGAAAAGTGCGTAAATGAAGGAACCCTAACTCATTTTATTAATTATAAGTAATAATGTAGGAGTGAATTTCATATTCTAATTTTCATTTTAATAATAAATAGATATTACTCATCGTGCATTGCACGAAAAAATATTATATTATATTATAATTATATACTTTTATATTTAATTGTTTTATTTTAGCTTATATATATATAAATTTATTTATTTTATATAATTATAAACTGCTAATTGGCAAAGACTTGTGTGAGATTGTCTCACACGTAAGGACTAATATGAGACGGGTGAAAAGTGATAATTTTTATAACAAAAAGATATATTGAAATAGTGAAAAGTGATAATGTTATTTCATGAACAATTTATAATATATCTATACATACATAAAAGCAAACATAAACTTCTATTTTTCTTTTTTATTTTTTTTTCAATTTTACTCTATTTAGAAATAATTCAATTTTAATCTTGACCGTCAAAATAATGTTTTTGATTTCAATCATAAAATTTAATTATACTAATAGTGGATTTTATTATTTAAATTTTATTTTTTTATTTTACAATATAAATTTTGTAAATATTGGATATATTTTTGGCCTAATAATGGATTTTATTATTTAAATTTTTCTTTTTTATTTTACAATATTTAACAATATAAATTTGGTAAATATGGGATATATTTTTGGCATATTTGACTAATTTTTAATCAATATATAATTAATTTGTATTTATATATATACATATATAAAAACAAACTTAATTTCAATTTTTATCTTCAATTTTTTTCCATCTTTTCAATTTTAGTAAATTTAGTTTTCATTCAATTTTAATCTTGACCATCTATTACTTTTAATCTCAATCATGAATCCTATTTATGTTAATAGTTATTTATTTTTTTATTTTTAATTAACAATATAAATTTGATAAATATGAATAATATTATTGGCATATATTATACTAATTGTCAATCAATATACTAATTTTAATAATATCAAATCTTTCAACCTACCTTTGGTAATTTTTCACCTTTTTTCATACGTCGTTGATTGCTCTCAATCATGATAGTTCATTCTTTCAAATAATTATATATAAACCTTTTCATTACTTAATCAAATCCTTACTTTTTTTTTTCTTTCTTCTTTCTTTTTCTTCTTCTTCTTCTCCATTTCACTTTTATACTATTTCTAATCTACTTTAATTTTTTTTATCTTTTATACTTTGATTTGATCTAATGTGCAGGTTCAATTATTCTCTAAAGTATCATACTTCTTTTTATTGTTTGTTCTCTTCGATTTTTTTTGTTTTATTTATAATTCTATAAACCATATTTATATACTTTAATTTATTTTATCTTTTATACTTTTATTTGATCTTATTTTTATGTTCAATAATTCTTATATTTGATCTTATGTGCAGGTTCAATCATTCTCATTTGAAGTATAATTCTTCTTTTTTAGTTTTTGTTATTTTATTTTCGTTTCTCTACGATTTTTGTATTTTCTTTATAATTCTATAAACCTTATTTATATACTTTAATTTATTTTATCTTTTATACTTTTATTTGATCTTATTTTCAGGTTTAATCATTCCATTTGAGGTATCATTCTTCTTTTTTATTTTTTGTTTATCTTACGATTTATGTTTTTTTCTTCCTTTTTTTATATTCTTTATATTCTATAAACCATGTTTTACAATTTTTTTAATCTTATTAGTTTTTTTTATTTGATCTTATTTACAACTTCAATCATTAAAAAAAAGTTTGGAGTGATAAATTTGGACAATCCATAATTAATTTCAAAATATTTTCTTTAAAACTCTATTTTTATATTTTAATTTATTTTATCTTTTATATTTTTATTTGATCTTATTTTCAGATTCAATCATTCTCCTTTGAGGTATCATTATTTTTTTTTCGTTTATCTTATGATTTATGGTTTTTCTTCATTTTTATTGTTTTCTTTATATTTTATAAAAAAAAATTATAATTTTTTTAACCATATTGTTATTATTTTTATTTGATCTTATTTGTAGCTTCAATCATATAAAAAAAAGTCACCAGGAGTGATGAATTAGGAAAATCTAAAATTAATTTCAGAAATTTTAGAATTGAAGATTCAAAGCTATTATATTTTCATTAGGATCGTCTCTATAAATATTATTTTAATTAAATATTTAGGAGTAATGTATTAAATTTATTTTCAAAATTTTGTGATTTATTTTAATTCTTCTTTCAATTTTATTTTCATTAGGCCATAAATATTATTTTAATATTTATAATTTATTATATTAAATAATATTTTATATTTAATTTAATTCATATGTTATTCAATTAAAAATAAAAATAAAAATTATAGTATACTATATATTTCTTAAAAAACCGTAATTGAGTTTTACAGAGAGATTATATCTATTTTTAAAAAAATAAATAGATATCAATTAAAATAAAAAATTAATATAATTAATATTAGAAAGTTAATATATACTAATTTATTTATATTAAATATCGAATCAAATTTAATGTTATAAAAAATATAAGCGTATAAACAATGCGTATAAATATATATATATATATATATATATATATTATGGTTAAAATAAAAAAAATTAAATATAAAAGTATATAATTGTAATATACTTTAATTATTTCCGTGCAACGCACGGATGGATAATATCTAGTATAAATGAAAAGTAATAATATTTTATAGTGAAAGTGATAACTATTTTAAAAAATGTAAAATTATCTCACGTGACCCCTGTATAATATAAAAACGTAATTTTTGTACTTTATCAATTAAATATTATAGTTCATATGCTTATTTTTTTATAACATTAAATTTAATTAGGTATTTAAGATAAATATTAAATTTCTATTATTAATTATTTTAAATTTACTTTTATTTTAATTGATATCTATTTATTTTAAAAAATAGATATAATTTCTCTGTAAAACTCAATTATTATTTTTTTAAAAGAAATATATTGTATACTATAATTTACTATTTTATTTTTAATTGAATAACATATGAAGAAAATAAAAAATAAAATATTATTTAATATAATAAATTATAAATATTATAAGAATATTTATAGAGAGAATCCTATTGATGTTGGCATAAATAAAATTCATGGATATAAAAAATATTAAAAGAAAAGTCAAGATTAAAATTGAATGGTTATTAAATTTAGTAAAATTTAAAAGATGAAAAACTTGAAAATAAAAATAGCAATTTAGTTTTGTTTTTATATACTCCCTCCCCAACCAAACAGAGTATTCACACTTCTTTTGTAATTTATAAAAGAGGTGTGAAAATTGTGTTAGAATAGATGGAGTATATAATAATAATAATAATAATATATTATTATAGATATGAATATATATTCAAAAAGTATAAATATTGAATATTAAGAATTCACCCAAATAAAAATAATAAAAAAATCCTAAATTTGCACAAATTTCACAGTGTAAATAAAAATAATAAAAAAAATCCTAAATTTGCACAAATTTCACAGTGTAAATATTGGACAACCTTTCAGGTTTATTTACACACAAGTAATAACCTTACTCTTTGCTCAAAACTCTCCCTTTAAACAGCCCGAAGACCTTCGCCGCCAAGCTGTCTTAGAGCCTTCCGATTGATCGGGACGTCAACACCGATGACGAGGACATTATGTTTGAAGCTCGCGATTGCTCGATTCGGGATTTAAATTTGGAGGTTTCAAATATTGTTGGTGGCAATGCCACAAAGCTTAATGCTGGTGGGTTCGGGAAAGAGTGATGGTAGGTCTTGGTGGGACTTTTGTGTCCGCTCCTCTCGAGTTCGGCTAAGTGTTGGATTTTAATTCAGCGGTTATTATAGAAGGTTCATGTCTAAATACTCGCTTGAATTAAACGGGCAATCCATTTGATTCTCTAAAATCCATCCATAATTTCATAACTCATCCATCTAAGAAGAAAATCTACATTAATTAAAGATTGTAGCGCAAAGAAGGAGATTAATTAAAACCCCATGTTCAATTTGTTGCCGAAATCTTGTGTGGCCAAGTTCGCGAAATCTTGTGTTGCTGCCTAACATTTGATTAACCATTAAATTTTAAAAATTTATTATATTATAATATTCATTATCAAACTATTATTCTTAATGAAAAAATACTATCAATTATTTTTATTATTAATAATCAATTACTATTATTAGATAGTTCAATTATTCTGCTATCACTTTATCGGGATCAAATTCACTTTATATTAAAAATATTATTACTTTTTATTTATTTTACAATTTATTTATAAAATAATTTAGTTAAACGATTATTACTTTTTCTTTATCATGTATCGTTTTTTATTAAAAATGTTAATACTTTTATTATTCGGGCGAATTGTTCGTAAAATAATAATAATTCAATAAGACGTATATCACTTTTTTTTTATTAATAATCACTTTTTATTAAAAATATTATCACCTTTTATCCATTTTATAAATTGTTGATGCATTTTCGTAGTTGGTCATGGAATACTACTTTTATTTAAAGATATTATCACTTTTCTTTTAAAATATTATCACTTTTTATATATATATATATTTTTTTATGAAATATTTCACAACATAATTATCATTTTTATTAATTCACTTTTAATTATAAAAGATTATCACATATTATCAAATTTTATAAATTTATAATATTAAAATTAAATAAATAATAAAATTTAAATTATTATATTTTTAAATAATAAAATATATAAATTAAATAAGAAAGTCGTAGATAAAATAAATATATACATGTAAGACCTAATTAGTTTATGCCATAATTAATTTTTAAATTTTTTAATTTGATATCAATCAAATAAGGCTATTTAAATTGACTTAGGACCAATTAATTTTACTCTACATCTCATTTTTCAATTTTCTAATTTCATAACCTCTTTAAAATTAGTTAATTGGGTGATTCGTGAAATGGCCTCACCCAAATATTAAAAAAAAAATCAAAATCAACTATTTGAACCAGAATCGGAACGCCAAATAAAACCAAATGCAGTAATATTTTGATTTGATTACGTTTCCTCATTTAATGATGAAATCGGAATCGATAATATATATATATATAGGCAGATTCTTACGTGATCCTGGTTATGTATAACAAAAATCATAACTACCGTTAGATATCCACTAAAATATAGGAATGGTTGGATGAAAAATATGAAATAACTGTAGAATACTTGAATAGACGGTACATATATCATCTTTACCGTTTAATTAATTATCTATTTAAAGTTTTAATTAATATTTCAATAAAAAAACTTTAATATTTTAATTAATTATCTATTTATTTTTTTATATTTTTAATGAAAAAGTTCAATTTTATATAAATCTTGCATCAAATTATTTAATAAAATAAATTTTGTGATACAAATAAAAAATATTAATAATCTTAATAAAAAAAAGTAATATTTAATTTAAAAGAAATTATATTTATTTAATTAAACTATATTGTAGATAAATTATTACAAATAACAAAATAATATTTTAGTAAGAAGTTGTATTAAATAAAAAAAATTAAAAATGTTCCACTTCTTTTTGTTTTTTATTTTATAAGCATAAATATTTTTAGAATAATGAAATATTAAATAAATTAAAAATATAAAAATAAAAAATCTTAACAAAATTCGTAATTTCAACTGCATCATTTTCAAAATTTAAAGAGAAATGATGATGTGGCAAAAAAATTATTTATTTAAAAAATAATATAAGATTAATTACCTATAATAACCGGTGAAGTTTTGGGTCATACTTGACCCAGGTCACCCAAGTAATCCCATATATATATATTAGGGAGTTTTTTTTTTTAACAGTATGACACTAAAATAAAAATGAGAAACAAATTTCGTACCGTAACTGGATACCACTTTATGAGGTTTTGATTTCGATTCCTATATTTAAAAATTAAAATCATTAATTTTGAATAACCGTGCATATCTGAGTATCTATGCTAAAATTGTTTAGAAATGATTACTGTTGGTCAAAAATGATACCATTAATATTTTTTATTAATTTAATTTATATTTTATTAAAATATTATAATTTTTTATGCATCTAATAAAATATGTTTTGGGATGACACGATTTCATAAAGTATTTGGCGAAAATCAAATAAAAATAATTCAAAATTAACCTACAATATCACTATTTTTAAAATTCATATAAGTGTCCTATAATCATGTGCTTAATTGTTTAACCTAACAATATTGATTCAATATTTTTGAGTATATATATATATAAATTCAATATATGTCTATATACGCGCGTGTGTATATAACTCTAACCTTTGTCTTGAATTCTAGCAAGGCCCTTAACTACGTAATCAAACTAGAATACAGAGAAGTGCGTAAACGGAGGAACCTAGCTCATTTTATTAATTATTATAATAATAATCCTAATACTAATAATGTAGGAGTGGGTTTCATTTTCTAATTTTCATTTTAATAATAAATAGAATTTATAATAATAATCCTAATACTAATAATGTAGGAGTGGGTTTCATTTTTTAATTTTCATTTTAATAATAAATAGAATTTATAATAATAATCCTAATACTAATAATGTAGGAGTGGTTTCATTTTCTAATTTTCATTTTAATAATAAATAGATATTACTTATTAGTGCGTTGCACGAAAAAATAAAAATTATATTATAATTATGTACTTTTATATTTTAAGCACTTACTTATGATTAGAAATGAGAAAAGAGGGAGGAGAAGATTTCAACCTTTTGCGAAGAGAAAAAGAAAATGAGGTATATGTAGAATATAAGGGCAATTTTGTCATATTAATTAAGAAAATTTTAAATTTATATTTTTTCGGGGTATGAATAGCAATTTTGGGGGGTGTGAATAATCATTCCCCTTATAAAAATATATTTTTATAATTTTCAGTTTTATTATTATTTTTTCTATCTTATTTTACTCATAAATGTATATTTTACCTCTGTATTAAAAAGATATTATGTTATAATATGAATATTTACAATTTAAGACGTGAAAAATGGTTATCAATTTGGAACCTAAATTATTATTTCAATAAATTAAAGACTTAAAATATATAAAACTATAAAAAAATGAAGCGATGTGTCATACCGTTTCATACCGAAAATTCAACATACCGAAAAATACCGATTTACCGAAATCATACCGAAAAATAATATTTAATTTTAATCAAATAATAAAATTAATATAAAAATATTTCAAAATAATTAAAATTTCTAATATCAAACATTCTACCTTGACACTTATGTTCCTTTTAATCTATTCATAATTATATATTAAATAACAAATTTTTTTATATTATATTTTTATACTCCTATATTTTAATTTAGAAGTGTATTATATTTTTATTTATTTTTATTAGAGCTTATTTTAAATTTTAAAAAATATATATGAATAAATGTGATACATAATAAAATAAAAATAATTTAAATATATTAATAATATAATATATACTTAAATATAGTATTATGTATAATTAAAATTTTAAAAAATAAATATAAAATTTTAGGTATATCAATATCGGTATACCGATATCGAAATACCGAAAATAATTTCGGTATACCGATATACCTAAAATTTAATATTCAATACCGATACCAAACCGAAATTATCGGTACGACAACCATACCCTACCGAAAATTTCGGTATGTTGAAACTTCGACATTTTTCGGTATTTTTTGATACGGCGAACGCGGTATACCGAGTTTTCGATATTTTTCCTCATCCCTATATATATCCCTCCGTCTCTAAAAAGTTTGCACACCTCTTTTCGGCACGGAGATTAAGAAAGTGATAACTTTTAGGGGTATAATGATATTTTTATGTAATATATAAATGATAAAGTATGGTAGGTAGAGATGATTTTTTTGTAATTAAAGTGTATGGGGAAGGGTGATTGTTTTTTACTTTTTGCTTTTTTTGAGATGTGCAAACTTTTGTGGGACAACCCAAAATGAAAAGTGTGACATCTTAAGTGAGACGGATGGAGTATATATTAAGAATTCACCTAAAAGTAAAAAATAAATAAATTGGGCAAATTTTACAAATTGTAAAGATTGGGCAAGCGTTTTAGCGTTTTAGGTTTGTTTACACACAACACAAGTAATAACCTTACTCTTTGCTCAAAACCCTCCCTTTCTCTCTCTAAAGCTCAAGGCACGCACCTATGGAAGACGACGATGAGTTCGGAGATCTCTACACAGACGTGCTCCGCCCTCTCACGACGTCGTTTCCCCCCAAGACCTACGCCACCAAGCCGTCTCAGAGCCTTCCGATCGATCGGGACATTAACACCGATGATGAGAACATTATGTTTGGAGCTCGCGATTCGAAGACTCAATTCTCTAACCCTAATCAGGGTCTAGGATTGAAATTGAATGCCTCGATTCAGGATAAAACCCTAACCGGAACCGGCATCCGGGATATGAATTCGGGCTCGAATTTGGAGGCTCCGAGTATTGCTGGCGGCGATGCCACGGAGCTTAAAGCTGGTGGTTCGGGGAAGGTTGAGGGTGCGAAATTGCCGGAAAAGGGGGCCGGGGGATTGAGCTTTATGGATGAGGAGGATGATCTTAATATCGTGGTGGAAGAGGGGGACAATAAAGATGATGACTTTGTTGAGAAAGATGTCAATTTAATTGAGAAACAAGAAAATGTGTATAGTGCAGCTAAACAAAATGAAAATACTGTCGATTTTATGGGGGCTGTTGCAGTGGGGGGAATGCCCCCGGAGCAGATGATTCCAGGACTATCAGGGAAATTGGAGAATCAGGGCGGCCCTAATCCTGAGGATGATTGGGAGAGTGATGAGAGTGAGGACGATCTGCAAATAGTTTTGAATGATAACCATGGGCAGATGGGGATGGAACGGATGCCACCAGGTGATGATGAAGACGACGAGGAAGGTGAACCCAACCTGGTGATTTTTGCTGATAATCGCCACCAGATTCCTCCCATGACAATGGAGGACCAAGATTGGGGCGGCGAGGAAGGGGGCCCTGGAGCAGATGGGGAGAGGAAGGAGTTGGGAGACGCTGCAAAGGCAATTGGAGGAGGAAGCACTGCTGCTCCATTGGCAGTGCAACCAAAAATTGGGTACAGCAATCATTTGTACCATCACCCATTCCACTCCCAGTTCAAGGTCAGCCATCTTGTTCGATGAGAACTTCGATTGCAACTGGATTCTAGCTGAAACTGTAATTGTTACATTGTGAAAATTGTTGGTAATAGTGACAGTAAAGATGATCAGTAATGTTGTATATGTTCATGGTGGTGAGGTAAAACTGTACATTTATTATCCTTCACTTGCTAATGAAATTACTTGTTTTCTTTCTGGATCTAATGAAATTACTTATTTTCTTTATGGACTTTGATTACACTTTGGATTGGTAATGCTTGTCATAATTAGGTGGAATTCTGAATGCTATCAGCGTATCGGAAACTTACACTTCTGTTTAATAGATATGCTGCAAAGTTTGTTGGGTGAGGCTCTTGTGCCCCCGGGACACCGTGCCCCTTTGCAATTTAAACCCCTAGCAATACATAAGGTTAAATAGAATATGGAGGGGGAGGGTTGTGTTCCCATGGGGGCACGGTGTGTCCCCGGGGGCACACAAGTTTTTGCCAAGTTTGTTTGACATCAAAGACTATGGAGCACTAGGTCTTATGCAGCCACTTCAGGGGTTTTCCCCAGCAAGTTTAAAACATGAAAATCCAACTAATCTTTTTATTCTCAATTTATCATCTTATTGGATCATGTAATGTATTCAAAAAAAAGAAAATTCAAGCGCATAAGGGTAGTCTTATGCCAGAATGCACTATGTTTTTTCTCCATTTGATAATAGAGCGTTATTTTTCACTTGGACTATGCTTGCCCTATTAGACGTAAGAGGAGCTTTGAAGAAATATGTTGTGATTCAACGAACATATCTATATTAGATAATCCGGAATCTACTCCCCCTTCCAGAAACAGGGAAGGTTTGACCTTGGGTTTTATGTTGAGAATATTAAGTTTCACATTCACTCAACTGGTGTTAAAAACTTTCTGCTAGAGAACATTTGAATCAAAACATATTCACATAATGAGAATATAACAAAACATGAAATCTAGTAACCTATCAATGCCTATAATGAATGGATTCTTATTGATCCCATTAATTAATGTTAAACCCTTCTTGATTGGCTAGTTTTTCTTATGAGATTCAGTTCACATATTCAATACAGATGAAATGTGAATATTATTTGGTGACTTAAAATTTGATGGTGATATGTGGACTCTATTAGTGCTTCTGTCTATGATTATTTGTTAGAAGTTTCTCCTATAATTTCTTTTGTCATTCCTTGACCATTAAAGTTGATACCTTCTCATGTTGGTAGTATGTGAGACCTGGAGCAACACCAATACCTGCACCTGTACCTCCTGGGGGAACTCCAGGTCAAGCTCGCCCACCAATTACTATGGGTATTGTGACTGGACGTGGAAGAAGTGATTGGAGACCACCTGGAGTGAAGGGTGCTTCCCCTATGCAGAAGGGGCCACATCCTGGTTATGGAGTGCCTGTTTGGGGAGCTAATGCATCAGGGCGTGGTTATGGAAGTGGATTGGATTTCACACTTCCTTCTCATAAGTAAGACTCATACTTGTTCTTGAGCTTCATTGATCAAATTTATTTTGTTAAATTGGGAGTATACCTGATAAAATCAGTTAATTGTAACCAGCCTCATTTTCAAACTTGGTATTATGTCTAGAATATGGAAGAAGCATCCACCTACTCCATACCCCCTTGGTTCTGATCCATTTATATAAACAAAGTATAAAATTTCTATAAATACTGAAAAGTATGTTCTCTTATTGAAAATAATGACCTAAATAAGTGTCATTCCCCCCCTGACCTCTGTTGAGATCCCCCCTCAGTCCTCACCACATGTATTTAGTATTCATGATTCCATAATTGAGTCAATGTCATACCGAATTCAAATTAGATGAATGTGGAGCAATCCTGGATAAGCTTTTTGAATAAATGGGATTTTAACAGAGGGAATGGGGGAAAAAAAGATCAGGGAAGGTTCCACTCAGTCCTTTATTCAGTTCATGCACCTAAGAGACACACGCCACTCAAAAAGACTCGTTTTCCATGCTTTCATCCATTAAAATGATGAAGAGTGTCACACAACTCACAGATAATCATTTGAGCTCTTCTAATTTAATACTAGATTGAGTTTACAAGATCTTGTTTAGACCAGCATAATGATTTAATTAATGTGCAGTTTTACTTTAATATCCTCACTCTAATGATTTGATTCTCTTAATCAAAAAAATGTATGCAGTATTATGTTTAAATTAATTATTTTCTTTTGTTTTGCATATTGTGCCTACTTTTTTTATTTTATTTTCAGGACCATATTTGAAGTTGATATAGATAGTTTTGAAGAGAAACCTTGGAGGCTTCCCGGCATAGACGTATCAGACTTTTTCAACTTTGGTATGAATGAGGAAAGTTGGAAAGAGTACTGTAAACAACTGGTAAATCTGAGTCTTTGAAAACAAGCAACACCACCACCACCACCACCACCACCACCACACACACACACACACACCAAAAAAAAAAAAAAAAAAAAAAAACTAATTGAGGCCAAATTGAATTAATAATGATTATGCTACCTCTAGGAACAACTCCGCCTTGAGACAACTATGCAAAGCAAGATTCGTGTTTATGAAAGTGGGAGGGCAGAACAGGTAATTCTGTGTTTATATATTTGGATTAAATTACTATCCGTGTCTGCATGTGTTATTGTGATCATGAAATTGACGAATTTGGGACATGTTCAATTGCATACAGTCCCCTCAACTTATTTTTCCTTGTAATTGTATTTGAAGCTTGAATTTTCTCTTGTGGTATCTAATCTCTTCATATTGGTGTCAACTTAGGACTATGATCCAGATCTTCCACCAGAGCTTGCAGCAGCAGTTGGAATACAAGATGTTCCATCTGAAAATGCAAATCCTGGAAGGGTAGATGGTGGTGCAATGGACTTAGCAAGGGGAAGTGCACGTGGCCGGCCACCTATAGTACGTATATTATTTTTGTTCTGTTTGTGTCTGTTAATGTTGTTGCATATTTATCCCATAGTGCTACAAAACCACTTTGCAACTCATGTTACATCTAGATTAGAAGCTCAATGAACCCGTATTGTTCCTTCACTAATAACCTTTCCATGGCTATTCCCTATTGTAACTTTACTGGATTGAATCCTTGTATATGATCTCAATGAGTGCTAATCAGCATAATCCATCCACAGCAGCAATGGCAGTTGCCAAACCCTTAATCATCTCTATCCCTCATTCATAGTTGAGGCATGAGGCACAAAGAGTGCAAGGTCAGTACCTCTACTGGCAAGAGGCAAACAAAGTTATGTAGGCGCATCACTGCACCTCAGGGGCTCTTTGTTGGACATCAGTGTTTTCCCACCCCAAGAGCATAACTTTTTTATTCATTTTTGGCTGTTATAATTATCCTAATATCCTTTTTATCACTCTTCAGTTTGTTAGTGATACTGTTTTACATTATAAACTATGAAAGTTTTCTTATTTAGCCCGCTCAGTGCGCCTTCTGCATCTCATTACTTTGCTATCAAACAGATATGAGCAGTAGAACATTGAGAAACATTGGCATCTATCTTTGAACCCAAGGGTTTCAACTTTCAAGTTTAACTAGTTCCAAAGATCATATAATGTTTAATACTTTTAGATACATTCTGAAATTTATGTATCCTGCACTTTGGAGAAACTAGATGAATGTGATTGAGCACATCAAAGGTTTATGCATCCATAAAATTTGGATTTAGTGAAGATCCACTTGAGGAGGTTTACTGTTATTAATTCTTGTACTGTATACATGTTTATTATCTCAACAGCTTTCTTTGACTTGACAGCAGCCCATTGGTAGACCTATACCAGTTGAAACTGGTTCTGGTGAACGGATCCCATCCGTTGATACCAGGCGCCCTCGAATGCAGGATTCAGATGCCATTATTGTGGTCAGTAGTTTCTCTCTCCTCAATGATTGAGAATCAATTTGTAAATTTATCTTGATATTAAAAAAAAAAATTGCATCTTTATTTATGTAAGTGATGTCATTTGCAAACAGATTGTTTGCCAGAGTTCCACAGATGATGATGATATGACAGAACAGCAAGATGATGATCAAGTTGAGGATATAAATACTGACAATCAGCTGGAAGATGTAGACCGGAATCATCGTTTCTCACATGCATATAATGCTCAGAAGAGAGAACCTGTTGCTAAAAGAGAACAGCTAAAGACCACTATAAGTCGTGATGAGATTGGGAGAGAGGATGATTTGCATGTCATTTCAGAAGCACCTAAGAAGTACCATCCTGATAGGGAGATTGGTCTTCCTCGTGAAGACAGGTGCATAAATATTTCTATGTTTAATTGAGATGTTATTTATTATTTTTTATGTCTTCATTATGATTAAGGCTGCTTCATAGTTCATACACTACTCTACCATTCATCTAATGTAGTAATGTGTTTGAAGGAACTCAAAAATTCCTCTTTCCTGGTCTAGTTATAGTATAAACCAGATGAAAAAAATCTGATTTATATTATAGATAGAATAATAGCTAATTATATTGAGATTCTGACATTAACACTAATACACACAAAAAATGGACAGGTTTTGAGAATCAAAAGTTACATGCTAATTAGTAAATATGTTTATTGTTTATTATAAGACAGAAAGGGTTGTCGTATATTTATTTAGATGAACTTCCCATGTAGTATTTAAAGAATTCTTAGCTAGCATGTTTTGATTCTAGATCAAGCGGTGTACTAATTGCTATGGACAGAGCTTATCTCTGTGACCTTCACTGAATGACACATTCCAGTTCACACACTGAATGATGTAGTGAACTATATTTTCCATGCTCTATTCTCTCTCTTGGGAGTGAGGTTTACTTTTCCAGTTAATAATGTGAGCATCCATTCCAGAAATACTGGTTTATCTACCAATCTTACTTGTTCTGCGTGCTGAAATAGTGCTATAATTTACTGTGTTTGATTTATGAGCTTCAATACCATGACATATTATCCGATTAATCATTTCCAATTACCATAGGTCTGCAAAAGGAAGAGGGCACGCGAAATCTCCTAAGATCACATCCAGCGGTAATAGTGGAGAGAATCAGTTACTTGATCATCAAAATGAATCATTTGATAGTGAGAGTGGTAAGCAAAATCCACGCTCATTACCTGGATCTGGTGGAGAGGATGCTGTAGCAGTCATGGATGATGTGAATGATGCATCTGTGGTAGATGATAGAAGTTTTGATACAGAAAGGGAAATTATGGCTCTGGGTGCAACAAATAGTGATGCTGTTGAAGATGGAAAATTAGAGCACTCAACAAAACCTTCCCAAGAAATTGATGATGATAGGGAAGATTCCAAGGGCACAAGGAGTAGTGAAAACAGCAAAGCTAGATCAGGGAGTAGCAAGGATTACAGGAAGTCCCATGACACTGTCGAGGATGAAATTCTTCAGAGCAGGCACCATCCTCGGGCAGGCAACAACAAGAGACCAGTAGGAGATGACGATATTTCTCGAACAAGAAATCGCCATGTGAGGGATGAATCCCGAAAACACATGGCGGAAAAAGACAAAGAAGATATTCATTCTCATAGAGGTGGAGATCTTAACTCTTCATTGCACAGACACTTGAAGAGTGATAGTGCAGAATGGAGGAAGGATAGTGATATAATTGAAGGAAGCTGGCGTCGGAGGGATGAGGATCGTCATGGGAGAAGGACCAGAGTTGAAGACACAAGAAAGAGGGAGCATGGTGGAGATATGAGCTCCAGAAACCGAGGTAAGGCTAGAGAAAGTGACAGGAGTGACAGAGATGAACATTACCAATCCAGAAATCAGCTGGATAGCGGTAGTTTAAGGGGGTCAAGTCATGATCAAGGTATTGGATCAAGACAGAGAGATAGAGGTGATAATCTAAAAACTCGAGTTGAGAAGGTGGATGATCTTCAGGACAAAAGACGAAGAGAAGGGGGTTATGTAAATCGGGAACATACTGAAAAAGAAGAGGCTGCCTATAGTCACCGAGAAAGTAGCATCCGTAGGAAGAGAGAAAGAGATGATATCTCTGATCTGCGAAAAACAGACGACTATGCCAAATTGAAAGATGAAGATATGCGTTATGTGAGGCAAAAAGAAGAGGGATCACTTCAAAAGGAGAGGGGTGACAGGCAAAGAGATCGTGATGAATGGCACAGGCATAAACAGTCGCATGAAGAAACTTTACCAAGGAGAGAGCGAGAAGAGACACGTCCAGTCATGAGAGGTGGGCGACCAGTTGAAGACAAAACATGGACCAGCCATTCACGAGGGAAAGATGATTATAAGGGATCTGGAAGGGATTACCATCCGAAGGATGTAGGCCGCCATAGTGATCAACTTAAGAGAAGGGACAGAGTTGAGAACGAAAGTTTTTCTCAGCATAAGGGCCATGAAGATGTTTATGAACGTGGGAACCAAGCTAATAATGATGAAAAGAGAGCAAGATATGAGAGACTTGGCACAGGCGATGAACGTGTTATCTATGGTTCTGATACTTCTAGGCAGCATGAACGCAGACAGAAGGAGGTTAGTAGACAGAGAGAATCTGAAAGTCAAGACCCCAACTCTTTGATCTCTTCTAAGAGGACTGATGATGAATACAGTGTCCAGATAAGTGAGACGGTATGTATTTCCTTGGACCCAATGCCTTAAGCTTCAGTGGAAGTACAAGTTATGAGTTAATTTGAAGCTGAATGCACGTAAGATGTTATACTTGTATCTTTGTGATATATGATTACCCAGATCACTGGAAAATGAAACCTAAATCAGTTTCAAATTTACTGACTTGTTAATTTAGCTTTTTTGATAACGCACTACCACATCAGTGTTTTGTATTGTCCATCAGTCTCTTGTTAATCTTTTTTGGTAACTGATGAGATGCTAAACAAAGAAAGTTGGGGGCTGTTGTGTGGAAGGAGCCTGCTTGTATGTAAAACTTGTATGTGGTCTCTAACTTTGGCATCTGCTTAATTGCTGAAGAATCCTTTAATCAGTCTCTTAAGAAACATTTTGCAACACTACTAAAACACTATCTCAATGTCTACTAACATCCCAACTTGTTTCCTGTTGTGTCTGGGCCCTCTGGTGTCTTTCTCTCGTATGCATTGAAGTTCATATTGATAGCCTTTCTCGTCAGCAAGCAAGATATTGAGTTTCAAAATCTTACCGGTTCAATCTGCACTTTCTTCTCTTCAATTGAGGACAATGATTTAATTTTGGCTTAAGAAATTTATTTTAATCATACATAGTTTCCATGTTATAATTTACTTAATTGTTACGAATTTCAATTATGATTAGTGATTTATTGATGCATTTGAAATTTAGACTTTTCATTTGGCACGGCTATTGAGTTAACCGTCTCCAGATGTGTGATTTTTGTGACATCCCCTTGATGCAAGGATATTACTCATGTATAGGTATAATCTATGACCAGTTTATAGTTTTGTATTGTAATTTCCCATTAGCAGCTACATCACCGGCTTGGTGAGCAACTTGTAGACATGAACTCTGTTAAAGTCGTGCGTTATAATTCCAATTATGCATTTGTATGTTCTTTCCCTAACAATGTCTGTTTATGATGGAGTATTGAATGCATTAGTCTGCCTCTATTCTGATATCTCAATTGTTTATGTTCCAAATGAACATCATGAAATAAGCTGATACCTTCTGTGTTGCTATGAGTTATTTACTTTTTTGTTGGTGAGAGTATGGGGTATTTAAACTAAAAGTGGACAACTATTTGCAATGTTATGAAAGCAACAACAATCTCATTTAACTTCTTTGGTGGTTAGATTTTTTAACATTTTTATGTGGAATTTACATATGATGGTGCGAGTGGAATAATTTCTGATTGGTCGTTTTGCTTCTTTTGGTACGTGTCTATTTATTGGCGTCATGGAAACACAACTTGCAAGAATGGAGTGTTAAAGGTCCAATTTAAATTGAAGTGATTCTTTTGGGAAGTATTTCCTTAGTCTTATTCCCTTACCATCTGACATTGAAACTCATTTTTAGTTTAACATTTGTTTAAGTGCTCATCATATCATAGATGCATCTCTACCTTACATCTGTTGGAGTCTTTCTTAGTGTTGTCATTTCTGTTATGTTTGTACTTCTCTTAGCATACATATAAAAGTACAACTGAAAGTCTTTTCAGATGTCTAATCTATACAATTGAAAGACATGCTTTATAGAGGGTTTTACTTGACTACTATCCTGCTTCTTATGGGTCACGTTGATATAATGTAACTTGCAGACAGAATGAATTTCAGAGCATAATGTCTCTAACTTATTATATTATACTCCATGTTTGGAATAGCTTTTGAAAAAAAAAAAAAAAAACTAACGAGTGAACAAGAAGCAGCTGCTAAAAAAAATTGTCCAGAGTAGTTTGGTTGTTTTAAATTTAGTTTGGCAATTTATCATCTGCTGTTAGTTTGCTCTAGTATTTTCTGTATTGTGATATGCTAAATGGAGAGATTTTGAATCATAATTGCCAGGTTGTCAGGTTCAAGAATTATAGATGCATGTTATGCACATCTCTTTCAATCTGCTGGTGTGTTTCTTTTTGCTGTCTTTTCCATATAATGTCTGTAAGTGCATCTGTTAATTTTATATTTGGCTCGCATGATTTGGACCCTCTTGGTCATATGTTGTGTCTCGAAGTGGATTCAGTTCATACAATATGGATGCAGGAATGGGTCTACAACAAAGTTTTTCTTCTTATTCAGCTGTGTGGTCAATGATTGAATTTTAATATCTTCTTTAGCCAGGATAGTTGAGAGGTATTGGGTTCAAGTCTTAATATATGGAAAGGGCATCCTTCGCTTCAGTGTCTGGCTTTACTTATATTTTCAAAGGGAGTCATACATGTGAGAAAAACTTGGGTTAATGACTTGTCCTGTCGTCTTGTGGGGACTTGTGTTGAGTTGATTCATTGATACGGAGTAGAAATCTTCTCATTTTCTGCTATATACATAGTGCCTAATCTCAATCTAATTCTGCCTGGTTTGTGGGAGAATGTTTTCTGGTCATTTTTATGCTGCTATCTACAGTATCATTTCCATTCAATTCAGGAAAAGTTGAATTTTGATCTTATTATATGAACTATCTCTGATGATAGTTCATGGATCTGGAGCCTGGGCAGTGCTGCTGGGATTCATTTAGGGCATCTTTAACTCTTCGTGCAATAATTCGTTGGGCTAAGATTTGTGGGTGATGCATTTGAGTGGCATAGTCTGCACTTTATATTCGAGTCTATGAACCCCATAATTCATGCTTCACTTTTACAAGAAGCTAGAAGGCGATCGGTTAAGCACTCAAGGATGTGATGATGCCAAGTTTTTCCAAATTTGTAATTTGAATCCAGATTTTATGCTTAATATTTATTAACTACTGAAGAAGGTATTTGATTTTAAATTGGAACATATATTTATTGTCTTCTCCCTCTTAATTGCTGGTTTCAGGCGAACACAAGGGGTAGAACTGAGCGAGGAAGCGGTGAGAATAATAATCGTGCTAATCGCCATTCTTCCAGAAAGCATGGAGAAGAGGCATCTTCAGATGATGAAGCGAATGGATCTAAGAGGGGACGTTCTAAATTGGAACGATGGACAAGCCATAAGGAGAGGGATTTTGGTGTTGCCCCCATTTCATCATCTTCTTTAAAGAAAAACAAAGATGTAAATACTTACAACAATAGCGGAGCTTCTTTGGTTACCAGAAATCCTGAAGAACCTTCCGACAAGGTAGAAGGAAACCCACACCCTTCAGTTGATAATAAAGACGCCGGTGGTGGCGAAACATATAATGCCAACACAAAAGCAGTGGAGGACAAACATTTGGATACAGTGGAGAAGTTGAAGAAGAGAAGTGAGCGGTTCAAACTCCCCATGCCGAGTGAGAAAGAAGCCGTGGTTATCAAGAAAATGGAGAGCGAACCTCTGCCCTCAGTCCAAACTGAGAACCGGCCTGATGCAGAGATCAAATCAGAGCGCCCACCACGAAAGAGGAGATGGACCGGCAATTGAGTACCAACGAAGGCAGATGAAGTGTTGAACTGTATACTGACTTCTCCAAGGGCATCCTCTTCCTGATTGTTTCCATGGTCAAAACTTACAGATATGTCATAATCAAAATTGTACTGTTGAAAAATATTATTACGAACCCATGCACCCGACATGGTCATAAGTAAACCCTAGCTTTTGTATCTTGACAAGTACACGTTCACGTACGTTATAACTGTAGCACTATACTGGCCGATGATGAGGCACGGTATCATCGCTTCTTATTCTTCATTTTTAACAGCTTCATAGATGTAGAGTATTTTAGTTTGATAAATTACATACTGTGAGCATAAAGGGAGAGGAGGGAAAGAGAGGGGCATCGGAGGAGCTCGAGTCGAGGGGTCGGGATGGTGGTGAAGGGAGCTTTTGGACTTGAGCAGATGCAGGTGGAACTATCTATGGTGTGGTTCCAGTGTTGTATTCCACTAGTTTTTTTTGTGTTTTACTGTTGAAAGCATAGCTAGGCCTAGAAAGCCGATTTTGTATTTATTTGGTAATCTTATCAGATATGAAGTTAAGAGGTATGATATAATGACTTTCAGTTTGGTGATTACAGAAATGGATCTAGGTTAATTTCAAGCCATCAATGTGTGTTTATGATGTCTTTTGCGTCTCCGCATAGATATGAAGTTTATTGTAAGAATTATTCACAAGTTTAAAATGACCAAGGGGTTTTTTAGCTCAATATGTGTAACGAAAAAGAATTACGTGATATGGATGATAAGTAATGCTCCCTCCATCACAAACTTGTATTCACGCTTTCCATTTTCGTCCGTCTCATACTTATGTTCACTACTCAAAAAAAGAAACTTCACATTAACCAACAACCTCAAAAGTTATCTTAATTTAAAAAATACCACTATCACCTAACACACATAACATACTTTATAATTTACTCCCTCCGTCCCCTTGACACGTATCCATTTTTCCATTTTGGTCCGTCCCATTACAAAGTATCCATTTTTCTTTTTGGATCGATGTAACCCACAACCACTACACATGGCCCCACATTCAACACTAATACAACTACCCACTACACATTAAAATATTATTTCTCTCACCTTACTATACAATAAGTTATTATACTCCTTAATCCACGTGCAAAAAGTAAACTAATACCTTTTAAGAGGACGGAGGGAGTATTTATTACCTAAAAATACCACAATACCCCTTAAAAGTCAATAAAGTTGGTTAAAAAGTAAATTTTCTTAAACTTCATATCTACAGTGTTGTATGTTCACATTTTCCGTTTTCGTCTCTCTCACACTTATGTTCACCATTCAAAAAAGGAAATTTCACATTAACCAACAACCTCAAAAGTTATCTTAATTTCAAAAATATCACTCTCACCTAACACACATAACATACTTTATAATTTATTTATTACCTAAAATACCACAATACCCCTTAAAAGTCAATAAAGTTGGTCAAAAAATATCTTTTCTTAAACTTCGTATCTACCGTGTTGGTGAATATAAGTACGGGACGAAGGGAGTATAATTTTAATGTAAAATGATACTTGAATTAGTGAAAAATAATAGTGGTGCAATAAATTACCTATAGTATGAATAAAAAGTGATAATATATTTCATAAAAAGTGATAATTATTTATGAAAACGTTAAAACGATTTCACGCAGTGTTATCCGAACAAGGTTGTTTTAGACAATAAGATCAACTAGTGAAAATATTTAACCTATCTTACATGTATCCATCTTAAGAGGGTGCCCTCAAATATAACTAATTGAATTTAACAAATTAATTAATTAAGATAATAAGAATTCTAATGACATTTTGTTTCCTTTAGTTTCATCTCAACCGAGAGGATTAACACTCATTGTTTCAAATGTTCATGGCCCAAGATGTGATATACACATTTTACTGACAACTAATGGGCCCAGATTGAAATAAGCCCACCACCTTGGCCTCGAATAAAATAAGCCTTTGCAAATAAATGAATAATCAAGCCCAGTGTAGATTGACAGCACTGCCGGTGGTCGGCGACATCTGCGGTGCTGGAGTGAACCTCCGGCGTTGACGATCTTTTGGTGCTTCTGGGAATACTAATTGAGGTAAGCTAATTGTTTGGGATCTCCATTTAATTAGGTTTAATTTCCATAAATTTTAGAGAAAAATAAAAAATAATCACTTAGCGCTCTCTTTCGTGTTCTTCTTCAATTTGCTCTTCACCATTCAAGCACCTCCCTGCTGCTTCAAATAATGATTAAATTTCTGATTACATATCCAGAAGCTTCTGGAAGCTTAGATTCCAGATACGTATGCACTCCACCAAATGCTTACACAGATTAAATCATACAGCTAGGGATTTTGAATTCATTGCCGCATTTATTGTTGCCATTCCGTGTCTTTTTCATGCACGTTGAGTTTTTGGAATGTGATAATGTTATTGTTATTAAGAAAGTTCTACTTTTGGTGGAATTTAATTTTGTTTGATTTCCTTCGATTTTGCTTTTGTGGGAACCGAAACAATGAAGAACACAAATATGGGTGTTGTGGGTATTACTTCGATTTCTTGTTTATTGGATTGAAAAGGTGGGAATATGTATTCGTTTCTCTGAATCCAATTCATACACTTCTTTTTTGTGTTTGAATTGGAGCGGCTCGGATTCTCTGTGCCATTTTGGTACATCATCTCCTGTGTCAAACCGTTAGATGGACGACATGTAGGAGAGGGGAAACTATACCCTAAACCTTAAACCCTATGGGCAATGGTTGGATTTATTTCACCTCTTACTAGTCAATCACATAACGTGTGGCACAGAAGATGATGCACGAAAATGACGCAGAAGATCCGGTGTGGAATTGGAGGTATTGGGTATAAAAATTAATGTTTTTATTTTGTTCTTGTTTCTTGAAATATCATATAGGTTTGTTGCTAATTGCCATCATTTCATCTGCTTTTTCCTGATGCTGTAATGTTACAATGTCAGAGTGACTGCAACTACCTCATTGATTGTTTGCTTCATTTGTGGGTTAGTGTTAAGAAGTGTTTTTAAATATGAAACCACATAAGGCAGAAGCACCATAGAGGATAATTTTTGTTGTTCAAGATTATTCTTGCACTGTCTAATTCAGAAAATGGGGATGAAGTTCTTGAATCCATGGAATTCTGATCAACAATCACACTAACCTTCACTCCTAATGCATAAATAAATTGGAGAAAGGGAACTCCTTTCAGAGATAGAAGGTGATTGCTGCTAGTGATTTACTTCTTGAAAAGTGATGAATATGATTGTTAAAATTTTGATGTAATAGACTTTCTTGTTATGTATTTCAGGCTTTGTAGTGATTTAAACTTGGTAGAATTAGATAGGTTGCCTGCTGTAGAATGAGTAATGATGATATGATTTATGTAGAAAATGCAGTAACAATTATTCACTGTTGATAGGAAGCCGTCCGGTGGATGTAATTTGCAGGTGCAATATTTGATGGTGATTCAACTAATTTAGTGGGGTGGTTACTATCTCCACACAGTTTGTATTCAACACTTTGATCCTGTGAAAAAATGACTCTGCGGAAACCTCCTCTCCCACGGCTTCTCCTCAACAACGTCTCTTGCATGAGAAACGCGCAACAAATTCTCCGTCATGTGAATGCCTCCATTCATGATGGAGGAGCTCTTGTGCTATCAGGTCCCAACAGCTCAGGCAAAACCACTTTTCTCCGCATGTTAGCTGGCTTCAACAGACCAACAGCCGGTGAGATTCTGTGGAACGGCCATTACATCACTGTATCTGGCGTTTTCCATCAGTACAAGCTTCAGCTCAACTGGCTCTCCCTCAAACACGGCATCAAGGACAAATTCACCGTCCTTGACAACGTCTTATGGTTTGAAATTCTTGAAGGCAAGCAAGGGAATTCCATGCCCGCGCTAGAGTTCATGGGGCTCGGGAGACTAGCTAAAGAGAAAACAAGAATGCTCTCACAGGGTCAGAGGAAAAGGTTGCAAATCGCTAGATTGTTGGCCATTGATCGGCCAATCTGGCTGCTGGACGAGCCTTCAGTGGCGTTGGACGAGGAGGGGGTTAGGCTACTCGAGCAAATCATCGAGGAACATAGATAGAAAGGCGGGATTGTCATCGTTGCCACCCATCTTCCCATTAAAATAGAAGACGCAATGGTTTTGAGATTGCCAGCAAGGTTCCCAAGAATGATGACACTGGTCGACATGCTTGACCGTGGCGGACCTGACTGAAGGTATTATGTAGTCATTATATCAATCAAAGGGTGTTTACACTTTTGAGTTTTGAGCAACATGATAATTGATCAAGTTGTGTTGTACTTAGTTTTTATATTATTCTTTTTGATAGATCACCCTTTGTTAAAAGTGTTTCAGAAGTTGAATTCTAATAAATATAAGCATTTTACAGATTTGATTATTTCTGTCTTAAGTTAGTCTAGTTGGAATGTTGTTCTTGATTGAACTTTGGATGCCTTAATATTTTTCAAATTTTATGTGTATAATAATCTTTAATACAGTTGTTTATTTTTTAATTTTTTGTTCTTCTTGAAGAAAAATAAGTTAGGATCTTTCCTTTTGTTATTATTTTTATTCTTATGGATCCGTTTGATGTTGTAACAACAAATATTGTATTTATGATGAAATAAATACGAAAGAATTACAATGATAATCCAGACGGATTAAACTTGATGATTTAGGAAACAATCTCTATCTATCCTCTGATTCTTCTCTCGAACCAACGTGGACTTTGACTGGTTGTGTTGACGGAGCTGACTGTGTTAACTGCGCTGACTTTGACTTTGTTGACTGGAGTGTACGCTGACTGTGTTGACAGCGTGTGTGGAGTCGGATCTTCAATTGAAGCTTGTCCGAGCTCGAATTTAGGACTTTGTAACGTTTATCCAGAGGCGTCGAGCCTTTGTTTGGATTAAACGTATTTGATGTGAAAACACTCGATCTGGGGGGCTTAGCACCTTAATCTCGGGTCGTATGCTGTTCTTGCGCGAAGAACACCGAAGAACTCAGTTTATGAAGAACGCTTGATTTGGGGGGCTCCGCACCTTAATCCCGAATCGTTTGCCGTTCTTGACTTGAAGATGCTTGAAGATCTCAAGGGAGCGCTGCTCGTGTTCTTGATCTCTTCAGAGCGTTTATGTCTTCAAGTATTTTTAGTGTGTGTGTTGAGTCGGATCTTCAATTGAAGCTTGTCCGAACTCGGATTTGGGACCTTATAACGTTAATCCAGAAGCATCGAGCCTTTGTTTGGATTAAACGTACTTGATCCGAAGAACACTCGATCTGGGGGGCTTAGCACCTTAATCCCGGGTCGTATGCTGTTCTTGGCGCGAAGAACACCGAAGAACTCAGTATATGAAGAACGCTTGATTTGGGGGGCTCCGCACCTTAATCCCGAATCGTTTGCCGTTCTTGACTTGAAGATGCTTGAAGATCTCAAGGGAGCACTGCTCGTGTTCTTGATCTCTTCAGAGCGTTTATGTCTTCAAGTATTTGTGTGTGTCTGGAATGAATGGAAGAGGACTCCTTATATAGGTGAAGTATGAGGATGCCCCATAAATAACTCGCAGTCTGATTGGTCCGTTTTGACCTAATTATGCGGGCTTGGGCCTTTCACTTTCTTAGGCTTTAAGTCAGACTTATTTGACTGGATCTTACCCAATTATAAATTATTTACTCATTTATTTTAGGAATTTATTTATTTAAATCCCTTAATAAATAAATAATTAATTGATAATTATTGCATTAATTTGCCACATATTTTCCTTAATGGGCAATAAAATTCAAGTGCCTACAGATGTTTATATCATTCATTTGATATTTTTGCATTTCGAATAGGAAAATTCAGTAACTACGGGATTTATTATACCTGCAACATGCGTTGACTTATTTTTTATATTTTGGATCTTTCCTTTTGATTTTCTTTCTAAACCCAATAAAGCTGAATTGATGGCATTATATGTTGACTAGATAACCTGCAACTTGTGCTGACCTGAATCAGAGCTTAAGTCAGCTGAGAATTGTCTTGTAATTTATTATACCTAAGGGATAAAACAGATGGTCCAACTATATAACTTTTGTGTGAGCTTAGGTCAGCTGAGAATTGTCCTGTAATTTATTATATCTAAGGGATAAAACAGATGGTCCAACTATGTAATTTTTTTTTTAATTATTATATCGAAACATTTTTATACCCGTATTGAAACGCCTCTAAATGGAAAGTGTTGTGTATAAATTTTTGGAATGGGAGAAATTGGACTTCTTCTTGCACCACCTCTAAATGGAAAGTATGTGTATAAATTTGTGGAATGGAAGAGATTGGATTTCTTCTTGCACCACGTGTTAATTTATATAAAGATATATTGCACTAAATTATCATACAATTTATGGAATAATTTTGGTGAGGCTGATAAGAATTTTTTTTTAAAGATGTATAAGAAATTGTAACTTTTATTAAAAAATAAATGATAATGATACAGTAAATTATTTTATGAACAAATTAAAATTATAGTATAAATAAAAAAAATTAATATTTAAAATATAATAATAATAACTATCCTTTTAATCATAAATAATGATTAGTTAAATCAAATGGTCTAACATAATACTGTTCCTGTGAAATAAAGATACCCGTACCCTGTAATATTTGAGCGTGAATTCCCAAACTACCCTTTCAGTGATAAAACCAATGCCATACAGCAAAATTCAATCAAATCTGAAAATCCCAACTCCAGAATGAGGCGAGAGAGAGAGTAATGGTTTTTCTCTTCTTGCCTGTGATTTCACTCTCATCAACAACCCTTCTCGCGCGCCGGGTCGGACTCGGATCCGACTTGGCGGTGGTGGAAACTGGAAGCTAGCTTTGGATTCCACCACACATCCTTTCTTTCTTCATCATCCTCATCTTCTTTAACTCGCGCAGGCTGTGATGATGAATCTATTGGGAGTTGGGTCGGGCAATAAAACGACCCGTATCTTGGCGGGGCAAACCCGGTGTCTGCTCACAGATCTGAGCCTCACTCCTCTTTTCTCTTTCTTTTCGTTTTTTTGGAGTTTGTTTATTAAGTAATTTCACCATAAATACGTACCATCCACAAGCATTCTGCTGTAGTCACTCATGAACATTTGAAATCCTTTATACATTTATCCATTAATCCGTTGGCTTGGCTCTCGATCGTCGCCAAAGTTAATCTTTAAACAGATTTTTATTATGCTTATTACCTAGTTTGAATATGGGATAATGAGACAAATTTGTGTAATTTGGTTAACTTTTGTGAATGTTGATTAAGATGACAGTAGTATTGTTAATGGTGAAATCTGTTGTAAAATAAATGGAAGGATAAATAATTTCACTTTTCAAATGGTTTGGTGTTCAATTGATGACATAGATTGATAAATTAAAAAATAAATGAAATTATGGGAGGAATAATTAAGAAAATAATATTATCAATAACTGTAATAAGTAGAGGTGACATTCTCTCGTAATATTACACTATATTATGAAGCATGTTTGTGAATCATATTTAATGTGTTATTTATTATACACATATATTTTAGTTATGTTATAATTATTATATTTTATAACTCATCTCATATGACATCATCTAGACTTTGTATAAGTAAAATTAATACGAAATGTTTGGAAAATTAATTGCTAATATCATACTCCCTATGTCCCGTTCAAATAGCACAAATTTTTTTTAGTAAAAATAGTTCATTAATGGTCCACTATTACCCACCTACCCATTTTATATAAAATAATAATACTCCTCCCAATCCGCTCTAAGGATCTCATTTCCTTTTTATCCACATACTGATACACCCACTAATACAATAAAAAAAATGGAATCCACACATCCGCCTATGCAACTACACACTACACATTAAGTAACAATACTTCTTAATCTCCATGTCCAAAAATAAATAATATCCTTAAATCCGGACAGGACGGATGGTGCAAAATGTAAATGATACACTTTGATCGGAGTAGAGGGAGATAGATTTTTATGAGAAATTGAGAACGGTTGCTTCCTTTTCCAAAAGCAACATATCAGGGTCCGTGAGATGATGAAATTACGAAACTACCCTGCCCTGCGTATGTAAAATCCGGGTTTTAAGTTGGAGGGTGGTTCATTCGGATCCAGATCTGAAAATCCCAGCTGCTGAGAGTGAGAGTGAGAGAGAGAGAGAGAGATGGGTGTTTTCAGGGGTGTTGCCACTCTCTCCTAGCCGGTGATTTCTATACAAAATAAACGCCCCTGTAACGAACGATCTTTCGCAATTGCTTATAAATCGTTTCACCATTTGCTGTTGTTTCTGATTCTACTTCTACTTCCTTGTTTACATCATTTTCTGCCCCCATATTCATAAGGCTGTGATGATGACATGTGTAGCTGGGTCGGGCATCGAGATCCATCTGACCCGTATCTTGGCGGGGCAAACCCTTCTTTGCAGCCATGGCGGTGTCTCTATCTCTTTGCCCGCCACATCTGAGCCTCACCTACAACATTTCAGTATTGGAGAATTCTTATCATAATTTTATTTCTAATTTTGTAAATAATTTCTAAAATTCATTACTATTACTACTATCAAATGTTTTTCTAAAATTTGGTCGTAAAACGACAACTCTAACAATTGATGGGTTTTGCAACTTTTTTTTTTTTTTGTCAAAAGTCAAAACTCAAAGAATCGGCTTCCGGGACTGGGAGGACTTTGCCGATCCCGCAATCTGCCGGGTGGTTATACAGATGGGCTTTGATTAATTTACTATTGTGGGCTTTAGTGCTTAATTAGAAAATTTTGGCAGATGATATGGGCTTTTAGTACTTTTTATTGGGCTTTTGTTTCATACTATAAAATTTATTGGGTAAATATCACCATTGGTCCTGTATGCTCGATTTCAACTTTAGTCCTTCCATTTGCAATTTTCAATTTTGGTTCTTTTTTGTTCAATTTTAGTCCTTTTAGTCCAAATTTAGTCATTTTCTCAAACTTTGTCACGTTTCCAAAATTGATCCTAAATGTATAAATTTTAGATAAAAAATGGACTAAAAATGACCTAAATTAGAATTGAAAAAAAAAAAAACTAAAGTTGGAATCGATAATACTTACAGGATTAATTTTGATATTTACCCAAATTTATTATACTTCATCCACATGAAGTTCACTTGTATTATTACGAGTGAAAATTGAACCAATCGTTTAGTAAAAGCTCGTTTGAGTTCGATTTGACAAAAATATCAAACAAATTTGAATAGATTTTTATATTCAATAAAATTAAAAGTTCAGCTCAAGTTAAATTTACGAAAATAAGTAGAGTATGTATAAAATTATTAAATCACTCGAGTTCAATTCATATTTGACTCATTTTCGAACTCAATTTGATAACTTGTCAAACAAACTCAATCATATATTATGTAGCTCTATAATATTTCAAATAAATTTAAATAGTACTCATTTGCTCCACTATAATGACTATAGCATAGGATTTGATTTTGGAGTTTGTTATTGGTTCATTCCATTTGATAATTGTGCAATCTCCAAACCCAATCGAAGGTACGGCGGGTGTGCTTATGATTTTAACAATCAATTCCAGATGAGCTTATAATCCTGTGATCGGAGCTATTAACCTAGCCATGGCAGCGATTTACAGCCTCTACATCATCAATAAATCAGGTGGCCTCATCTTCTACAAGGTAAATCCCTCACCCCTAATTATTATGATTTTTTTATGGGTTGCAATTTAGGGATTTCAGAAGGAAATTATTTGTTATATAGGATTATGGATCGGCGGGGAGAATGGATACGAATGATAGTTTGAGGTTAGCGAGTCTTTGGCACTCGATGCACGCCATCTCACAGCAGCTCTCCCCTGTTTCGGGATGCTTTGGAATTGAGCTTCTTCAGGCTGATACTTTCGATCTTCATTGTTTTCAATCTCTCACTGGTGAGTAACTTGTGTTTTCAATTTCTTCTGGTTTGTTGTTTACGTATGGCTATGGATTTAAGGTTTTTCTAAATTCTTAGTTGGTATTTGGGGGAATTTCTGTACTGCTGTGTTAGAGGTGGATGGGTTTTCTACAGAACTGTTTTGACATGGAAATGTGATGGGATCATTGTCTTGGTAAATCTTATCTGGAGGGGGTTGAGTTGAAAATGTAGATGAGATTTTTATTCAGATTTACCCACTGTGATGTTTGCTAGGATCTGTATCTAAACCATATACTTTTCCCTAATGTGAAATGACCAAACTGAAAAGATTTGACTGGAAGAAGCAATGAAAGTTAACTTAAATCGTATTGATATTTTGTTTCAAGTAATGTCGAAGTTCTGCATTTCGATTACCAGCCATTTGACTGTTGGTGAAGAATTCCTCTCTGGATTCTCTTCCTAGTGCTACTCCTTTATTTCAGAAATCATGTGAAGGACGCATCGCATGTAATCAATAGTGTGTGAGCTTTTTTTATGGTTTCTTGTCCTTAGACTGTTATTTGCTTTCTTTTTAGAGTCAAGGTTGTCATCGTTGTATTGGCAGGAAGCTTATTAAGCTAGGTGAACCTTTTCATTAATTGTCTTGCGGTTTCAATTTATAATAGAATAGAATAACAAAAAGGAATGAGTTGCTTGAGATATTTCTCTTGAAGTGGAATTATGAATTTATATGCAATAGATATCTTATTGGAGGTTCATTCCATTTCTTTGGTGTCAAAACTTAAGCTAATTCTTGCAGTTTCATCTCCCTCCTGCCCTATTTGTAACCTGCATTCAGCACATACTGTTTTCCAACTTCAATGTATTGTTGACATGCTGCAATAATGATATTGATTATTGAACACTCCCATTATTAATAACCCCTGTCACTAATTTTTGCCTTGCCTCTAAGGGTCAATCATGAGGTCATTTTATACGTCTGCAGTGCTGATTATGTTAGTTGCATCGGTATTTTAAGATAATAAGGTCTCTTTTTCCCCAAAGAGCAAATAAATCTTTGGACGCACCTGAAAATTTTCAAAATTTCCCTAGACAAGCTAGAACATATAATCATATATATGTGTCTCATCTTGAAAGACTATGTACGACGGATGTACCCTCATCTAATATTTGATGCACTGTAATATGAATTATGATTCAAGTTGTAAAACTCAAGTTTGAAATTGTATTAATTCCAATATCTGCAAAGTGTTGTGTGCTCTTTGGTAGCTGCTGTCGCAGTTCGTTTCATATTCCTCATTTGGGATTGTAACTAAAACAAACCGAAAAAATAACATTTTTTCCTCCAGGTACCAAATTCTTTGTGGTGTGTGAGCTCGGAACTCTGCACATGGAAAGTCTTTTGAAATACATATATGAGCTATACACTGATTATGTTCTGAAGAACCCTTTCTACGAGATGGAGATGCCCATTCGGTGTGAGCTGTTCGACATTAATCTGGCACAAGCAGTGCAGAAGGACCGGGTTGCCTTGTTGGGAAGATGATCTGCAGAGCCTTATATTCCAGCAAGGAAGTAACTCTTCATTTATTACTTCCTAACCCTTTTTATAAGATCGATCTGTGTTCAATTTTCTTGTTTTCAGGTTTGTTGATCTGGTATTATTTGAACACCACAAAAGAATATCGAATTACTATGAGATCGTTTTTACGTTTTTTTTAATAGTTATCACTTTTTATTATAAAATGTTATCACTTTTTATTTATATCACTCATTGTTCATCAAATACTTCACTGCACCACTATCTCTTTTCATTTATTCAAGTACTATCACTTTTTATCTGTGTCATTGAAATCTTTATTGAGACTGTCTCAATTGTTTGCCCTCATTTATTTGTGTTTGTGAGGACAAATCAAATTAAGATTGTAAATCCTAGTGCTTCATTTCAAATTATTGGATGCTTTATAATTATTTAAACTAAATCAAGATTTGTAAAATGTAGTTCCAATACGACATTAGGTTGCAAAATTATCATAAAACACTATACTATACATCAATCTGTCTTTGTACTTATTTTTTTCACAGAAAGCTTAAAGATTAAAATATAAGTAACCTATTAGTTATTCTTATGCACAAGGGAAGAGAAAAAAAATAACTTTATTAAATAACTCAATAACACACTATATATTCTATTACAAATTTAATTATCATTATTATTTTTTTTTTCTCTTATCATTTTATTTTTTCATCTGATTTTGTAACCTATTAATTATTCTAATGCGCACAAAAGGTAAGGAAAAAGAATAAAAAAACACAATCTATCGATCTAATCAATCATCAATGTACTTTCTTTTGTTTTCTCTCTTCCGTTAAGTGTAAACCTACGATCCGGTCGAATCACATTTTGACGGTTCGAATTTCCACCGGAGGCACTCTTTTCCTCAACCCATCCATCTTTCATCGAAGACTGTTGATAGTATTTGAACGCCACAAATAACATGAATACTGAAACATACACAAGTATATGTTATTTTTATGTATATATTTATGGAAATATCTTTTAAAAAATATACTTACCTGCCCAAATTCGGGCAACAACTGACGACAAATTCCAAATAAGAGTGAAAATTGCAAATCCCACAGCTTTCTTGTGAGAACATGACTCCCAAGCATCTTCTAATCGTCTAATCCAAAATATACCTAATTTATTTTGAATTAAATTAAAAAAAAAGAGGTTAGAAATTAATTACATAAAATTCAGAGTAATATGTTTATGTAACAAAGGTGAATTTTTTTAATTTTTTTTTACCGTATGCAGTTATCTGCGAAGAGTATGTGGAGCATATTTTTGGCACTGTAAATACTACGATAAAGCCTGTCAAAATAATCAAATATACCACTATTAATATTTACCAATCAATAAAAAAGAAACTAAATTATTCATTTGAGAGCATTACATTAGGGCAAAAATTTGTGTGAGATCGTTTCATGTAAGAGTTTACATGAGACGTGTGAAAAATGATAACTTATAGTATAATGAAAAATTATATTGAATTAATGAAAAGTGATAATGATATTTTATAAATAATTTATAGTATAAATGAAACGTGATAACATTTTATAGTAAAAATGATACTAATATTTTATAGTAAAAGTGATAACTATTCTAAAAAGTATAAAATAATTTTACCTCATACACGTGCAAGACTTACCTTTTACATTAATTATCTTTAATCCAACCCTAGTGTTAAATTGCTTATACATCATATAACAGGAACATCAACATAAATTAAATATATTGACAATTGACACATAATTAATTGGTTGGTAATTTTAGTAACGTGACATAATTAAAAGCAATATAGAAAACATGTCAACATCAAAATTGCATGTGATCTTGCAATCTTAAATTAATCATACTTAAAGTTGCTTTAATTATACTTTCATATGGCAAAAGAGGGTCCCACGGCTTTACATGCTGTCATATTAATTAATGTTATGAAAATGGAAATAAAACATTTTCAAAATTAAAAAAAATATTTATATATATTAAAAAAAAAAAGACTGACCTAATTTGGACATCTTCCAGATAGTAATGGAGCTTCCACACCTTGCCAAAATGAACAGCAACAGTGCCAACTGCCAGGGGCAGAACTTGTCATTTACCTCAGTAAAAATAAAAAAGAAAAAAAAAATCCATACAAATTAAAACTTGAAATAATAATAAAAAAAAGACAGTAAATTAAATTTACCTTCATTGTAGTGGCAGGGTCCCCTGAAAAAAGAGCTCTTAATTTAACAAGAAATTCATTTACAGATGGTAAAAATAATTTTACCACCCAAATTGCTTCTTCTTCCCCAACAACATAATCTTGATTTTCACTATTCATCACCTTTGATCCCCTATCACATTTCAAACAATACACTCATCTTACAAAGTAGTATTAAAAGTTTACTACTATTTGTTTAGGTTGATCTTTTAAATTAATGAATTAACTTCTAGACAAATGATTGATCAAAAGGATCACCTAGCCTATCATTATTGATATATTTTTTTTTAAGATTATTTTTGAAATTTTACAATTTTTTAGTTTAATGTTAAATGGTCCTTCTTATAGTTTGTAATTTAACTAAAAAAATTGAATAAATTTCAAGAATATCAATTTTAATATTAGACAATTTAAATTCCAACAACATGAATTTACGGTGTAGATTGACTTACTTGGAATTGAATGATCTGAAAAGAAAAATTGCAGCAAGATAGACAAGTCCCATGTAGGATATCACTGAAATAAAGCTGCAAAATGCACATAAATACTTGAAATTAATTATCAGAAAATACTAAAAATAGTAAAATAAGTACATTTTTTAAGTGAAGAAACCTGATATTGAGGTCCTTTGTGTAAGAAGATGAAATGATACCAAATGTTCCAATTCCAAAAATAAATGCTGATTTTGCTACATCTCTCCACATCACTAAGTCAACTGATATTAATCATTCATTAGCTCATTGTAACAAGAATAAATAAATATTAAAAAAATAAAATCAATATGGTGAAAATGTAGAACTGACCAAGACTCTGCAACTTGCTGTTGGTTCTTTGTATTCCTGGAAAATTATATGCAACTGAAATTCATCACCAGAAAAAATATAAAACAAACATTTCTCAATATTAATAATACTCCCTTTCATTTTTTGAGGTGTCTCGAATAATTATGCACGTTTTATTAATGGTAAAAAGACCCTTGACATTTTATTCATTAATCCCAATAATTTTATTTTTTTTTATTTTTATACTACACAATAAATTTTTTTTTTTTTTAAATTATCAATTCTACTCTACTTTCTCTTACATTTAAAAACAACATTTTTAATCTTCGTCCTCGTAAAAACGGACATTAACCACGTAGGACGAAGAGAGTATACTAAAATAATTATAAATAATTAAAAAAAAAAAAACTTACTGGGGTTGATCTTAGGTGGGGTAGAATGAAGTGTGGCATGATTTACAGGAGGAGGTGGCTGTAATTTCTTCACAAGTGGAGAAATGGGATTTGATTTCTCATTCTTCTGTTTAATCACAATCTTTTTTCCCTCATCATCTTCAACTCCAATTTCTTTAACATCACCATTCTCATTTCCAACCTTAATTTCTTCATCCAATTCACCACTGTCTGAAGGAGCTGGATTCTTGATTGGCCCCACCACATTCCCTGTGATTGCCTTCTCTTCACACACATCAACTTCTCTGCAATCCTCACCAGATCTCGACTCGCCCGACTCGGCACCCGACTCAGAACCCACCTTCCTCGACTCAGATCTCGTTTTCTTGTCACAACCACTCAATTCCTTACATCTCTCATCTAAATTCTTACACACTTCAGATCTTGACCCTGCAATCTTAACTGGGGCCCCCTCCAAACCCTCTGACTTCCATGTCTTTCTCTTACCAGCTGGGCTCTGTTTGGCTGCCCTCTGTTCCACCTCAACTTTGACATCAGTGCCATTGATGGGGGGAGGATTTTGATCAACAGAATCAGTAGCACCATTGAAGACCTTGATCCCACCTTTGACTTCATCACTCTTCATTCTGCTCTCCCAAACAGACCCTGCTTTTGGACCACTGCTTGATCTTCTTCTACTGCCACCTAAATCCATTGCTTCTTTTGTACTCTGCTTCTTTATCCTCTGTTTTCTTGAAACTGAAATGATGAGTACACTGTGGACCCAATTGGTTCTATTAGTGGAATTGTGCCTTTGAGTTAAAAATTGCAGTTGATGTTGTGAAAGTAATGTAGCGTTGGGATTCTTGAGGGAGAGAGGGGTTGGGTTGGGTGGGGTGGGGGTGAGGAGAGAAAATATTTTCTTCTATTTTGTGATTGTATCTGTTTACTTGCTTTTACCCAGAATAGGATGACATTATATTCAATTGTTTGTAAGTTTGTTGATTGCTTTGTTGGTAATGGAATATTGATTATTAATGTTGATATCCCTACTTAATTAATTTGATGCTTTTGTGGGTGAAAGTATTTAATCTTCACAATTATTGATCACCATGTAATATTACTATGATGGCAAAAGCTCCTGCGCCCCCAGGACATGGAGGGATACTCCGTGTCCCCATGTGAACACAACCATCCCCTCTATATTTTATTTAAGCCTATGTATTTCTAGGGATTTAAATTGCAAATAGACACGAAAATTGCAAAGGCGTACGGAATGTGCTCCGTGCGCCCGGGTGCAAAGGAGTCTCACTCTACTATGATACTCCTTCCGTCTCGTTTCAATATTTACGTTTGTTTTTTGTACGTTGATCAAGAAGTATAGAATTTTAATAGATAGTGGGTGGAAATATATAATATTTAATGTAAAGTGGATAGGTGTATTAGTGTTGGATGTGGGGATCATGGTGATATACTCTATCCATCCCACTATTTATTAAAATACTATACTCTTTAATCAACGCGCAAAAAGCAAACGTAAATATTAAAACGGGACGAAGGGAGTATATTGTACCACAAAGGTATAGCGAAAATGTTTGATAATAAAAAGAGAGGTGGGTATGGATGAATGATTAGATTAGAATAGAACAGTAGAGATTATAGATTCTTGTCCTTCACTTTAGTTGTCCAAAGAGGATCTCCATCTCTTTCCATGTCTCATGCACCAAAAGTGTCACATGCCTATTTCCTTTTTCATTTCATTTTGGTTAATGTAATACAGTATTTTAGAGGCATATGTACATGTTACTATATAATAATAACACCCCATTCACTAACTAGTTCATATATTAAATGTTTGCAATAAATTAATTCGCCCCCATTTTAAAGTGTTATTCACTTTTTTTTCTCCATAAATTGTTATATTTAAAAAAATATAAAAAAATTCAAACAAATAACTTCACAATAATGTATCATTTCTTAAAAACATTATCATCACATTACACACATAATTGAAAAAGTAAGGTAAGATATTACTCTTAGACTAAGTAGATTAGTACATGTGAATAAAAATCCGGACCAAGGAAGTTATTTTCTTTTCTTTTTTTAATTAATCATCTACGATAATAAGTACAAATGTATATGGACCGCATAAATATTTTTTATATTTTATACTTTTATTAATTAATTATTAATTGGGGAGGGGCGTAGAAATTCTTGTGATCTGCCATGGAATTTTGGGAGGGCACAATTCCACATATCAACCATTAGCAGTTATTTTTATTAAAAAAATTACGGTTTGAATTCTCTAACAATTTATATTAATTTAATATACTTATTGGTTAATAAATATATATGAATTGATCAGTGTAGGTGTTCATATATTTAAATCCAAAGCATATTTTATTTTTATATTAATACATCAATGAAATGTGATTAAAGAAAAATGAGAACGACTAGGGTAGGACCGGTCCTGGTCCGGATCCCAAATCTATGCGAATGAAATCTCGCGGGTCGTTAGTTTCTACCATCTTATCTAACTGGATCCCCTTCTTTCGCTAGCTTCACTCTAAAAAAAATTGGAGCTCATCAACGTTAAATTCCAATAGCTAGCTTCTTGTCAAAAATTATTGTCTACTTCTCCCCGGAGAACCCTCGCAATCGAAGGTGCATTCCAGCCACCGCCATGCACTGCTGCCTCTTTCCAGGAATCGATCCTCCGCGCCTATTATCGTGTTGCCCAGTCCCAACACCCACGAAATCGCCGCCTTTGCGTAGCCCAATTCGCCGGAGAACCATCGTGTTGCTGGAAGTCATGAACAGGCCTACTATTTTGTCCCTAATTACTCAATCATCTATTTTTGGGTATCGCCGTTGTCAGCGTCACTGATGGAGGAGAGGGCGGCGCTTGTATGAAAATCGAAGCGGAGCACAGATAACCTCTTCCACATCCAATACCGTCGTCAATGCCAAAGCCTCTGTTTTGGGTCCTCTCTGTCTCGAGGCTGCTGGATAAGGTATCGCGTTATGATGTGTAAGGTTGAGGAATGCAGTTGCGCATGTCAGGGTTTGGACTTTAGTCCAATATTCGTAGTCCTATTACCATTGTGCCTAATACCAAATCTAAGCTCCTTCTATGAATTTTCATAATTTATTGCATAATTTGATTAAAATCTTTGCCGCCCATCTTGAAAATAAGGTGAATGCAATTACCAGGTATACAATGATCATTCCATACATTAATGTACAAACAACTTACATAAATTATGGTTTTTTCCAATATTTTTAGCTATAGTAGAGATTCCATGACTCATTCAGTGGGCGTCGTTTCCGTCATGGCTGTGAAGATTAGATGAGAGATTGAATATTAATCTCTCTTGTGGTATTAGATGGGAGTTTGACCTTAGGGAGGAAGTACATGACCAAATGATGAATATGAGAATTGTGGTTAAATAATTTTAATATTTTTAATGGTTAATAGTGGTGGAGCATGCTGATATTAGGATAGCATTAAAGAATGGAAATAGTGTTATGTTATCTAACATTTCCTTTAGATAGACAATTTACTTCCAGCTTGATTTCTTGTGGTTAATAGTGGTGGAAAAACTTGCAATTCTAATCCTAACCTAGCTTCTTGACTTCAAATTATGTTCTGGGAGATTGAATAATCTGTTCTCTTGTCTTGTACTATTTATACGAAGTTCAATTTCACACTTATCGTTTGAGTCCGTTTTACACATGAGATCACATAACGGATATAGAAAAAAAATTATTATTTCATATAATTAATTTTAAAAATAATCTAATTAGTTTTATAGGGTGATTTAACTTATATATTTTACAATATATCACCTTTCTTTAGAAAATTATAATTTCAAATTAAATAGTAACTTAATTTATAATTAGTTTTATAAGGTGATTTATCAACTTATATATTTTACAATATATCACCTTTTTTTAGAAAATCAGAATTTCAAATTAAATAGTAACCTAATTCATTATAAAGAATAACTCAATTAATAGAAAAGAGTAACCTAAAAGATAATAACCAAATAGAACAATATTTTATTTTCTGAAATTCGAAAATGAAATTAAAGAGTGACAAAAACTTGTGTGCACCCGGGCGCACGGGGCACACTTCATGTGACTTTAGAATTTTATGTTAAATTGTATACCCTTTAGTATAAAGATGTGTACCCTTTATTTTCTGAAAAAAAAATATTAATGAAAAGTGTATACTCTTAAGAATAAAATGGTGTACCCTTATTAATTAAAGTGTATATCCTTTAGAACAAAATAATATATCCTTATCTATAATACTGAATTCTAAAGGCGCACGGTGTGCACTCGAGCGCACGCGAGCCTCAATTTTAAAGAGTAACCCAAATTATTAAAAAGAGGAACCAAATTAATAGAAAAAAGTAACCTAAAAGATGCTAATCAAATAGAACAATATTTTTATTTTGAAATTAAAGAGTAATCCAAATTATTAAAAAAGTAACTCAATTAATAGAAAAGAGTAACCTAAAAGATGTTAGCAGCGAGACTACCACTTGGGATGGGAATGATCAAATAGAACAATATTTTATTTTTTGAAATCTGAATATGAAATTAAAGAGTAACCCAAATTATTAAAAAGAGTAATCCAATTAATAGAAAAGAGTGTCCTAAAAGATGTTAACCAAATAAAATAATATTTTATTTTCTGAAATCCGAATATGAAATTATAGAGTAACCATATTATTAAAAAGAGTAACTCAATTAATAGGAAAAAACAACTTAAAAGATGTTAACCAAATAAAAAAATATTTTATTTTTTAAAATTCGAATATGAAATTAAAGAGTAATCCAAATTATTAAAAAGAGTAACTCAATTAATATAAAAGAGTAACCTATAAGATTTAACCAAATAGAACTATTATAAACAAATCAAATCGAAAAACTTATTTATAATAACATAATTCATTATAAAGAGTAATATTGTGTATTAACAATAAAATAATCTAATTGCATTAACAATAAGAATTCTTTTCTTAAGTATCTTACAACCTTTTTTAACACTACAAGAAACTGCCAGAATACCGACGGATTTACCGACGAAAAAAAATCGTCGGTAATTACCGACGGTTTACCGACGAATTACTGACGATTTATTGATTTAATGGGATTTATTTTTAAAAAATCATCAATAAAAATTTCTGACGATTTTTACGACGGATTACCGACGGAATTAGCGATAGATTTTTTTTTCGTCGGTAAATTCGTCGGTATTTTGGAGGGAATAAATCCCGGAAGATTACCGACGGATTTATCCGTCAGTAAATATTCGGAATTTTATTTTTTAAAAAAATAATTTTAGTCTTTAATTTACCGACGGATTTTTTCCGTCGGTAATATAATAAAATTTATTTTTTAAAAAAATAATTTTAGTCTTTAATTTACCGACGGATTTATTCCGTCGGTAAATATATAAAATTTTTATTAAAAGAAAATTAATTTTAGTCATTAAATTACCGACGTATTAATCCGTCGGTAAATATATCAAATTTTATTTTTTAAAAATTAAATTAGTCTTTAATTTAGCGACGAATTATCCGTCGCTAAATATATCAAATTTAATTTTAGTCATAAAATTACCGACGGAATTATTCCCGTCGGTAAATATATGAACTCAAAACCCTACATAACATTCACTTTGTCATTCTCTCCCCCCATATTATTCACGCCGCGCCTTGCTCCCTTGGAGGTTGGAGAAGAACCCTACCACTCCACCACGAGGTCTGTATTTTTTCTTCTCCGACGCCACCTTCCTCCTCGTCGTTGATTCGTGGGCTGTCGGAGGACAGGAGGCTGTCGACGTCTGAGCAGTGGTTGGATAGAGGGCGGTGGCGGAGGACAGGACGAGGGCTGACCGGAGCCCTAGCGCTGCGGCGGTGGAGCGCGAACGGTGGCGGAACGGCGGTATCCCCCGGCTGACAGCAGACGGCAGAGCGAACGGATCGGCGGCGGACAGATCTAGACGTCGGCGGCGGTGCGCTGCAGGCCGCGACTCCCGGCGGACAAAACCAGCAACGTCGGCGCTTCCCTCGTGATCTGGTCTCGATCTCGACGGTGGCTGTTCGGCAATCTGGTCGCAGATCTTGACGGTGGCTGTTTGGCGACGGAGGTCACGACTCTGGCTGATTCCCAACGGGAAGACGAGGTCAGCAACTGTGTTCTTTGAAAACGAGAACTGTGTTTTGTACTTTTGTTTCCACTTTTATTCGTTCAGTTCATGGCTTGCAGTACAAATTACAATTTATATAGTGATAATTATGTGACTGTCCCCCTTAAATGTTGAAATTTAAAATTATTGTGATTGGGGCCGTAAAAGTGTTGGGGAATATTGCCTGTGTTATCTATCATTTTAGCTTCTTGACTGTTCTTAGTTTTCCTCCAGACTGCAGAAGAGTTGTTAAAGGAGAATGTTCCTTCCCATCTTATTACACACAAGGTAAGTTAATCGCGGCTTCAACTGGTGGAATTTGTAAGGAAGCAAACTTCTGGGTCCGTTTATAATTTGGCTACTAAACTTCAAGGGCAAAATTTGTAACCTACCCAGCTTTTATATACTCAGATGCGCACGGACATACTCTTGAAATAGCTTATGCACACATGTGGCTATGAATGGCTCTTCAGAAAGAAGAAAATTAAATTTTGTTCTGTTTATACACAAATTGCTCTGGAGAAGTAGGAAAACTATTTGGTCCTCGTATTTCGGAAGAAATAATCGTGTAATAGTTTGAGCCATACAAAATTATCTTATCATAAGGGAGCATCTTATTTCAATGAGCATAATTGGGTAACAATTAGGAGAACTATTTGGTCCTCATTTTTGGGTTTTTCCACTAGTTTTGAGCATTTGTCAACATGTTCGTTGTTTTTTTTCCAGATATAATGAACTATCTAAAACAGTTGCCTGGTAAAACTTTGGAGTCCCTGAACTTGGTTTAGGAAATAATATTGGTTGTACTTATCTACTCTTTTATCTTCTCTGATGCTACCACAAATGCTTATTATATACTTGTGAATTCCTTTTTGGACAGGTCAATGGCCCACAGAAGAAGTCCTGGCGTATTATTCCTTGTCACATGTTGATTCCTTCAGGTTTGTCAGTAACCTTATGATTAATTTAATTGGTAATACATTTCTCCTCTGGCTATAAAAAAATCTAAATATGTTTTTAGGGATAAAAGGGTAATCGAGCTTGGATTAGGTTATGGATTAGCTGGTTTAGCTATTGCTATGGCCACAGAAGCAGTGGAAGTTGTGATATCAGATGGAAATCCTCAAGTAGTTGATTGTATCCTCTCACTTTGATTTGATCAATGATCAAACTTGAGAAAAAGGTTTTCTCATTATTGACATGGTGGACTGTAATTGTTTAATAGGCAGAGTGCAGCATGCTTCAAATAACTAAATTTGGTGTATTCTTTTCCAATCATGGAATACTTTTTGCACTTTGCATATTCAGATTGAGAATTTTTTGGGAATCTGGAAAACAGAGCACTAATTATTTAATTAAGCATTATTTAGTCTTTTTATAAACTTTCATAATAAATAAAAATGAAATTTAAAAGTATCACCATGGTCTCATAATCTTTTCACCTTTGGTGATATTCACTGCCTCCTTGGTTTTACTACAGTCTATATATTAGAATAATGTGGTTATGGCATTTTTTTAGTAGAGTACGAGTGAGGTGTAGAATACCCATTTTTAGTAGAGTACGAGTGAGGTTGCTAGAGAACCTATTGGTGAGTCGCAGAATCTCTCTGTACTTATGTTGCTCTCTGCCTTAATTTTTTGCATGCTGCAGTTGTTTCATAATGGATATAACTTTAATTGGAAATTTGACCAATGAAATATATTTTATTACTATATTCATCTGTATATTTTTTTCCCAATTGATAAGATTTTGGTCCTTTCCATAAAATATTTCCCATTCTAATTTTCGTCAAAGTCTCAATGTTTGCAGGTTTTGTGGATATTTGCAGGCAATTGAAGTATCTTTTGACCATTCTAGTTGGTTGTTTTCATGACTTCATGCCATTGGTGCATGGCCCCTCCCAACTAGATCTGCAATCTTGCGATTATATGCAATTTATTCTTCAGAGTATTGATATCATAGCCAGATTTTTGGTTGAAGGTATTTCTGGAAGTGAACTCAATCCAAAAGTTATTCCAACTTGTGAGAAGCGTAGTATGGCTGCGTATAGTCAAATAATATCACCAATGACATTGAAGAAACTATAGGATTCTTATCCTCTCAATCTAGTTCATCATCTCTCAGGAAAGGTATATTGACCTTAATGTCTGGAGAAATGTAATTGTGTAGCTTCTCATTTTCTTTTGGTCTCGAAGGTGGTTTCCTGAACCTGAGATTTAGTCTATACAACGAAGCATTGATTCCAACTCTGCTGCATTTGGCAGTACAAAGGTGAAGTCAATGATCCTGCATTGGAATCAGCTTGAAGTCTCAGATATCTACGGAACATTTGACATCATTGTTGCAAGTGACTGGTAATTGGCTTTGTGAATTACAACATTCATTATTCCTATTTCAATACTCCATATTTCTTCATGCAAGTTCTTAAACTTTTTTCTCTAACATTAGTTTAAATGTCAATCAAGAAAAATATTGATCTTCTTGGAAGCACTCGAGTTGGGAGTCGGAGGGTTATCCAAATTTCAGCTGGTTTCATGATCTTCTTCTCAATTTTAGGTAAACATAATCATATTGCATTTACTGTCTCAGTTGATTAGAGTTAGTAATTGGTGTTGTATGACTTTTTTTTTACACTATCAGGAACAAAAATAATCAAATGCTCTCGGGGATTCGATGTGCCAATCGACTGCAAACTGATGTATATATTGATGCTGATGCCGATTTAGGAGAATTTATAATGAAGATCATTTAGTCAAATATTTTGTATCCATGATTTAGTAGAATTATTAGAATTGAATATTTTGTGGTGAATTTGGATTGTGGAAATTTTATAATTTAAATATTATATTAGATGAATAATTTATATTAAGTAATGTTTTGAAGGATTATTTAATATGAAATTTTAATTGTTTTATGGGTATTTATATTTAAAATATAATATAGTAATTTAAATTTAAATTACCGACGAAAAATTTTGTCGTCAAATTTAATTTTTTTTTTAAATATACATAATTTACCGACGGATTTTTCCGTCGCTAATTTACCGACGGAAAAATCCGTCGGTAAATTCATCGCTATATTATCCTTTCCGACGAATTTGTATTGTTTGATTACCGACGGATATCTTTTTTTACTGACGAAAAATTCCGTCGGTAATTACCGACGGATTTAAAATTCCGTCGCTAAAAAATTACCGACGCAGGTTTTCGCGACAAATTCATTTCCGTCGGTAATCTATCGGTAAGTAAGTTAGCGATGAATTTTTCACTGTTTACCGACGGAATTTTCCGTCGGTAATCAGACAGTTTCTTGTAGTGTAAACATAGAATGTAGCCAGCAATACAGTTAGGACTAGCTAGCTGAGTTAGGCTAAAGTAAAAAACACAAGCTTTGTCTGATTTTGTGAGGAGAATGTTGGATGATTCAATGTTGTCGTGGAAGGTGGAGGAACCTCATGAGAATTGGTTGGACACCTATCGCGCTGCTCCGAGGGCTATAGATGCCATCGTATCCCAGTTCAATAGCGTCCTACCACCTCCCTTAATTCCTACTTAATATACATGAAATAAAAGGTTGGGCACTTGGGCTGAGTCAAATAGATTGATAGTAATGAAGTTCAATCCTTGTTTGAAATCCCTTTAATATCTTTATCGAATAGAGCTCAAACAAGATAAGATTGTCGCATGACCAAGAATTGAGTAATTAGATTTTCATACACTAGAGAAACGTACAGAAGTATTGACAAAAAGCTTCATTAAAATCTATAGAACAAACAATGAAAATAGAACATCTGAAGAACAATTTTTGGACAGTGAGTAATTATACAGCTAGACATGAGTAAACATAGCAAGTAATACAGTTTGATCACATAATTTGCTTGCTACAACTCACCTCATAAATGTGTAACAATTTCACCAACTCAAATCTTCCCAATTCAAAGGGACTTGTGGATTCTTGCTTCCCAAACAACAAAGGAAACTCATCATAATGCTCTGACAAACCATGTTCCTCCCCCATACTCTTCAAAGCTTCATAAACCTGATACATCGACCACCAATCCTTCGCCCTAGAAATCACACAATTACAAGCAATTTTCAAGAACTTCACTATATCCTCATCGTCTCCCTTCCCGCAAAGATGCTTATCAATGGAGTCCTTCATTCGCCCCAAATCGGAGAGGTGAATCACCCAATCGACTAGATTACCCTTGAAGAGTTCATCACTACTGGAAACATCAAGAGGCTTTAAACCAGTGGCTAGCTCAAGAAGCACCACACCGAAGCTGTAAACATCTCCTTTCGACGAAGATTCGAAATAAACATGCAATTGCAAAGGAGATGATTAATTCAATTACTTAAAATTAAATTCCTTCTCTAATGAGCATCCTTTCATTTTTCAAAATTGAGAATCAATCGTCGCCTCTTGCCGTCCATCAAATCCATTACTAGGTTCGCCAATCGATGCCACCTGACGCCATCAATTTCAGTCCAGCCGCGTCGCTGGTCGCCGCAGATCAGCCACGAAACTGGACAGGGGCGATGTACGGTGTGCAGAGTTTGTTTTTCACACGTGTGTTGAAGTCTAACCCGTATCCTTCAATTCAACCCATTTTAAAGAGTCCGGTTCCACCAAATTGATAAAAAAAGACTGTTCCATACTAGTCTTTGCCAAGAAAAATATAGTATGTACGTATGTATACGTACATTTGATTATATAGATTTTTTTTTTTTACAGAGACTACATAGATTAAAGTAAAATGAAATGTTGATAGTCCCGTATATATTTTTTCTTCTTTTATTTTATTTTATGAATTTGTTAATAATTGATATTTTTATACAATAAATAGAATAAATACAGTGAACAAAAATAAAAAAATACTACTAGATACAAACATGGCCATGTTTAGATTGCGACAAAAGTTGCCTCTTCTGCTAGCTCCACTCCACCGACAGAAATTTCTATTTAAACATGTTAGTATTTGTTTTGTTTTCTTATTGTGTTTTGAAGGATATTATACATAATTATTTAAATTTAATTATTAAAAACCAAATTTTAACAATACCTATCATAACTTGTCTTTTAACATGTAAGTTTACCATCATTTATGAATTAAAAAATAATTTTACTCATAAATAATATGTCAAAAATTATAAGAATAAAATATAATATAAATTATAAAAGTAAGATAATTAAATTCTAAAAATAAATATTAATTTTAATAATAAAATAAGCATAAAGTATTATAGTGTACATGCAATATAATGTGAAAAGAATATTTTGGTCACTTACTTTAATATCACATAATATGTATAAATTAATAAAATGGGTGATTATTGGGATCAAATAGTAATAACTAATATTTTTTCTCTCTCAACCTTCTTTTCCAAGACAAAGAGGTTGTATTCCAAAGATCGAATTAGTTTTTAATTGATAAAAATAATAATTTTATAAAGTAACTACTTTAAAATATTTTATTCATTAAATTTTATTGAATAAATTCAATAATGAAATAGTAGTCACTACTTGAATAGACAAGTGTCTTAAGTGAGCTCAGTGGCCCAAAATAAAATGGGCTCTTAAAATGGATAGAGTGGGCCCTAATGGAGCTGGTTCTTCCTCAGATTTGAGCCCATGCGGATAAAGCCCCATAATATTGGAATTTAGAAGAGCTTCATTAAAAATTAAAATAAATAAAACAAGATACGGAGTAATATTAATATTAATAGTAGGATTTTTTTTTAATAATAGTATTAAAGTAGGACTTAATTTTCAATCTTTTATTATTAATTACAACTTTACTAATGTATGAAATATTTTATACATTATTCATGGAACTTTATTGTTTATATTCCATTTATTCTTAGAATTTAGTGTTTATAATGGTAGTTTCACTCTTATAGTTCATGATCTATTTTACTAATATAATTTAATATTTATCTATAGGTTTAATATTAATATTAAGGATATAATTATAATTTATTTATGATCTATTTTGTTTTTAGAGTTGAAATTTATCTTTAGAGTTTACTATTAATTAAGGTATAATTATAATTTTTCTCATGCAATTTAATGGTCTATTTTAACCCTTAAATTTAATATATTTGTCTTTATGAGTTAGTTCTAATTTCAAGGGTGTAATTGTAGTTTATTTGTTGTTGTTTATGGTTTATTCTGCTATTAAATTTTAATATTTTCCTCAGAATTTATTATTAATTCCAAGAATTTAGTTATAGTTTCACTGTTGTGGTTCAAGTGCTAATTGTAATATTACATTTCTTGTTGGTCATGATTTATTTTGTCTTAATTTAATATTTAATATAAAAATATATTATAGTTAATAATAATTCATTAATTAAAATATATATATATATATATATATATATATAATTAATTAATTAATTAAGATTGCTAATCACACATGCCACTAGTTACATACAATACAGTCTCTACATTTTCCAATACAAACTTAATTGAAATTATGCAATAGTTTTTGGCAATATATAGCGTGCACCGGATGCACCTAAAGATAGGATGCACCCATATACAAATATAAACAAAATATATACAATTAAAAGTAAAAATATATACAATTTAATTGTTAATTTTTTTAATGAAAATTTGTATATAATATTCAATAAAAAGTTATACACATATGGATGTTAGTTTTTTTAATGAAAACTAAAGTGAATAAAGTATACAATTATGGCAAAAACTTCTGTGCACCCGGCGCGCGGACCGCATTCCGTGCGCCTTTAGGATTTTGTGTTAAATTGCATACCCTTTAGTATAAAGATGTGTACCCTTTATTTTTTAAAGAAAATTATTGTGTATATCTGGGCGCATGGACAACACTCCGTGCGCCTTTAAAATTTTGTGTTAAATTGTATACCCTTTAGTATAAAAATGTATACCCTTTATTTTCTAAAAAAAATATTAATGAAAAGTGTATACCCTTAGAATAAAATGGTGTACCTTTTATTAATTAAAATGTATACCCTTTAGACCAAAGCAATGTACCCTTACCCATGATACTAAATTTCTAAAGGCGCACGGAATGTGTTTCCGTGCGTCCCTCACTCTACAATTATTACAAAAAATATATACAAAATAGAAAAATATGTATACAAAATAGAATAAAAAAACATACAAATATGGGTGTACCCTTGCACCCGGGTGCACCTAATATACACTCATAGTTTTTAATCACGTTTTCAAAACATATAATTTTCATTTTCTGAGAAATAGTTCTTTAGTAAGATGATTATGTGCTGCCGTCCTACTATCGTGCATTTTAAGCATCTTCTCATTCCTCTAGTAGCTTATTTTATATTTCGAACAATTATTAAAATAGGATGATTATATAGGTAAAATATCATTATTAATTATTAAAATATATTTATAATAAATTATATTATAATAATAAAATATGATAATTATATAAGTAAAATATTATTATTAATTATTATTAAAATATATTTGTAATAAATTATATTATAACCATTTAGAGTTATACTGTAATTTATTATTTATAATAAAAAAAACATATTTTATATAGGAGTAGGACACTTGCATTCATTCATCAAAATATGCAACCAACTGTTTTTCATTTCAAACCTAAATCCAAGAATTTCAAAATCATTAAATGACATTTCAATTTTTTGTAGAACAAAAACCAAAATCAATGATCACCATTTGATCATGTGATGCACGTGACCCACTTAGTTATGTTCCTACCTCACCGGCCATTACCAAATTATTAATCTACCAATATATCTATGTAACACTAATTTGGAGTTGTAACAAAAGAAAATACTCTCCTAATTCATAAAAGAATGGAATTACATTATATATGATTGTTGACAAAAAGTTTCATACACACTTTATGAAGTAAAATTATACTGTGCAATGATATAGAGCTTGTGACTGATTTTATTTTTATGGCATGAAGGAGTAGTTCTTTCTCATGTTCTTCGATTGTTTTGTAGAAATTTGGCTTCTTATGTACTCAAATATAAAAGGTGTTCAAGAATATTTTATTTTATTTTAAACGACATTCATTTAATTAGTATAGGTATTGTAATATACTCTCTCCGTCTTATAAAAAGAGTTATATTTACTGTTTGCACGAAGATTAAGAAATATAGTATTTAAATGTGTAGTGGGTTAGAGATATAATAATTTAATGTAAAGTGTGTAGTTATATTAGTATTGTGTGTGCGCCCCATAAAGATAAAGTGATTGATTTATGTGGGTCTCATTTACTAAAAAATGTAATGTAACTCTTATAGTGGGACGCCCTAATTAGTAAAATGTAACTCTTGTGACGGGACGGAGGGATTACCTTTTTATATTAAAGGTACAATATTAAGAGTTAATACTATCATTTAGGTTTTGTAATTTTGTTTAATTTAATTTCAATTTTTTAACTTTTAATTTTTCAATTTTAATAATTTTATTTCAATTTTAATTATTTAACTTTATGTTTTATCAATTTTAATTCGTTTGCATGATTTTTGCAAAATTTAAAAGGACTTGAAAGTCATGTAAATTAGAAATTTTTTGTTCAAGAATTAATTTAGAAAAAATGTTAAAAGTTGTAGGATAAAAATTAAAAGAACAAAAAGTTAAAGGGTCAAAATTGAATTTAAGTTAAAAAAATGGAAATTGAGATTTTCTCACAGCATTCAATGCCTCGATTGGATATGGGCGCACGTAAAACCTTGCCGTTGGTTAGAAGTTAGAACACATTCCGGAAAAATTAAGCTGAAACCAAAACGGATTTTGTGTTGTAATCTCTAACTACTTGATTATACTCTTTCTTGAAGAGCATACTACAAGCTAGATGTTTGAATAACTTGACAAAGATTGTATTTTTAAAGGGTGTATTTTTCTTTAATTTGAGTCATCTTTTATCCAAATCGTTTTTGTGTACAACGTTGAACGTGACTGGCGAGAAAAAAGCTACAGTACAAGTTGAAAGAGGACTAATGGCTGTGAATTGCGATTGGTAGGGCTCTACTCTGTCCCCAAACAACCTTTGATCACTGTGCCCACAACATGTTTGTGGAAAATACCCACTGTATATAAATACTCCCACCACTTGTTTCTTATTACAGGGCCTAAATTTCTTTGCAACTTTATCTTCAGGAGTACTCTGTGTTTCTGCCCATTGCTCCATCGGTGGAGCACTGAGGAGAGGGAGTACTGTAATTGAAGATAAAGGAATTGAGGTTTTTTCTGGGCTCCCATGGCGTGTAGACTTGGACAGTCGAACTTCCTTTTCTTGGTATGAAACCCTCTTCTTCTCTTTCTCTCTATCTGTTTCACACGCATACTGTGAATTAATGATAGCTTATGATTGGTGTGATTTGTTTGCGTTCTGTTTCTTGGGTTTCATAGGGACCCCAGAAAAGGCCGAGTGAGGGCAATAGAATTTTCCCCCAGAGTTCTACTTCATCGGGTATTGATGTTTTTCTTTTTCAATATAGTTTCTGTTTGAATTTTGAAAATGTGGTTTGAGGGTTTAATTTAGTTGTGGTAATTGATCTGTTTAGTGCCTCAAGTTGCAACTGATAATGTAGTTTTTGAAGCCAACATGGTTTTCAAGAATGGGTTGTTTTTGCTTATGTAGAAGCCAGTGTAATCTGTGAATTCATGAATAACAGGTACATATCTTTTGAAATTGGATAATCTTCCTCAGAGAATATGCAAACCAAAAAAATGTCTTAAATCCATCCGAAAGCGCGGAATTGTGAAAGCTGTGGCTGTCTCAGTAGCGCCTTCTCCAGCAGACAATGCAGAAAGTAGACAACTACTGTGCCAAGAATATGGTTTTCGACAGATTGGAGAACCCCTTCCAGATAATGTGACACTTAGAGATATAATTGATACTCTCCCAAAAAAGGTACTTTAATCTCTTTTAAATGATCATTCTCCCAGTGGTTTTATGGAACCAATTCTCATCCTTGTTCACTTTACCAATTTCACAATTGATCATCCTAAGTTTATTCAATCATATTCATGTGGAAGGTGTTTGAGATTGACGACACAAAAGCTTGGAAGTCTGTGTTTATATCTGTAACGTCCTATGCTTTGGGTATCTTCATGATTTCCAAAGCACCCCAGTATCTACTTCCCTTAGCTTGGGCTTGGACTGGAACGGCCATTACTGGGGTTAGTTCTGAATTTTTGTTTCTTGCATATTTCATGATTCTCTGTTGGATATTTGCTCAGAAAATCTTGATTTTGAAATAAGATAAAGATATTTATTCACATACTGTACAAGAAATCCTATAAACACCCATGTCTCTATCATCTTTTTTTTTTTTTTTCCTTCTAGTTTCTTATCCTTGAGTAGTCAGCATTATTCAAGAGGTTGTGACTTCATTTTCATTTAAACTATTTTTATTTGACATGCATTATGCCAACTCTTATTAGTTTCATTTTTCCTCTATTGTGAAGTTCTTTGTCATAGGACATGATTGTGCGCACAAATCATTCTCGAAAAACAAATTGGTGGAAGATATTATTGGAACTCTAGCTTTTATGCCACTAATATACCCATATGAACCATGGCGTTTTAAGCATGACAAGCATCATGCAAAAACAAATATGTAAGTGGTATCTATCTATATGCAGTTTCTTTAATTTATGTATAATTTTGGGCCTTTGTCACCTGTACAGTCTTGGCCTTAATATATCTGTATGTTCTGAGCAATTATTAGCAAGTGCATGTATCTAATTTACTACAACATGAGACATATGATAATTTTTAAATGCTTATTCTTCCTTTATGGCCAGCTAAGCAATTTTGAATGGATCATGCAGTATCTGAATCCTATGAACATTTAATATTATTCGACTGTTTTTTCTTTTTCCCCCCTTTCTTTTTAATGGTTTGAAGTGAAACAAATGAATAATACTGCCTATTCCTCGTTGTCCTTTGTCTGGGGGGGAACCCTAGCTTGGACTTGACCATTTGGGTTAGTGTCTGCGTGTTTGCTTGTTCGACACAAAGTGTTACAGAGCCAAACACTCTTGAACTATCACTTAACATATTGAAGTGAAGGTGAAAGAAAAGTTTTATATGCAATATATAACATAGAATAATCATATGATAATATCTGGAAAAGCTTTACATGATAAAAGACCCTCATCATGAGAGGGCAGGGAGGTAGCGGGAAGAAATTTGGTAAAACATAACAAAAGTTCACTTCATAGACCATTAACAGAGTGTATTTATGAATAATTTTCGCAAACATCTTAGTTTGCTTTACTTGATGTAATTCTATGATTCTTCTCTCAAGTTCAATTTGTTGACTCTCATATCACACAAACTGTAGCACTAAAGTGCCGCATTTAACTTCTCAGCTTTAGCTATTACTGGCTTTGAAAATTTTCTTATTGCGTCTGTATTACTTCTATCCATCTCTCTTTTGATCCCTTATTGGGTTTTTGGTAACACAGCAAAATGCTCAGTGTAATAAAAATAAGAATCAGATGTAAATATCCTCTTCACCATTCACTTATAGCTTTATCTTTGTTTTCTCCATGCTGGTTTAACTTTCCTCTAAATTATTGAGGCAACATTGTTATATTTGTCTATTGAGCCATATGAAAAAAAGTTAAACCTGCAAGAATCAACCTTTCTCTCTCTCTTTAATTTCAGGTTAGAAGAGGATACAGCTTGGCACCCTGTAAAGCCAGAGGAATTTGATTCTGCTCCCATTCTTCGAAAGGCAATTATATACGGATATGGGCCATTCAGACCATGGATGTCTATAGCACATTGGTAATAATCAATAACAAAGTGATACATGTTAAATTATACCTACATCACTACAACTCACAAGTTCATTGCATTTATTCTGACAATTTGAATTTTTGTATAGGTTAATATGGCACTTTGATGTAAAAAAATTCAGACCTAATGAAGTAAACAGAGTGAATATAAGTTTGGCTTGTGTGTTTGCTTTCATGGCAATTGGATGGCCATTGATAATTTACAAAACTGGGATTGTTGGATGGATCAAGTTCTGGTTGATGCCGTGGTTAGGTTATCACTTCTGGGTATTACTTCATTCTCACCTCTTTTGATTTGAGGATATTTTGCAAAATAGGGTTTGATTATCTTGAAAGATGATCAAAATTTGACTTTGCATTTGAACCTACAGAATCATTTGCTTCTGTAGCAATTGAGATCTACAGATAGTTAAATCTTGTTTTTTTTCTTGCCATTTTGGCTGAAATTTTGATTAGTCTCTTTAAGCCATCTTGATTAATAATCCTTCAGGTCCAAATAGATATATGACAATCATGAAGATGAGTACTTTTCTAATGGCTTCTGTACAAATTTTGCAGATGAGTACTTTCACAATGGTTCATCATACTGCACCTCATATACCCTTTAAATCCTCAGAAGGGTGGAACGCTGCTCAGGCCCAGCTCAACGGCACAGTTCACTGCGATTATCCTAGCTGGTAAATGTTCCCCATTCTTTGGCATTATATAACTCGAAAAGAATCATATTTCTATTGGAGAGTAAGAGCTTTTCCGAATGTTCAGTTGTTCACTCTTAACTTGTAAAGACATTAAAACAATCTTCTAAACTGTAATGTCACGAACAACATCCTCTCTGGTGGGTAATCGAATCCTAGTTTTCTGCTTTACAGGATAGAAATTCTTTGCCACGATATCAACGTACACATTCCTCATCATATCTCCCCCAGAATACCAAGCTACAACTTGCGAGCAGCTCATCAATCCCTCCAAGAAAACTGGGGAAATGTAAGAATATCCCTTTGTGTGTGCCCCCTTTTTCTTTTTATTAAATGAGCTGAATAACGAAACTTGAACAATTATAAGAGGGAATGATTCAAATGATTCTTGCATATATCCAACACTTTGATTAACTTCTCTTTCCAATGCTTTGACAGTACTTAAACGAGGCTACATGGAACTGGCGTTTGATGAAAACAATACTGACGGTCTGCCACGTTTACAATGAGGAGAGAAACTACATCCCCTTTGACGAGCTCGCCCCTGAAGAATCCCAACCAATCACATTCCTTAAAAAAGTAATGCCCAACCATGCATGATGAGTTGATGTATTGGTACACCATTAAGTGCCAACCACAGCCATTTTTGTCCAAGTCTTACTTCTTTAGGAACCATACCCAACATCACGTCTCTTCTGTTCGATGGATCCTATAAGGTACACATGTCTTATTATCTTACATGGATCCAAATTCATTGAAGGTGGACCAAGTTCCTTCTGAAGTAAAACTCTGTTTTTTGTGATGGTTAATCTTTTGCTAACTGTATGGATTGGATCATACTGCACTGTGGAGGATAAAGCATCATGACTAGATTAAGATAATATTCTTGGAAATCTAATCTCTTACAATGGTTGACTATGATTTATTGCATATTATCATCTTGAATTGTTAAATCATTGTAATTCAAACATCAATGGTAAAGATTAGCCTATAATTTATGCAGTGCTTAATGATATTATATTGGTGGAGCATTAATTAAACTTTGGTTTTTGGTATTAGTTTATCTCATTTGTTGTGCTAATTGCCGGCCAGAGTCAAATTTGTACAACTTGTTTATTATTTATTGGTGGGGCTACCTAAGTTGGGATTTGCTCCACTTTAGGTTTGAATTTAAATAAACGACAAACGAGACAATCCACATAGCATATTTAATGAAATTTAAGTTTGTTATTATCGTTTTAAAACCTATGATATTATTAAATTTGAACAGAGATTGAGAAAACTTTAAGAATAGACATGGGTGTATTCATATAAAATATGTTAAGTTTGAATTGGTTAGAACTTAGCTTTATGGCTGAAATCTTGAGTTCTAATACTGAAAAGGGATTAAATACTGTTCATATTATAGACTGTCATTCAATTCTAAGGGTGGGATAGATGTTAGGTAGGTGAATGGAATAAGTGGTTGGGATGGGAAAACAGAATCATGATCTGTCCACATTCTCTTTTGTTGTTTGGTGAGCTTCTGAAGGCCGGTTTCTTGATCGACCATCATGTTGCATCTGGCGAAATACATCGAATGTTGTAACTATCGGAAACAAACCCGGTTTATTCCATCGTATAAACACCCAACCCTAATTCAGAAGAATTGGAATAAAGCGCAACTGCATCAAAATCTTTAGAACTAGTAAAACTGCTCCAAATCTACCACTCAAGAAAGTAGTTCTAACTGCTCACATGTATTGGGTGTCTTTATGCTCTTATGGGAATATGCTCCCACAAAGAAGAAAATCTCATTACAACATCTGAGTAGTACAAGGATAAGAATCATCTTCACTCTTTTAGTAAAGTAATAGTGAAAAGAGAAAGTGTTGTTGATGAGGGTCCTTGTCCAAAAGAAACTTGGCTATAGATCTTTTGGTGGTCCCTAAAAAACCCTAAAAATAATAGAAACATTAAGACAGAGTTTTGCTTAGTGGAAGTACATTTCATCTATCAAGTTCTAAATATCTTTATTGCATATATGTATCTATCTATCTATCAATCTCTATTTATATAGATAGACAAATGGATATAAATATAGTAGAAGCAAAGACATGTTTAAGGATATGGTTTGTTAAGCAATCAGCTTCTGTTATTATATTCTCTATACAAAACTCAAGACACTTGTTTTCTTCTATGATTTTGTCTTCAAACATCTAAACAAAACATATGGTAAGCAATCAACGCTAAAGAAACATGTCAATCACACTAGTGTTAGCCTCTCAAGAATCAATCACATAATCGAAGGCGAACGAGTCTCCCATATGTCGAACACATTCTCTTCGCTGTGCAGCGCAAAGAGCCTATCTCCCCCTATCGAAAAATCACAGATGGAACCACCATAACTATTCCTCAACCTCGATGTCAACACCCAATCCGGTCCACAAAACACCGATATACTATCATTCATCGATGAGAATAGCTGCCCTTCGTGCAATGCTAGCTTAGGGTAGCATGGCTCGTCGGGCATAATGTTCCCTTTCATGAGCCTACTCCGAGAGCTCCACCTTACGACCCCTCCCAAACGTCTCAAGTCCATGAACCCTAAATCCTCGTACTCATTCACCACACAAACGGAATGAGTTTCCTCCATAGCTATAGCATCTCTTACCCTCCTTTCATCGGTTATGGGCGCCCCCACGTCGCACCATGACCACACCATGCTCTTGCTCCTAAAATCCAACAAACTAATGTAACAGTTGTCCTTCCTAGGAAACAAAGTTGCAACCAACAAACAGTTGGTGCCATGTAACCATTGCAGCTTGTCTGCTTCACCAAGAGACCACCCGGGCGCCTCATAGAAAAAATCAACCTGCTTGCCACTCACTTGGTCCCATACACCAATGCCATACTCATTAGACCTACCCTTACAACTAGAGAACAACTTGTAATCTGAATTCAAGCTTAATGCTCCACCAGTGTAGCTCTTAACTTGATTATCATGACTAACATGAAACTTACACCTTAACTCCCCTGTTGATGCACTGAACAACCCCATCCCACCATCATCCCTACCTAATCTCTCACAAGCACTAATCACAATGCTGTCTGAATCAACCCAAACTGCATCATTCACCCTCTGATAATCAAGATTGATTGGAGGGTGTTCAACCATCATCCAATCATACACATGGACCATGCTACCATGAGCCACACAGCACCCGCCATCCGGGCCGGCCCGGATGGCGGTTCCATCTCCCGGGGCCCTGCCGGGGACGGAGTGGGATAGGTGGAGCATGTTGCCATCAAATGGGCCCCATTTGGCTGCCCTGACATGATCCAAGAGCCCATAAAACAGAGCCTCTCTGTATAGAAGCTTCTCAGGGATGTTGGGGGGGATGTAGAGCTCCCCTGTTCTGAGGAGGTCGAGGAGGACGGCGAAGCAATCGGGGTTCCGATCAATGAAGTGTTCCGTGGAGGCGGCGGAGGTGGTGGAGGAGTGGAGATCCCAATTCTCATCAAACATGGCTCCGAAGAGGGAATTCCGACCGGCGTTTGCAAGAGTGGTGGCTGTCGTTTCGAAGATTCTGCCGCCTACATTAAACCTCACTCTATCTTTCTGCACCCCCATTGATTCTTGAAAATGAGGGGGAAATCCGAATTCAAAGTTTGAGAATTTTTTTTATTTTTAATTTTAATCAAAACCCCACGAAATCTCTGGAGAAATCTTGATCCGACTCCAGTTTTTGAATTCTAAAAAAGGAAAATTTTGACAGAAGGATCAGACTCGAATAATCAATCAATTCAGACAAAACGCGTATTTTAACATCTGAAAAGGAAGGGAAAAAAACATCCTAATCGCAATCAAAATTTCATATTCCTGTGAACATTAAACAACCAAAATAGAGATGAATAACAAAAAACGAAATTCCATGGAACAGCCGATTAAAAAAACAGGGACAAAAACGACGAACAGAAACGGAATAATTTCGAAAATCTGTAAAACGAAAAGATGAAGAATCTGCAGAGTTTGGAATTAGTGATGGAGTTTGAATTGGGTGAAATTGAAGAAGATGAGAGGAAAGGGAGAGCGGTTTGGAGATGGAAAATCAATGAAGGTAGCGAGAATTCTTGAACAATAACTATTACCATTTTATATTACTATCAATTGGTCTGAAGTGGGGCCCAGTATTGCAGTTTTAATTTCCTTTTGATTACAGCCGTTGGATGGGTCACGATTTAATCTACGGTGTAAGACTTAGCCACACCCACACGACTTAAGTCCATAAGTCAGCCCAAGTCCATTTAGTCTACCTGTTATGTTAATTAGGATTGTTTCCACCAGCACTATAAAAGTAGAGTTTAAAATTTTTTATTTTTTTTTTCTTTTTGTAATACACTCTAATAAATTTTAAAAATATAAAAATATGGAGTCCAACTATGTTACTTATGGTGTATGAGAGTCACATCTTTTAATTAAAGTATATTTTAAATAAAGTTGTTGAATTGATTTTTCAAAAAAAAAAAAATTCGTGGGACCATGTAAATGAAAATTGTAAAAAAAATAGAACCAAGAAAGTGAAGTATTTATAATAATTACTCTATAATATTGAATATATTTCATTGACTCATTCTCCTTTCATCTGCAATAATAACTTTTAATTTAAATATCAGTTTTATAGCATGTATATAATTATATTACGCATTGAAAATGATTTAGAAATAAAATATTCATATTTGTCGACTTAATCTGCATTATATAGTATTCTCACGCCTCACAATGATCTGCGTTAAATGTTGATGTGGAGTTAAAAAAAAAATTATTAATTTTACTGAAATTTTTATTTATTTTTTTATAATACTTTTTGAGGTAAAACTAAAAAAAATTATAACATGTGAAGTATGTATTATATGAGAGAGATATTTTTCACATTAAGTGTATTTTGAATTTATTGAATTGATTATTTTAGACGGTATTATTATTATTATTATTATTATTATTATTATTATTATTATTATTATTATTATTATTATTGTGAGATGAAAAAAAAGAAAAGAAAATAAAGATAATCTGATCATAAAATTTAGGAAATATTTAAATAGATAAAATTGCTATAATTGCATATTTTAAAAGAAATAACATAAGGATACAAATATAATCATACAAAAATATTACTATAATAAATGACATTGGTATACAAAGAAAATGTGTTCATAGGAAAAAGAGTGTATATTAGGTGCACCCGGGTGTACCTTTGCACCCATATTTGTATAACTTTTTATTCTATTTTATATACATGTTATTCTCTTTTGTATAATTGTTTTGTAATATTTGTATACTTTTTTCACACTAAGTTTTTCATTAAAAAAACAAGCATTCATATGTGTATAACTTTTTATTCAATAGTGTATACATGTATTTTAATAATTGTACATTTTTTTACACTCAATTTTTTATTAAAATAATTAACAATTAAATTGTATACATTTTTACTCATAATTGTATATGTTTTTGCTTATATTTGTACGTGGGTGCACACGAAGCTTCGTGTGCACCCGGGTGCACACTATATTTAGCCTAGGAAAAATATATATAAATTAAGAAGAAGAAGAAAAAATTGATTGAATTGAATACATTAAAATCAATAATTTACTCTATGCATTCACATTGTAGCATAATAACTTCATTACAAATATTTTAAAATATATTTTATAATTACTAAATTATACAAAAATAAAAAATAAAAGAGATAGGTTTTTATTTTCTCTATACACTTTAAACTATCTGAGGAAAAATACCGAAATTTCGATATACCGAAAATACTGATTTTACTGAAATTTTAGGTATGTCGAAATTTTTGGTAAGGTATGATACCGTATTGAAAATTTTGGTACGATAAAGGTATACTCCATAAATTATCAATAACGCGGTATTTCGGTATATACCAAAATACCGTAAAATATTCAATTTTTTGATAATATGATATAGTATACCATACTACATGATATATGCAATTATAATTATTATTTATATATTATAATTTTTAATTAAATTATATATATACACTATTTAATTAAAAGATTAAATCTAAAATCCTACTGTAAATTTTATAATTATAAATGGGTGATATATGGTTCTTGTGTAGATCTCTTGTGTACTATTTATTCAATGACAAACAATTATGTAAACTGGGTTTACATACATTAATTATATAAACCTGTTACTCTTTAGTACATAAAAAATATTCTTTAGCATATAAATTGTTACTCTTCTAAATTAAAAAATTACTCTTCAAATTTTTGTAAATTCTGATTTATCGATTATTTTCTAGTACATGAAAAATTACTCTTTAAAAACATTAATTATTACTCTTCAAAGAGTAATTTTAAAAAATATGGTTTACATGTAAACCCGGTTTACATGAGACTCGCTCTTATTTAATTTTGTCGTTTGTAAATTGTTGTATATTTTTCTTATTATGAATTTGTTATCTATTAAAATTGGATAATTATACTGTGCAACCATTTTAAAAAACGTATACAAATATAAACAAAAACATATACAATTATGATAAAAAATGTATACAATTTAATTGTTAGTTTTTTAATGAAAAATTGAGTGTAAAAAATATACAATTATTAAAAAAACATGTATACACTATTGAATAAGAAGTTATACACATATGAATGCTAGTTTTTTTAATGAAAAACTTAGTATGAAAAAAGTATACAATTATTAAGAAACACGTATACAAAATAGAATAACATGTATACGAAATAGAATAAAAAATTATACTCATATGGGTGCACCCTTGCATCCGGGTGCACCTAATATCAACTCATTAAAATTTGTTTTATAGCTATCTTTCACTTTTTAGTACAATTTTTAATTAGATTTATTGAATTTTAGGGGCATAACGGCATAACAAACTATCTAATAAGACGGTATATACTGATATTTTAGGTGTGATACGGTATATCAAAATATTGGTAAGCAGAAGGTGTATGATTTTTTATATACCAAAAATTTCGGTACGGTATTTGATATGATAAAAAATCTTCGGTATGCCATACCACCCACCCGTACTTTAAACAATTTAATCAAACCCTCCAGCTACAGTGACTTAATAAGTGAATTTATAATCATAACTGTATAGCAAAACTTAATACATAATTAATGAAAATTTATTGCTAATAAAAACTTTTAATTTCAGAATCAATATGTCTAAGCTTATTTAAATTTACAAAGTCTCTTGTGAGACGTTACTTACGTGAGACTTTGTGAGACGTGTTAAAATATGTCTATTATTTAGATAAAGTATGTTTAATGGGTGTTAAAGTATGTTTTCTAAAGTATGCTGAATTTTGCATTAAAGTATGATTTTAGTGTATTATAATTTGATTTATTATTGGCATATTTTAATTGCAAATAAACATACTTAATATATATAATAAGCATACTTTAGTGATGAGTCGACCCATCTCACACCCGTCTTACCAATAATCCATCTCACAAGAGGTGTCTCATTTAAATTAATTAATATTCCCTAGCTCGTTCCTAATACATTTTTAACAAAAGAAAAGGTAAAAAGTTTATTATTAATTGGTAGGTACGTAGCTATTTGATGACATTCAAGAATATTATTCAAATATTATTTCATTAATTTAATACTATATTTAAACATATTAATTTCTATTTAATTTTGAAAATTACTTCATCATGAATTTGAATTGGCAGACCCAATTTGATTTCTTTTTTTAAGTATTCACTCTTTTTCAATAGTATTGTGATATACTCCGTAACACATTAATACGTACATTTTAATAAATATATGCAATTAAATTGAATTATAATTAAAAAAAGGGTAATTGCAAAAAAAAATCACGAATTTTACTCCTATTGCAAATTAATCCTCACTTTTGAGAAATTGCAAAAAAAAAAAACACAACATTTAAGTATTGTTGCAAAAAAAATCCAATTTGTGACTAAAAATAGGTTTTTTTTGTTTTTTTTGCAACAATACTTAAAGGTGATAGTTTTTTTTTTTTGCAATTTCTCAAAAGTGAGGATTAATTTGCAATAGGAGTAAAGTTCGTCATTTTTTTTTTCAATTAACCCTAAAAAAAATAGAGAAATTCATGTTATAATTATTGCAAGATTAGTCTTAAGCTAAACATGCAACCATCAATGTTATCTGATGGCACGTCACATCTAACTTATCATATAATTGCTGTTTAATCACGTAATTTAATTACTACAAAAGCATATCTAATAATTGCATTCTATTAATTAATTATTCATCACAAATAGAATCCATTCTTTTTTTTTTTTTTGAACTAAATAGAATCCATTCTTAATACTACATGCAAGTAATTGAAAATATCTCTGATGAAATTTCACAAAATCTATCTATGTTGTAATTTTATAATGAATCCATTATTAATTTTAACTTTTACTATCTTTATATCTATTTTATTTTATTTTTTAAAAAATTGCATATTTAGAATTAAATTAAAAATGCTTATATTCACATAAAATAAAATAAAATAAAATGATTAAAATTGAAAAAAAAATTACTATCTTTATATCTATTTTATTTTATTTTTAAAAAATTAGATATTTAGAATTAAATTAAAAATGCATATATTCACATAAAATAAAATAAAATGATTAAAATTGAAAAAAAATGTAATTATGGTTCATGTTATAAAAAGAAATAGTAAATGATCTAACGTATATAGAATTCCAACTCCTTTTAACCTGCTGAAAAATAAATGCTACAATTAATAAAATTGTAATTATAGTATAATAGTATCCCCAACAACTAATTGAGAGTTGTTAATTAGAGGTTTAAATGTGGTAATTGAGTGACAAGATTGAGAAAAGGAGAAATGATGTAACTTAAGCTTGATGAATTAATGATCATATAACTAATCAAAAACTTATATCTAAAGCAATTAAGAAAATCATTATAATGTCACTACAATGGGCCCTCATTGCTTTCAGATATTTATAAAATGAGTATTTATAAAATGAGTAGCTTCAAGGCGAATTTGTTATATGGTATAACATTTAAAAATGATTATTCTTTAAAATATTTTAGAATTACTCTACTTGACATAATAATAATAATAATAATAATAATAATAATAATAATAATAATAATAATAATAATAATAATAATAATAATAATAATAATAATAATAATAATAATAACTTTTTATACTCAACACATGTAAATAGATATAACTTTGAATTGATTTTCACATCTAATTATTATATACTACGTAGAATGAAAAAAAAAAAAAATACTTCAGGCTAGAGTTGATCGATCTAAAAAAACCAAACTCCAACAAACTGTCAACAAACACATGACGAGTTGACGATCAATCTCACAATATAAAAATGAACAAATTCATTAAATAAAAACATTAAACTAAATTCTAACACAGGCAGTTGATTTTTAGAAATTTTCACATACAAAGAAGAAAATGCAGTAAGAAAACATTTCAACTTCTTTTAATTTATTGTTCAAATGAGACCATGAATTTGATGAATCTTGTTCTATATCAACTGAGAGAGTGAGTTAATAAATTGGAAATGTTACAACAACTGCACCAAATAAGCACAAACTCAAATGTCATCTTTTTCTCAACATAATGACATACAACAACAGATTACTCTCTGGAAAAACATCATCGTCATCTGTATTCCTGAAAGTTGACATGGCCGGTTGCTTGAGCATGCTCCACCGCTTCCTGCATAGTCGAAGACGAATAATACAGACCCTGACTGCTATGGAGTTTACAAGAAATGAAAGGATCAAAATGAAAGGAAGAAAGAGAGTGCCATAAAACCTTTTGTCCCACAACTCCGATTTGGCAAACACCACACCGAAGGGTGAATTTTGACGTATCAGTATAGCTCCTCTTCCTAAAATATAGCAAAAGGATTCAAAATGCGTTACATATGGAAAGAAAGAGAAGTATTTACGATAGCGGGCAGACTGTGCCTGTAGACAGCACCCACCGAGGGTCCGAGACAAGGGCCAGAACATACACAGGCCAGTGTGTCTTAGATGGGGTGGGTGCACACCCTTACCCACCAGCCTCATTTTGGATGGTTGGGTGGGTTGCACAGTACACCAGGTGTAAGTTCTAATTTCTTATTTTCGTTCTCAAGGTAACCACTAACAAATGTCTGAAAGTATCTTAATCTAAGCCAAAAACTATGTAAGAAAGACATTTTAGGGATTCTTCACAACAATAACAAAACCACCAGGGAAATTTTCACTTCAACTCTGGTGTACAAAGGATAGAATGTACTTCGAAGGAAAACCAAGCAAGCAAAACAGCGCATCACATTTTACCTGTTCTGATCTTTAACCAGATTAAGAGCAAGCCCTTCGACAGGCCCAATTGTTTGGTCATTCTGTACTGCAAATATTGTCTGATCAAATTCCTCAGGAGCTCCTTCAACTGGTGACATCTGTTGATATGTAAATGTTATCAGAAATTTAGAATACAAGAACTTATAACCCTTGCCATCTTTTCAATCACTTCCGTTGAATATAAAATAATGATTATAGTTGAAAACCACACGCACATATATGCACAAATATATACAGAGAAAAGGTTGAGAAACAAATTTCATACTGCTAGAGCATCATAATGGAGCCCATCGTATATAAGCAACACTCTTTCTTTAAAAAATTTTCCCTGTAAAAACAATCCAAAAGAATGAGTAGTCACAATTAACTACATGAATTCCATCAATGGCTAACCAAAAGAACTAAGTTTCAACAGACACCAAGCATTACCTGCCCATATACATCACATCTTGTGGTTTGTATATCATATGCTGCAATCTCATGTCCATAGAAATCAGCCAATATGGCAAGCTCAATGGCACCTTAAGATAGAAACCACACAAAAACTCATGTTTAAGATTAGTGAACAGGCTTCAATTTATTAAGAAGCAGTACTGTAATTAACCAAGATCATGAAAGTTGAAAGAGTAGCACATTTTGATTATAATATTTTCAAATTGACTTATGTCATTGGTAAAAAAATTACATCTACATACGGAATCCCAAAAGATTATGTAACTATACAAATTTTTAACTTTTAAGCATGCAAGCAAATTGCATTTCAAACACTGTACAGTGAACAGAAACTAAAAAAATCCTCGGAATACAAGTGGCCCAAGCTAGACAATAGAAGTTCTTTTATGTGTGTGTGTGAATATACATTTTTTGTATAACATTCACATGTTTGATACTCATAATATTGAAAACCTCAAAACATTTAGTTGCAAGAGAATTGTAGAAGGCCAAACAGGATAAAGCTGACCTCCCCACTTTTCTGGGTTAAGAATCCATGCACAATACTCTGAATTAGTCTTTTCAAGAAATGCTTCAGAATACTTCTCTGGATCACTGGAAACTGCTGCTGCTATAACCTTATCCATTTCAAAGTCATGAATGTCACATGGAGAGAAAAAATAAAGCAAATAGAAAAAAGAAAATCCAAGTTATTCATACCACTCTCAACACTACTTTCTACCTTTGATGTAATGCAGTATTAGCTCTTCAAGCATATACAGCACCTTACATAACTATACCAAAACATTATGACTAAGCATGCAAATATCACTCTTTAAGACTCTGCTAAAAATTTAAAATATTTTATGATAGTTCTTTCATTACACATTAATGATAAAAGAGATCTAGGAACATATATAGTTATTTCATTAGACAATAATTGAATATTGATCAGAATTATTTTCTCTTTCTTATATTTATCAAAATGAACAAGATTAATGATTTTTTTTTTTTAAGATGTCTAATTGTCTACAACATAATGTATTTTCAAAAAAATCCAAAACACTGAAAGTGATCATACATTTAATTTGAGGGAGTTCAGATACTTTAAACTTCATTTCGTCTTTAAAATTCAAAACCCATTCGTCTTGTTCAATGACTGAGCTAAAACAAGAGCAGATAGACCAACATGGATTGATGTAAAGAACAAGAGGAAACATTAAAATGCTGCATAACAAGTGTCAAAATTTACAACCTAATACCATCAGCGGATGATGTAAACCAAAAGATAATCATTAGCACCCAAAATTTCCTCACTACATGATAAAACAAGTAGCTTAATATAAAATGCATTTACCCAAAGCATTACATAATCCAATTCAGTACCTGTCTCAGCTCAGAAGCCTTGTTTTTGTTATGATCCATGACATAACTGCAATTTAAATTCCATAATTATTTGCAAAATATATTTGTACTTGTTCAAAGTCTAATCATATGCAGGTGAACAAAAGTGCATCAAAATTTAATCTTTTTTTTTTTTTGCGCACAATTTCGATTAAAAGCTTACCCGACAGCATTGAAGAGGCAACTGTTATCAGAAGGGATAACTCGTCTGACTAAAATTCCGTCCATTATAAACCTAAAACCAACAAAATGATGCTTAATCCCATTAGGAATTTCAGGCATAAAAATTGAATGATATACCAATTATTAAGATTAAACCATTATCAATTAAAAGAATCTCAAAACCTAGAGCTGTAAACAACAAATTTAAGGCTCTAAGACATCTTCCACCCCTAACACCAAAGAATTAACACAAAATAAGAAAATGATTTACAAAGAGCACTACAAAATGTAATCACAAGTAATCAGAGATCAGGTTTACTCAATCTACAATCCGTTAATCCAATTAAAAAACAGAAAGAAAAAAGAACTCATACAATTAGCAATTAATCTCCACTTCAACTGAAAAAAAAACAAATAGAAGAAATCGGTACCTAATAAATATGCAGAAAACTGCGATGAGAGACGATTTATCAATCCAATTATGTCCCACCGAATGTTGTTGCGTGAGGGCTGCAAAAGCAACAAAAAGCAAAGGAATATCACCGCCGAAAGGCCAGAAAAACACATTAATTAATAATGAAATGGGCATCACAATCATCACAGAAACTCACTTTCAAAGTTTTGAATCAGAGGCAACCAAAAGAAGAACAGATCGTACGGAAATTGTTGCGAATTGTGATTATCAGTAATGTGCAGCTATAGAAATCTACAAGCTGTACGTATAGGCTATAGCTATGACTATGAGTTGGATTCGTATTCGAATTCGAACCCAATCAATAAATTCCATTAATTATCTCGAACGTATATATATATATATTAAAATAACTGAATTAATATTTAAATGTTTTATTTTTATTTTTAGAAATTTTCTTTTATTTAATTAAATATTATATCGTCAAACTGAGTATATATATCCTTTTTCAGTTCTTTATTATGTGATCATAATATGCGTACATGTTATTAAATACAAAAATAAATATTAACTTAATATAATACTTTAAGAAAATTGAATTATTTCATTCAAAAGTATTTTTTATATGATATATAATATTGAAATTTCACCTTTAGATGAAAAATAAAGAATAATTAAACGTTTATTTATTTAAAAATTAATAAATAAAAAACTACAAAGTTAAATACTCCCTCATAATTAATCAATTAGAAAGGTTGAATAAATTAAAATACCATTAAAACTACAACATTTCAATAAATTAACTTCCAAAATCCATCTCAAATAACTCAGCAAGCAGAAACTGGAATCTGGATTATACATGTTACAAAGTACAAACAAGAAATCTCATGGGTAATAAACTTATCACATTCATTACATCCACCCCCAGCCTCTTCTCAAAATGAGGCCAAAAGCAAGAAAAAAATTAACTTATCTGCCCAAAGCATTGCAATGAAACCTCAAGAGCAAGCTCAATTATTTAGGGATTGACAAAATTGTAAGGTTGTCGATGGAGTGCCCCGGCTGGCATTCCTCGATTCACCTGTCATATCCTAAATGGCTGGTTCGCGAATCTTGATCTTTCAAGCTTGGCTCTTTTTCTCTTGGTATTTCTCGTAGCAAGTTCTTGGAATACATTTGGTCCACCAAAGCTAATTTTGGAAATCCTTACCTTTTTCCTCTTTCCTCGGTCGTACTCCTCATCCCTGTCGATGGGAAACGTTAGAAATACTAGAAATCCATTGAAGAAGTGTAAAGCTGAATAACTTTTCTCCAAAAGTAATACAAGATGTTTAATACAATGACACATTCCTTTATTAAAGTGTATCTAACAAATATCACAAGCACCCACCAAACTAGCTTTCTTAAACTTCCAACTATTTGCAGCATACAGTCATAAATTATGTCTAAATGTTTCTAAAATTTACTTTAGCTCAGCATAACATAGTGTTTATCAGTTATAGGATAATCTTCATGCTAATAAGAGTGAAGAGCACTTTTTATCCAACTTCTATAGGTAAAGAAGAAACTACATTTCATATCCCTTTCGCTACTGGTTGAAGGTGAGTCACGCGCCTGTAACTTAAAGCACACTTGCAACATAATATTCACTTCATCAGAAAAAAAAATCATGCTTCTAAATTATACTTTGCACATAAAATCTAGTATAAAATGCCAAAAGATTGTTCTTCAGCTAAATTTTATAATGCCTTATTTTGACAGTGTACAAGAGATAAATGTAGTAGGATAAGTGAAACCAATAGATGATTGAACGAAAGAGAAATCATTGATACCTTACAAAATGTTGTACCTCCAGTTAATTGACAAAAAATATCATGTTTTGATTTAAAGGAAAGCCGCATTTTTTGGGATGGAAGGAACAAAACAAGAAGGTTCCTCCCTTTATCTATAATACTATCTTAATTTTCATAAGCATGGTATACAGGAGATTTTCCATAAAGACTTGGACTCGAGAACAAACATAAAAAATAAAAATAGTATCCTTTTTCTGCCAGAAAATCATAGCAAACAAAACAAAAACAATTGAAATTTGGCTTTTTCAGCAATTTAATATAATATATAAAATCAGTACTTTTAGTAAATCTAAAGACAGTTTACATGCAGCAACTGACCATTCATCCCCAATGTGACCAATTTGGGCAATTCCGGCTTCTCTTGTTTCAGATTTTTGCGAGTGTGAAGTGTCAACTTCATCCCAACGAGCAACTGCAGTCAGGCAGACAAAGGTAAAAGAGAAGAAAGCCAATTGGTAATATAAGGCTTGTAAAATGATATCTTGAAATAAGATTTACCAGTTCTCTCATTGAGGCCTCTGGCAAGCATGCTCACTATATCAGTCTGCCTCGATTCCTTACGGTGCTCTTCAGAGTTACCACTTTCTCGAGCAGAAGATTGGCTTACAAGAGTTTCCTTTTTAAACGACAATGTAGTGCCATCCTGCACAACTCTCTCCCGAAATTCATTATGTATAACATCATTTGATATGATATCTTTGCTAGTCATGTTCTGTACACTTAATTTCTGATTTTGACCATCTGAACCACTTCGAGGTTTCTTTTTCTTAGAGTGAGTATGATGGTTAACAGGTCCAGGAAATAATTCTTTGGGTACAGATTGACCTATATCTGATGCCAAGTCATTCCCCAACAAAATGTTCCCATTAGAAGTCTTCTGCATAGAAATGTCTTTTCTTCGCTTATGCTTTTTGTTTCGCACGCAAAGGCCAGCACCAAGTATAATGTGAGAGCTGAATGACGTACTGCCAATGTGACACTTGAAGAGTTTCCTTCTTGCTTTTAGATTAAGCCCCCTTTTTTTAGTTTTCCTGCGATGGGGCAAGGGCTCTGTGGTTGCTGGTAAGCCCGACAACTCCTTGGACGAAACATCATCCATTCGTTGCTCATTGTCACAAGTTCCTTCAATCATTGGAACAGCAGCAATCACGGAGGAAACTCCAACCTTGAAAATTACATGTCTTAGCGAACTGAAATACGTTCATTTGTATGTATCATGTAAGAGGAGAAAAGTACCTGTATATTTTCAAAGCTGTTTTCCTGTGAAGATAATACATGATTAGCTTTGTTTGACACTTCAGCAATTGCTCCCACGGACATGTCCTTGGTTACACACTGAACAAGTGAAAGCAATCACGAATAAGGTATGCCTTACCATACATCAAGAGAAAGAAACAGAATGTAAATACTGGCAAGGGTGGAAAAATATAATGTTATAAAACAGAAAACGCAAAATACCACTTCAGAGCTGGAACAGTTCATTTTGAATGCATTCCCAGGGCCGGAGCCGTTGGACACCTTCTCTGTTACACTTGCATTTTCCCTGCTAATGTCCTTGCTATCAGATGACATCAGAACAACTGATTCATTCATGTGTAGTGAATCTTGTGGCATCTCACTGTTAGACAAGATAACAGCAGCTGTGTTTTGCTCTTCTACAACACCATTGGTGTGGATAATATTGTCAACACCCACTGTGCCATCTGTATTTGGCATTGGCGTTTTTTCTGAATGAGTCTCCTCCCTCAGAGTGGTGACAACAGCATCACCCTCAGATAAACCCCCAGAGAAAGAAACCCCCAACTTTTTCTCGATTGAAGCATTTTGAAAATTTTCCGTGAATTCCAGATTTAGTTTTGAATATGCTGCATCCCCATTGCCATTCACAACCATGTGCTTTTTCTGGATGGCTTCAATAGGATTCATTTCACAAGAGTTTTTGGAAAATAAACATTTTTCAACACCCATTGTGCCATTTATATTTGGGAGAGATGTATTAACTGAAGGAGTCTCCTCTATCGGAGTGCTAACTAAACCATTTCCCTCAGGTAAAGCCACAGAGAAAGAGCCATTTAACTTTTTCTCAGAGCCATTTTGAATTTTTTCTCTCAATTCCGTATTACGTTTAGGATATGCTGCATTAACCCTGCCATTCATAGCCATGCTTTCCTTCTGCATAGTATTAACAGCTTTCTTTGCACAGAAGTTTTTCCGATCACGTACATAAAACAACATATAGGCCTTCTGATCCAGAACTTTTCTCTCATTAACTTGAAAAACCTGTTAAAAGTCATAGTAGGGGCACCAATGAAAGAATTAAATCCAGCAAAAAGTTGAATTAAATCCAAAATAAAACTATAACAGTTAGCATCTTAACCATACTACTGTCACATCAGTGATAGATCATCACTTCACTGCATTAACACATAAATTACTGAGATCCCCACATTGAAGTAGCATATTGGCCATCAACCATTATTTTATCATACATTCATACCTCGTTGTCATCAAGGGCATACCACATGCCACTTGATGTGCGAACAAAGCAGTAGTAGTGACCAGAATGAGTGCTCCAACCATGGTGAACAAGAACACCATACAGGGTATAATTTAGATTCCCATCCTGCGATTGCATAGTAAACTGAATGTCAATTACATATAGTGAAGATAATTTCAAAACAGCCAAAGTGAAAATGTGGGATATGGATTTCAGAGAGAGAACGGCAGTAATCATCAATGTTACCACCAACTAATAATACCGTGCTTAATAATGAATTTTTAGCTCATTTAATGCAAAGCAGATGAGGAGGTTGTAAATAAACATGAACAAAACTAACTGAAAATTTTACAAGCAAACATACCATTAATCAACAGAAAACTGAGGAAGAATATACAGTGAAAGAGATAAATGAAAAATTCCATATGAAGGAAGCAGTCCAAGGAAGAGCAGGGGCAGAACACTAGGTGGAATGGTAGAAGAATCCCAACAAAAGAAGGAAATCATAAATGTTTTAAATCAAAACATCTGATACTGCATAAACATGAAAAGGCAATGCAAAAAATCATGAAGCGAACTTACGTAGGGGTCAGTAACAAAAGGTTTCAAGTCCAGCGTAGGTCCAAACTCAATCTTCTTATCAATTTTTTTGACAAGAGCATGTGAACCAAATCGCTTCAGGTGAACAGTAAGTACATTAGGTGCCTTGTGAATTGTTAGTTGCTTGAGAGCCTTTACTTTCTGTTTGCATTGCTGACACTGATATTCCTTGGCACCACCATCTAACTGCTCTTTGGCAGTGAAATGAGCCAGTGCTTTATCCAACGAGTTTGCTTTCATTATTTCTAGACTCAAATCCAAGAATGGATCAAATTTGTTAGAGCAATAGGAACACTGCATACATTTCACCTAGAAAAAGGACATACATAAGTATCAGAATTTAAAAAAAAAAAAAAAACTAAACAAAAACACCCCTGAATTAAATACCAGGCAAGGACTGCATCATCATACTTTTTAAAGCACTAATTTACCTGACTCTGTAATCGACCGCCAAATATCTTGTGCACTAAACTTTTATCATAAGCGCTGGGGGATTCACTGGGCACTCCATTTGGTAAGCAGCATTTGTGCATTGATTCAAGCAAATTCACCATATACTCATGTGCATCTTCTTGTGATGCGTTTCGAAAATTCCGAGATATACCTAATTTTCTTAGTCAAGGACATTAACTTTCATAGCAAAAATAATCCCCAGATTGATTACATTGATAATAGACTATCAGTCCCTAAAAAGATATATCATGCTTAGAGAACTGAGCAATAATAGCCAACCGAGTACCATGTAAAACATCACAAAAATGGCACATCATCATATTTCATATTAGAGTGGAGAGCAAAATATATTCAATAGTCTTAGGAATAATAGACAAAATAGTGCAGTAAAAATCACAGAATGGAAAAAAAATTGTATCATATGAGAAGCCAAACCAAACAAGAACAATGGAATTTCTAGTGTAAGAAGCCAAACAACATCTGATCAAGGTTCAATCCAAATTTACATTCCACCAAAAGTAAAAGTAAGAGTTTTTTTTTTAATGATGTCATGTGTGATGCCATTTCCAGAACTCATTTTGTGAGACAAAGTTCCAATCCATGTCAATTTGATCCATGCCTTTTTAAAGAATTAGAAGTGTTACTAAAAAATCTTAAATGATAACATTAGTATTACTTTGGATTTTTAGAAACATCTTTGATTTTTTAATATCAATTCGAAAACAATTTAACCCATATCTAATTTGGGGCTGCATCTGTGAAATAGTTTCACACAATTTTTTCCTTCGATATGTATTCCATACGTTAATAGAATTGGGCACAAGCACCTAACAAAGGCTAGAGACAGAGAGGATTGGCTGACGTCTAAGTCAACGAAACAACAAACTTTCTTAATCTCGTAAGAAAATTATCAGTTTATCAGTTTCAAGGATACGGCGCAAGTTGTAAACAAGATCTTTAGGCTCTAGAGTTCTCCCAGTTGACTGCAAAGCGCGGCTCACATGTTTCTGGATGGCACATAATGCACAAAATCCTGAAGTACGACCTTCATAAAACTTGAAAGTGGTCAGACAAAAGACAATATAGTTTCCATGATGAAATTCTGAATAAAGTGGGCACATTCAATTGACTAGGAAAAACTGCATCTTAAAGCGAAGAAAATTGAAGAATAATTTATTCTTTGAAATCCCATAACATCACAAACTTCCACAGACGGCAGTTCTCAAGTTCTCATTGTGAGTACACAGTCTAAGGTAGCTTTAAGTAACAGTGTTTTCCACTAAATAAGCACCATCAACAGATCTTACAATAGAAAGAAACTGGAAAAATAGGAATACGCAAGGGAATCAATATATAAAACTCGTGATTTGTTTCAAAAGCCAAAGCCTAACTTCTAATCACTCTCTACAAAGTGCACTAAAAAAATAATAGACTTCTTTTTGAGTTAGAATGACGTGTTGAAGACATCAGTAAAGGGCATCAAGCTCGTAAATTGTTCACAAGCTCATAAGCTACCTTCTCATCATTTTCATTTTTCACAACCAACTCAAAAAAATAATCAACCTTTAGAGTCAAAATGGAGTTTTAAAGCATCGGGACATAGCAAAGCTACAGCTCTCTTCAATCAAAAACACTCACCTTGTCACAGCTGGTTAACTTCATATAAATATTACTCCTATTATTATAAGCAGAGAATAATTGCAATTACAGTTTCATCAAATAAAAAACATTTGGACAATCAAAGAAGATATAATCAAACTCAGGAAAAATCCAAACCCATAAATGCTAATATTAAACATGAAATTTGCATGCTCGTATATGTTTTCAATGACAAGAACATGCATGTTGATCAAATTCACAGTTCAAAGTCTGAATTTCTTTTAATGCTTAAAGTTTAAACATCATTCATAAAACTGAGATGCTCCCGAGATGACTTCAGCCAGAAGTTTGTTCCAAAGGCAAATGATTTCTCGGTACCATATTTCCTACAAGTTATGAACTGAGTGATAGTACAACATTACATAAAGTGGCTCATATTTGATGAACTAGGGTGATGTCAAACTTAAGAAAAACAAACTCTAAATGAAAATTCAGCACCATTGAAAGATGTGTGTGTAAAAATTTATATACTTCGCACATATATATCATATATACAATTACAACACTCATAATCCATACAAATACAATTGCAAGACATGACCCGTGCAAGATTTAGGAAGATACTCACAAGAATTTTGATGCTTCCCACTTTGTAGGTAAGCGGCTAAAGGTTCAGTGTAAGTAAGACACTGCAACACTGAATTGAGAAAACAAGTGTTTCCAAGATTGCGCAAACCAGCACCCTGAAATAATAGTATCAATTCAGCAAAAGTAGATCAACAGATAAAAGTATCTAATGGACACCCCCAAAACAAAGCACACGAGCAACAAACCAGAAACATGTCTCACTTTATATTATTTAATCCAGATGATCAACAAAATATGAAGCTTTTAAAATCCAATGTACGCCGTCATAAAACTCACAATTCTGCGGAAAGAAATCTCGAAGCTGAGCTCCGGATCCAACCCGTTTTCTTCAGATGATTTCTCGATTTTCTTGCACGCAGCGGGAGTCACGGGAGGAGGCTCCGGAGTAGTGGGATTCAACGTCACCAGCTTAAACCCATTACTACTCTTATTTCCAAATCCAGTGAACGGCTTCTTCGCTATGTGAAACTCGATTCTCCGATTAAACAACGCCTGATCGAGCTCCGTCTCCGCCATGGATAAATCACTGCAAAGACCTCTCTTGAATTACCTCACAAACATAACACTACCTTCTCGCAGGTCTACAATGGATTCACGCACGTGGCGATTACCAGCGAGAGTGAATCAGAGGTAGAGAAGCGTTTGACTGTGTGAAAAGTGCGTGTGAATCGGAAGGAAGGAGAAGATGTCGGCGGTGAGGGTGGCGTTAAACCCTACAGAGTACAGAGTGTGTGTGTGCGGCGGAGATTAAGCGCGTTGTGAGTTTGATTGAGTTCCAGCTGGGGTTATGATCCACCGCTTCGAGGTATATAATTACTAATGATGTGGTCTACCTGTAAGGGTATTTATGTCAATAGCTTTTTCTAATTATGGACTTTTTACCCCCTAATTTCATTTTCACCTCTCATTCACGTTAAATACGCGAATTTAGAAAAGTCGATAATCGAGAATAATATATTCCCTCGTCCACTTGATACGTATTCATTTTTTTATTTTGGTCCGTCCCATTATAAAGTACATTCATTTCCTTTTTTGAATTGATGTGATCTACAACAACTACACAAAACCTCACACTCAACACTAATACAACTACCCACTACACATTAAAATATTATTTCTCCCACCTTACTATACTTAATTATTATACTCCTTAATTCACGTACAAAAAGTCAACAGATACCTTTCAAGGGGATGAAGAAAGTACTTCAGTATCTTTATCTTTATTTATTATATACACTAAATACCGCTTAAAAATTAATTCCTCATTTTTTCTTCAATTTTTCATATTACATCTCACATAACATTTTTTTTCAAAATCTCATCTATAATTTATTTCGTATTACCATACCTATGCCAAAAAATATTTTATTTGATATTTACCATATTTATTAATTTTTTTAATTAATAATTTTTATATTATTTATTTTCTTCATTTTTTTCTTCTTCTAATTTTACTACTTATCCATTTTATTTTATTTTCATTAAATAGTAGAAAATTCTAAAAATAGTATTTAATTTTTTTATATTTCACCAAACATTACTTCAATATAATATATTGATTATTCTTCTTTCACACAATTAAAGACTTTCCTTGAATTTTTTTTTTTTTACCTTAAATATTATGTGTAATTTTTTTTAAGTAAAAAAAATTATATAAGTAAAATCAAAGTATGAGGCGGTTTTACAAAAATACTTTTATGAAACGGATAAGAACTAATAATATATTAATAAAAAGTAATAATCGAAATAATAAAAAATTATAGTAGTGCAGTTTATGAACAATTCGTAGCATAAATAAAATGTGATTATAGTTTTAATAAAATGTGATAATGTTTTTAATAAAAAATAATAACTATTTAAAAAAATCATAAAAACGATCAACACGTGAAACGGTTTCATGTAAGACTTGTCCTTTTTTATAATTGATTGACATTAAACAATTAGGGAGAGCTACGTTCATATAAGAGTTGATCTATTGTACACAAGTGTACACTAATGTACTTAACCCATATTCATAAATAGGTCAAGTATAAAAAATAAATGGGTCAAGTATAAAAAATGTTAAACCTGATGCTGACGTCACTTTCCTCCTCACTCTTCTTGTTTTTACTTTTTACTCATGTTTCTTTCCATTGCTCACTAATACAATTAGTTGTTAATAAGTATACATTTATTAATAAAATTTTATACACTTGTTCAATAAAATTTATATACTTTAATTATAAAACGAGTTAAAATCAATCACTCCTCCAACACAATTCTCATTATGAATACGGTGAAACTCAATCTTCATCAATTGCAATCAAATCACTCTTTTAACACTCCATCTGTTATTAAAAAAAAGTTATACACTCATTCAATAAAAATGTATACACTATATATTTAAAAAGTATACATTAATAAATCAATCTTCAAACACCTCAACTATTTTAAACGATATATATTTGTTCAATAATACGTATACACTTTATGGTTAAAAAGTATACATTAATATACATGTGCATTCTCCGCCACAATTCTCAATTCTTCATTCTTCGGTAATTGTGGAAATGCAACCAAATATCTTTTCCAACTCACCGGGGTGAAGAGAAAAATGGGAGAAAATGGGAGACGTGAAGAATCAGAGAACCAAATTGCACCGCCTTCAAGAAGAACCGTGGAATATTATGGAGTGAAAAACCAGCGGCGGTTATAGTGGAGTGGCGGCGGCAACAGTGGAGCGACGCAATTAATTCTTCCATGGTGCTATCACTCCTACTAGCAATTTGTTGTTTGCATTTGAGATATTATCATCAACGACAGAGCCAGACGACATGGGCACGGTGGAAAGTGAGAGAGGAGAGAATGGGGAGAAATGAAATTAGAGTTCCACCACTTTATATATGTCGGGTCATGGGTTTGGATCTGATCCTGTTGGACAGGGTACATTAGTTTTTGCTATCATATAAACAATAATAATGATTCGCTTTGCGCAACAAACATGAAGGATAATAACAATGGTTCGCTTCGTGCAACAAAAGTGTTGAAAAACAATAGTTAAAAAAACAGAAGTTTCTTTTGCATAATATCAACAGACATTGTATTATTATTATTATTTTATTTTTAAGACCTAGAGCATGTATTTTATTAGAGCATTTGTTTAATTGGTTTGATCGTTAATTTATTTAAACAAAATTAAATTGATTATTTTAATATTAAAAAAAGTAAAAACTACTAAAATATATATACCAATACAAAATAAATATATTTTATTTATATTATTATAATTATACTTTTTTTAATATGTTTCAAGATTCATCTTATAAGTGACTTTTATAATTTAATAATACGATGGGGAGTATAAAATATGAATTGAAATAGTATACATTTTAAATTGATATTAAACCATTAGGGGAGAGCTACGTTCATATAAACAATAACAGTGGTTAGCTTTGCACAACAAACGTGTCGGACAATAGCAATGGTTCGCTTCGTGCAACAAAAGTGTTAGAAAACAATAGCTAATAAAACAGAAGTTTCTTTTTCATAATATCAACAGACATGAAATGCTGAATTGAACTCGTAATTGCTCGTGGCTTCTCCTTATGCTAGCAGTATCATGCATTCAGTTAATGTATTATTATTATTATTATAAAAATCTTTTATCATTTATTTTTTCTTTTTTACGTATATCTTAATTTAAAGAGTGAGGCTTGCGTGCACCCGGGCTCACGGAACACATTCCGTGCGCCTTTAGAAATTTTGTATTATGGGTAAGGGTACATTAATTTGGTCTAAAGGGTATACACTTTAATTACTAAAAGGTACACAATTTTGTTCTAAAGGGTATACACTTTTCATTAATATTTTTTTTTCTTTAGAAAATAAAGGGTATACATTTTTATACTAAAGGGTATACAATTTAACACAAAATTCTAAAGGCGCACGGAGTGTTGTTCGTGCGCCCAGATTTTTCTTTAGAAAATAAAGGGTACACATCTGTATACTAAAAGGTATACAATTTAGCGCAAATTTCTAAAGGCGCACGGAAAGTGTTCCGTGCGCCCGGGTGCACAGGAGCTTTTGCCTAATTTAAATACACAATTTAATAATATCATTTTCATTTTTCATACGTTTATGCAAAGAATATATATATATATATTTATAAATTGAAAAAAATGTTTTATTATTTTTTAAGTGTATTTTAATTTAAATACATAATTTAATAATATTTTTTTCTTTTTTCATCCACATGACTATTATCAACCTAAAATAAATGAGCTTCCACCCAATATAAAATTCTCACCTTTATCATCAAACTCAAACACTAAGAAAACTTTTTTGCGTTATTGAAGCAGAGTTCCCTTTCCCAAACTCGTGTTTTTTACTTGTAATTTTTCTCAATATCCATAATCCATGTCATTATCCTACTAATTCTTTATTCAACATATTATTAGGATATATGGGTGATACCATTTAATTGTGTTACAATGGAGGGAAAGGGCACATGATCAGTTTAGAACCCAACATTCATCTCAACTTACATGATTTGGAAAATTACATGATTTGGAAAATGAGACAAGATAGACCTGTGAGAAAAAGAGAAACTGAAAAAGAGAAGAAAAGTGTGAAAATTTGAAAGGATAAATGGATACTGAACAGTATCAAATGAAAGAAATGTGATCTCTCTCCTCAAATGACACTTATCTATAAATGTGATCTCTCTCATCAAGTTCTTTTTATTATCAACATTAATATCTACTCATTTTTTATTTATTTAAAAAAATTGATATATAGATTTTGAACTCTATCAAATGAAAGAGATGTGATCTCTCTCCTCAAATGACAAGTGTGAAGAATTGAAAGGATAAATGAATATTGAACAGTATCAAGTGAAAGAAATGTGATCTCTCTCCTCAAATGACACTTATTGATTTCTCTCTTCAAGTTCTTTTTATTATCAACATTAACATCTACTCATTTTTTTTTATTTAAAAAAATTGATATATAGATATTGAACATTATCAAATGAAATAAATGTGATCTCTCTCTTCAAATGACACTTATCTAGAAATGTGATCTCTCTCTTCAAGTTTTTTTTTATTATCAACATTAATATCTACTCATTTTTTATTTATTTAAAAAATAAATAAATAAATAAATATATATATATATATATATATTACATATGATAATGTGATTGATTGAAATATTAGGAAATAACATTACAATATAATGATTTTTTTTTCTTCAGTGATTGATGTTTTATATATATTGTGATATTATGACCACTAAATATTTTTGTATTCACCCCAAATATTTTGGGGGACAGTGGAGAGGCGTGGAAAGATTAAAGAGTTGTCGTGTCTTGGACGCGCAAGATGTAACATTTTGTTTTTGGGAGTATATATTTTATTTAATAAGAGTATAGTTTTTTTTATTGAAAAAAATCGATTAAAATATAAATAATATAAATATTTAATAAAAACAATTAATTATTTTTTCTAAAAAATAAAGAATACAAGCTCTTATAATAAAGAATATGGAGTAACATTTAATATTAAAGTGTACTACTTTTAAAAAAATGCGAGATTTAAGAGCACGGTGTCCTCAAATACACAAGTTTTAGCCTAGACTAAAAAGGAGAATTTAAATATTTTATTTAAGTCAAATTTAAATGCTTTAAATCTTAATTAGTTAGCATTTATGAAATTACTAGGTGGGTTACACCTCACGAGCTCGTCAAGTGTTAGCCCGTGCGTTTGTAAACTTTAATGTATCTATATAATCGTTATCTTCACAAAATATACTCAATATACATGTATAAGTGATATATTCCTATATAATGTCTGAAATTACTATGTTACATAAGTGATATTCTCATATAATATTTGAAATTACTATCTTGGAGGGAAGGAGGCTGATGATTTAAATCTTATGGTTTTGTAGTACTCTAAGTACTATATTCCCTTAGAGCCCAGATACCATGTTCCATAAGTGTAGCAAACACCCCAAGAACCATACCTACATCGAAGAAAGGCTTTTCAACTGTCACAAATATAGAGTTTATGCTGTAAACTCGATTTACAAGAAAATAACTCTTTTTTTAAATGGTGTTAATGCTTAAATTGCAACTGAGGCGCACTCAACATACCTACAAAAATCAGGAAAATGCAAATTGATAAGAATGTTGCTAAAAGCTAACATTAGTTATAAACTCTTTCTTTGATTCTATAATTGGAGAGAGTTGGAGCTAAGCATGAAAAGCTTTCTCTCATGGATTCATGTTCTGTCATCACTTATGTTATTTTAAAAAATTATGTATATATAAACTAAGGTATTATAATCAATAGAACTTGGTAGTGCTTTTAATGACAAAGATGAGCAAAATAAAAAAACATAAAAGATTGCATAAAACACATAAGCAGATGCATCTTACGAGTAATCAATAACAATGTCACTGAAACTAGGATTGATTCGCTGTAGAAAAGAAAAAAATTCACATCAACAATAACTAATCAATGTACATAATGCAATATTGCTTTTAAACCACAATTATCATAATAAGATACATAATGCTATGACTGGATGACTAAATCATGTAATAAGATACAAATAGGACTCCTACCATAGGTAACATGAAATGACAATACAGAATATATACAAATGAATTTGGACAATAGAAATAAGTAAACAAATTGGTTTGATATTCCAGTAAGATCATTAATCAATTATAGCTAGTACTCTCTAAATTACTCAAAATTTAATTAATATCGAACCTTATGCTGAAACAAGTTGTTGAAGTGTTGTAATTCTTTCACAAAGCTTCTCTTACTTAACATCTTGGATACATTACAAAACATCACATAAATATATAACCCATTTGATTCAAGGCTAAAGTTTTCATCCGCGAAAGAAGCGATGACTAGTATACATTTTAATTAATAAGGGTATAAATTTTTGGCAAATTTAATAAAATAGACATGCTTTCAAAAACATTTATTAAACTATATAAGTCACCATTACAAATGGTGACTTTGTAGTGCACATAGTAAAGTCACCAATGGTAATGGTGACTATACTGTAGCAATTGTTCTTTTATCTAATTATTTTAGTTTTTTTATTTTGATTTTTTAAACATGGTTTATCTATTAAAATTAATTAATTTTAAAATAAAAATCAAAATACTATGAATTATTTTGTAAATTTTCTAAAATTTTAGACTTACGAATATTTTTTATTTCAAATTTTATTTCGCTTTTTATGTTTTTTTTACAAGAATTATTAGTTTACAATTCATATATTGTCATCCTATAAAATAAGAATAACAATCAACACAATAATTTTACAAGAGCGAGTCTCTTGTGCGCCCGCAATACATAGGTTTAAATAGAATATGGAGGGAAAGGATTGTGTTCACATGACCGTGTCCCCGGGGGCGCAAGAGCTTTTGCCATTTTACAATACATTTTAATTTTGAAGTTATATATGGATGTATGGAATACTCCCTTTATCCCGAATTAAAATTTATTTTTTACATGTATATTAAGAAAAATAATATTTTAATAGTAATGAATTAGTGTATATAATATTTTATTTGTAGTTAGTAGATGTATTAGACTATGAATTAGTGTTGTGGAATTATTTTATGTCGATCTCACTTTTTTAATGCATAAAAATTTACTTTTTAAAATGAGAAACTAATTTTTTTTTAATAAAAATAATCTTGCAGTCAAATTCTTCTAAATTGTAATTTTATATTTCTATTGAGATGATTTTTTAAAAAAATTATATAGAAGAGTAACATTTTTTTATTATAAAGAGTAATTTTTTATGTGTTAAAAGGATAATTTTAATAAGATTAGGGTGTAAAGATTTATGAGAGAACAAGCTCTATCATTTTTGGAAAAAAATTGTATTTTTCTTTAACCTATTTGGACTTATCATTTTATATAAATTTTGGAGCGATCATAGAGTGCACTTGGTATATTGATGCACCTTTGAATTAATAGATTTAAATAAAATAGTAATAAATAGTTATTTAATTTAATTTTTAATATTTTTAATTAATTTAATGATAGGAATTAATTTAAATATTTAATATTTAATCTAATGATTGAAATCGTCCAGAGCACCTGTGCCACATATGCACCTTATTTGAACTCTAAATTTTGAAATATTTTACTTAAAAGAAAGAATTTTTAAATACGAAGTTTTTTTATGATTTTAATTTCTAATTATTTTTTTTTTGCAATGGTGCCATGAGTGCACCGTAGTTGGACTCTAAATTTGAAATATTTTACATGAAAGAAATGATTTTTAAATATGAAGGCAATTTTTTTAGGATTTTAAACTTTTATTTAAAAAAAAAGAAACAAAATATTATTTATAAGTAGAAATTATAAATTTAGAAATGTGCTAGTATATCCAAACTTATCCTCTTCTCTCAAATAATTTTGCAATTAAAAAAATATATTAAAACACAACCCACTGCAAGACTATAAAAAATTTAAGTATACCTATATATAAAAAGAATCATTTATTTTTTTATTAATAAAATTAAATATATAAGAATTTGAATATAATTTTCTAAATATTAATTTTATACAAAATTAAAGAAATCATTACCATTAATATAAAAGAAATGAAAAAAATAATTAAAATTTTATTAGTTTTTTTTTCTATTGTACAGTAAAGTCACCATTGGTCACCATTACCAATAGTGACTTTACTATTCACGTCAGAAAGTCACCATTTCAATTGGTGACTTTGCTTATTTTGTTAAAATATTTTTACTCTAATATAGTTTAATAAAAATATTTGCAACGATACTTATTTTATTAAATTTGCCTAATTTTTTCAATAAAAAGATGAGTTAAAATATTAATTAATAGTATAAATGTTTAATTAAAAAATTAAGAATATAGGTTTTTATAATAATCTTTAATATTAAAGGGTATAATTTTGAAAATTATGAAATTATTGCATGTAAGTTTTAGCCATCTTGTAAATAAATGCATTTTAGTATTATAACTATGAAGTATCTTAAACAAAAAGTAAGGCATTATAATATGAGATTCAGGGGCGGATCCAGAAAATCGGGGTGGGGTGAGCTAAGTTTATTGAAGAAAATAAAAAATAATAATAATAATTAAAAAATAATATATATATATATATATATATATATATACTATAATTTAAGAAGATATATTTATTTTTTAACTTCATTTCGGTGGGCTTAAAATATTTTTTGGTTGGGCTAAACTTAAAAACACAAAGAAAAAAGAAGATATATTTATTTTTTTAGCTTCATTTGGGTGGACTGAAAATATTTTTAGGGTGGGCTAAACTTAAAAACACAAATTATTTATAAATTATTTACATATGATATAATGGGCTTTTCGGGCAGCCCATCCGCCCCTGATGAGATTAATACTTTGGGTTTGGATTCAGATTAATTATGAGATTAATACTTTGGGTTTGGATTCAGATTAATTTTAGACAAGATATTTGCGTAACATGCGAGTACAAGCGTGTGTTTGTAAATATGAAACGCCCAACATTAACAACTTTTCAATAATAGAAATAAAAAATTCTTAACTTAATTTTAAAAAATCCCAATATTTATTTTTAGTAAAGGACTTGATCCTTTACACGTGTTTCAAACCTTGTCAAGAATTTTAATTAATATGTGTGCTCCCTTTAAATAATTCGAGGTCCCTTTCTCAATTAATTAATTAATATATTTTTTCCTTTTTATCAATTTTATTATATTTAAAAAATTACAAAACTCTGAACCCTATTACAAGTGTAAATTAACATATTACTGTTTAGTATATAAAAAATTACTCTTTAGACACATAAATTGTTACTCTTTTAAATTAAAAAATTACTCTTCAAATTATTGTAAATCCTAATTTATCAATTACACTTTAATACATGAAAAATTATTATTTAAAGACATGAATTAAAACTCTTCTATTTAAAAATTATTACTCTTCAAAAGTAATTTTTTATATACTAAAAAATAATTTTAAAAAATATAATTTAATATAAACCCGATTTACATGAGACTCACCCATTGCCGGTTTCGGTCCTACGTAGTACGTACCTAAGTTGTTGTCAATAAATAAAATAAAAACCGAAAGCGCCAAAAAAAGGAGAGGTTGGACTTGGACCGTTATATAACCAGATATTAGGCCAGTTATGGGCATCATAACTAAATGGGCCTGCATCTACTTTCTTTTCTTATTATATATGAACATAAATCAATTGGGCTCAACACTCAAAGTGGGCTTGTAGTTGGAGCCCACATCAAGTGGGGAGATATCGTTGTTAATCTACCGATTATACTTAAATAAGATATTAAGACAAACACTTCTTTGACATCATCTCATTATAAAAAATGATAATGGTGTTATAAATTACTCCCTCCTCCGTTCATGAATATTGTTACCTTTATTGTTTGCATGGAGATTAAAAATTTTTATATTTTAATGAGTTCTGAGGTGAGAGAAATAATATTTTAATATATAGTGGAGAATTATATCAGTGTAGTGTTGTGGGTCCATGGAGACATTTAAATATTTAGTCTCATATATCAAAAAGAGATATAATATTATATATGAGACATTCTTTTTAGTAAAATGCAACAATATTAATGGGAGGAATAGAGTGTTTCATGAACAATTTGTAATATAAATGAAACTCGCATGATAGGAAGTGATCATTATTTTAGTGAATTATTTCATTAATAATTTGTTGTATAAATGAGAAATGATAGACAATTGTTACTCTAAAGTAACATACTCCATACGTCCTAAGTTAACGTTTACGTTTATTTTTTGTACGTAGATTAAGAGATATAATAATATTTTAATGTGTAGTAACTAGTAAGGTGAGATAATACTTAATGTGAAAGTGAATAGTTGTATTAGTGTTGTGTTTGAGCCTACATAAAATAATTAATTGTTTTTTGTGGACCTAATTAAAAAAAAATGTAAACATTAACGCACGAGGTGTATATCTTTCATTTTTTTTTCATTTTCATTTTTTATTTTCGGAAAGTACATGTTAGATTTATTCGCTTGGAGATGAAATATTTTAGTTTTTGTTTGTAAAATCTGAAATTGATTTTAATGATAAGTATATTGCTTAACAAACTAGAAATAGCATGGATCCTGTAATGTTATTTAAAATAATAATCGATTTCCTGTTGTATGTCACGTTTGGTAATGATGATTATTATATCGTATTTAGAATGCTTTTTAGAGTGTATAATTTATAATTATAATTAATTAATTAGTAGTAAGAATTAAGGCAGTTCCCACAAAATGATCAACCTCTCACATTTCCTGCTTGTCATTGTCGGAATACGACTCTCTGACGTATCTGCATGCGCAAATCATGGACTTACTAATTATTTTATAAATAAATAAATCGTTAAAATGATTTTGATTTTTTTATTTATTATTATTATTATTTTAATGTTTGATGCATGAGTTGATCATTTAATGATTAAAAGACTGTTGGATTTTTAAGTTTTATTTTTATCGATGATAAAAAAAAAAAAAAGCAGTAGAAACTATTGAAAGTTTAATTGAGCTCGATTGAAATCAAAGAAACTTTAACTAATTAATAATAACAACTATAGACAAATTTATCTAAATGTTAGTAAGTTGTTTTGAGGGGACTCTCATTTAATTTTTTGATTTATTAACAATTATAGAATCTAGTCTTTTGCATGATAACTTTATATTTTTATGAAATGATAAATAAACACTACTCATTTTTTCATAAGTAGGTAATATTATTATCTTTTAAATGACAAAATATTATTATTTCGGTTAATTTATAATCTATAAAAATAAAGTAATAATTATGGAGTATATAGAGATATGAGTTAAATTTTTTTATCAGTGCAATTGGTACAACCTAAAAGTTTATTGGATAAATTTTAGGATGCACTGTATACCACAATTTTACTCTAAATTTTTATATGCCCTAATAAATTAGAGTCATTTTGGGATGCATCACAAGGTAAATTTAAAATGTATTGCGTAGTTGTTGAATTTATTTTAAATTATTTTTATTTTATTTAGAGGTGTATTAAATAAAAGTTTAATCTAATATTGTTTAAATTATCTGTGTACACCACAATTTGACTCATAATTTTATTAATTTTTTAAATGACTCATCTTTAAAGTATCAAATTAAGAAGCCCAAAATAACGAAAATATTCTAAATTCGATTTAAAAGTTTTGATCAAATCATATACTCCACATATATATATATATATATATATATATATATATATATATATAACCGAATAATAAATACTAGTATATTCGAGTCATTTATTTTAATTATGAACAAATTTTTATAAAATTTCACATTTTAATGGGTAAAAAAAAAAAAAAGAAGCAGCAGCAGCACACTAGCCTATTACATCTAGAAATATTGAGTAAAGTTATCAGGTAAAGATTCATCTTTTCTTTCCTCAGGTAAAGATTCATCTTTTCTTTCCATTTTTAGTGCATAGAATTTGATGAAACCTCATAAATATAGTGGAGAAGAATAGAATTCAATAAAAGGGAAATAACAACTTTCTTAATAATCGCTTTTTTGTTGAATGTTTGCCAAAATAAAAAGTGGATGTCGGAAATTAATATAATATTGCTTCCATTTGCAATAATGAATAAAGTGAAAATATATTAAAGTCAACATTTTATGTTTATTAAATAGAAAATTAATAAAACTGCAGAGTTTTTTGTTTATTTTTTTATTTTTTATGCCAAACGTTTAATCGAGTTTTTTTCCTTCTTCTTTTAATTATAATTATTTTACAGTTAAAAATAAAATAAAATTAAAAGTTTACATTTATTATTGCATCAACCTATTAAAGTTTATTTTTACATTTTTATATTTTTAAAAAGTTAGAATTTTGTAAACCGGGTTTATATAGAAAATCCAAAATCGGACGCCCAAAATGGCAAAATGTGGACCTTTCGGACGGACGGAGAGAGTATTAAATATAGGGACATCCGGACATAGGCTAATCATTCAGTGTATCCGAGTGTACCGTACATTTACTTTTAAAAAACATATATGCTTATGAATAAATACATACTGTACTCCATACATAGTACTAATGAATAAAAATATAGTACATTTTATTAGCGAATTTTCTGTTAATCTTTTAATGAAAAACTTAATATAAAAAAATTATATAATTATTAAGAAACTTATATACACTATTAAATAAAAATATATACATATAGATACATATGTGCATCTGTGTGCACAATATATCAACTCTTAAATAATTATATTTTTATTTCGAAAATTGTTAGTATCTTTAATGTATTATTTATTATATTTTGAAATAATATATTTTAATTATTAATAAATATATTTTAATTATATAACATTCATATATTAATACTTACACATAAATATTGTCTGACAAGAAATTTTATCAAATAAATTATTAAACTTTCATTTCACGATATAAAAGAGTAACATACTCCCACGTGAGATTATTTTTAATTTATTTTGAATAATTATAATTTTTATTAAATATATTATTATTCTTCAATAAAATATTATAATTTTTCTTTTAATATTATGGATTGTTACTGTGAAAATAATTTATTTTACTATTAGCAATTTATATTAATTCAAGTACTATTTTTTATTACATATTTTTTTTTAAGTGATACGATTTCACATTTCTATTTGCCTCCGTTACATATAAAAGAAAGGAGAGAAGTTTCCTTATTCCAATTTATGTTGCATCTTGATGTTCAACACACTTAAAATTTTGACACATCAACTTTAATTTAAAAATAATTTAAAATGTGTGGAACACAAAGAGATAACACAAATTGAAATAAGGACCTCCTCTCAAAAAGGAGGAGGCTTAAGAAAAGAATTGGTTATGAAATTTTTTGATGATCCACCCTCCATAATCATTAGACCAAAGCCATTAGGTTGTGATTTTGTTCTTGAAATCATGAATCCAAATCAAGTTGACTGGAAAAACACATGATGCAAATGGAAGGCACACCTAAATCAAATCATTGAATTCTTCCCACCTTTATTTTATTCACTAATCCATAAAAAGGGACATTTTTCTCTTCATCTGAGTCATTTATGAACCCCAACTCCTCACCGCAGCCCACTGTAAATTTATTTCACTTTCTTGCTAAGTGTTTTAGAGAGAGAGATGAAGAGAGAGAGGGAGAGGGATGTTGATGATGAATAGCCTCAATTCTCTCATCCCAACACTTGTAATGCTGTAAACCACCATATCTGTTTGCAGGAAAAAAAAAAAATCTAATCTTTTTTAGTGTTTTTTGTTACACAAACTTCTGAGTTTAGTTGTTTTCTCTCTTTGGCTTCATTAGTGCCTCCAAAAGGTCACTCATGATGCTATTATCTTCCCAAGGGAGAGAGAGAGTCCTCAAAACTTGTGTATCTCAGCTTATATCCTTCTCACTTTCAACAGTGCTTTAGTGTAATCTTGAAGTGTCAACTTCACCTTTCAGTGGTTTTATGGTGGTGGTGGCATGTTGATTCATTTCCTTTGCTGGTTGCAGAAGCAATAATGGGGCAAAAGTGGAAATCTTGGAAGGTTTGAAGAGGAGGGTTTTGTGGGGTTTAATTTAATTTAATACTGTTTCATTTTGTCAAATTAGGGATGGGTTTTGGGGTCTATGGTTCTATCTTGTTTCTTGCACTGTTATTTAGGCCTATAATTTGTCAACAGCCCAATACAGATGAGTCTTTTCTCTTTGAGTTCTTTCACCAAATGGGCTTAAACCCCTCCAAGAACACTCACTTTTCTGGTTCATTCTGTTCATGGAAAGGAGTGTTGTGTGATGCTAATGGTGAAAATGTTGTCAAGTTGGATGTCTCTGGTTTTGGCTTATCTGGTGTAATTCCTGATTCCACCATTGGTAAACTGACCAAACTTGAATCCTTGGATCTTAGTAATAACAGAATCACTGCTCTGCCTAATGATTTCTGGAGTTTAGGTTCTCTCTCAAGTCTCAATCTCTCACTTAACCTAATCTCTGGGGTTCTACCTAGCAACATTGGCAATTTTGGTGAACTTCAAATATTAGACCTTTCTTTCAACAATTTCTCTGGGAGTATCCCTGAAGCAATAAGCTCTCTCCTCAGCTTACAAGCTCTGAATCTAAGTCAAAATAAGTTAGAATCAAGAATTCCATTTGGTTTATTAAGATGTGATTCTTTGGTTTCCATTGATCTATCATCAAACAATCTCAATGGTTCTCTTCCCAGTGGCTTTGGTGCTGCATTCCCTGTTTTGGAATTCTTAAACCTAGCTGGAAACCGAATTTCGGGACGGGATTCGGATTTTCTTGGGATGAAAATGATCAGACATGTGAATGTTTCCAGGAATCTGTTTAAGGGTTCAGTTGTTGGTGTATTTGAAGGGCCATTGGAGGTGATTGACTTGAGCAGAAATCAGTTTCAGGGCCACATTGCTCAGGTAAACTTCAGTTCCAACTTTAATTGGTCTACTTTGCTGTATTTGGATATCTCAGAGAACCATTTTAGTGGAGAGTTCACCACTGGTTTGAGCCATGCTTTGAATCTTAAACACCTTAATCTTGCACACAACAGGTTTAGCAAGCAACAATTCTTGCAAGTTGATGTGCTTTCCAATTTAGAGTATCTGAATTTATCTGGAACTAACTTGTTTGGTGAAATTCCTAGTAACATCTCTCATTTGAGTAGTCTGAAAACTCTTGATCTGTCTGAAAACCAACTTAGCAACCTTATATCCCCCATTGTCACCACAAATCTTGAAATTCTTGACCTCTCTTACAACAAGTTAACAGGAGAGGTTCCACTGATGCTCTTACAAGAACTCAATGAGTTGAAGTGGTTCAACTTCTCTTACAACTCCCTCAGTTTATGTGCATCACGAATTCCTTCGGAGATTCTGCAAACAGCATTCATCGGATCAGTGAACAGCTGTCCGATTGCTGCAAACCCGGCCTTTTTTAAAAGAAACGCCCCGAAGCATAGAGGGCTGAAGCTTGAAGTAGCTCTAACTCTCTCAATGATTTGTTTGCTTGTGGGGTTGCTCTTTTTAGCCTTTGGATGTAGAAGGAAGACCTCAGTGTGGGCAGTGAAACAGAATTCTAGCAAGGAAGAACAAACAATCTCCGGACCCTTCTCGTTCCACACGGATTCAACCACTTGGGTGGCTGATGTTAAGCAAGCAACATCAGTACCCGTTGTGATCTTTCAGAAACCATTGCTGAACTTCACATTTGCTGACCTCTTATCAGCGACGTCTCATTTTGATCGTGACACGTTGTTAGCTGAAGGGAGATTCGGTCCAGTTTATGGTGGACTATTGCCGGGAGGAATCCATGTTGCTGTCAAAGTCATGGTCCATGGATCCACCATGACAGATCAAGAAGCTGCAAGGGAACTCGAGTATCTTGGTCGAATAAAGCACCCGAATCTTGTACCTCTAACTGGATACTGCTTAGCTGGAGAACAGAGGATTGCCATCTATGAGTACATGGAAAATGGGAATCTAGAAAACTTCCTCCATGATCTTCCACTCGGAGTTCAAACCACAGAAGATTGGAGTCATGATACTTGGGAAGACGAAAGTAATGGCATACGAAACGTTGGCCCTGAAGGACTGCTCACAACTTGGAGATTTAGGCACAAGATCGCGCTTGGCACAGCACGAGCACTTGCATTTCTTCACCATGGTTGCTCACCTCCGATTATCCACAGAGATGTCAAAGCTAGCAGTGTTTATCTAGACTCTAGCTTAGAGCCAAGACTATCCGACTTTGGACTAGCTAAGATCTTCGGTAATGGAGTTGAGGATGAGATGGCTCGTGGATCGCAAGGATACGTTCCACCTGAACTCCTTCACCCAGACATGAGCTCCCCTAGAACCCAAGCAACACTAAAATCGGATGTTTATGGATTTGGAGTCATTCTTTTAGTACTGATAACTGGTAAGAAACCGGTCGATGATACTTATCCAGATGAAAAGGAAGCAAACTTAGTAAGTTGGGTGAGAGGATTAGTGAGGAAGAACCAAGGATCAGTAGCCATTGATCCAAAGATCCGTGGAACTGGACCGGATATGAAGATAGTCGAGGCTTTGAAGATCGGATATCTCTGCACAGCCGAAACTCCGTATAAACGACCTACAATGCATCAAGTGGTTGGACTACTCAAGGATTTGGAACCAATCTCACAACAGTGAAGCAAACAGTGGATAGGATAATTCTAAAGTCATTAGTGTTCTTTTCTTTTTCGTTGTTCCTCGAATGTCGAAGATTGTATCGCAGCTCGAGTTTTGTTTGTGAGTTGTCGATGTTTCTTTTTAACCATATATACTTGTAATCTTGGCTACATTGTCTAATTTTTACACCCTGTGGTTTGGTTGTTCATTGTTCATGAATTTTGGTTCGATTTAGTGTCGTGTTAATGAAATACGAGATGAAATATCAAATGCGATTGAACTTATTTTACACACCACATGTTTTAGATATGATCTCAACATATGATGTTAAATATATCTAGTCTTTTAAGATTGAGCCATTTCTTTATTTTTGCTGGTGTTGGCTGGTTGTGGTTAGTGGGTGGCTATTGAAGGGGTGGTGGTGGCTACTGCGGTGGTGGTGGTGGTGGTGGCAGCAGCTGCACTGTTGGTGGTGTTGGTGGTGGCTGCTGCAGCGCTGGTGGTGGTCTTGGTGGTTGCTTCTGCTGCACTAGTTGTGGAGGTAGTGCTGGTTGCTGCTGCTGTGGTGGTGGTGGTGGTGCTGGTAGCGGCGGCACTGGTGGTGGTGGCGGCGGCGGCATTGGTGGTTCAAGGCATACCGAGGAGGAGGAGAGGATAGAGATGTCAAATGGAGCATATTATACATAAGATTGTGAGTGTAGATTAATTAGTAGTATTTGTTAGTAATTAAAGTTGGCATTAAGATAATGATTAGTTATTAAATCTTTGGAAAAATCAATTTTTAGGGAAATTGTTTTTCATTTATCAAATTTAACCTACATTATTCCATTCAAGAATTTATCATAGGATATGATCTGATGGAATTAGATTATTTAAGCTTCTTATTTGTCTATTTCATAAAATATATGAACAATTTAGATAAGAAAAAAAAATCAAACATTATAACAATTTCATAATACTATACTTATTTTTAAAATGGTGAATTTCATATTTTATTCCTTTTAAGAATATTTACAATTCTTTCTTTTTTATCCTTTTCCTTAAACAAACAATGACTTTGGAGTCGTTTTATTTGTCAATTAATCATTTACTAAACATCCCAATTTACTTCTTTTCTTTTGTAAAACTGAAAATAGTGATTGTGGAGTCGTTGTGGTGGGACAACGGTTGAAATATAACCTGCCATCATCGAATAATAAAATATTCATCATATTCAAATTATGGGACCTTAATTTTGTACATATATTACATGAAATTGACTATTCTTTTGAAATTTTGCTAGTACCATGTCACATGTGGACCAAACTGATGAATCACGGATCCTGTCACTCTAAATTTATTGGCCCAACCTCCTAAAATATTGTTATTTTCATTTCATACAGTGATAATGTATACATTTACATTTACAATATAAAATTTAAATTTACATTCTTGAAATATTAAATGTTTTAGGTGGATCTTATTTGTTAAAAAAATAAATATAAATCATACTCTGAAACAAATTAAAATGACAAAATGTATCCACTACTTTCGAATAGAGGGAGTATATAAAATAGAAAGGGTTTATTGAAAAAAAAAAACACTACAAATTATACTTCTATTACAAATTAATTTTCACATTTCAAAAATTCCAAAAAAGAATTTCATTTTTAAGCATGGTTGCAAAGCACATGCAATATCTGATATAATTCTTAATTATGTGAATTAGAAGTGGGTTTTTTTAGAAATTCGGTATTTTGCTATACTATTTAAAGATATATACTATATATGTTTTTATTTATCTTTTTAGCAAAAAGATTAGAGATTAATTTCCCATAGGTAATTTTTTTTTTCTCAATTACCCCAATTAAAAATTACTACTGTGTATTTATGTGCATGACAGCTGAACACATCACTTGTTAAATAACCCCTGTAGTATTGTGTATATAAACATGTGTGTTTCTTTTTCTTTTAACTTTTTGCTAATTGATAGTTACCAGATTTTTTTTGACTTGTATTTATTTATTTTAATAATGTAACGATGACCTTTTAATTATAGTTAATAATAAAATTTTATGATTGCTTGTAAAATCATGTATCCAAATCTTATTATTTAAGTCACTCACTTTTTCTAAATGTGGGATTCTTTTGACTTCAGGAAATGATTGAGCATAAATATACAAGATTTCAATTCATTAGGAATCTTATTCTCTGGGGGGAAAATTTTTAATTTTTTTTCTTCTAAATTCTAATTAATAATATTATGAGTTTGAAAAAGTAGCTTGGAAGCTTCATATACCAACTCACTTATCATGTAGTGTGCCTCCCATTAACTATATTACTTCATATATAATATTCATCCATTCTGAAAAAAGTTTCTTAATTTCTAGATAATTTTTCCATAATTATAAAATCTGCAAAATAATCAAACAGCATCCCACATTTTTCTTTGCATTTAAATTTCAATAAAATTTAAATTTAAATATAAATGCATATGAAAATTGACAATCTCAAAATAGAACGTAGTACTCTTACTACAGTATGAATCATATATTTTATAATAATAATAAGATAATAAAATAATTATATTAATTTAACTATTAATAGGAAGTTAATTTATGTTGAGTATTAATTTAATTTAATTATTAAAGGTGCAGTTGTTAGAATTAATGATTGATGAGAATATATTGGACTAGACAGGGATGTTAAAGTGGCCGGTCGATGGCTGACTCTTTTACCTCTAAAAAAAACTTACTTCTACTTGATATCGTTTGGAACTTGGATAGTTTTAAGTTTTCTTAAATAATAACAATTCTTTTAAATATATTAACATTTTATACTAAGAATGTTATATTTTTTATTTATACAGCAATTTATTAATTAAATAATTTATTATATCACTATCACTTTTTATTTTCTTTTATTAAAATGTTCTTACTTCTGGTTCATTTTATACCATTGTTAGACAAATAATTACTATTGTCTACCAAATCTAGAGGGAGTACTACCCCCCTTAACTGTCAATATTATGGCCTACTATATGGGTTCTAATAAATAAAAAACAATTCTAAATTACAAAGAAAAATATAGTAGTGGAGTAATATTACTTTGTATGTACGTATGGGCCATGGGCCACACCCAAATGGATATGCAGGAGATTTCGCCTATCAGGAAATAGGCTTGGAATAATTATGTAAAAGCCCGCCTTTCTTAAATGGGCTTAGACGATTAGAAGCCCACAGCAATAAAGGCCCAATCTCATTGTGAGATGAAGTTCCAATACTGTATCATTTTAAAATAATACTCTCTCCGTCCCACGTATTTTTACCCATTTTTCATTTTGGGTTGTCCTACGTATTTTTACCCATTCTATTAATAGTAAAAATACATAATATTTTATTACCTACTTTTTACACTTTATTCATCAATCCCAACAATTCTACTTACTTTTTTACACTTAATTCATCAATTCAGCTCTACTTACTCTTTTACACTTTATTTATCATTTTCAACAACTTTATTTACTTTTTCTTACATTATATATTAAAAAAATATCACGTCTTAATCTCGGTGCCCGTACAAATGGATAAAAATACACAGGAAGGAGGAAGTACTAGTAATTTAGTATTATTATTTCTTTTTCTATTATATTATAATTATTACTCTCTCCGTCCCAGAATGCTTTTTAAGTTTACTGTTCCATGTTGTTTAAGAAAATTTGCACTTTTTGACAAATTTTATTGACTTTGGAGGGTATTGTAGTATTTTTAGATAATAAAAAAATATAAAGTAGTAATGTGTGTGTAAAAAATGAGTGATAAATTTGAAATGAAAGTAACTTTTGAGGTTATTGAATAAAGTGATGTTTCATTTTTTTAAATGTAAAAAATTTTGTTGGACAAACAAATAAGGAAAGTGTGAAAGGTTTTATAGAGACGTGAGAATATATGATAGTTTCATAAATTTTTCTAATTAAAAAGTCTCTTATGTTTATTTCAAATCATTGATTTGTGAAAAGTGTTAAAGTTAGATTATTAAATACTCCCGTAGATAGGGCATGTTAATTAATAATTATAAGATATATGGTTCTTTGTACAAATTAAGAGTCTTTTTTTTTACAAGAGGAAAATCACTCTAAGTTTTAGGATACATACTTTATCCATATCTATATAATAAAAATACTTTAATAATTTATCCATAATTTTGAAGTGCCTCTTTACAGATTATTCTCTTTAGATTGTTAAAATGAACTATATAATAATTTAATAAAATTAGAGCAATTAAGTAAAATCAATAATTTATAATTTGTCGCACATCACACATTATTTTATTTCATTTTTCTGCTAAATATCATTATTAGACAGAATATAAATTAGGGTTTAATTATTTTCTTTTTTGTTACTCGTAGGGATGTAATCGAACCGAGCCGAGTCGAACACTACTAGGTTTGAGGATCGTTTGTTAAGAAATTATCGAACTCGAGCCCGAGCTCGAACTCGTCAAGAAAAAAAATATCGAACTCGAGCTCGAACTCAAACTATTTGTTAAGACTTTCGAACATGTTCACGAACACATAAAGTAACTTGTTTATGAATATATTTTCATGAATATTTAAATAATTTTGTGCCTGGATATTAAAAGAATATTTCGTTTATAAACATTTAATGTTACTCATAATATTAAATAAACAAACTAACAAAATATAATAATAAATGATAAAAATTATTTAAATATTTAAATAATCACTTAAGTTATTATAATATTTGTGTGGTTTAATATAAAATATTTAATTATTGAATATTAATTAATAAATAAAAATATATAATTTTAAAGAATAACTATAAAATTTACGAACCCGTTTGCGAGCCATTAGCGAGCCTATAAACGAATATGTTCGCGAGCTTTCGAGCCAAACACCCTTAAGCTTGAGTTTGGTTTGATAAATTATTCGAACCCAAAATTCAAGTTTGGTTTGACTCGTTAAGGTTATCGAACGAGTGCGGACGAACATTTAATTAAACCGAGACTCGAATAGTTCGCGAACGATTTGATTTGGTTACATCCCTAGTTACTTGCATTTATGAGGTTGGGAAATAGCTAAAATATTCATAATAAAATTCGCAAAAGTATTTTTAATAAAAAGGAGTAAAATATTCTCTCAGATTTTCCATTTCTTCGCAACAGCAAATCAATCAAGCTCCAGAAAATGTCGGACGAGGAGCATCACTTTGAGTCGAAGGCCGACGCGGGTGCTTCCAAAACCTACCCTCAACAAGCTGGAACCATCCGCAAGAATGGCTACTTAGTCATTAAGGGCAGACCTTGCAAGGTGAATCCCTATTTTGTTCCTGATTTTTTTTATTTTAAATTCGAAAATTTGGGCACCTTGTTATTGAATCCGAACCGGGTTTGGTTATTGTAATCGGATCTTGATGGCTTAATTGTTTTGTCGATTTCGCGATCTGTTTCTGCGTTGCCTTTTGTTAATTGTTGTTGGATTTCAGCAGTATTGCGCTGCCCTTGTTTCATGATTAGTTTTTGTTGTTAACAAGTGAGTTATTTGTTTTGGATTGCGGTTAGGTTTTGGTTATTTTACGATTTTTATTTACTGTTTGTGTTTGTTTTAGTTTGTGTGAACTTTCTCCCATGTTTGTGGACATTGGATTGAACCTGAAGGTGGGAATTTCGGTTTCTATATCTATTTTTTCTTTTTAATTTATGGATGTAGCAGTTTTATACAATTTTAAGTACTGATGGGATTCTTATGTGGTTGAGATTAATGAATTTGGATCAATCTCACGCTGTAAATCCTCTAAGATCCACTACCTTTTTTATTTAATTTCTTGAAGTTTAGAAGGGTTCTATGGTGGGAATGTAATTGAAAAGAATTTCTGTTATCAGATTCAATTGGTATGTTTGTTTTGAAGAGGCGCGTTTTTCGTGCGGCTTAACGATGTTCTCACGTATTTATTACTGCTGTATCTTCTCTCCGTGTATTTCCTAATTCCATAAGCATGTGTAATTTTGTCCAGTTTGGTTCTTCTTGAATTATGCACGATGTTGAATCTGGATGGTTGATGGTTGACCTCTGCTTTAAGTCGAGAATGAAAATTCGGGATTGAATTTCGTTTAAAAAATTACTGAAACGCACTGAATTGGCTCTCAATACACTGCTTTTCAGTTCTTTTGTTTTCTTTTTGAAGGACTGAAATTTTAAATGTACTTATGAGTTATGAGTATGTAATATCCTGTAGAATGCTATCAAGGTTATGCATCTTTTCATAAATAAATCTTCCTGAAGAATATAATAAAGTTTTTGCTCCCCTCGCTTTTATGCAAATACTGATATGGTTGTACAGATTTGGATTGGTATAGTTTTCACGAGGATTTAGTGTTTCCGCATGGTGTACTTTTTTGGATTTGTCTAATCATAGTGGAACAACAATTCGTTTTCCCAGCAGCCGTTCTTTCCTGGGAATTTGATTTCCAGCAACTGTCCTTTTCTCAGGATCAATCATTTTCTACTTATTATGTGAATATGTTGTTGATGTGCAATTGGATAGGTTGTTGAAGTGTCCACTTCGAAAACTGGGAAGCATGGGCATGCCAAGTGTCACTTTGTCGCGATAGACATATTCAATGGAAAAAAGCTGGAAGATATTGTTCCATCTTCTCACAACTGTGATGTAACGTGCTTGTTCATTATTCCTTTTTTCTTCTAATATTTGTTTGCACATCTAATATTTGATCCATCTCAGATATTTTTCTGATCACTATTCTATAATGTTGTCCAGGTTCCTCATGTCAATCGTACGGACTATCAGCTCATTGACATTTCTGAGGATGGTTTTGTAAGTAACTCTCGCAATACAATACTACATCACTCAAACCCATCACATTATTCTCCAAAATAAACTTGATTTTACCATGTTTTTATGGCAGTTGTTTTAGCATCTATGTATTTCCACAAACCCTTGTATTTTCATAGTCTAACTAATGGCTAATTTCTAAATGCTTATAACCTTTTTTTTTCTTGTCATATATTAGCTTTATATTGAAGTTCTCCGTCAAAGTACCAATAGCTTAACTATCTCGCTATTTGTTGTTTATCATGGGATGCTTCATATGTTTAAATCGACCATTACTCCTGTTGTTTCAAATTTACTCAATTCATACCCAATTTATCATTGTCATTGTTTTTTACAACTTTTCCATGTTGAATATCCTATCTAAGCAGCTGCATTTATAATGTCTACCAATATTCATACTAAGTTTACTTACTGAGCTGAAATCTATATTTTGCAAGTTTCAACACAACATCGTCATTTTTTTTCACTCAATCATCGATTTTTGAGCTATAGGTGTCTCTTCTGACCGATAATGGTAGCACAAAAGATGATCTGAGGCTTCCAACTGATGACAGTCTGCTCAGCCAGGTGACCAGATTATATCTACACTCATAGTTCTATGCATAACTTGATCTGACGTGTTTAAAAAACGTGTAAATTATGCAGATTAAAAGCGGGTTTGATGAAGGAAAGGATCTCGTGGTGTCTGTTATGTCTGCAATGGGCGAAGAGCAGATTTGTGGCCTGAAAGACATTGGTCCGAAGAATTAAATATGTTGCTTATCCTTATCTATGGAACTGCTCCCAAGTACCCATGTGTGTTTCGTTAAACTATATCTTGCTTTCCGACTGGTGAAACTTATACATGACTCAATAGCAAAAGTCAAATTTATATATACAGAGCTATGGTATTTCGTATTTGTGATTTGTTGTATTCTTTGTGCCAAATATTTTTGGGGCTTGTCTTTTATATGCATATTGCTCAGGGTAAATCTTTTGTTCCTTTATGCTTTACTGCTTCGCCATACTTGTTTCTACGCCCATTGCTCAGGGTAAGTCGTTTGTTTATGCTTTACTCTTACGCCATGCTCGTTCGTTTCCACATCTATGCTCAGCTGCTGCATGCTTGTTTTTTATTTATTTATTTTTATCAGTAAATGTTAATTGTTAGTTTAGTTAGTAGTTGGTTCGCCAAGTACCCATACTCCCCCTTTTTCCAAGCCTCCTCTCCATAATTCGTTCTCAATGAGAATCGAACTTGGGTCATTCACTTAAGTGAGGAGCCCAGTGGATCAGTGAGCTAGCCCACCTGTTATTTGTTTTTCTTAGTGTACTCAAGACAAAATTTAGGGTGACAAACGTCTTATGGAATGAATTTTTTTTATTAATATTTAAGTATTAGTTTTGTAGCATCTTTTACTCTAGAAATCTCATAATTATGATGATTTTAAATCTGAATTTTCAAATCTAGTCAACTCAATAAATTTGGGTTTTGAGCTTTTATAGTAATATTTCAAAATTTGATTGTAATGAGATGCATCATTTCTCTAATCATTAGAATCAAATGGAGCATGTAGTTTAGTATGAACACAATTTTGAGCATGAAAAGGGTTGATATTTTAAAGTCACTCAACACATTTTCTAAAATTTTAATAATATAAGATTATGCAATTAAAATATATTTATTTAATATGAATTATCGGTTTTGTAAATTACAAGGAATAGAAAGGTTAAATTATGGAAGGCAAACACATCCACCTAATCTCTGTCACCAATTCAACTAAAGTAGAGGAGATAATTACATTCTTAAAAATTGTTGGTTTTACCGATTCAAACCCATAAATAAAAAAAAAAAATTACCTAGTCAAACTCCCATAAACTATTTTTTTTCCCTTGATAATAATAACAATAATTTGCATTGTTTAAGAAAATATGTGCAATGGGATAATGCTAGACAAAGTATTAAACACATCTTTATCTGATTTAATTTCTCATCTTATCTTCTGATAAAATTATTACCAATAGTAACACAAGATACATTAACACAATATTTATATTATGCTTTTAATAATAATATAAATTAAATGAAATAATATTTAATTTAGTCGATTTTCTTATAAATAATACATTCATAATATTCACCTGGTTAATTGGTTTTTTTTAAAAAAAATTAGATTATAATAAAAAAATACTGTGTGTTGGATAATTGGATTACTCAAGTCCCCAAAATCTAAGGGTATTTCTGGAAATGTATAAGAACCGGGGTCAAGACAAGTCAACAACGTGTAGAAAAATCCAAACCGGAATAAATGTCCGGTTCATAAATAATTCTGATTCGGCTTTATAATAACAATTAATATTTTCCTACTCACACTCTAATACTGCTCTCGCCACTCCACATGTCACATCACGCGACGTTTATTGACTATTATACCACAAATATCTACATATATACTTTCACATCTTTCATCTGGAGAGAAAGACTCGAACAATGGGGCTTCCGGTCATTTCATTGTTACAGAGGATTGGCAAATAGCAATTACTCGAAAAGGAGAATCAATCAGGGGAAAAGAAAATCTACAATTACAAGAAAAACGGTTCAAAAAGAAATGAAAAGCTTTATTACCTGTGACTCAGAAAAGCACGCACTTAAGCACTGACTGCGTGTAGGAAATCCTCCATGGAAGAAGAGAACAATCGAAGCTCAGAAGCTTTTCAGGTGAAGTTGCACGAGAATTCGAAGCCAGCGAACGAGGGGGAAGAGGAAATTTGCGGTGAAAAAGCGGAGAAAAATGATGAGCATAGGCGAGTGAGCAGTGATGGTTACAGTGATTGTGCAGTGGAAAACAGCTCGAGAGGAGAATCAGGTGCTTCTCAATCCAAAACCCTAACCTCCGTGAAACTATCAGACGGTGAATTCCCCGCCGATTTTGATGAATCCTCTGACCACCTGTCTGGTAGTTTTACGATTCCTTTTTTTGTTTTAATTTCTCTGTATGTTTATTTATATTTATATTTTTATTTTATTTTTTCTGTGTCATCTCTCTCGCTGCAATTGAACAAATTCAACCTTCTAGAAATTGTCACATATTCGGTAGTTTCTGTATATGATGCTTGTTTGCATGTGTATGTGCGTGATTGTGAATAGATATTGACTGAATTTTGAATTTCTTAGATGTTCCAGTGGAGTACGCGCTGCTACCGCTACAGTCAGCTGAAGAGTTGAAGGTTCGTATTTCACTTGTGGCGTTGTCTCTTTTGCTTCATGATTTTTGGACTTTGCTTGAATTGCTGTAGTTTTCATGAGGAAGTAGGGATTGATGGAAAAAGGAGCTGTGCTGATTTGCTGGCATTTTTCATGTTTGAGCCTTTTGTTGTCAAGCTGAATTTCTTCTTCTACTGCTTCTGTTTCTGTTTCTGATATAAGTACGTAGAGATATTATGTTCAAACTATTGGAAGTGATTTAGTTTCATTTAGTTTCAATATATTGACTAATTATTTTTTGGTGGTTGTGTAAATTTATGCTCGCGAGTTTTTGGATTCAGACTCTAGTTAAATTGGTCTAGTGTATTATATATTGATGCAAAATAAAAACCCTTATGATATAATGAGTATCCTAAATTCTATCTTATCTGCATATCTGAATAATGTATCTGATTAGGAAATCCAAATGTAGTAGGTTATTTAGTAGTTCCAACTGTGGTTTTTTTGTTTAAAGATGTTTTGTGTCACTAAACCAAAAAACATACACTGATATAAAAGAGAAATTATAACTCTTTTCAAGAACTAATGGAGGAGTCTCATCAAGTGTGGATTGATTGCCTTGAAATTAAGTAAAAAACATATATGTGGTTTCCTGCTGGAAAGAGTAGCCCAGTAGATTAGAAAATAATCCCAAAGTCCTTTTCATTTCTTAGCTTTAACCTTTGTGTCTCAGATTGACGAAAGCATAGCTTCATTAAAAAAATTCCCTTGGATAGTTTTATGATGAAATTTGTGTTTCATATTTAAGTTGAATATCTGTTCATTTAAATAGAAAAGACAAATGTGGACACATTCCACTGCTCGGAGACTTAAACATAGACTTCGATTGAGAATCTGGTTTGTTGTAGGTTGACATGAATGCTATATTCTTAAGCTTTTTCTTACTTCACAGATTCAGTCTCTATATGTACAAAACACATGTTTTGGTGTATCTCTGACTTAATACAGTTTCATCCTTCTCTATTATAATTATTACCACTTCTACTATTATTAATTCAGGATCAAGTTATAACAGTGCGACAGAAATCTTTGAAAGGTGTCACTGGTCAATCTGCAGAAGTTCAGGTACAGCATCAGATACAGGTATCTGATGGTCCATCTAAATTGGAGTCATCACCAACGTCTGCTACAAAGCCCATTTCCTCTATTGCAAGTTCAAACCCACCAGAACGAACGTGCTTTAAAGAAAAGGATAAGAAGAACTCTCCAGAATTGAAGCTGCCAAAAACTCCTTCTGATGGGTTCAACTGGCGCAAGTATGGTCAAAAGCAAGTGAAGAGTCCAGAAGGTTCTCGGAGCTATTACAGGTGTACATTCTCTGATTGTTACGCCAAGAAGATAGAGTGCTCTGATCGTTCTAACCGCCTCATAGAAACAGTTTATAGAAGTCATCACACACATGATCCTCCCCAGAAAGTAAATTGTACTAAAGAAAATAAGTCCGGATTAGCAATTACGCCTGTTAATGGAAGTATCGATACAACTTTGAGACATGGGAATGATCCAGTGCCATCTACACCATCCAAAGAACCTTTGCTGGGACTTGATAAAACTCCACAGACAAAACAGGAGTCAAGTGGTTCTGATGAGACCACAGAAAATAATACAGAGGAACAGTATACTGAAGGTCCTGAATGTAAAAAAAGGCATGTTGGTTTGATCTTCAATCATTTTTACGTTATTTCTGCTTCCTTCATGAGGGTTAATATCAAATTATTTGTCACGTACTTAAATCACCAGGCAACAGAGAAATCCCACCACAGAAGTTGAGTCCCTTCCCAAGCCTGGAAAGAAACCTAAATATGTTGTTCATGCAGCTGGTGATGTGGGTATATCTGGAGATGGCTACAGGTGGCGCAAGTATGGACAGAAAATGGTTAAGGGGAATCCTCATCCAAGGTAACCTCATGTCTTCACCGATGCTTAAATGCTACATTTTTAGTTGGTTTAATCTTATTAAAATCATTTCTGACCATTCAGTCTGAAACAACTATAACCTGATTGCTCTGCACACATTTCTACATCTTTTCTTTCGCAGCACCTGGTATATTAGTAATGCTGGATAATTTTTCTTTGTTAGCTAGCTATCTGTTCTGTGCGTAGTTCTCAGACTGGGTAGTAGTTTTTAGATTATAACATTTCCTTGAGGTTCTGGCGAAATCAGGGGCATATGTGCATCAGAGGTTTCATTCACTGCAAATTACAGCACTATCTTGTCCATCCCCTGCCTGGAAAAAGTGAAATGAGTGAAAAATAAATAATATATCATCTGTGTAAACAGTTAATAATTTGGGAAGCTATCATAAAGTGGCTTGATAAGCCAATAGGAATATACTGTTGATCTTAATGGTTCAGTGGTTAACAAATTTAGTTTAAACTACACATGCTTTTGGAGAAAGAGAAACAAACTGAGTGAGAGATTATTATTTCAGAAGTAAATGAAACATTGTTTATAGTTAGTCATGACCATGTCCTTGAAGGCTAATTGATGAGTGCTTGACAATGGAATTGAAGAAGTCGCAGTGTCCACCGTCCAGCAATACAGAGGGAGACTTCAGAGCCATCGCCTTGAATTAGTTGCAGGCTTTCTTTTCTGGTAGCATGTGTTGTGTTCTCTCTTTCCTCTCCTTTATTTCTTTTTTTATTGTAGGCTTTTATAAATTTGAGGAATCAAATTCTGCGATTAAAGGTTGCATTCTGGTGATATCCGTGTGATATTTTGTCCAGTGTTGTACAATGCTGAATGATTATTTAATATTTTGAGTTTTTACCTAATGCCGGAGAGTCTATTGCTGACTGAGGTTCCACTATGTGATACACATTATATTTCACCCTTGTTAAACTTCATGCATGTGAAGAAGCAGCAATTTTTTTCATAACAGAAACAAGATGGTACTGGTAGCAAAGAGCAATAGTTCTATTCTAACACATCCCTAAAATACTCGGCTTTTAGAAGAAGGGATCAATTATTATCTTCATTACTGATTTCAAGTATGACTATTAACTGATTTAACACTCACCAAAAGCATACCTCCTTTACCTCACTTTCTTTTAGTCATAATGCTTGCATTTAATGACTCTTGAGTTTCAGTTCTTATACACAATGGAGGATGTTATTGAATAAATTATAGTCTGGAGTATTAAAGTCTTAATATTAGGACCACTCTTTTTGAGATAAATCATTGTATCTTCCAGCTTATAGCTGTAGAAAGAGATGATGTAGCTGTCATGCTATCACATATTTGCTTAATTCGCACTGTGTCATGATATGTTGGTGGAACCCCAGGCATGTGCTTGATTCCACAACTTTTTTAGGGTAATAATTCGTCAATATCAACACCTAATCACTCAAGAATACTAATGTATGGGCATGGAGTTGGACAGGCTGTCAGAACACCCTGCACTTTAGAACTATGTTCTTTCATATGTGGATTAACACGTGTTCCATTATAACTCTCAACAGAAACTAAACGTAAAGGTGCTCAAAACACTTGTGGGTACATAATAAATTGTTTTAGACATTCTTATACTAGATTGGTTCCTTATTTGCACCTTCTGCAAACATGTGGTAGCACTCTCAGTGCATCCAGGTTGTGAAATGAAACAGCTGATCTAATTCGGAAGCAATATGCAGTTGACCTATAAACTGCATTGCACCGGATTAAAACAGATTTTACCATAGGTGAAGCTATTAAGTTTCACTTGATGACTCCAGGGTAGCTAGAATTTTGAAAAAAAAAAATAAAAAATCTGAGTCCCCCTAATTAAGTCAACTTCTGGCTTCATTTGGTTTGACTACGTTGTGTGTTAATTTTCAGGAACTACTACAGATGTACTTCAGCTGGATGTCCAGTTCGAAAGCACATTGAAAGGGCCGTTGATAACTCCAGTGCCGTTGTAATAACATATAAGGGAGTCCATGATCATGACACACCAGTACCAAGAAAGCGCCACGGCCCAAAGAGTAATACCCCAGTTGCTTCTTCTCCCATTTCTTCAAATGATTCACACAATAAAACCAAACAGCATAATAAAAGTCAAACCCAATGGTCAGTGGACAATGAAGGCGAGTTGACGGGTGAGGCACTAGTAGGTGGAGAGAAAGCATCAGAATCGGCAAAAACACTATTAAGCGTCGGTTTCGAAATCAAACCTTGCTGAGACCCGGCACTTACCCTGGGCCGGGAAGCCAGGTATTGACATGCATTTTCTGATCAATTTATCATCTAATAACTTATTTGAATTTACTTCTTTGTATGTTATATTTGTTGTAGTCATGATATCATATGTTAGCTTTCAGCTAGTGTGGTAATTCTATTTGCAGAAGTGAGTAATAAAATTAATAGGTTGGATGTAGTGGTAGGATGCAATATTGTTTAATGTAAAATTATCATGGATTTATTGAATCTTATACTTCCTCTAACTAGTTATTATTAGAAAAATGTATTATTCTTGATGGGGTAGCAACTGCTATGTTGTTCTTTCTATCGAGAGATCGTTTCAATGATTGGAAGATCGTTCAATATGTTGTGTCGTTCAAATGCATCGTTATGTTTTTCTTTGGTGTGAAAACTGTGGTTGGACGTATTTTTGTTTAGGTTCATTTTTCGTTTAAAAAAGAAAAAATTTTCAACAATATTTGTGAATATCTTGGGAATCTCATCCAAATTTCTTACGAGTGAGGCTCTTGTGCCGTGGGAATACCGTGCCCCTTTGCAATTTCCGTACTCCTTTGTAATTTAAACCCCCTAGCAATACATATGTTTAAATAGAATATGGAGGGGGAGGGTTGTGTTCCCATAGGGGCGCAAGAGCTTTGGCCATTTCTTATTATATCATTAGGTGCTACTGCTAGTTGATTTTAATTTTTTAAGACGAATTATTTATCATAAAATTAAAATAAAAAACTCTCAAAATATAAAAATTTTGAACAAAGTCAAATACTATGCTAATTCGTGCCTTATTGCGCCTTCGAATATTTATATCATCATTTATTGTTTATTTACGCGGCTAATTATTCTTTAAGCCAAGTTTTAAAACGAATTTGGAGAGAATCTTAATCGTTCAATTAAGTCCTCTAATCAGTGACAGTAATGTTGTACATTTTTCAAAAAATAAAAATAAAAATTTATCTGCACTCGTTTTAATACAATTCATACTTGCAATAATAAAAAAAAATGAAAAATCGAAAATGTGTCTTTGGTAAAACCGTCACATATAGCGTGAGTTAAATTTTTATATATAGATTTGCGTCCAATTGCAAGTAAATAAAATTTATACTAGTATAGTCTCGATCAGTAATTGAGGAATTTTTAAATAGCAATAAACAAATTCACATATTATAATTTATAATCAAGATTACAATCCTTTCAAAGTTTCTTGACATTTCAAATTCAAAAGAATAAGAGTATTTCTTATCATCAAGAATAAACAATTTGGTACTCTCATATCAGACGGTTTATAGAGATAATTCGACTCATATCTTTAATATACTAAAGGAGAGTTTAATTTTGATGAAATGTTATTACCAGAATTAATCTCAATTATTTTATTTTTAAATTAAAAATTTCAATTATTTTAATTATTATTTAAAATTTAATGTAGATGAATACATATATTATTTTAAGATTTTGATATGATATTATCAAATCACTATTAATTAAAAAATTATAGATAAATACATATATTTACTATAAGATTTAGAAAATTTATCACATCTCCACCTATATAAATAAGACACTTTATTCATTCATTTTACACACATAATTTATTCTTCACGACGACGAACAAAAGCTTTCTTCAAAGAAAGGTATCCATTTTTTTTCTTTTATTTTTATATTTTTAAATTTATTTATTTAATTTTGGTTTTATTTATGTTTTTTTTTCTTTAAATTATTAAACATTAATTTTATAATTTTTTTTATTTTTTTACGTAATTAACTTATTTTTTTCATAGTTTTGCAAAATTTTTAATTAATTTTTTTATAATTTTACTTTTGATTATATTTTATTTATTGTTTCTTTTATATTTTTTATATTCTCCTTTGATTTTTTTTCATTATTTATATTTTTAATTGTTAGTATATAATACTGATTACATTTTTTATTTAATTGTTTTTTAGTATTAATTCTGTTTTTTTTATTATTAGTATGTAATTTTTTTCAATTTTTTACTTTATTAATTTCACTTTTCATGTTTTTGCAAATTTATTTAATTAATTTTGGTATGGTTTTTTTATTGCGTTGATAATTTTTTTTGATGAGTTTTATTATTTTTTTAATTAAATTTTTTATGATTTTTCATTAAATTATTTTTTCTATTTACTTTTTTAATTCAAATTATTATTATTATTATTATTATTATTAATTTTTAAGGCGTAACCTATGCCATGTATTACCCAAACTTTTATCATTTCCATATAATTTTATTTTATTTTATTGCTCTTTTATCACATTATGTCCACGTCCCTAATTTTATTATTGTCTTCACCAACGCTAGCTGTTAGCGATGGAATTAAGAATTCTCTTTATAACAAAAAAGGCTTAACATGTATCAATTTTGGTTAAGTTAATTAAATTATATATTATTTTAATTTTATCATTTATCTTAAATTTAAAAACTTAAAATCTTTTATAAAAGATAAATCTTTAATATATTTGATACTTATCTTAAAAAATCAAATATTACTTTTTTTTATCTTATTTGAATAGATTAATATTTATATTTCATACTTATTTAAAAATAAGTAGAGAATCTTTCTGTTTATGTACGATTCATATTAATATTTAATTTTAATAAAATAATACTCATATTTTTATATATTTTTTATTTTGATTTCTTTAATTTATGGGTGAGGCTCCTGTGCACCCGGGCGCACGGAGCAGATTCTGTGCGCCTTTACAATTTTCATGCCCCTTTACAATTTAAACCCCTAGCAATACATAGGTTTAAATAGAATTGGAGGGGAGGGTTGTGTTCACATGGGGACCCGGGCGCACGGGAGCTTTTGCCTTAATTTATTTACATTTTTAAAGAAAATTTTAAATTAAAAAATGTATTCTTTCAAAATATGAAAAATATTTTAAAAAAGATGTAGGAGTAAGTGATCAATTCAAATCTTAATTTGAAAATTTAATTTATTTTTTTTAATTTTTTAGTAAATCAATTTAACAACGAAATTAAACTTTTACCAATGAAAGCAAATTCATATTTGAGAGTATATAAATTGAATTTTACTTTTTAATTTAAATTATATTAGATTATAATTGAATAGATAGTTATATTAAATTTGAATTATATTTTTAAAATTATTGAATAAATAGTTATATTAAACTTGAATTATATTTTTTAAAATTGAAATTGTAAAACCCGTGTATTATACGAGATCCATACTAGTATTAAAATATACTTAACATATAAATAAAGTATAACTATTGATTATTAAAATAATTTTTTTTTTGTTTTTTAACACTAAAATTAACTAAAGGATCAGTAGGTTAATTTTTATTAAAATTCTATTATAATTTAATAAAATACGATTCACTATTCTGAATTTTATTTATGTGGTTATTAAGTAATTTTTTAATTTGATAATTCATAAGATGCACTAGTTCACCATGTGCATTTTAACTTAACTATAAAAAAATTAATATTTTTAAATAATATAATAAAAACAAAGTAATTAAAATATTACAGTGATTCCATTATAAAAATTGAATCAATAAATATTAATAAAATTAATTATCTAATTAAATACTCAATCAATAAAAAAAAATACAACACTTATAAATAAATTTCAAGAAAAAAAAACAACTATGCAACATATGTTTTTTCTAAATTTCTAAATAAGACAACTATTTAAAAAAAAAAAAAAAAACTATGCTAACATGCTTTTTTTCTTAAATAAAAGCAGACGTTTACTAAAAGTAAAATTCCATAAAAGGTTAATTAATAAACATAGTGGAAACCTAATATGCCAAAAAATAAAAATCCCTAAAAAATAATAAAATGAATAAAAGTGACTACTGAATGGTGACGTCATCGGTAACCGCCTCCGGTATTTTGTAGTTATATGTATCTGTATCTATTATATATAGAGCGGCAGGCACACGTTTCAATGGCCGCCATTAGAGTACTCTCCTCCACTTCTCTAACTCTACTCTTCTCCGCTTCATCTTCTCGCTCCTTTCATTCTTCCCCCTCTCTTTTCCCGATTTTACGATTTCGCCCCTCCTGGGAGACCCTATGTTCCAGAAGAGCGAGGTTCATGGCTCACTCTGCTGCTAGGGCCACACTTGGCCTTACTCAACCTAACGATATCGGCCCGCCTAAGGTTTGTTTTTTAATACTGTTGCATTTTGATTCGTTTTTGTTACTTGTTTGACTCTTTGCAGTTTGATCGACGGGTTTGAGTGTTAAATGTTTGGAATTTTAATTGAATCTCGTTGACACTTTGAATCGTGTTGTGTGATTGAGAAAGTAACTTATTCGCAATCTGCGGACTTCACTGTGATTGATCAATAGAAATGAAGAAATTGTGGAATTATTTTTCTGCATTTTTTACTAATTACTAATCTTGATTTATGTTATATTGTTGTAATTATTGATTGGAAGTGCATTTAGCTATTCCTTCACTTTCAACTGTATGTTATTGATTCTTGGATCATAAGTAACATTGGAGTAATATGTTTCTGAAATGTTATCAGATCTCGTTTGCTGCAAAAGAAGTTGATTTGGCTGAATGGAAGGGAGACATTCTTGCTGTTGGGGTCACAGAAAAGGACTTGGTAAAAGATGAGAACTCCAAGTTCAAGAATTCAATTCTTCAGAAGCTAGATACTAAGTTAGGTGGCTTATTATCTGAGGCTTCATCTGAGGAGGATTTTACCGGAAAGGCTGGACAATCGACAGTGCTTAGGCTTCCCGGTCTTGGTTCGAAAAGAGTTGCTCTAGTTGGTCTTGGTTCAGCTGCATCAGCAACTTTGGCTTATCGCAGTCTTGGTGAAGCTGTCGCTGCAGCTGCTAAATCTGCTCAGGCCAGTAATGTTGCCATCACTCTTGCTTCTTCAGAAGGAGGATTGATACCGAATGCTGCTTCAGCCATAGCCTCGGGTTTGTTCATTTGTGTGTTTTGGATAATTTGATACAAACCTGCTGCATTTATTTGTTGTGCATTCAAATTTGATTGAATTTTTGAATGCTGCAGGAGCTCTATTGGGTACTTTTGATGATAATAGGTTCAAGTCAGAATCGAAACAGCCATCTCTCAAGTCGGTGGATATTATAGGTCTTGGTACTGGTCCTGAGATTGTGAAAAAACTTAAGTATGCCGAAGATGTTTGTACTGGTATCATATTTGGGAAACAGCTTGTAAATGCGCCGGCTAATGTCCTCACTCCAGGTTCGTAATGCTCTACTGTTGTTGCGGCTTCTTGCTGCTTGCCTTTTCGTTCTAAGGTTATGGTTTAACCACTTTAAGGAAGTTATTTGTGCAGAGGAATGATCCCTTAAAATTTAATTTCATCTGGTCCTACTTGTAATAGACTTAGCATTTTGTTCATTGTCATCATTCTGATTTGCTTAAATTTCAGGAGTACTTGCTGCCGAAGCCCAGAGTATTGCTTCAGAGTACAGTGATGTCTTGTCAGCAAAAATATTGGACGTAAAACAATGCGAAGAATTGAAAATGGGTTCTTACTTGGGTGTTGCTGCAGCATCTGCCAATCCTCCACACTTTATCCATTTATGTTACAAGCCACCCAGTGGAGAAGTCAAAACCAAGCTGGCCTTGGTTGGAAAAGGCTTGACATTTGATAGGTAAATTACACTTGTGCAAATTAGATATTTGCTTCACTTGAATATATAAAATAATAGGGAGAATTTTACTTTGGAGATTTCTGTCATCATTATTCTGGACGACCTCCTGTTCTCATGCAAGTAATGAATAATTGCCTATAATTCAGCGGCGGCTACAATATCAAGACGGGTCCTGGTTGTTCCATTGAATTGATGAAATTTGATATGGGAGGATCAGCAGCTGTATTAGGTGCAGCGAAAGCTCTTGGACAAATTAAGCCTGCTGGTGTAGAGGTGAATATGTTTCTCTCTTTATTATTTTCAATGAATTGCTGTTTGCTTGAGTTGTTACGACGAAGTTGATCAGTTATTGTTGTTTCTTTGGTCTATCTGTCTATGATAATTATCTTATAATTATATAGGATGTGTTTCTCTTATAATCCCAGTAGGATGGATGGGATTTAGTTGCACCCGAACAAGTTAACCTTCCTTTCTTTCTCTTGGGTTACAAGATCAATTATAAGTAAAGTAAATAATTGTTACGTGTATGCAGGTGCACTTCATAGTTGCAGCTTGTGAGAATATGATAAGTGGAACAGGTATGAGACCTGGGGACATTGTAACAGCTTCGAACGGAAAGACAATTGAGGTATTCTCTACCAGTTAATACACTTCTGTGGTGATATCTTTATTGAATCTTTTTAGATTAAGAAAATTATTTCCCAAGTTTCTTAAAACTTAACTATAATTTGATTTAATTTTCTTCGAAGGATCCTTAAGTGTGAAATCTTCTTTAATAAGAGAAAAATGCTAAATTGAAATATACTTGGGCAATGGCTAAATTATACTTTTTGGGAAAATTACTAAAGCTTTGCTAAACTTGGTAATTAATTAGATTGATCTCTTGTTATATTTAAGGATCTTTGTCCTCATTTTCTTCAATCATAAAATGTGAAAGTTGTGATTCAACAACTTGGTTTGTTCAAACATTTTTTCTGGATGATATGTGCTCTTTTTGTTTATATCCCTTGTTTTATTTTGTGTCAGTAAATAATACAGATGCCGAAGGCAGACTTACGCTTGCGGATGCTTTGGTATATGCATGTAATCAGGGTGTCGAGAAGGTAATCAAGGATGCATTTTATATTCCATTCTATTGCCATGTCATGTATTCTGACGTTCTTTGTTTTTCAATATCTGTGGCTCTTTAGGAGCAAGAAAATCCTAAACTTGAAATGAGCTTTAAGTTTTAACTATCTATAAATTGTATACTGTGGAGTGTGTTCTTGAATCCTGAGTTGATAGCTTTTTAATCATACTTCATATTTGCCTCCTTCATAGATCTGAATAGTTGCTGCGAAACCCTCATTATAACAATTTCCATAATATATTCTAAATGTGCTCCTTGTGTTGCAGAGATCCTTCTATTTAGAAACTGTCAACTTTTTTTGGTGCAAGACAGCTTACTGTGGATCTAACAATGAAAATATTCAATGACTATGAAATGTACATGTCAAATAAACATTATCCAAAGTTACATATATGCTTGTCAGCTTTGTAGAAACGGCCGTAGTTTTTGGAATTTCCTCTTGTTATGAATCCCCAAGTTGGATACTACATGTCCAGATATTTAATCAGCTGATTAAAGTTGCATGTTTTTCTACCAAAAGGAGTTGAACCTTTCTCTTCCACATTCAATTAAACTCCGTAGAAGTGAACAAGAATAGGATTTAAATTTCAGTAATAATCTCTTTGCTGGAAGTTGCTTTTGAAGTGAATGTTTAAACGGACTTCTTTGATCTTTCGGATTTGCAGATCGTGGATCTTGCTACCCTGACTGGGGCTTGTGTTGTTGCTCTTGGGCCCTCTATTGCTGGTATGTTATTTTGTAAAGTTCTTATAAATTTTTGCCTAATGACATTTTAGAATTGATTGCATTAAGTTAACCGGGCCACATAATAACAGGTGTTTACTCTCCAAGTGATGATCTGGCAAAAGAGGTACTCGGAGCTGCGGAGATCAGTGGGGAAAAACTCTGGCGGATGCCCATGGAAGAAAGTTATTGGGACTACATGAAATCAGGAGTGGCTGACATGGTAAATACGGGTGGCCGACCAGGTGGTTCCATCACTGCAGCTCTTTTCTTGAAGCAGGTAATGTCTTTGTGGCCTTCTCTTCTTCCGCCTTGGATTTTTTTTTATCAATTTCACGACTCACTAGAATTAGAAAAGAATGAGTCACTATGTAGGTTTTCCATTTTTTGGATCAAGAGAATAATCAATCGAGCCATGACAAAATAGCCCACATGTTAGAAAAATTTTTGAAAACTAAAACAGGCTAGAACTAGGCACCGAGGAATTCGCCTCTATGCTAGGTAATTTTCATCTGACGAGAAAAAGATATTCCTTTTGGTTGGCAGTTTGTGGATGAAAAGGTGCAGTGGATGCACATCGATATGGCTGGTCCTGTGTGGAACGACAAAAAGAAAGCCGCGACTGGATTTGGTGTTTCTACTCTGGTCGAATGGGTGCTAAACAACTCTTCGTAGATTTTTGCATGTATAGTAAGGTGAGAATGTGAGATAAATAATATTTTAATGTGTAGTGGGACTGAGGGAGTAGTTAGTAGTTAGTTCACCAAGTCTCCATACACCCTTATTCTCCCAAGCCTCTTTATAATTCACATTCGTTCCCAATGGGAATCGAACCCGGGTCACTCATTTGTGTGAGGAGCCCAGTGGCCAAGTCTAGCCCACTTGTTGTAAAGTATCCTAGTATTAAAGTTATAATTAATGGTTGTAAAGTTATAATTTTAGTGTGTTATAATATGATTTATAATTAACATACTTTAACTATAAATAAACATACTTTATTTATACTAGTTATGTTGGACGTGCGTTGCACGTCACATGTACGTATTAGTATGTTATACTATTTGTTTTTAGGGGTTAATTGTAAAAAAAAACTTTATTCATATTGCAAATTAATCTTCATTTGAGAAATTGCAAAAAAGTATTGTTGCAAAATGCATGTAATTTGTAACTAAGAGTAGGGTTTTTTTGGTGCGTTTTACAACAACACTTAAATGTTGTGATTTTTTTTTACAATTTTTCAAAGATGGTGATTAATTTGCAATAGAAATAAAGTTAACATTTTTTTTAATAAGTATATTACATTTACTGATGTCAAAGAGTAAAATAAAAATATGACTCTTCAAGAATATTTCATCATAATATATCTTTTAAGAATTTAAGTAAGACTTGTGGAAATTAAGGATACACATTTTCTAAATAATATATTTTTACAGTCGTTGAACAGTAGTTAATCTGTAGTTCATAGACAATAAGTTAGACCGGAAAAATAAGCTAGAGAATAAAATGCATGAAAACATATGTTAAATATAATAAACCAAAACTTGCAAAGATTCTTTAGTAAGACAGATTTTGTTAATTGGCTTATGCATCCTCCTCGTCTAAGCCTTCTTTACATCTCTTTCTTACGGAAAAAAAACTCTTCAAGTAACTAATAATTGGTTGCTTCATGTTATCTTTAACATAGTCATGATCTTTGAACATTTATCTTATGCCCACGTATAATAGAAAAATAAATGTAGATCTCATCACATTTAGATATATCATATGATCATATGAAGATGAAGATTTGTATTTCCATTATATACTCATGGATTAGACTTTTCAAATCCTAACCAATAAAAGTTAATTATAAATTTGTTTATTAAAAACTATAAAATTAATTTATTTGATATAAACATACATATTTAAATAATCATTATAATGAATATGAAGAGTCATTATTTATATAAATTTAATATAATATTGTAAATATAAGTTAAATCATTAAATTTTATATGTATTAATAGATGAAGGTAGAAATATGTAATTAAAAAAATTTCTTAACTCCTTCATATTTTTAATATATTATAATAATAATAATTATTATTATTATTTATGTTATTATTATTATTATTATTATTACAATATGAATTTTAATATGATAAATAAAGAGTCAAAATGTAGTGAGGAAATATAGGTCCCACTTTTAATATATTATGATTTTATGAGTAATTCTTTTAATCAATAATCATTTTACCAACCAAAACATTTATTATTCATTCATTATTAAATAAATTAACAACGAAATTTAACTCTTTATTTTTGTTGTGACAATAGATAGTAAATGATTTAAATAAGTAAATAGTTGATTTTATCTTTTGATTTCTTCTATCATTTATTATTTAATTCAATAGGCTGCATTAAAAAATACAATTCAATAGGCTGCACAAAAAATGCAACTTTATCGATCTGTATGGCTAAAGAAAAAAAAAAGGATTTTGTTATATAAAAACCAAATTTATTTATCATAAGTATAAGTCTGAACATGTATCAATCCATTCATTAAATTTAAATTTGGAATTCCTTATCAAACTTTAAGCATTAGATTTAGAGATCAAATTAATTGGAAAAAAAAGAGGCAAAAACGCATTAGATTTAGATATCAAATTAATTGGAAAAAGGCAAACACGCATTAGATTTAGAGATCAAATTAATTGGAAAAAAAAGGCAAAAACATTTTGATTTTATAAGGAATTTGCCATTAATATAAATATTCACTTAAATGCAATCATATAAGATACAAAGTAACATTAAAAAACAATAATAAAAACAAAAAGAAAGGAAAAAAAAAGAAAAAAAACTGCATATAATAATGAGCAATGTAGGGAATGAATTGGAAAAAAAATTTCAGACGAATTCATAAAAATTTAAATACATAATAGAGGATGTTTTTTTCTTCAATCATCTTCGTAACATATTTTAAAAAATAATTGTTTCCATCTCCGATTATTTTGTATATTTTCCCACATACCTCAGATAAACTCTTCCTTGTATAAATCATGTTCGAAAATTGAACTTTAATTTCCTCTAAAATCTATGTTGATCCACACATGTTTTTTTTTCTGCCAACCATTGTTGATATAATAAGTTATATCAACTCCATCATCTACTTCTTCACCGTTGTATTTATTCAGAAGTTTCCTCTAAAATTCATGTTGATCCACGCATGTTTTTTTGGTGCCAACCATTGTCAATTCCCTTCTTTTTCTTCAACTATTTATAATGTGATGTTTCGGAGGTGATTAAATGTAAAAACTAAAAAGTCACAAACAAATATAACTTAATAATTATTACTAATTAATTAAGGTAGGAATACAAATAGTTTAATGTAATGTATATTAGATTAAGAACATAAAGAGTTTAAATTATTGATAATAAGTTGGTGTTATAGATGTAAAAAAGAAAAATATATAGGGGTAAAATTGGAAAAATGTTAACCATGAAATAAATTATATTTAAAACGTGCGTTGCACATTAGTACTTTGTAATATATACACTTGTTAATTGTATATGAAATTAAAATATAATACTTATTCCGCCCTATAAACAAATTCACACTTTTATTTTTAACTATTACCAAGAATTTACTTGAATGGTTTTGAGGCCCCCCATTATCTTAATAAATCAACCATAATATGTATGGAGGTTCTTGAGTGCCATAATCCCTCAAAATACCAATTATTTGTTGCTTAAAATCTAAGTGATTGTGCAGAACATAATCATTTGCAACAATATAATTACTCCATCACAGCATTTTCAAGAACATGTATTACACTAAACTAATGAAATATGATAATGTTATTTTATGAATAATTTATAGTATAAATGAAAGTGATAACATTTTAAAGCAAAAATGATAAAAAAAAAATATTGTAAAATTGTCTCACACGCAAGACTTACCCATAAAAAATATAGTGGTTCAAAAATGTTTTGCAATTTTTGTAGAAGATGCAAAATAGTTAATTATTTATAAAATTTTATATTAACAAAATATTAATAATTTTCGTAATTAGTTGTTATAAAGCTTTCAAAGTATAATAAAATAGAAGATGTCAAATAATTAAAAGGTTCGTGCATTTAATAATAAAAAAAATAAAACAAAACAAAACTTTCAAATGTATTATTAGTTATAATACTAAGTTCTTGTTCATACTAATTGAAGTGAATATTTAAAGATATTAATGTGGATACATTGAATGTTTGAAATAAAATGAAATTTGATTTTTTTAAAATTTGTTTCATTATTTTATTATTTAATATGGAATTATATGTTATATATCAAAATCTTTAAATATAATGTTTCATCTCTTGCTTAATTGATTAAAAGTTAATATAATATGGTAAATATAAAGATACATATATTATTATTATTTAAAAAAAAGATAATAAAATTTTAAAATAATGCAATAAAACGTCTTGCTTAAGGGTAGGTATTGCGTGAGACCGTCTCACGTTAGACCATTTTTTACTTTTTAAAATAGTTATCACGCTATAAATCGTTATCACTCTCGCTATAAAATGTTATCACTTTTTATTTACACTATTAATGAAAGAGCATTATCACTTTTACTGATTTATTATCACTTTCCTTCATAAAAGTTATCACTTTCTCACCGTCTCATGTCACTTTCACATAAGTCTCTACGTGAGACGATCTCACACAAGTCTTTAGCCTTGCTTAATTGATTCCAAGTTAGTATAATATGGTAAATATAAAAATACATATATTATTATTTAAAAAAAAACTTCATTATAAAATTTAAAGTAATGCAATAAAATGTCTATATGTTTTAAGATGATTTAATTTCTTCACAAAACCCACCCCAATGTAGTACAGTAATATTTAATTTATGTATTCATATTACTTTTTCTGAATTCATTGTTTTTTAAAGTTAAAAGGGCGTGTGTATTATATTATAGTTAAATATAACTAATAAATTATAAACATAAATAATTTCTTTAACTTACTCATAGATAATAAAATATATAATAATTAAAAAATTAAACTTTGCGTACGTTAATATATTATTGTTATTATGATGATTAATAAATGATTGGTTATTTAATTATAATAATGTTAATAATAAATTTCTATTAAAGAGAATAAAACATTTTTTTTAATCTTCTTATTGTAGGTATTTAGATGTTCCTCCTTATTATACTCTTAATTTAATTAGTAATTTGAACAAAATTATAATATAAATTTCAGAACAATAATATTACCGTTATTTTAATATTTGTTAGAGACATTTACATTTATATATATTTTTAAATGTATTATTTAAACAAATTATTATTAATTTAATAATTTTATTTTTATTAATTATGAACCTTAAAATGAACTCTCTTAAACTTTTCAATTATTATATCACAGGGCTAATTATTTAATTTTTTGAAATTTTTATTACAATATATTAAATAAAATAATACGAAAATTACATTAAAAAACAAATAAAAGAAATATAACTAATAAAATTACATATGGTTCATCAACTACGGCAAAAAAATAAATTTTTTATGGATGCAATCACCAAACAAGCACATTGGATGAATAGGTATAGAGGTGTAAGAGAAAAATAAAAATTACACAACTCTTTCGTTTTGCAATCTGATTCGAAAATGCCCGTTTCCTCTTCATTTCAATTTTGTCTGCTTATTTCAATTAAATTTGTGAAATTCTCCTTTTAATTGGATACACTGTAGTCGTCGTTTCTTTTTATGATGTCGTATCCGACTACATCTTGATTTTCCTCTCATCTAACCGAGTAGCTGTGAAGTTCTTCATTACTATTGAGTTCGTTCTTGAATTGCACCTCCAACGACCCCATTATCATGGTTGAAGGCAACTCCACTATTTATAATGTTTAATTTGTCTTTTCATATTATTTGAATTTATGAATTCATTAATGTGATCATATGAAAAGGTTAATAATAATAATATTAATAATAATAATAATAAAGTATAAAATTGATTTAATATTGATTATGATAAATATGAAGAGTCATTATTTATTAAGATATAATGAATATAAATAATTAAATTATTAGTATTATATATCATTAATAGATGAAAGGGTAAAGATGTGTAATTAAAAAAAATAAGAAGGGATATAATTGAAAAAAAAGTTTCTCATATCCTTCCCATTTTGAATATATTAAGATTAAAGATTATTAATAAGATTAAAAAAATTTATGTTTTTATGAAGATTAATTATTAAAATAAAGGATATGAAAAATAAAAAGACATAAACATGTTTATTTCATAATTAATAATGTCACTTTTAATATATTATGAATTTTAATATGATAAATAGAGGTAAAAATATAATAAAGAAATTTAGGTAGGGATAAAATGGGGAAAAATGTTAACACCTACAAAGGCAGTAAAAATATATCATAATTAATAATGTCACTTTTAATATATTATATTATATATATGTATTATGAATATTAGTAATGTAATAAATGAAGGATAAAAATGTATTAAATAAATATAGGTAAGGATAAAATGGAAAAAAATGTTAACACTTACTCAAGGCACTTTTAATATATTATGATAATAAGCATACTTTAGTGATAAGTCGACTCGTCACAAAAAAAAACCGTCTCAAGAGAGTTTATCTTGCTGTAAATGAGATAACTATTTGGTACAAAATAGGTATGATTTAATTTTATATCACATTAACATACATCGTGTCTATATTAATTGATATAAGAAAATAAAGAGAGACATAATCATACTGAATAATTAAGGGAAAAAAATATTATCATATATAAGGTGTGTGAATTAAGAGTTAGTATTAATTAAGGGGAAAAAAATATCACATAAAAGGCGTGTGAATCAAGAGTTAAAAAGAGTTTATAAGTTCTACACAAAAAGTAAAAAATTTTCAAAACAGAAAATTTGATTAAAAAAAAAACGTAATTTCAAAACTGAAAAATTGTTTAATTTTGCCATTTTCTCAAACTACTAGTGATATTTTCTCTTTGCTTGGAGTGGACCTTGGAGCGTCGGCCACTGACCACCCTGACGGCCTGACCCATGTAGCCGGAAAACCCTGCCGGTCCGGCCGCCGCACCGCATTCATTGGGCTCGTCTCTCTCATTTTCTCTTCACTCGTAGTCCTTTTCTTATTCGAGTGTGTTAGATGAGAAAACCATGGAAACCCTTTCAAAACTGCGCAGATTCTCTACGTTTTTCAACGCAACCAAACCCCATCTAAAAAATACGGTTGAATCTTCACTTTCCAGTAATCACAACAAAATATCCTCCATTTTATTACCTCACAGAACAATGCCTGCAGCGAGGGGTCAAGATTTAGACTTCGTAGTCATATCCCACAGTTATTTGATTCATTCTGAATGGGATAAACTGAATAAGTTAGTCTCTGGTTTAACACCTGTTAGAATTAAGCACATCTTGCTGAAAACCCTAAAAGATTATGTGCTTTCTCTTGAGTTTTTCAAGTGGGTTGAGCTTAAGTATTCCCTATTAAATACCTTAGATGTGATTTCCATTGTTCTCCACATTTTGACTAAGAATCATAAGTTCAAATCGGCAGAGTCTATTATGAGGAGCACTCTTGAAACGCACTTCTTGGAGTTGGATTTTCCAAGAAAGTTTTTTAAGACTCTGATTTACTCTTACAAGATGTGTGAGTCGTCTCCTCGTGTTTTTGATGCATTGTTTAAAACTTATGCACATATGAAGAGGTTTAGGAATGCTTCTGATTGTTTTGGTTGGATGAGGGAGTATGGATTTTATCCCACTATTGAGTCTTGCAATGCGTGTATGAGTTCATTGAATAGTTTGAATCGCAGTGATATAGTCCTGTCGTTTTATAAGGAAATGTGTAGATGCAAGATTTCTCCGAATATCTATACAATCAACATGGTTATAGGAGCGTATTGTAGAGTTGGGAAATTGGATTTAGCAGTTCAGATGTTTGAGGAAATGGAGGGAATGGGGTTAGCTCGTAATGTCGTTTCGTACAATACTCTGATCACCGGATATTGTAGCAAGGGTCTTTTGGTAAGTGCTTTGAAGCTTAAGAAAGAGATGGAGAACAACGGCATTCAGCCGAATGAAGTCACGTATAACACCCTTATGAATGCATTGTGCAAAGAGGGGAAGCTACATGAAGCAAACAAGCTATTCAGTGAAATGAAAAGAATGGATGTGACTCCGTCTACTGTAACTTATAACACGTTGATCAACGGCTATAGTTTAGCTGGGAATAGCGAGATGTGTATACGTCTGTTTGAGGAAATGTTGGCTGGTGGTATCAAGGCTGATATCTTGACATATAATGCTGTGATTATGGGTCTATGTAAGGAGGGGAAAACAAAGAAAGCTGCATATATGGTGAAAGACCTTGATAAGAATGGATTAGTACCTAATTCTTCAACCTTTGCTGCTCTGATTACTGGGCAGTGTGTGAGAAACAACGGTGGACGAGCTTTTCAACTCTACAAAAGCATGGTAAAGAGTGGTTGTAAGCCCAATGAAACAACTTTTAAGATGCTGATATCTGCTTTGATTAAGAGTGAAGATTATGATGGAGCAGTTGAGGTCTTGAAAGAGATGATGAAAAGAGCTATAGCTCCTGATTCAAATATTTTATCCTATCTTTTCAATGGGCTTCGCCAGTGTGGTAAAGAGAGATTGGTCGATGAATTGTTCAACGAGATAGTTACTCAACTCCTCGTGCCTGAGGGTTTTACTTTTGAGCCATCCCTATGAAGTGTGGACCTTTTACCAAAGCCATGTTACTCGCGAGAGAGTTATCTATGTACAAAAAAGATTATGCTTTTGTAAGTTCTACTATCTGCTATCATCGTCTCACTCTCGTTCAGCTTAGTTAATCTACTGAATTACCTTGAATTATATTCCTTCCTTGCACTGCGAGGATAGGAAACCTACAGAGTACTAAAGGATCCATTCCAATCAGCTCGTGTGGTAACCGGACTTGCCTAGATGATACCAGTGAAATTGGCTAAGGAAAAAGTAAAACAACTTCAAAATAAATTGGCTGTTCTATATGTTTTTAGGTAGCTATACATAACCCTGTAGAAATACTTCATGGAATGTGTCCGAGTTGATAATTGTTATAGTTCATGTTTCTTGCACTTTTTGTGGTTTATAGATCAATCAGTGATGCATTGGCATTTTGTTAATGTTCCAAAATAAAAATTTTCTTAGTATTGCATTGTTGTCATGTAGCAGCAAGCTTATGATCACTTTTCTCCTCATATGAATCAATTATTTAATCAATTGAAAACATATCTGTTGAAAAGTGCTGTTTCAATCTTTTGGAGATGACAGATGTTACTGTTTTTAATGGTGAATTCTTGGGATGTTGGAAGGAATAAGAAGGCTTTTTAAGGATGCTATGATGGTAGAGTAAGAATCGAAAGACAACAGCCGTGTGCTCGTTTCCTTTTGAGGGTTGAGGCATTTGACCATGGCACTAGGAAACATCAAAATAAGGTACTCTTTCACATGCATTCAGCATCATTCTAATTGATAATCAATTCTACATTACTGCAAAGAATTGCCCAACTAGAAAGCTTTAATTGTGAATTCTGAATGTAGAATGAGATACAGAGATAAAATTGTTACACTCTTGTAATAAGAAAACTCTTTAACTCTGTCATCTTGCAACTCTATTAGATCATTGCAGCCATCAATTCATCAACTGAGTTTCAAATACAAGTTATGTTGAATTGACTATAATTTGAGGTCATAAGTAGTTGATGATTATAACCAGATGATTTTCGTAGTAAATATGCTTTCCAGGAAGCTCAAGGAGCCTGACTCCACCAAGTTAAGTTATGTCTATTCAAGAAAGTGAATGATCGATGCTTTCAAATGTCCGCAAATGGGGTGACAAATGTTAATTTAAAGGCCCGGTTGTGTCCGGCTCATATAGGGCGAACATAGATAATAAAAGGGAACACTTTTGTATTATATAACATGGGGCATTCGAATTCAATATGTTAAAATGTTGTGGTTGCCTCATTCACGATCTATTAGCAAATGTTACCCGTGGATTTCTTATACTGATATCTTCCTCATCTCATCTTTTATTTCATAAAACAAAATGTTGAGGGCTGATCAGTATAGTATTTGATTCGGCTATAATTTGCAGAATTCATAATATACTGTGCAAAGCGTTTTCTGGTGTGACGGATGAAGTACTATATTCATTTGTAAACATAGTATTGTACATTAACGCTTCTTATCATTTATAAACATAGTATTGTGCATAAACACTCATAGTAACTAATTATCATGTATTGTACATAAACACTCATGTGGTGTTCGTTATCAGGTTTTAAATTCAGGTTTTGATCTTCAAAACCCACATTTAAATTTTAAAAATCATCCCTATATATAACTACTACATTCTATCTTCTCAATTAATACATTTTCTCTCTATATATCTCCTCTCTCACTTAACTTTTTAAATAAATTAATACATTAATTTGACATAAAATTGAAATATATTCTACTCAAAACCCAAAACGAACATAGAATTACCGGAGATCTCTAACCAATAGCACGGATTCAGCAAAGCATAGAAGTCCACACCCTCTCTTCGACTAGAATCCTACAGCTATGAAATGCAGGATTTAGCATGAACTCTCAATTCTCTAGCAAATATAGCCCTTTTGATAATTTCTTCGCATGTACCGGCCACATATGAAATTGAGCACAATTTTGCATTAATGACTGTTGAGAGTGGAATTTCACGTATTTTAGGTCTCACATTACACCGTTTTTGATAGAATGTGGCCATGATTTTGTATAGAATGGCATGGTTTTCATATCTTGCATAATTAAGATGCTACTAAGGTGTTTTGTTGAGTTTTGAAGGGTAAAACATGATCAAAAGTTCAAAGTTGGAATGAAGAGTGAAAGTGAGAAGGAATGCTGAAAAATACAGTCCACGTTGCACAATTTTCTGTATTCTTGTAGAAGTCCAAATTGATCATGTGATATATGGTTGGAAAGCCACAGAAGAGAGAGTCATTTTGACATAAAGAACACCCCAATCGGATTCTAAACGAGAATGTTATGATCAAAGTGCTAACGTTGCGCATGCTGTACCGAGCAGCCACTTTGCATGACTTTTTACATATTCAAATATTGGAGTTTATGAGAGTTCTTTATATTAATAGAAAGACAAAGAAGAGACGATCGCATGAGCGCAAAAATCACCCAAATTGGAGTCCATATGAAGAAGTTATGCTCGAAACGGTGAAGTCGCGCAGTGCAGTCTCCGCAGCTCGGGAGGCCGCTCGGCTCGAGCGGGGCCAACTTTGTGCGAATTTCCAGCCGAGTTGGGTTGTTTCAGAACCTAAACGACGTCCCCATTTCACTTATATGTCACTCGGCAGCTTCCAGGCACAGCTCGGCCCGAGCTAGGGGCCGAGCGGCCAGTTCAGGGCCCAGACGGGACCTGTTCGATGCAGCAGTGAATATATACCCTCAAATCGCGATTTTGAAGCAGTTTTGATCACGAAAAAGCCCTGCATCAGTCCTAGACACAATTAGGGAGATCAAAACACAAATTGGAGAGGACCCATCCATAACCCATCATCAATTCACACCTCCTATCACACCCATATCAGATTACAATCTGATTTCATCCTCCATCCAATTCCACAAGGGTTTCAAGTGCTAATTGAGGGAAAATCAAGCAATTGAAGAGACGGAGAAGGAACGTGAGATTGCTCCTACACTAGGGTTTCACAATTCCTATCTATTTCTTTCTATTACTTTGATTATTGTTATGAATTGCTTAGCCATGAGGATTGCTTGTAATCTCATGGGCTAATTTTATATACAGTTCTAGGGTTTGATGGATTGATTTGATTGATTTGGGGATTTAGACCAAAGATTGGGATTTTATGTAGTTGAGCTTTTGATTTTACTTATTTTACTAAGACATGCTTTTCTGCTTCGTAACGTCTTCATAATATATTCATGACATCCGCTATAATGCTTGGATTATTGTGTTAGCTTGTGTGCGTTCATGATTGGTATTGTCTATCTGTTAGGGATTAGAGTAGCTCCGCTATAAGCACTTTAATTTCATGAACTGGTGAATCAAATACTTGATTAGTTTAGTGGAACAATGCAATTAGACAATTAAGTAGGAAGTGAATAGAACCTTGTAGTAATTCCAGAAAATATCTTGTTAGTCGGGCTTACCATCCGGAGGTATTGTTGTTCGCTGGATTAGTATCTAGGAATAAGGCTTGGTAATATTTGCGCACCTTAGGATTCAAACCAGATTAAACTGTTAGCTTAGAATCGAATCATATTCGGTGGATAACAGTGATATGTGGTGTATTTTCAGTGAAACTGTATGAATGAATTATCGTAAGTTTAATAACCCAAATTAATTGGTCTCTACCTGATACCTTAGAACTGTTTGTCATCTCTTGATTAGAAACTTGCTTTTATTTTTCCTTGCTTTTAATTAATTCAGTTATTTAATATTTCGTTATTGGAAATTGGTTACTCAATTCTGATTAATTAGTAATTTATAGAATAAATAAATAATTAGTTGTCTTAGCGGGATCGATAATTTAACTTGGGTACTTGCTGCTACAATTGACATCCTTATACTTGAGGATTAAATTATAGTGAGTAGAAAAAGCCTATCAATGACTATTCATGGTTTTCAAACCCTGCATAATTTCAAACCAAACATCACCTCATAATAAGGAGCTCAACTAATAACAAACATAGAATTAATGACTATTCATGATTTTCAAACCTCAAATAATCCCAAACCAAACATCACCTCATACTCATAGTAAGTAGCTCCACTAATGTAAATTTATTTTTGGTGTATTCTTGTGATTGAAAAGAAAATCCAATCCAAATAAAATTGAAACTCTATGGTTTTAGTAATACCTCATCTTTAATAATCTCTTATAAAATATATATGTTTTTTTTTTTAAAAATAAAAAAAATACACACTAAATTACAAGTTAAAAAAAACTTTTAAATTAGTTTTGGTCTGGTCCAACTCCTTTATTTATTTAAGTCTATCCTTTGGAAAACAATGGTATACTGTGCGCCTGCTGTGGCGCCGGAACAAACGTCTACGGGCATGATTGATGTTACGACAGGTGAAACAATGGATACAACGAGTACTGCCGTGGCGGAACAACGAACATACTGTGGCGGAACAATGGACATACAATGGGTATATAACTGCTGTGATGGAATAATGGTATACGATGGGTGTATGATTGTGGCAGCCGTACAGTGTGCAGTTAGAGTATACAACCTTAAACCATTATGAATAAATTCTAATAATAGGATTCTTAAATTGAAACCAACAATTTGCATAAGTATTGGTTTTTCAATTATTTATGTATGGATTAGTAAATTGAAACCAACAATTTACCTAAGTATTTATTTTAAGGTTTTTCAATTATTGATGTATGGATTAGTAATTCAACATGTGGGATTACATTTTTCTTTTTATAGAAAGAAATTTAATTTTTAGTTATTTAATTATATTTAATATGATATATATTAATAAATACGTTAATTTAATTTTCTGTTAGGGGAGGATAAAATTTTAATGTTTGTTTTCCTCATTTTGATATTATATAGTTCAGTCATCCAAATAGTGTGAATGTAATCTACACTCGAGAACGCACTTCTAAAATGTTTTCCAATTTATAGAATACTATATATTTACTCTTTATTAAAACTTTGTAGTATAACTTTTTAAAATATTAACCTTGTGTAAGATTTTGTAAATTTGATGTATCAAAATTTGAATGGTTTATATTTTTTCACTTAATTTTGCAATTTGTGATAAACCCACACATATAAGTCCAAAGAATAAAACCTAACCAAGTTCACCCGAGAGTTAGTCTCTTGTAAATTGAATTTACATCATAAACTTTTATAAACCCTGTGGTCCCTCTTAATTTAAACACCCTACCAATACATAAGGTATATAGGATTGAAATAAGATGACAAAGTTTGCACCGTGAATCCGATTTACACAAGTGTCTGTGTTCCTTCAAAGTCAGTACAATCAAAATGGTTGTTGAATAGGTGACACTCACCAGTTGGACATTAGAGACTAAATTCTCATTACTTACCTTGTACCCTTCACTTACTCCATTGAATTGGGTTAATGAATTTAAGAAATAGTGAGATTTTTTTTTTCTCTTTCAATTCTTAAATTTAGGATTGGAATTGATGTCCTAATTTTATTGATTCATTCTAAATTGTATTGATTTATCCTAAAGATTTCATCTAAGTTAGAATTTGATTATTTGATACCTCTAAGCATTCTATGCATTCATGACTGAATGGTTAAAGCGTCCAATTTATAATTGACGAATTTGTAGATTCAATTTTTATCGGATGCAAGCCAATGGAACCATGTCTATTGGAGTTGCGGAGATAAAAAGAAAAATCTTTTTCTCCTCTTGAGCTAATTACTCACAATCAAATGACACCAACATTTAATCTCAATAATTGGGAGGAAGAATCTTACATTTGTATTTATGTTAGATTAGTTTGATCCACGTTGGCTTGGTACATGTAAAAATTTCTACATAAAGACAAATAAATAAATAAAATAAAAATAGAGGGTCCAAATATAGTATATAACAAAAAAATTGTCCTATCATTAGTATAATTGAAATCTTTCAAATTTTTATAAAACATACACCCTCCGTTCATCCTAGTTACATACTATTTTTTTAGAGTGTTTTATTCTAATGGTTACATTTTCCTTTTTGATATGTGGGTTCCACAAAAATTAATTACTTCTCTCTCCATGGGCTCATCCATCACACTAATACAACCAACCATTATACATTAAAATATTATTTTTCTCCCCTCAATACACATTAAAATACTATATTTTGTAATTCCCTTGCAAAAAGCAAACTTAATTATTAGGATGCTAGCGGAGAATATTATTTAACATATTAAATGAAGAGTTGATCTACTATAACAAAAATTATATTAACAGCATGTCAATATTTAAAATGAGTCTTAAGTATAAAACCCCCCAACAAAATTCAAGTGGGTTATTTTTTTTTTGACTGCTTTTTTCCCTGCTGCCGGCCCAAAAATTGGACCGAGTTGAATTGGAAAATCCATTGAATCGGTCCAATCGAATCTGTATTTTTTTACATTTTTTTTAATTCAATGTTTAAAATTTTAATTTTTATAATTTTTCACTTTTACTTCTATTTATTTTAGAACATTATATTTAAATTTTGGATTTCATTATGAATTATGGTATTGTGTATGTATATTATAACTATGCATTTTGATGTTTATACATTTTTTTTTTATAAATTGTGATTCTATAAAATATACTCCCTCAGTTTCACAAATATTGTTACATTTTACTAATTAGGGCGTCTCACAATTATTGTTACATTTTCATCTTTTTTTTGTAGATGAGACACATATATAATACTAATATAACTATATACTATATATTAAAATATTATATTTTTCAATTTCCGAGTAAACAATACTAAATGTAACAACATGGACATCTATGAGACGGTGTGAGTAATTAAAAATATGTAAAAATTTAATTTTTACATCGAACCATTGGTTGAATCTCGAATTGTTATCTCAATTGATTCGATCTCCGGTTAATTATAAAAACACAGACTGAATATGTTGTACTCTCTCCGTTCGGTTGAATGAGGGTGTTTTGCTTTTTGTACGTTTTTAAGAAGTATTATTATTTAATGTGTAGTGTGTAATTGTATTAATGGGAATGTGAGTCTTATATTTTAATTGTATTAGTGATAGCGAGTGGATTCTACGTGTATAAAAAAGAAAAAATGATTTTTTAAAAAAAAATGAAAGCAGATGGAGTCAGTACAAGATTTTAGTATGATTAAAATTTTAGAAGTAAAAAAAATCCCACTAAATCACACTTGTACGGTTGATATGAAGAGTAGAGGCAAGCAGAGTCAAAGGAGGTCAGCCACGCCAATCATTTTTCTAAAGATTTTTATTTAAAGATAATTGAAGGTACACAATTTAAGATTAGCAATTTACATTAACTTAACTTAAGTAAACCTACAAGTACATGCATAATCTACTTTTTAACTAATTAAAGTATGGAGGTCGATTTAAATATCCGAAAAAGTTTAGGGATGCAGTTGTTTTGTCGAATTTGCTTTTCCAACTTAGTGGGGTGATGGGTTTGTTTTTATGAAATGTGGTTGCAATATTTTAATGATTTATTTTATTTTGGATGAGAAAATTAATATAGATATATTAACTATACTATCCTTTGAATTGAATTTTCTACATATAAAATTTAAACCTTAATAACCCTGTATGTATATATTGGTTTTTTTTTTTCTCTTTTTCCTCGTTCGATTTTATATAAAACTAAATATTTGCGTACTAAATTATTAAATTATGAAATTAATTTACCCAACTCAATTCACGGATTTATTTATTTACTTATTTATTTTTAAATGTAAGAATCAGCTTTTAAAGATTAATAAACAAATCGAGATCCGCTAGATGTTGGGTTGTCTAGAGGTTGTTGTAATTTCTTTTGTAATGGTATAAAATAACATGAGTATAATCCTATGATAATGTCTATTTTGGGGAGTGTTATACTAGTACAAATATTTGTTTATGATTAAAATTGAAAGAAAAGTGAAAACAACTAATAAAGAGTGTGAAGGTCTTTTAATTAAACAAACGGTGGAGTTGTAAGGTGAGGACTCGAAATTTATTAATAACATTGAAATGGAAAGGGTTAAGTTTATCGAGCTACTCAGAGCTTGAATCGCGATTAGACTTGATAATGTTTGATTATTTTTAATAATTATTATAAACATAAGTATTATTTAAGTTTATTTTTATATAACAATATAATCATTATTAAATAAAATAATAAACTTAACAAGTCAAATTGAAGTGAGTGTATATTGGGTGCACCCACATGTGTATAATTTTTTATTCTATTTTTGTATACATGTTATTCTATTTTGTATACGTGTTTCGTAATAATTGTATACTTTTTTACATTAAATTTTTTATTAAAAAAACTAGCATCATATGTGTATAACTTTTTATTCAATAGTGTATACATGTTTTTTAATAATTGTATATTTTTTTACACTCAATTTTTCATTAAAAAATCTAACAATTAAATTGTATATATTTTTGCTTTTAATTGTATATGTTTATGTTTATATTTGTATATGAGTGCACTCTAAGATAGAGTGCACCTGGGTGCACACTATAATTAGTCAATTGAATTTGAATTTTTCGAGTTTGTTCAAGTAATTTTCAAGTCGAATTAAGCTCGTACTTAGACTCGTATCCTTATCGAACCGAATTTGAGTATGCATTACTCATACTCACTCGACTTTGAATATTAGTTGTACATATATGAAAAAAAAAACATTTTGCATATTCTGTTAAATAATGAGTTATCTATTATAAATTACTTAAATTAGCAACTATAAGATCATTTACAGTTGATTCCATTTTACAGCATATTCAACTCCAAAATATAATTATTTCAACAACTCATTTCCAGTCGCTTGTTCCATTTTTTACTCCAAAAATTAAACATATTCTTTTTTTAATAATATTTTTACTTATTTAGAAACATAATTTATTTTTCATACTTATTTTTAATTTTAAATAAAAATATTAATAGGTATAAAATTAAAATAACACAATCAAATAAAATTACGTTACAAGGTATATATATATATATATATATAATTTAGACAATACAAGTTAAAATTGCATTACAAAATATATAAACATAAAATTAAAATTAAAATAACATTTAAGAATAAATTAAAACAATACTTAACAATTAAAACTACAACAATTAAACTAACTATTAAAAAAATTAAATATACATATACATCATTAAAACAGTTTTTTTTAATTTAAAAAAAAACAAAGGATGTATTTTCCAACTACAATAACTTACTGCATTTTGGAGGATGAAATGAAGTGCTACTAAAAATGTGCTGCGAGATGCATCACACTTTAGAATTAGAGACTATTCAATTTCAATTGATGGCATGTAAAAAAATTTAGAGTTGTTAACTGGGCTGGTACTAGCCATATAGGATCAGGGTTAAATGGTTTACGGATCTAAGCGGGTCATGTTAAACGAATCTTTAGTAGTGATGATTTAACCTAACTCTAGCCGTCCTCGGACTAAATGAGCCACTAACGAGCTACGGAAGTTTTAAAAAAAAATACAACTTTTAACATGAATAATTAAGCATACAATATATATACTTCCTCCGTTTGCCCAATAGATATACATTTTTTTTGCACGTGGATTAAGTAGTATTATTATCATTTAATGTACATGTAGTTGTATTAGTGAGATGTGTGAGACTCATATATTAAATGTATTAGTGATGTGTGTGGATCTCATATATTTAAAAAAGGAAATGTATATCTTTTGTGCGAACACCCAAAATAGCAAAATGTATATATTTCTGGTGGAGGAAAGGAGTATTATTCATATATAAAAAAAATAAAACATAGTAATTTAAATGTTTGAACACATAATTCTGTATATTTCATTCTTAAATTATTTTGTTATGATATGACAAGACAATAAAATATAGTGAATAGTAGGTTATTACATTATTAATTAATAATATAACAATACAGTAATTATCAACAGAAAATAGTAATTAAAATTCTAATAATTATTAATATATTAATAATTTAATATATAAATAATTAATAATTAAAAAAAATTAATCGGACTAGTCCGACAAATCAACTTATAAAGTCATGATGAGCTAATCGATCCGGACCAAAAAAATACTCCATTATCTAAACAGGCCTACATGGTTCATCTTGCAATTTATTTCTTCAATCAATTAATGTCATGAAAAAACAAATCCTTTGTATATAATAACAATCAAAACAAGAAATTTTCTATCATAACCCAACTAAAACACAAAGGTCGACATACCTCGTTTCTTTTATCATAACTCACATAAAACACATCGTTTAATTCACCTCAGTCCTTTCATCACATCTCACTTAAAACACATCTTGATTTATATCATCAATATATAAACACAATTAGAAAAAAAGAAAAAAGAATAGTAGGTAGTAGGTGTGTATGTGTAGGGTGAGTGGGTGGGTGGCAGGAAGTAAGGCAGAATCTATAAATGTGTGTTGAGAGAGAGAGATGTGGAGAGGTATTAGCTCAAGGGCAGGCTGATAGATTAACTGACACAGTTTCCTTCTTTTTTAACTCACTTTTTATGGGCATTCTCAGCAAGTTTTAAGTACTTTTCTATTAAACCTCTCCATTGCACCTACTTCTCTCCTCTCTCACATTTAAATACACATCTTCACACCTCCCCTCTTGATTAGACTCTACAATGCCATATTTCTTGGCCTTTTCCAGTCAAAAAGATCAATTCAGGGTCTTCCTCCTTGTTTTTATTCTTATTACTATTAATTAATTTATTATTATTATTATTCATTCATTTCCATAAAAGTTGATATAATTTTTTTTTGGCACGAAAATTAATGAGTATAATAATTTAATATAAAGTGAAGTAAAGTGAAGTGAGAGAAATAATATTTAATGTGTAATGGGTAGTTGTATTAGAGGTGATATGTGGGGTCCATGAGAATATATTAATTGTTTTTGTGTGGGTTCCATGTATTAAAAAGGAAATGTGTCAACTTTAGTGGGACAAACTAAAAAGAAAAGTGTGTCAACTTCTATGGGATGGAGGAAATATTATTTATAAGGATTAATTGCATAAAAGATCACAAACTTTTTTCTAATTGCAAATCAATCATAACATTTGTAAAATAGTAAAAAAAGACCCAAACTTTAAGTATAGAAAAACCACGAACTTTATTCGATTGCAAATTAATCTTTACCTTTGAGAAATTGCAAAAAAGATTCATAACTTTAAGCATTATTGCAATATGCACCCAACGGACGGCTTTTAGTTGCCCTTTAGATGCGAATTGCACAAATCTTAAAGGTCAGGTTCTTTTTTTGTTATTTCATAAAATTTGAATTAATTTGTAATACATAAAAGTTTATGGACTTGAAATAGATGTACTCCCTCTATCTTCCTCTACAACATAACAATTTCTTATTTTAGTATGTTTCATTACAAAGTCAAAATTACACAATACATCTTCACTTTAATTTAAATTTAAAAGATAGGAGCGAAAACATAAAATAATGTCCAAAACATAATATTCGCATTAATTATTATACTCCTTAATTTACCCTTAATTTAAGGAGCGGCTATTTGCACCCCTAAAATTACTGTGTATACCCAAAAAAATATATAAATTGACATAATTATCATTATAAATCTTATATTTGTTCAGTTGCAACAACCGAATATAATATAATCAGAATTCATCCCTCTTATCTGTTCAGTTGCAGCAACCGAACATAATTAGAATTGTGATTTTTTGGGGTAAACAATGGTCGGAATCTTGCCCTTCTTCCCCATTAATCCCTTGGCGAAGGGATACAATGAGACAGCACCCAGAAGTTGAAGAACACGCCTCCCACCAATTTACTCCACTGCATGGATGGGTTGTACACTGTTCTCGATATTGCTACTCCGATGGCGATCACGTTGAACATGATAATGGTGATCGGCGAGATCATCAAGGTCGTCCACCTGAACTCATACAGCTCCGCAACCTCATCGTCTCCTTCTTCCTCAGCCGCCGATTTCGATGTCAGCGTGAATGAGATGTAAATTCCGTGCGATGACTTTCAGCAGACCTTGGATCACGGCGACATGGTGGGCGCTGGTTCCGCCGATCATGATCAGCATGAACTGCTCGTTCCTCCACCAAACTTATTACTAATCTGGCACAAACTGGTTGATGGCAAGGAAAAATCACAATTCTAATTCTATTCGATTGCAACCGAACAAATATAAAATTTATAAGGATAATTATGATTCTAATTCTGTTCGGTTGCTGCAACCGAACAAATCACAATTCTGATTATGTTCAGTTGCTGCAAGCGAACCATTAAGAGAAATGAATTCTGATTCTGTTCAGTTGCTGCAAAGGATAATTATGTTAATTTATATATTTTTGAGGTACATACAGTAATTTCGGGGTGCAAATAGCCGCCCCTTAATTTAATTACATGTAAAAACACATAAAACTTGTGAAAGGTTGGAGGGGAATAGTATTTTTCAGGATGTGAATAGAAGAAGACAATGCAATACTTTGACTCAAAATTCACACCCTCACTTATCATTTTCTTTCTGCATGCATGTTTGTTCATTGGAACAATATGATATTATTCATTATTCTTGATTACGTGTCACAAACATTCATAACAAACATTCACAATTATAAAAACATGCATCTTATAGTAAATGATAAAACATGAGATAAACCAATTTATACTATTTCGATCTTGATTTTGTACTTTGTAGCCATTAAACATAAAAGCCTATTTAATAAACTTTATTATATTTCAAATCAAGAATATCGCCACCCCATCCTCTTACATTTCTTGAAAGTTGAAACACCCCCTCCACCCCCCCTCCCACCCACCATTTGGACCCACCCCCCTCTCTCTCTCTCTTGCTTACTTTTTTATTTGTCTCCAAATCTTGCGATCTCTTCCATGACACTTTAGAAACGTACTCTCCGTCATTCTCTTTTATACCATCCAACATAATAGTAGAAAACACAACACACAAAAGTAAAAGAGCAGACATGTCAACTTCGTCTTCTTCCTCTTCCTCAGACGGCGGCGGCGGCGGAGGTGGCGGAGAGGTGGAGGGGCCTTCATCTTCTCGCAGTAGAATGAGGTCGAGCAATGGGGTTTGGCCAGAGCCATTTCTTGAAGCTCTTGCTTACCAAGTTGCTGTGGAAGCTTCTAGAACCTCCGATCGCCTCCATGCTGCTGAAGCTCTCTTGAACCTTTTTCAGGTAACCTTAATTTCTACACGCACTAGAACACCCCAATGTGTGTCTGTGTGTGTGTGTGTGATTCTTGATTATATATATATATATATATATATATATATATATATATATATATATATATATGATGGGAAAATATCAAATAGGAGTATATATTTATGCAAATAAATAAATAAAATAAAGGGGTTTTAATAATGTTGAATTATGAGAGTTATAGTGTAGATAAGCCACCCTCATTCTACTAATTAAGTTTGCCTCTATCTGTAGTAATAGTACTCTCTAATCATCCCAAAAGTTCACTTTTCATATTTACTTGATTTTATATATAATTACACATTTGTACATACATGTGTGTGTGAGGGATAATCTTGGAAAGTTGCCTTTAAGGGGTGTATCACAGCAACTCTACTTCCAACCAAACATAAGATGAACAATGTGAGAAAATTCCAATGTCATCATCAGAGTAAAAATTTTCCCATTTTGGGACCAACTTAAACATGCAAAAGGCCTCTTTTTGTTTCATTTCACAATGCAGGATCCCTTTTCAGCTAATTCCCACAAAAAAAAAAAAAAGAAAAGAAAAGTGTGTTGACTAAATTAACCCTCTCTCTCCCAATTTGGGATTCTTTGTCTGTCCAAGAATTTAGTGAAGTATGAATGTGATGGAGACTTTTGAGGTCAACTTGTTAAAGCAAAATCTAGTCTCTTAAGAAAGATTGATCTTTGTTGGAATATCCACTGGGTAATCTGGAGAACTCATACAATAAATGGGGTTGTAATTCTCTCTCTAGATGTCTGAATCCAGATGTAGGGATGAACTAAAGGTTCACTTTTTTGATGTTGTCTGTATGACTAGTATCTGTACTTACTGTTCAGAGGTTATCTTCTTAATTGATGACATTTAAGAGGGCAAATTTGTCAGTTTGTGTAGACTTTATTGGATCATATTACTACATGTTAATAGAAGCTATGTTAGGACAGGCTTGTATTGTCTCAGAGTAGGAGTGCTGGCTAGTTGAGTTTTGACTGAAGTCTCTAAACAAGCATTAATAAGAGTGTGAATGATCAGCTTTTTGAAATAGAGTGGGACTTGGCATGCCTGTATAACAAGATCTTGGATTTGTAGCCATTTTTGCAGTCTTTTCTTATTTTTATTTTTGGTTTTTTTTATGCATGTCATGTGTGTTGTGTAGTGTAGGAACAAGCATGAGTTAATAAAGGGGTTCCTTCCCAAGGTGGGCATCTATTTGCAGGATAAATATATTTTACTTTTTATTATTCTCCCTTTTTTTAAAAGAAAATTTGTTTTGGTTTAGTTTTCCTAAGTTAGATCAGTGAGCAACATGTTCCACCCTTTACTTCTTTGACTTTTGTCTTGTTTAACTTCTACTACAACTGTTCAATTTTATTTATTTATTTTTTTTATAGTGCATATATGTGATTTTTAAGATATTAATTATCAATAAGTATTTATTAGGAGTAACAAATTGTGGGATTTATGTAAATTTTGAAATATTTTTATGTTTTTGCTCAGCATTTGTGGGAAATTACATTTAGTGGCATCAATATTGAATGGAGTAGACATCATCATCATGTGAATATAAGTAGTTATTATATTAATTAAAATTTCCCTATATATTTGTAGTATTTATTTTTTCTCTTAGCTATTAAATCCTGTATTACTATACTTGCATGTAATATTAATATTCTTATTTTTTAATAATATTTCAGTCTTATCTTTCATTTGTGTCTGTTCCCCTTTTTTTAATTATGATTTAAAAACCATATCAATCAAACATTTTAATATTAGTGGATACGGAGGATTATTTTATACTTTTGAAATAGTTAATATTTTTACTATAAAATATCATTATTTCGTTATAAAATGTTACTATTACTTTTTATTTATATTATAAATTATTTATAAAATAGAATTATTATTATTTTTTATTATAAAAATTATTACTTTCTCTTCATTTCAAGTGAGTCAAATATGAGATGATCTATTCTTTCCTTAAATATTTATATATTTACTCATTCATAAATACAGTATTTCATTATCTTTATTTTATTTAAACTTGAATATTAAATTGTATTCAACAGGTTTGTTCTACCTGGCGAGCAATATCGCGGTCCGATCTGCTGTGGCGGAACCTCACGGTAACTATCTGGAACGTCGGACATCTTGTGCGCGACACGTGGCGTGCGGAATACGTCTACCGCCACCGTACCGCCGCCAACTTCCGATCAGGCAGATACATGTATAACACTCTCCATTTCGTCCCCACCGACAACAACAATAACAACAACGACGGCCTCTCCTGCCGCCGCCTCGCACTCTCCGACCACCACCTCGCCGCCGGGTTCTCCGACGGAGCTGTCCATCTCTTCCACATCCCTACCAGGCTCCACCTCTCCACCTTCTACCCCCAGCACCGCGACCGCCTCGGCCGCTTCTCCAGCGCTGTTTCAGGGATCATCTTATCCGATGACCGCCTGGTGTTCGCCACCCTAGACGGGGACATCCACATGGCGGTCATCAACGGAGTCACTCCGCTCCGAAGAGCGCAGCTGGGCGACGTCGTCAACGACGGCGCCCTCGTTGATTTCACCGGCTGTAGCCGGTGGTGGGTTGGCCTCTATGCAGGTGGTTGGTTGGTTATTATTACTTGATGATCAACTTTCCATTTATAGAAACTTTACAGTTTAGTTAGTTATTTATGCAGTTTTAACCTATTTAACTTTTAGGGTTAATTTATTTTTTTATTGTAAATTTTTTTAGGTGTTCCGGGCCACGCTTTCCATATATGGAATAGCGAGACGGAGGAGCTCGTGTTCATCGGCGGAACCCTAACCGATACGGAGGCGGTGATGGGGTGGCATTTACTGACGGAGCTAACCGACATAATCGGTCGGATTCGTGTCGTTAACAACGACACGGCTGTGGCGAGCACTAGCCTTAGGGTTATGGTATTTGACCTACAAAACCAAGGGATTGTGTTGATGGACGAAGAGTTTCGGAGGGGACTCATAGTCGGTTCGTTCGATGCATTCAACGAGTCGACCCTTATAACCGACGCACGTGGAGTGGCCTCCGTGCGTCGGGTAGCTACCCTACAAGAGCTTTGTAGGTTCACAATAAGGGGTGCCTCCCAAGGGGAGATTTTGGGGTGTATGAATGGTGGATATGGGGTAGTGTGGGGTGGTGGGGTGATTAGGGTTTGGGGGACAGAAAGTGGTCAATATTTGTATAGATTTAGAGAGAGAATTGAAGGTTGCAATGCCCTAATTGCAGATGAAAGGTATGTAGCTTCTTGTTCTTCTGATGCTACAATTCATTTATGGGATTTTGGGGCTCAATAAATTAAAAATTAGGGTTTTTGGTTTATTGTAAAATATGTCAATTTTCATGGCAAGAAATTATTTTGGGGGCCATGTTCTATAAGTTAGGGGTGGAATTAGGGTTAGGGTTTCAGACAGCCGTCAATTTTCTTGACTCCCAATTTGATAGGGACAAATTATTGTGACATTAGAATCTTTAGCTTTAATTTTTTTTTGACGACCAAAACAACCTCCCCCTTCTCTCTTTCTTTCCTTCTGAGTTTTTTTAATTTTTTATTTTATTTGTTGTACAATTTATCTATATTTGTAGTGGGAAGTCATAGATGTCTAATAGATCTGTACTGGTGGATCACATTAAAGCCTAAGAAAAGATCGCGGAATGTTTTGTTAAATATTCTCTTATTATTTCCATCATACTATAGGTTTTATTTTATTTTTTCTCTCTCATATGGTCTTATTTATATCAATTGAATATCTATCTATTTGTAATATCCTACTAGCTAGTTTTATATATATGCACGAGCTTTATTCGACGGGTTGCCAATACCCCCTCCGTCCAATCCAGTTGAGAGGGAGTGTTTTGATTTTTCCTCGTGGATTTAGCAATATTATTATTTAATACGCGTGAATTCTATATTGGTGAGTGTGTGTAGATCATGTGTATAAAAAAGAATATTTGACTTTTTGGGACGACTCTCAAAATGAAAAAAAAAAAAAAAACTCTTTCAAATAGTCTCAGTTAATCTCAATTTTGGAATAAATAGAAAAGAAAAGTGTGTTAATGTATATACTCCGTCCTTATGATAAGTGCTTATTTTGTTATTTTGGTCGTTCAAATACAAAATATTCATTTTTTTTAGTTTGATGTGACACACACAATAATATTATTATACTCAATCCAATACACATGGGGCCACACTCAACACTAATACAATTACCCACGTACTAAACATTAAAATATTATTTCTCTCACCTCATTACACTTTAAAATATTATACTCCAAATATTATGGAGTACTCCTTAATTCATATGTAAAAAGTAAATGAATATTTATCAAGGGGATGGAGAGAGCATAAAATGAATATCTTATAAGTGGGGAGAGAAATATAATTTATCTTTGTCTAACGGGAGATGTACTAAAATGTAACACGACATTTGATTTTCTCAAATGAGGCCGCGAGATTATGATAAATACAAGACCTAATCAAAATTATTAAAAAAAAAAAAAAACTACTTAATGGAGGATATATAAATATAATGAGACTAATATTAGTAAAATTTTTCTTCAATTTTCTTCTAACAATATTATTTAATGAAGTGTGAATTGCTGCTTTACTGTTTTCTTTTTAATTGTTGTATTATTCTTATATTGCAAGTAACAAATCCTCCTGTGATGGTGTATTCTAAATGTCAGGCCCATTAATAACTGTTTAGTAGTTGATGGGCCAATTGGGCCTTTTACAGCAATCTCAATCATAATTTGGATACACATACATATACCATATGAGATAGATGATATCAGAAATGTATGTTTTATTTGCACATCTCATTCTAACCAAGTAACAATTGACAATATGATAATACACAAGTAAATTTTACAACTCAGATTCAATGAAAAAGGAAGCAGAAAATTATTATAACTTGGTTTAATAAATTTGAGCCCTGAACAGAGGAAAATGTAGGCGAGTCTAGCTGAGATCTTGAGCAGGCGTGTCGACGAGTCTCACGGTTCGCGGTAGCATGAACTCAGCGAAAATTGGGTAGTGAGACGAGGGGTAGTAGCCATCAACGTTGTCGCTGACCACCTCACACGAGACGGGGATGAGGGATCGACCACGAAAGAGAATCCAGTCGACGTGTAGGTCCTGTGTTTGTCGATCCCAGCAAAGGCAAAGTGCTCTAAGTATCAACTTCAAGAACTCAACAGCTCCCTGTTTATCACCTAGTTGTACACCAATGGAATCAGGTAAGATTCAACAATCTGCACTACACATACAACATATATATATATGTATATGTACCTTTGAATCCATGGTAAGTGCGAATTAAGGAGACGTTCTTCCTCACACGAGCATTAGGCCAAGCATCCCTCATATCACCGACTACCCCGTGTTCCCTGGAACACAAGTGAGTGGTACAAAAACGTTAAGAAAATAAAGAACGAACAGCATTTTTGGTTACACTATAAATGTGTTTTCATAATATATATTCTCTGTTATTATAGAGGGTGGATTGCAAATGTGTGACAAGAAATAGCCATGGAATCTTGGAGATGGTAAAGCAAAATCAACAAAGAGCAGGCACTAAAAGCCTGAAAAATTCCTTTAGTATGATGTCAATGTCACACGGACATGATATTGGAACAAATATCCGAACGGTTTTATATGGCCATGATAAAGATCACAATCCGAGCAGCATATACGAATTTAGGACTACGTTTATCCATAAAAATAATTCAGATCAGTGGTTTTTGTTCTGACTGAGATATACAGAACTATAGGAAAAGTATGGCAGTGTCAGTGTCAGTGTCACTTCTCTATTTATGGTTTTGTAACTGAGAACATGTAGCAACCAAAACTAATACCTTGATCTTCCAAGAAGAAAACGACCTGTAGTAGATTCCTTTTGTGTGTTGAATCCTCCACAATATAAAACAGGCAAGTTAGGAGGCAAGGAAGCAATATGCTGCCAAGTGAGCAAAGCACCACGCCTACGAGCACGAGGACTAAACTCATCCATGTTCGTATTTACAATCTGAAATGAAAAACCCGGTGGCTCTGCACCTTTAAGCTGGAACGTGTACACAATTAATCAAGGTAACAAGGGAACATAGGATTTCTTTAGAAAAACACAGTTGATAAGGAGAAATTTATTTCATGTATATAAAAAGAGCTGAAGGATATAGCCCATGTTGAGATACATGGCTCTGTAGAACCCCATGAAATACTTCCCGGAACTGAAGGGGATTCCGACAACCAAAATGTTCCACCTTCAAGAACCTCAACCTACAATATCAAGAACCAAGTTTTGTTGGAACAATTTATTTACCAGCTATTTAGATTCAAAGGCTGGATAAAATGATAACACAGGTGTTCCACCTTGTCCTTGTCATAAAAGATAGTGCAATGCTGATCAGAAGCATCTTCGGGTCCTTTCCTTGAAGTTCCAAACTGTTCATAACCTTTTAGGCATACATAAATAAATCCACAATCATGTAAAGCTCTAAATCTTTTATAACATATTAACATGTATAAAGACTGAACTTCAACTTAAACACGAGTTAGTAATCTGAGAAACAAAAATGAAAAAAAGTACTACGTCCTATCTGGAATATTCTTTCATGATCACAAGCATCATTTCCGAGACAGAGGTCAAAACACATGGGAATGTCGGTGCTCTCTAAACAGTTTGAATTAGGGGGAACGAGGAATATCTTTCAAATACCCATTTCAGAGGAACAAGACAAAGATAGTGACGTTACACTACAAAAGAGAACACCACTCCACCTATCCCTGAGGGCCTGAATGATACTCAGCAGAAGAACAAATCTATTTCAGAGAAGCACGCAAATCACATGTTCAAATTCCTAGTCGAAGTAGCACACTTCAAAATATTTGGGAATCATGAAGCATTTGGATGAGTGTTTATAAAGAGAACAAGCATTCCATTAGTTCAACCAGAATTATTAAACAACCGAGGACCATGTTCAAACTTATAATGTCACAATCTAGATATTAAATCATCCTGAGGAACTACTATCACTATCATCGCATCGTTACAAAATAGAAAAGAAAAGAAGAGGTATTTGAGTACATATTATCAGGATCAACGTTTGATCATTCCCCTAGTCATGATTGTGATGTATGTTGAAACTAGAATAACCCGTTTCAATCCAAAGACAAGTTGCATCCTATAGCCATTATGTAGATCATGGTTGACACTCAACAATGCTAAGTCAACAAAAACAAAAAAGCAGAAAAAATCAATGGGTTATCAAAGATAAATACGCCCAACAAATCAAGTTAAAAGACTTAGCTTTCAGAATTAAACGCATTAATCAAGCTCAATCAATGCCTGTTATTTTCACAAATAATAGACAAACAATGTCACATCTAAATACATCCAAAAAAAAAAAAAGTTCATCAAGAACCATACCAGGCAAGCATTGCTGTAAGTAGTCCAACTGCGACTTCACCCCTACCAATACCCAAAATCAAAGAAATACAAACAGAACAAGATCAGCAAAATCAGCAAAGGGTAAAATCTAATTTCACAAAGCAAAAAAGAACCCTATTCTCAATTCAAATTCAGACAACCCATATCAGGTAAAGACACAATCACCAACAACCAAGATTCAAATACATCGTCATACCAAAAACACACACACATTTACACAGAGTGAAGACCTTGCTGAGTGCAAAGAATCATGGGGGAGTAGCTAGTGATGACCGTAGCGCACAAATCTTTCCTCTTCTCCCACGAATTGGGGCTGTCTTCGGGCTGATCTTCCAGAAGATTGAAGGTCATTACAGTCAAAGAAACGCTCATCTTTCCAATTATTTGTACCAGCCTTTTCTACTTCATTCTTTAAGTGTGAATCAATCAAGAAAAGCAAGAAAAGCAAGAAAAGGGGGGGGGGGGGGGGGAGTTGGTGTTGCTTGCAAAGGAAATCCAGAAAGAAATCAGAGAAGTGGAGACGTGGAGCCGAGTAGGAATTGAATCAAAGTGAAAACGAACATTTCGATGGGTCCTTTCTCTCAGAGGTAATCGCTTTCCAAGAGGCACGTGACTCTGCCACGTGCGTATGTATAACTCGTAAACCTTATTCCATCTGCCCCATAACATTTTTTTCCCCCTCAAATGATAGGATTTTATTTACTAATTAAATGATTACAAGGGTTTCTATGGTCTATGGTGAAACACACCAAAAGAACGTAGCCGTACTGAAGGGATACAACAGGAGAATTTAGACCTCAATAGATGAGGACCCCAATATTCTATGAGGGAGACAACATAACAATATATAATAAGCTCAAACAATCGAGCAAGTAAGTAAAATATCCACAAATATAATAAAGAAAAACCGTTGACTAAGCAACCTATGTGATTTAGATCAAGAGACGAATTCACCTAAAATACAAAAAAGTTCTAAATGTAATCGACACAGTAACAAAAAAGGAAAATAAAATGTTGGAAAGTCAAAGAAGAAACAAGCAGTAAGATCAGGGAGCAAGACAAAGAAGAATATTCTCAATTTTCATGGTATCACGTTGATGCAGAATTCATAGGGTTTAGAGTTCTTCATGGTTTAGTGATTATAACAATGATGTGGAGCATTTAAAAATTTAATTGTGTGCATTTAGAAATTTAATTGGAGTATCTTATTTTATTATTTATAAAAATATATTTAGTGCAAATAGCCGCCCCTCATAACAAATAATTTATGTAAGGGGCAGTTTTGGGTGAAACCGCCTGAGACCATTTTATACTTTTGTAATTAAAGTATAATTTTTTTAAAAAATGTTATCCTTTTTCTTTCAAATATTATTACTTTTTATTTATATTTTTCTTTTTGACTAATTAATTAGTATTACTTTTCATTAAAAATATGAGTTGATATTAGGTGCACTCGGGTGCAATGACGTACCCATATGTGTATAATTTTTTATTCTATTTTGTATACAAGTTATTCTATTTTGTATACGTATTTTTTAATAATTGTATACTCCCTCTGTCCCTCTTTAAGAGGGTCATTTGCCTTTTGATACGTAGATTAAAGAGTATTATTATTTAATGTATAGTGAGTAGTTATATTAGTAGGAGTGTGGGTCACAACATTTAATTATATTAGAGGGAGTGTGTGGGTCTCATATGTGTAAAAAAGGAAATGAGAAGACTCTTTGGGTAGGAAGACCAAAATGGAAAAATAACCCTCTTAACCTGGGACGGAGGGAGTATTTTTTTCACACTAAATTTTTCATTAAAAAAATTAGCATTCATATGTGTATAACTTTTTATAATGTATACATGTTTTCTAATAATTGTATATTTTTTTACACTCAATTTTTCATTTAAAAAACTAACAATTAAATTGTATATATTTTTATTCATAATTGTATATGTTTTTGTTTATACTTGCATACGTTTTTTAAAGTGGGTGTACCATATCTTAGGGTGCACCTGGGTACACAGACTTAAAAATATTTTTATTACTTTTCATCCATTTTACACCAATTATTCCGTGACATGATCTCACGTAATTATTTGCTTTATGTATATTATACTCTTGGATTTAATTTTCATTCTCAAAATGTAAAAGTTTAAATGCATTCAATTTATAAACAGAGAGAATTATCTTGAAAATAGGTTTTATTTTAAAAATATCTCCTCCCATCCAACTCAGCAAGACCATATCATAAAATGATTGGCACATTAATTGCCAAAAGCTCCCGTGCGCCAGGGGACACGGAAAGATGCTCCGTGTCCCATGTGAACACAACCCTCCCCTCCAATCCTATTTAAACATATGTATTGCTAGGGGTTTAAATTGTAAAGGGGCATGAAAATTGTAAAGGCGCACAGAATCTGCTCCGTGTGCCCGGGTGCACAGAGCCTCACTCACATTAATTTTGGATAGTTGAGATAAAATCATCCGTTAAAACGATTTTTTGATTTTTTTTTCTAAATGGCAATTTTTTCAATTTTATATGGTAAGTAGAGGTCAACGATTAGCTCACATAATAATTAATTTAGAATTACTTAATTAGTAATTAAGTAATTAACTAATTGAGTAAGATATCTTAGTCAATTATTTTATACTTTAAGACATCTCAGTCAATATTTTATTAGTCTGGAATAATAATATCACCCGTTGGATTTCCAATGGACGGTGGTGATCCAATCATCCTTCCATCTGCTAACAAAACTGTCAACTCCTCCGTCTTCAGTCGGATTCTTACTCCGCTTCCATTTTCCACCTTCTTTCCGCCGTGCTTTCCAGAGAGAGAGAGAGAGTGGCGGAGAGAGAGAGAGTGTTGGTGCGGCGGCGTGGACTAGGTTCCTCAATTCGCGATTTGGTGGAGAGGCGAGTGTGGAGGAGAGAGAAAAAATGGTTGCAGTGGGCAGAATGTCTCATGCGATCTGGATGCGGTTGGGATTTGTGGTTCTTCTGTTTATCAATGCCGTTCGCGCGTTCTATCTCCCCGGCGTCGCTCCTCAGGATTTTTTCAAGGTGATTTTGTGCTGCTTCGTTGTGTGTGTGTGTGTGTTAATCCTATCTGTTGATGATTATACATGGCGAGCCGATATCGGTGGATGATTTGCGTTTTGTGTGTGTTCGAGTGCGTTCCGTGTGTTTGTGGCGTAACAGATACGCACATGCATGTGTGCAGTTGGTGATGATGGGTGTTTGGAAGTTGGTTAAGTTTCAGCACGTTTTTGCAGTGTAATTTTGTTGATTGGGGATTTAGGGTCGTTTTAGGGTTGAATGTCTGGGTAGTGTTGTATGTGAGTGAAGATGATGGGATCGAAAACCAGAATTTGGATTTGCTATTGTTAAATTTGAACATATTCATTCGAATAGATCATCTGGTTGATTGCCAAATGAGTGATTGTTGGGTTTAATCGTTTGACTAACATCATTTATGGTTCCAGAATATAACAGTAAAGTTGATTAAACAATTTGTACTGGTAAAGATATTTATTGAAAGAAATACTATCTGAGATCCAAGTTTTGTAGACAATGTTGATGTTGTTATTATTATTTGGTTGGATAAACCGCCTATAATATTGATTGCCATATGAGTGACTTTTCTATCCGTTCCAAAGTTGAAAGAGAAGTGATATGTGAGATTTGAAGCTTATTAATTAGATATACAATGGCCAGTAAATGATAAGCTTTTGTGGTTGCAGATATATACATTCAAATATGTGAACGTAACAGTTAAAAATATACTAGAAAGCTATCTGTTTTTTTTCCCCCTTAGGAATATAGTTGGATTTTGTGTGATGTGAATAGTTTGATTCGGTGATTCTTTGATGCAGGGAGATCTTCTAAAGGTTAAAGTGAACAAACTGAGCTCTGTAAAAACTCAGCTTCCTTACTCCTATTATTCCCTTCGTTACTGTAAGCCAGATAAAATTGTGGACAGTGCTGAGAATCTTGGGGAAGTTCTTCGTGGTGATCGTATCGAGAACTCTCCTTATGTGGTTTGTACTTTTTTTTATCTTTTTCATTTCTTTATCCTTTCTCTTCATAAAAGTTAAATCAATTATGATTTAGTCCATCTCTTCCTTGCTATCCATTAATTCTTAGATCAATCAATTATGATTTAGTCCAACTTTTCATTAAAGTTCCTTCATGCAGTTTAAGATGGGAGAACCACGTATGTGCAATTTTCTTTGCCGTGTTGTACTTGATGCCAAGAACGTAAAGGAATTCAAAGAAAAGATTGATGATGAGTATCAAGTTAACATGTAAGCTAATTTGTGAAGAAAACTTTTGTCGATTAAAATCAATCACTGTGTGATCAATTTATGCTTCAATCATTTCTTTTACAGGATTTTGGATAATCTCCCCCTTGTTGTGCCTTTTAAAAGATCTGATACAGATCCATTGGTCTATCAGCATGGTTTTCCTGTTGGATTTAAAGGGCGGTATGCTGAAGTAAGTACTAGATTGTTTTTTCTTTTGCCCGTCCAAATTTTCAAATGGAGAGTTAGATCTTAAATTCTTTCATACTGAATTACTAGAAAAAGGAGGAGAGCTATTTTATCTACAATCACTTGACCTTTACCGTAAAGTACCATAGGGATGAAGATATTGATGCTGCTAGAATTGTGGGTTTTGAAGTCAAACATTTCAGGTACTTAATTTGGTGCTGAACTTAATACATTTCCTGATTTATTTTCTATGTTTAATCTTGAACTGATGTTTCACCCAGTATTAAGCATGAATATGATGGTGAATGGAGTTCTAAAAGTCGATTGACAACTTGTGATCCCCATGCAAAACATTTAGTAACTAGTTCGGAGTCTCCGCAGGACTTGGGAGATAAGAAAGAAATTATCTTCACGTATGATGTGGAATTTCAGGTTAGTCCTTTCTTTTAGTGAGTGGAGTACTTATGCTCTGACAAGAAGGAGTTGATTGTCATCTCATATGGCCTTTTTATGGCACTGACCTTGTAGGAAAGTGAAGTCAAGTGGGCTTCTAGATGGGACACTTATCTTTACATGGCTGATGAACAAATCCATTGGTTCTCAATTGTCAACTCTCTGATGATCGTTCTCTTCCTCTCGGGAATGGTTGCCATGATTATGCTGCGGACTCTCTACCGTGACATCTCTAGGTACAACCAGTTGGAGACTCAGGAAGAAGCTCAAGAGGAGACCGGATGGAAATTAGTCCACGGGGATGTGTTCAGGCCTCCAACAAACTCAGACTTACTTTGTGTTTATGTTGGAACCGGTGTTCAGTTTCTCGGAATGATACTGGTTACAATGATTTTCGCAGCACTTGGGTTCCTATCCCCTTCCAACAGAGGAGGGCTAATGACTGCCATGCTTCTTCTCTGGGCATTCATGGGCATTTTTGCTGGATACGCCTCGACTCGTCTCTACAAGATGTTCAATGGAGCAGAGTGGAAGAGAATCAGTCTTCGAACAGCCTTCATGTTCCCAGGGATTCTCTTTGCAATTTTCTTCGTCTTGAACGCCCTAATATGGGGTGAGGAATCCTCAGGAGCAGTGCCATTTGGGACCATGTTCGTTCTAGTCTTGTTGTGGTTTGGCATTTCTGTTCCGCTCGTTTTTGTTGGTGGTTACTTAGGTTCAAGTAAGGCAGCCATTGAGAATCCAGTGAAAACCAACAAAATCCCAAGGCAAATACCGGAGCAGGCCTGGTTCATGAACTCATCATTCTTGATCATAATCGGAGGCATCCTCCCATTCGGTGCAGTATTCATCGAGCTGTTCTTCATCCTCACATCCATATGGTTGAATCAGTTCTACTACATCTTCGGCTTCCTGCTGCTCGTGCTCCTAATCTTGATCGTGACGTGTGCTGAGATAACAGTGGTGTTGTCCTACTTCCAGCTGTGCAGTGAGGACTACTTGTGGTGGTGGAGGGCATACCTCACCTCAGGATCATCTGCATTGTACCTCTTCCTGTATTCAGTGTTCTACTTCTTCACCAAGCTCAACATCACGAAACCACTGTCCGGGGTTCTGTATTTTGGGTACATGCTCGTCGCCTCGTACGCCTTCTTCCTTCTCACTGGGACTATCGGCTTCTACGCCACCTTCTGGTTCATCCGACTCATTTACTCATCTGTGAAGATCGACTAAATAGCCATGATAGTGAGTAACAAGTGTTAATATAGTCCTACTGCACAACCTCTGCATTTACAAAAACTTGAACCAAATGATCATTACCTTTAATTGATGTTTTCTACTTTTTATGTAGTTTTTAATGAAATCACTTTCAAACAAGATTTATTACTGATCAGGAAACTTATCTTGTGCATTGATTTTTTAATGCTCTATCTTCATTTTATTTTAATGATTTCAATTTCTTCTTATGCTTGTTAATTGTTATATAGTATATTTTTGTCAGTAAAAATTTTACTCGTGCAAGAGCATTAAAAAATTACGCATGAGAATAAGAGAGTTGAATAAAAATAATTGAACTGCAAAATTACTTTTATTTTATTTTTATATATCAAATTTGAAGTGTAAGGACAAACAATTACTGTTTTCACTTCAAAGAATTCATATTGGTGGGGATACATATTACTATGATTCAAGAAATATACAAAATACGAGGGTGATTAATTTTTTACACATTCATCAAAAGATATATGGAAGTAATATCATATCAACCTCACACAACTTTAAAGTATTTTACAATTTACCAACTCTTCTAACATAGATTTTAACATTCCAACGACAACTTAGTACAAACCTAATCTGCATCGGCAGTAAAATCTGGCTCCGGTGGCTTCTGTAGCTTCACCAACTCCCTGGCGCTCTTGAGGTTCCGATTTCTGTGGACCCCACGTAGAGCGTTGGCAGCGAATCGAGAAGCCAAGAACGTAGCACCGATGCTATACGAACCACCACCAGTATTGCTGCTCGCCCCGGCTAACCCTTCAGCTTCTTCTTCCTTCCTCCTCGCCTCGAGGAGTTTCCTCTTGGAATAGCGGCGCCAAGCTGCTTGAATAAAGCAAGCGGCCCATGTACGCCACTGCTGTGAGTAGAATCGGAATGTGTGTTGGACCTGTCTGCTGTGAAGCCGTCTGAATTGACTCGCGACAAATTTTAGTTCATCGGCTGTTAGGGCGAATGCTTCGACTTCAGTCAGTGCCCTCACTGTCCGCGTAGATGATGGGAGGTTAGAACCTGATTTTGGATCCAGTGCCCACGTGAGAAGCTCCTCACCACAGAAATCACCTTCTTTGAGTAGACTGCGGTTGAAGAAGCCGCTCCTACCACCATCAGTTGTCACACTCTCAAGACGACCACGTATGAGGAATATCATCTCATCGACAGGATCTCCTTCCCGAACAATGTAAGTACTTTCGGTGTACAAACAAGGTTTTAGCCTCTCACAAATGGCGTCGAGCAATCTCTCATCCATATTCTCAAAAAGTGGGACCTGTAGAAATTGGTTATTGTAGAGTTAACTCAGCAGAGTAGATAGGATATAGTTGAATGATTGACAGAATTCAAAGAGTATCCGTAATCAACCCTCTTGACTAAAGCCAGACAAAGATGTCGTTTTATGTCTCTTCTGAGATCCTTAGGTAAACTCTGAACCAGACTTTCTTCATCCACTCCACGTGTTTCTAGCCACTTGTACTGATCATAGCGTCGAACACGCTCTCTGAGGTCAGGAGGGAGCAAGCGATGATGCATCCATTGCTCTGAGTCACGCCTTTTAACTCTCATCTCTTCAAGTCGAATTGTGAGAGACTGAAGGTATGTCTGTAGCAGCAAAGCAACAAGAATTTGCATATAAAGCGAAGATGAAAGAAAGATGAAAGACAACCACTACAATTTTATTAATCCCATCTATCGCAAAATCTTTTATGTTATGCACGACACTTCACCACAAAACTATTTGTCTCAAGCAATTAGGTGCATAATCAATTGCTATATCCCAGTTTTTAGGTCTGGTACTTGGGAGCTGTGTTTTCTGTACAAGTCTTGCTCGTGTCATACATGTCGAGCACTTTATGTGCTCCTTGTCCTCAATTGCATTTTAAATTTCTCTCAAAACTACCGGAGGATGACTAATATCAATTAATTAACTCACACAAACTAAGATTATCAAAACGGATGGATAATGATAGGAATAAAGAGCAACAAGGAGGAAAATAATAGTAACAAAGTAAAAGATGGGAAGAATAATAAATAATCCAATGGTTGTTTTATACCTGCATATTCCCAATCAATAGTGCAAAAAGAATAAGGCCCAATATGGCAAGTGCAATGCTGAATATAGACTCTCCCGGATAAGTGCTGGTTTGAAGTCCCTGTCCAAGTGTACTGCAGAAGGAAGATGAATGATTAAATTACTGGAACCAAGCATCTTTTTCAGAGGCTAATGAGTATCCAGCTAATGTTATTGGAATTTTCAGGATCCATAAAAAGCAATCAGCAAATATGTGCACAGAATTAAGTAGAGTGTTTGACCAACATATTGAAGAGGAGCTAGCAAAAGGACATGGATCTATCTAGGAAATTCACAGTGATTAACAAGGCCACTTCAGAAGCAGATGCTTCAAAATCTGAACAAAATAACCACAGTGCTTGCGGTGGCCCAAGGCATAATTATAAGCCACAATGCTTTATAATGATGGACTAGAAAAATAATATTATTGCTAATACAGGAAACTTAAAGGACCTGGCATCTGCAAATCAATTACAGGGACATCAAAATTGTGATTTGATTAAATACCAAGCCCATGCATCACAAATATTATGCCATAACAGAGATTGCAATTTTGACACCATATGGAGTCCTTAAATTCCATAGACAACAAAGAAACAATCTTTTATTTTTTATTCACTGCATCACCTTTGATATATACATATGACAACCCTAGATGCTTGGGAAAACCCTATTGATTCAGTTTTGCTCTGTGATATACATGTCTATCATAATTCAGATATGCATCTGAATTATGATAGACATGTATATCTATAAGATTTCTAAAATTATGGCAACAGCGCTCAATAAAGTTTTGCACTAAAAGAATTTTGACTTATTAAGAAGCACAAAAGGGTTAAAGCACTATAACAAATAAAAATTATAAAGAGTGACAAGGTATAATAATAGCACAAAAGGCGGGAAGTACATGAAAACTAACATAGCAGACATGTATTGCTGATTTAGAGAAGTTCATTTACCTCAGATTCTGCAGCCCCCACCACAGACAGTAACAATATTTTGATAGGAACTTTCTGGAAGAAACTATATTAGAGGCCAAAGCCTGCCTGAAGATTCCAAAATCAAATGGTGGATTGTTTTCATCATCCACAGGACAAGCTGCACTTAAAACTCCCGTACTATTCTTACTCCAGATATCATAATTCATCATCTTTTTTTGATTTCCACAATATAAGAAACTGGTGCTACAATTATCAGCACTTTTACAAGCACTCTGCCAGCATGTATCATTACGCTCGACAGATAACAAGTACCATAGAGCCCCAACTATCTGTGAAGTACAGAAACACAATAAGCTGTCTTATTCAATTTTCACCATGAAGAAGCTGTAGTTAGCAAATTTCATAGACCAGCATGGCTTGCTATTGGATGCAAAAATTGACTTGTATATGAGAACAGCATGTTGAGATACTAATAATCCTGTTATAGTAACTGAGACAAGATTTATGGGCATGTAGCTTGATATCTAGCAAACATTGAATTCATATAATCATCATCACAACTTCCCTATTTGTGCCAGCAGAAATACATAGTATATGAAAGATATTCGAATGTAATCAGACGTCTTATTTTTTATGTCTGGAAAGGAAAGAACTATGGATTAGGTCTATCTCATCTGATGACAGAAAGTAGAGATTTCTTGAAATTTCTTTCCTCACAAAATAAAATTTTTGAGGATACAGACTAGTCAGAATCAGCAAGCTATCAAATTAAGATGCATTTGAGTGAAATTTACTCGTCATTCGTGTCTCAAGTAGGGTCATTGCCTGTAAGCAAGAGCATGAGAAAATTCTATGCACTGTCAGCTGGTATGCTTATTTGCAGATCAAAGATGTTCACAGATGACAGGCCCGTACTCAGCCTAATCCACTAGAAGTCTAGTAAAACCTAATGAAATATTAGAAGATCAGTTGGAACCTCTACTGTTTTTCCGTTTTTAAGTCGTGTTACTTGCTATTATGTTAATTTCACACATTTCAGGATATACATTCCATTGCAAACAACATGATCCCTGAGGAACTATAGAAACAGCCATGCCAGATGGTCTGAAATGATACCGTATGGATAGTAATAATGGAAAAGGCTTACATGACTGGCAAGCATGTATAGCAGCAAATATATCACTGCACCAGCCCATGCAGTTTCAGCAAAGACACCAGAAGTTCTTTTCAATTCAGAACTTAGTGGCAAGATTCGAGCAAATCTAGGAATATACTGGAGCAAAATGATATAAAATAATGCTTGTTTTGTAGCCAGGACATCTGAGCCTTTTGACCTCTGTAAAAACCTCCATACAACAATCTGCATAAATTAGAAAGATGTGGGTATGATTAAAGATGAACATGCTCAATGAATTCTAGATATTACGTATATGCCACTGTGAGAATATTTTGTGCAACTGGTAATGGGCATATGATGAAAACTAAGCCACAACTAGAAAATATCAACCCCAAAAAGAATATATTGATGTATCGGCATACCTTGTAGCAAAGCACATGAAAAACAAAAAAAAAGGTTGGCAGCTACAGGTAAGTTAAAGAAAGTGCAGCAATAATTCATTAGAGGAAAACAGTTAAACAGCAATCAACACTGAAAAAGATGCAGTCATAGAATTATGACCACTAACACCAAGCAAAATATAGTTGTTTGCCAAGCAAAGACACAAAACTCATGTACAAGAAAAATATCAAAGACACAGGACAATAGAAAAAAAGCAAACCACTGCAACATCTGCACAATGATATCCCGGCCCAAATGCTAAAGCAAGCTATAGTCCACCATCTAGTTAATAGTTCCATTGATGAGTAAAAATAGGATACTGAAAAAAGAGAACTTGCCTACAAAATTGGAGCAATATATGTCTTAAACCATTGTCCCATCTTTGAAGAGCTTCTAGAAATATTGTATTTAAAAATTACTATGTTCCAGAACTGGCAGGGGCATTATAATCAACTTGCTTTGAAATTCTAAAAACCAAAAAAAGGATACGAGTTATTTTAAACATTAACTTTGATACTACTGACCAGAAAAATGAAGAAAAATCATAACACAATATTTGGATTCTTCTGAAACAAAATAATTTTGTTTCTTGAATTTGTTAGGCATGGAATTCTACTTCTCCATCTTAAGAGTCTGTAATAGTACTTAAATCTTTATAGGTCCAATTATATCCATTAATTATTGGGAAAAAACACCACTGAGAGATATCTATTAAATTAAAACCCTTTTTTGAAAAAAACCATAAGAGTACAGGATTTCTACAACTAAATGTCTTCTGAACCTCATCAGATCACTTGACAATTAACATATCCAAACACATATTAGTTTGCAACATAAACACGCTCACAGTCCCCAAAATAGTTTATCCAGAAGTCAGAACAGAAATATTTTCAGCTATCACATTAACTTCGTTGCAGTTGCTATCCTAGTAGATAATATGGATGATTCATCTTCAGGCAATGATCATATTATCACAAGAAGCTCTAAATGGATATAGAGAATTATAAAATCAGCTAAATGGATATTGTGATAGTAATGAGATTATTTACAAAAGCTAAAAACGTTTTTGGGAAAGCTAAAAGCCAAAGCTACATTAAATAGGACATATGAGAATGTAAGTTTCCAAACCTGTGGAAGGGGAAGCACTGAAAGGAAATCGATGATGAAATAGCACTTCAAGTATCTTTTAGCAATCTGAGCAGGATCTATGACGAGTTCACCTCGTCCAAACACTCGAGATGATGGGGCAATATATGCAGTTCGGAATTGGAGAGCCATGTGAATAAGATAGAAAGCATCAACAATAGTCCGCACTGTCGTAGCTGTGATGGCCAGCTTTCTATCTATGTCTAGGCAATTATCAGACTGATTAAAAACTGGAAGAAAGAAAAACAGTGGATCCACTGATACACTAAGAATACATGAAATCATGAAAAGCTTGTTCCATAGCGTGAGAAGTTTGTCTTGGGGATCAAATATCTTCTTCTCAGACACTTTGAGATCTTCTGGAAAAACTGCACGAGAGACACCAAATCCAAGGGTCCGACCAATTGATTTCAGTCCTTGAGACCCTTTTCTCATTCCTCTCTTAAAGGACTTTGATGGAGCATGAGTTGCATGACCACCACGAGCCAAACCATCGATATTGAAGCCGCATTTGCTTGTTGCAGCAGAAGCAGCTGGGGAAGACAGTCTGGAATCCAAGTCATCCAACCTTTAAAAATAAATCACAGATAACAACTTATCAAATGAAGAGACCATGAAACAACATCTCATATCAACAGCACCAATGAGAAAATATGGATATTGTTGGAAATAAGTAACATTGCATGAATTTCAAGGTAATAAATTATCTCGAGTCCCACTTATTCTTGGAAGCATCTTCCAATGTACCAATTTTTATTTCAAAAGCAGTCTACCCAGTGAAGGCAGCAAAATAGGAAACTTTAATTCTTAAGAGCTAAATATGCTCTAAAAATTTGGGATACCTTACAAACTTGTCTCGCTGTCCATTGATTGATTGAGTCTTTGGACCACAATCAAACATTTTGTATGATATGTGTAACTTAACTGCCAGGAAAAGAGAAATATATAAACAGTATGAAAAAAGCAATCAGATATGAAATAAAAAGCACAAATATGCTTAACCCATGATCATTTATAAAAGCCAAATCAAATGGCACCCAACTAAAGCAAATTTCTCAAATCAGAAGTACATATCCACAAGAGATTCCCTATTACTTCTCAATAAACTCTCAAACAAAGCAAGCAGGATTGAGATGCATGTATTTGAACAAAACAGATTGCATTTTGTACGCAACATGTCCTGCTCAATCTTGAAAGGGAAGACTATTAATCAGTAGAAATTAAGAATGACACTCATACCCTATGTGATGAGTCATAAGCAGAAGCTAACTAGGAGAAAAAAAAGGCTCGTGTCCAAATAAGTAGCTTGTAAACCACAAGAAGCTCTTTCCAAATATTCAGGAAAAAAAAATCAACCGGATTCATTTCACAATATATTAACCCCATGCTTATATCAACTCGACAATAAAAGCTATCCAATTTACTGAGATGAATAACTCGTAATGAAGTTCAAAAAAGAGGTTGCAGCTATCCTACACAAAACTGAACAAAGAGCACGTGACAACAAATGCTGTGCAAATCTTACAACCTTTTTCCATCACAAATGCCATATCCTATTAAGTTTTGAATTTGATTGTATAAACTTGCAAACAAGAGGCAATATAAAATTATCTAATCATTCATCAAAAGTCCGAAATCCATAAAGTCACTTAATGATTCAAAACACACACACACACAAACATATTACACGGAGTGCCCAACGGTCATAGGATTTAGAGTCCTAAATGAACTTAGATTATACATAAGACATCGATTTAATAAATGCTCCAATCTCGACATCTACAGCTTCTTTGATATGATCGCCCCACATACATACCATAGCAGGAGGTAAACCTAGTAAACAATTAACACGAATACAACTCCTCTTTCAGTATACCTAAAAACAAAAGTAATAATTCCTTTATTCAAGATGAGGTCAGCAATCACCATGGAAAATTATGAAGCTTTTCAAGACTTCAAGATACTGCAGGATATAATTGACCGAAAATTATCACAGCAAGCAGAAACAAAATCTATAATCGAAGAAAACCCACCAAAATTTCTCAAGGAAAAGCAAAAATCATGTTCTTCGCAGGTAATAAAGTTACTGCACAGTTCTATCAAAACTTAGATGCAGAAGGAAACATAAAGTAGATCAAACCGAGATGCTCACAGAAAAATCCCAGAGATGTTAAGTCATCAGTAACAGCAACATGAGAGAGGGAGGAGAGAGTGCAGAAATTGAAGTCAAGTTTTATCCAGGAAGGTATGCAGAAGACCAGAAGTGGGGGAGCACAATTTACAAAATGACCGACAGGTCCCTGGGCTTTACTTATTCACAATATATATTTCTTTTTCTTTTTTTCTTTTATTAGACTCTGAATTTTGATTGTTTTAAACTTGTAAATCTTACTTTCAAGACTTTTGGCAAATTCATAAAGGCTATAATTTTAAAAAGTGAATTAGTTATTGACAACTTATCAGGTGGTATATGGAATCATTGCACTATAATTTTAGTAAAATATACAATTTATATATTAATTTATGTGGATTTAGTATTTATTTTTAAAGTTTATATTACTTTAGAGTATAATTTTGGGTAATTTACTGATCGATCTATTATTAAAGTATGTTTATTATACATATAAAGTATGTTTATAGCGAATCATATTATAACAAATTAAAATTATACTTGAATGCATCATTTATTATACTTTTATACTTTAACAACTAATAAATATAAAAATATAAACCAGGTGGGCTAAGTGATAGACTCATGTTCAATTCCATTTGGGAGCGAATTAGGAGGGGATATAAGGAAGACTTGAAGAAGGGGAAGTAAGGGTGCTTGTTAAACCAACCTAACTATACTAACTAACAACTAACATTTAACAATAAAAAAAAAAACAACTAATAAATATATATAGGGATAAAAAAAAAATTTGCCCCGTAAGTTTGGGGCTGTACAATTTTTGCCCCAAAAAAAATAATATTTGGGCATTTGTTCCACTATCTTCATAATTGTGCCAATGTTTCCCCATTTTCGCCGGAATCGATCACGTGCTTATCACGTGATCATCGGACGTGGTATTTTTCGGCAACTTTGCTGACGCGGCGCACAGTTGGCATCTATGTCAACAATAATAATAATATATTAATGGTAATTAAATTAAAAAATAGAACCAACCCCATTGCTGCCGGTGTTCTTGCCGAAACCCATGGCCGCCGTGCTTTTCTTACTCCTCTTCCCCCTCCATCTCGTCGGAATTTATCTCGACTTCGTCGGAATTCATCGGAGATGAAAGGGCGTCAGTAATGTGGGGGAGGATGAGAATTTTATTGCGAAGATGAAGAGTTTAGATATTTAAGAGCAAGATCAAGCTGTGATTCTACTGAGGAAGACGACTAGGACTAACGAAGATTCTAGAACAGTGTTTTGTTCGGAGAGACTTTTGTTTGCTTTAAAGCAGCTGTTGAGTTCGTGCTACGCCGCCGTGCAGACCAACGTCGCGGCGGCGCTGGTGAATCTATCGCTGGAGAAGGAAAACAAGATTAAGATCGTTCGAGCTGGAGTCGTCCCATTGTTGATCGAGATTTTGAAGAGTGGGTATGAGGAATCTCGAGAACACGCCGCAGGTGCAATTTTCAGTCTAGCCCTAGAAGACGAGAACAAGACGGCGATCGGCGTTCTGGGGGCGTTGCAGCCACTGCTCCACGAGCTCAGATCCGGGACGCGGCGGAGCCGCCACGACGCCTCCCTCGCGCTCTACCACCTAACGCTAGTGCAGAGCAACCGAGTGAAAATCATGAAGCTCGGAGCTATGGGGATTCTGCTGGGTCTCCTGAAGGAGGTGGAGGTGACGGCGCGTGTAATTCTTGCTCAGAAGCATGCTTCAGTCCGCCGTTCGTCCACGCCGCAAGATGTCCGCCGTGTGTCTGATGCCTCCCGCACCTTCCCATCGGGGTCTGCTCCATCTACTCGTACTTTTACTGGTAAATGTTGGAAATAAATCCTTAAAACCTTAACCCTATTATGATAAACTGAGATCAAACTGTAAAGCGGAAGCGTACCTGATCCAATGAGTCCAGCGGAACACGAACTCAGGATCAGTGGTTATATGGCCACCTGATCCAATGAGTCGGAACACGAACTCAGGATCAGTGGTTATATGACCTTCCTCAACTAAGTCTCCTTATTCCCTATGGGGACCGTAGTAATCCCTCCCGGGAAGAAGGGAAGACCATATGCGGCTTAGTATATTGGGGACCATAACCGGGTAACCTTTATATACTACTTGATTAGACCACCCATAATCACCTAATCACGTAGTATTGGGTATCCACTCAATAAGCTCATATTAATTATTATTATAGCCCATGGACCTTTAACCTTAATTGGATCACTTAATTAAGTTCATAAAATAATTGAATAGCTAATATAATTGCATAATAATATATTGTCCACAATGGATACCCAATAAGCCCATATTAATTATTATTATAGCCCATGGACCTTTAACCTTAATTGGATCACTTAATTAAGTTCATAAAATAATTGAATAGCTAATATAATTGCATAATAATATATTGCCTACAATTAGATTATATTGGAAATTATAAAATTTACAACAATCTCCCACTTGGGCTATATATTTTCCCAAAGCAATTATATCAAGAGTCCTTAGTTGCGCAACTTTATGTTATTCCTCTTCAGGCTATACTTAACAATCTGGTCCATCTCATATACTAATATGAAACTACCGCGGCATTCACCACATTATAAATCGTGATTAAATCCCGACAATCACCATATCAATATACTCAATGACATAGATCAAATATGGTGAGTAGCATGGAAATTACATGCAATGTGATCGAAACATATCTATTTCCAACTGGTCCTACTTTAATCCTTAGTGAGATCAATTCATAATGTAAAATATTACAAAATGAAAAATTAACTTAAGTGAATTCACAATGAATTCAAATCCATCAACTCAATTCTGCAAAAAACCGAATTATCTAAAATCAAAGTGTCTTAAAACTTTAAAGAGCAATAAATATAGACTCCCACTGAACCAATGTATTCTAAAATCATATAACACCCACATGAGTAGCTAACTCATAAAATTGCAGGGCGTTGAATACATAATTGGTGGATCCATATTTAGAGTCTATCATAGTATGCTCTACCAAAATTTATCCATAAGAACACTTTCTTTAACAACCAAGAATTCTATGTCAATATGCTTGACTTATAAGAACTCTTATTGCTAATACTTTACTGCGAACTAACTGTCACAATCAATTTTATGTGACTAAACTTCACAACCTTTATTTCATGCTTGAATGCCCCTTAGTGTACTAATGATTATGTTGTCATGGTTAATGAGCTAAAGTGTTTGCTTAATACTTTTACTTGTATAGCTCTCCAGACCAACAGAAGATGTAGCCTGAAGTGGATCTTATATCGTATTGACATCCAACAAACTCATAATCAGACTACTTTATGATCTCCTACTAAATCTGATACCTGATGTGTAAGTATGTTATCATTAATTCTCTGTAAATACTTTATAAAGATCCATACTAGAGTTACTTAAATGTCTGCTTAATACACCAAAAACAGAAGCCAAATTAGGTCTTGTATAGACCTCATCATACAACAACTTCCAATAGCCAAAACATATAGAATATTTCTACATTTCTTAAATCTTTAGTTTAACTTTAGGGCACCTTATTGAGACTTCACTTGTCTCCCTTAGTTTAATTTAAACATTCTCCCACTGAATCACATAATCATCTACATTTGTATCAAAATCAAATGAGATAAAAAAAAAACTGCATGATGATGATTGTGATTCCTTTACGGAAAAGCTTTCTTGAATGCATAGATGGATTTCCTTTTGGTTCTTAAACTTATAATATCGTATCATGTTGCCATCAAGGAACTTTATCTTTACATCCATCTAAATGATTCAAGATTAAAATGTACTAATAATATCACGATTATCTCAAGACAATGCCTTCATTCCCTTTAGAGTATAATCCTTTATCAAGATGCAAACCTAATAATCTTGTATTGATTTATACTCATAACTTATGGCATTAACCCACTTTCGAGTATTTGGACCTTGCATGGTTTGATGAACATTGTTTGAATGTTCTACCATTAATTCCATAGTGTCCTCTTTATTTTGGAGAAAACTACATAATTATCCGAATTGATTTTCTCCCAACTCTAGTGGTTTTCTTAGTGACATTAATTCTTGAGGTTGTTGATTTTATTATACCTTAAATATTATTGACATTTTCCCATTGATATTCTGAATTTACATAATTTCTAAAAGTTTAAGTAGGGACCGTATTGACTCTCCCTTAAAGACAATGTCTCTAATATTATTCTTCCCCCAAATCAACATCCTCACAGAATACCGTATTACCCGTCTCAAATATGATCCGATTAATTGGATCATAAACTTTTATTTTTATTCATAACCAATAAAGTAGCTTACATTTATTTGAGTCCAATTTTCTTTAGTAGATCCCAATGATCTAGCTTTAGTTGGACATCACCATATGTGAAACTCAAAGAGTTCTCACAACTACTTTGGTTAAAAATTTATTGAGACCATAAGTTGCAATCTTAAGTATTTCTCACATTAGTGACCATATGTTGTGGAGTTCAATTATGTCTTTTAACTGCACCATGCATACTGAATAATTTAATGCAGTGTATTATAAGATAATTCCACAGGCCTTTAGGAGAAAACAAAAGGTTATACTTTAGTTGTCTTTAGCAGCTTTCTTAATGGGATTTCTTGTATTGCCATTATACTTTATTGATATTAAGTTTGACTTATTAGTCTCATCCTTATTGTGGAAGTTCACTCATCAAGTATGATTTTGTTGTTGATATATGGAAAACTTAATTAGCAGACTTCTTAATTATACAGAGAATTAATGCAAAATAATTTTTCATGCTCGCATTAAACTTTATAATCTTTCAAAAAACTTTATAGTCTTTCAAAATTTAACTAAATTAGAATCATCTTGAAGATTCGAGCACAATATTAGTATCAAGTCTTTGGACAAAAATACTAATTTAAATGATGCTCTCATGCAATAGTCAAATACTGACAATAAAACTGTCAAGCAATAGCCTTCCTGTGGGCTGACTTATTACTCACATGTCAAATCAAATAATTATCACGTATTTACCACCACAGGTACTTGTGTATTTCTGCCAAATATTAATCTACCTGTGGGCCGATCAATACCCGCATGAAGATACACTCATACAACATTATTAATTGGGGACCCATCACAAGACACCTTGTGCAACATTAACCTCGTCTGTGGACAAAAATTAACTGCAGGGGTAATCTTGGTGTAATAATCAAGTATTGACAATAAGTTCTGTCAAACAAGAGTCTATCTGTGGACCGACTAATGTTCACATGAACAATCCAAATAATTATCACATACTTATTATCACATGTATGTTATTATTCTGTCAAATTGTGCCTACCTGTGGGCCGAACACAGAACACATGAATAATTACACACCCATCTATGTAATTTCAATAAAGTCGCACTTCACACACAGAGGCTGCTGTGGCAACATGAGGCTTTGATTGATTAGATTAAAAAATTACTAGACCAATTAAACAAATATTAAAAAAAAATATTACGTTTAATTGAACGACATTAAAAAATAATGTCTCCCCTATTTTATTAATTTAATTCAATAAATTAAATGGAAACTTTAGATGATTCATACCATAATGAAAGATTTCTTAATTTAATACTCCGGCCGTCTGGGTTTCTGCCCCACATCCTGGCACTTATCCGGCCAACACCAACCTTTCTTCCTTCGCCCAGTGCCGGCGCCAGGTTCTCTCAGTGGCGGACCGAGTAGGGTTCATGGGGTACAACTGTACCCCCAATTTGAAAATATACCACTACATATATACCCCATTTCCTTTCGTTAATAGTTATATTTACTCTACTAATTTGATGCTCTACCATTATTTCGTTAGTTTTTTATTTATTTATTTATAGTTGTGTACTTCCTTTAAGTAATTTTTGAACAATTAACAAATAATAACTGATATTATAATTATAAAAATGATAGGTTATGACGTTATGTAGTTGAGTTATTTTTTTAAATAACTTTATACTCCCTCCATCCCGCCCAAACGTCAATGGTTGTTTTTTATGTGTAGATTAAGGAGTATTATTATTATTTTATATGTAATAGGTAGTTGTATTAGTAGTGAGTGATAGGCCGCATATCATACCTTTTTACTAAAAATAGGAAATGATGACATTTGAATGGGACGCCCAATAGTAAAATGGTGACCTTTCGGTGGAACGGAGGGAGTATGATTTTTTTTAGTAGATGATGTGTTTTATTTTTTTATTTTTTTCCTGTATTGAATATACATTATAATTTATTTATTTATAATAATTTTTTTAACATTCATTTCTCATATAATATTTCTTAAATTTCACATTCAATTACAAATTAATTAATTATTAGTGTTTAAAGCATACATGTGGTCAATAAAATATTTTGAGCTGCTCGTCTAAATATAATTACTCCTATTAATTTAATGTAGAAGATATGTTATTAGAATGTTCCAATGTTTTGTATTTTCTTCATCCGATCTCATTTTGTTATTTTGAATGTCCGCCCCGAATGATTTTATTTTATTTTAGTATGAGACACACACATCACTAATACAACTAAAATATGAGACCTACACACCTCACTAATACAACTACCTATTACACGTGAAATAATAGTACTTCTTAATCCATTTATAAAAAACAAATGGCACCCTTGCGAGCAAACGGAGGGAGTACATTGTATGTGATTTTAACAATTCCGCACCCCCAAATCCAAAATTCTGGGTCCGCCACTGGGTTCTCTCCTTCGCCCAGCTGCAGCTCCGGCCATCGAGTTCTCTCCGGTGCCGACGGCCTGCAGCACGGCGAAGAGGCGCGGCAGGTCTTGATTGACGAGGTGGAGCCGATTCAATCAGTTTATCAAGATTTTTGATAATGGACGGTGGCATTTTGGAGTCGTTGAGATGGTGTGTATGAGAGGTGGAGGGCGGTGCCATGAGAGAAGATTTTTTTATTATTATTTTTATTTAGTTATTTTTTAATTTAATTATCATTAATATATTATTATTATTATTATTGTTGACATGGATGCCAACTGTCAAGTCAGCGAAGTTGCCGGAAAATGCCACGTCCAATGATCACGTGACAAGCACGTGATCGATTACGGCGAAAATGGGGCAACATTGGCGCAATTATGAAGATAGTGGGACAAATGTCCAAATGTTATATTTTTTGGGGCAAAAATTGTACATCGCCAAACTTACAGGACAAAATTTTTTTTATCCCAATATATATATATATTATATAACAAATATTTTAATACTGTTTCACACGATTACAATCTTACAAGAAGCTTTGTCTATAAGGGATAATTGTTTTCTTCATGTATTTTTTAAGTTCAATCTTCACTTTAATTTTTTTAATACTATTAATTTAAAGGGTATACTTGACTCTTTATTTAAAAAAAAATGTATAATTATATTATTTTAATCATACTGTATAGTACTAAATTTAAAGGGTAATAGATGGTTGTATACTTTTTTTTATTTATTTAATTCAGTTTAATAATTTAAATCATTTTAATATACCGATGCTAACACTGTAGACTAGTTAACACTTTTAACTTTATCGATTGATTGAAACTTTTAATATAGCAATAATATTTCTTGCACCTTTTTTTATTCCTTATTTCCGACAAGAGACATTTTACAAAACATTTCATTTCAACCATACATGCCAATTTTTTAATTAAATTATAATACATTCGTACTTTTATTTTCTAATGAAACTTTTGAGTTAATATCAATTTTAACTAAAATTAATTTCAACTTGTAGTAATTTTTTACTTTTTCAAATTTAATCCTTTTATATCAAGTTTAGGAGTAAGTAAAAATTATTTTTTTTCAATTTCAATATATTAGTATATTCTTTGAAAAATGATTGAAATTGTCATGAAAAAGAGTATAATTAACAAATTACAGATTAATCGACACAAAATGACTAATCTTTTGATAAAGAAATAAAATTATAGAACTAAAATTAAATCTGACAAAAATTCAAAACTTTAGAAAATTCCATCTTCTTAAAAGGTTTTTAAGAGAGAAATTTGGAGGGAAGTGGAGTTAATGGTGTTTGGTGGGATGGTTATCAATCTGTCCAAAATACACCTAACTATCAAGGGATAATCCTGTCAAACTAAAAAGAGAAAGGGGAAAGCCAAACCACCCCCAATCCCCCGGAACCGCCACGACTTGCGGTGGCGCCACCCCCTGCCACCGGCTATCCTTGTAGCATTACAACATTGGCTACAATATCAGTATGATCTATGTTCATCCAGATAAGAATGTGGGCAAAAAAAAGAGAGAATACTCAACATGAGTACAACTTAGTGTTGTCTTGCTGCTCCGGGGTGACATCAGCAAAAACACCCAAACAAACGAAAAACGGGGGTCGAGCGAATACCTCTCATCCGATGATAACGCCTCGATTGCTCTTCAAAACTCCATATACTGTATAATGGAACATGGAAATTGGATGCTCTTTGTCACCTAGCCTCTACGAGCAAGTTCTTGGCCGATAACATTGCTAGCCTCGTTGCAAAGTTCATCAGCGTTCATTCCTAATATTGGTGGATGCACAACAACTTTCACGGATCCTGGATTTAATATTCCTTCCATTCCAGGAGGCATGATTTTACCAGTTCCGATTAAAGTTATTGGAACTACAGGTACTCCAGTCTTGGCAGCAACGCTGAATGCACCTTTCTACAAAATAATCAGCTGTAGGAGTAAGTCTTTTGTACGCCCGGCTCCATTCAAAAGAATCAGACACGAAAAGTGGGTAAAACATTAAACCCTAAGGAGAAAGTTTAAACAGGGTGAATTATTAAAATAGCACTTAGGTGTATACAAGACTTTGCCCGACCATAGAGTAGCAAAACTCACTTAAACAATGTTTATAGTGATGTAGTGAACTCTCATGTTATGAAAAGAAAGCAGCCCAAAAAAGTATACTGATACATTATCTTTCTGCCCAATATTTGTAGATGGGGTACGATTCACGAGAGGGAAAAAAAATAGAAAACGAAAGCACTAAATCCGTAAGATTATCTAAGTGCATATGGATAAGGTTTCACTGCATATCACCAATATATAAAATTCCAAATGCTCATAGTTAATTATTCATCAACATTTCTGTGGTTTTCAAACCAATTCCTGATCGAAATTCTTTAGGAAGATAAGGAACTAGTATATGATTCATTACCAAGGAAATATTAATTACAGCTAATCTAGATAAATGGAAAACTCAGTTTGGGCAGCAATAGATGCCAATCTAAGAAGAAAAATGAACACTACCTTAAAAGTGCCCAATTTTCCATCTCTACTCCGGGTGCCCTCTGGGAAGAAAAAAATCGATGCCCCCTTCTGGATCAGTGCTATACACCGTTTAAGGCATTCCTACATTCAAATACAAAAACAAATTAATACTGCTAAATCTCTCTTCATGATGAATATAAATTAAACGTTGGTAGTTGGAACAACAACAATGTGCTAATATGAAGTTAAAGAAGAATCACATACAAATTGACTTCTGCTGTCTGTGCGCTTTAAAGGAATTACACCCAGCAGAAACATGGCCCACCCAATAATCGGATAAAGAAAGACCGAAGTCTTGCTAATGAATTTAAAGCTCCTTCCAAGGGTCAAAAGAGTATATATGTCTAAAAAGCTTTGGTGGTTGGCCACATACATGGCAGGGGTATCAATTTGAGGCAGATTCTCCAATCCCTCATACTCAATCTTGTAAAAGGGAGCAACTGTCAGAGAAGCCCAGGTTTTAGCAACAAGATAATGGGCTTTTCTGCGATATTGATCAAATATGAATACATACGGATGCTCTAGAACCATTGGTACGAACAAGATAACAGCAGCAATAGCTGTTACAACATAAAAGAAAATTCCTCTGACCTTTGCACTCAACCATATATCTGAAATGAACATAAAGGAAAAACAAAGTAAACGACACTATCAAGATTAGAAACTTAAAATAGAAGTTGGCCAAGAGTTAGACTAGAAGTATACCTGACAATGGATATGAAGCACCAGTAGATCCAGTACCTGTAAGTTCAGACTTTACAACTATGCTTCTTGAAAATTTTCTCCTTCCACGAAACTTACGGCCACTATATGAACTACTCAACTCCTCTTCATGGTACAAACAGCTCTGAGCAGAATAATGATGTCTCCTTGAACCGCATGTTTTTTCATGTGGAAGGTCATCTACAGAAGCCAGAAGTAAAAATAAACCAATTATAGGGAATGCCAGAGAGTGATTTTACCCCTACTTAATGTTGTTCTGATTGCAACATACTTTAATTATTATTTGGAGCAGCAGCATCCAACTCAAGAGAAAATGATATTGATAAAGGAATAAAAGAGAAAGGAAAGTGCAAAGGATAAACAGAATCTTTTCTGAAGATCAAATAACTTAGTGAGATTCTTCAAAATGAAGCTTCTACACTTTGAAGGGAAATCTGTGAAAAATAATTCATATAATGAAAGTTAATTCAGAAAAGGCATAGTCATGTTCAGAACATTAGAAAAGGAGGGATAACTCAGAAAAGAACTTTCAAATTTTATGCACACACTTAAGAAGAAATTCACTCACTTTTCTCTGAATATCTTTGAATTGTTTGTTTAAGCGCAGCACAGCCAAAGTGAAATCCATGAGGAGAAGCCAGCTGCTCAAATAAATATTCAGAATCAGAACTGTCACTGAATGATGGATGTCAAGAACATTCGAATACGCAGCAACTACGACTCTATAATGTCCTCTGTACCAGATAAACCAGGCCAAAATCTCATTTATATACTTATTTAACACTCTTTATGATAGAGTTAAGATGATCAAGAAAGTAAATGATATTAATCCTCCACAGAGGCCACGGAAATATCCGCCACAACCAAGGTTGCAAAGTACTAGAATTCTTTGATACCCTCTCCTAACAATGAAGAAGTATAAATATGCACTACAATAGCAAGGCCCATGCACAAAGCCTACATCATAATGCAAATCAATTATTAAAACTCCCATAAATTATGTCACTAATTATTATAATGATTGATTATTCCCATGAATCATGTCACTAATTATTCTAATGATTGATTGCCATTGATTGATTGCCTTCCATTCCTATCAATTACTCCATCCGACGAAGCAGCCTTGTCCTCAAGGCTGAAGTCCGAAAAATTCAGTGTTCTCCCCATCGACCATCAGCTCAACATCTTCTTCCAGTTGATCCCTGTCCTTCTCAGTTTCGTGCTCATCAGCTTCAATGTAGACGCTGAAAAATTTTCCAGCACACTTATGAAGGGGGCTGTACTGCTGCCCGCAACGGTAACACTTTCCTTTTTCACGATATTCACGGGCTTCATCCGCCGTCAAGTGCTTCGTATTCCGATTCAATCTATTTGTAGACCCAACACTGGAGGTTGTTGGTTTTGAGTGTGATGTCAAAGAATTACCTGACCCTTGGTGAATGGTCGTAGGATAATTTGAACCTCCCTTGAAAGTGGTTGGTGAACGCGAAGGGATCCCCGTTGTCGATAATCGTGAGAGTCCCCCCGATGGGAAAAATCTGTTCCCGTTCATATATGGTTGTGGGGCTTTTGCGATACGTCGCGCTGCACGAATGGCTGCAAACACATCGGACATCTCCACATCAGGTATCCGATCACGGATCGATGACTGCAGCTCTCCAAGGAACATCCCAAGGTACTGCTTCGGTGGTAATGACGGCAGTTGGGCCACTCACTCCTCAAACAAAGAAATATAATCTTCTATGTTTCCAGTTTGCCGAGTCACATGCATTGCTTCATAAGAGTTAATTGCGGAGCTATCTCCAAATCTCTCAATAAGCTCTCGTGAAAATTGCTTCCACGAGATGGTGGCTGATCGTCGTAGTACCCACTGCGCCCAAAACATCGCCTTCCCTGTCATCACGATTAAGGCTAACTGGACCCGATCCACAACAGGCGTGCGATGCACCAAAAAGTATTGTTCTGCTTGTGCAAGCCACGCAATTGGATCGGTCCCGTCGAATGGTGGAAGTTCCATCCTTGGCACGTTCAGCACTTCCGAAGGGGGCGTGCCTTTAGTAGGGCGTTCGCCACGCCCTTCTTCGGTGTGATTAGGTGTATCGCCATTGGCGTCACTCTCTTCTGATGATGCCGTGATTGGAGGGTTTGTCTGGATCGGGGCTGATGGACTCATGGCGTTCAGTTTTGCCATGATTGCAGCAAATTGAGCGTCATATTTGCCTACATTTTTATCTAGACTGACAAGGGCATCCTCCACGATTGATACCCTATTTGTTAAATCTTCGATCACCTTCTCCATCTTCGTCGTACTTCGCGTATCCGGCATAAATCGATCCAGCAGGTCGGACCAATTTGATAGAGTTAAGATGATCAAGAAAGTAAATGATATTAATCCTCCACAGAGGCCACGGAAATATCCGCCACAACTAAGGTTGCAAAGTACTATAATTCTTTGATACCCTCTCCTAACAATGAAGAAGTATAAATATGCACTACAATAGCAAAGCCCATGCACAAAGCCTGCATCATAATGCAAATCAATTATTAAACCTCCCATAAATTATGTCACTAATTATTATAATGATTGATTATTCCCATGAATCATGTCACTAATTATTCTAATGATTGATTGCCATTGATTGATTGCCTTCCATTCCTATCACTTTACATGTCTGCAATTAGACATGATAATGTCAACTCAGATTTGATGTAAAAATTGCAATCAAAATAGCAATAAACGAAATGTGATCCTCTTTTTTCTCTATATATGGGGAGGATGAGAAGGGGTATAGCAACACAGATATAAACCAGGCAATTGTAGATAAACACAAGTATGTTTGGTCATAAGTAAAGTCTGTTGAGCATTATGTCATTCCACATCTTGAATTGGAGCTTGCTGTTATCAAACAAAACAACAAATAACTACTTACACTTCCCTATCCTCCTCTTTATCCATTTAATAACTTCATAATCGAGGATAAAAAACTATAAAACCAAAAAAAGATAAGAGGTGTTGTCCTCTTGAAGGAGCAAAATGTCCAGTGTGTGAGTAAAATGATCGATAATAAATCTTACACACAATTTATTAGCATGAATAAATTACTCATCCACAGGTCAAGAACAACAGCAAACTCATCCCCCAGGTCATGTACAATTGCAAAAATGTAACAGGTTCACGTTTAAGATTATACCTCCTTAAATCCTAAACCCACCCCTCACAAAAGAGAAAAATAAATATATACACTCATATAAGGATCAGAAAATGATAAGAAAATCACAAATCCTGAAAAGGCATGCTTCATCAATCACTAGTCCTGTTAAATTCATCAAACAACTCAAGTTCCTTTACTTTCAGAGATCACACTTGAATAACCCAACATGGATTGATATACATACGATCAGTTAATCAACTAGAAACCATCAGAGTACAGAAAACCAATAAATTCAATATCAAAAACTCATATTTCTTGATTTTATCGAAGGGGAAAATTTACAGGAATCAAAAGCAACAAGAACACAGCGCAGAAATAAATTACAGAAACAGAAGATTAAAACATATAAAAACGAGTAAGAAAATTATTTACTAGTCGAGTAGAAGGCCCAGCGAAAACCCTTTGACCCCCTTTGCCTGCAAATTTGAAATCGACCACAAGCTAAATTAACAAGCCCAAGAAACAACCAAGAAATCAACATAAACTTCGCGCGCACCAATTTACACAGATATTATGATATACATGTAAATGTTAGGATAGAGAAAACTGGCTCACAGCGATGATTACGAGAAGAAGAAGCGGAAGAACAAGGATTGAAACGCAGCTGGCTAAATCCAAGAGATAACTCCATTCCCGATTATTCTTTAAATTCTTCAGGTGGAATTGATTTGACGAATGGGTTTTTGGTTACATTTTCTTCCAAGAAAATGTTGGTTTGCCTTGAGAAATGTGATTTACAGTAGAGAGAGAATTATCGAATAAAATGGATAACTGAAAAACAGTACTCAATATACTATTATTAATAACAGAATAAAGATAGCAAAATTAAAAATTAACATATGAATCGATAATTATTTATTTCTAAAATTAATTAATGGGGTCTTTCTTACTAAAAATAATTGGAGAAAGAAAATATAGAGATTCCACTCACGTTGCATTTAACATTTACAGCCAAACATTACCAAAAATAAAAAATAAAACATAATAATAATAGTAAAAATGAATAAAATAAATAAGTAAATAGTGATCTTTTTTATTTTTTTTTACGCATAACAAGTTGAAGACTTTTGAAATGTAGGAAAATGAAATTATGAATAAACCTGTTAAATTAAATAAGCAGCTCGAAAACTCAAACTCGGTTTGAGTGGTTAAGGTTCGAGCTCGATTCGATTCGTGACTACTTGAGTTCGAGTTCGAGCTCGTCTAAATACTTGTTATGTTATCGAGTCGAGTCGATAAGGCTCGATAATAATAATAATATTAATATAAATATTATATATTGATAATTATATATATTAATATAATAATTATTAAATATAATAACTAAAATCCGACTTGATTAGGCTTGAAAGCTCGTTAAGGCTCAAAAGCTCAACTCAGTTTGCTTAATGAGCCAAGCCGAGCTCGAGCTTGAATGAGTAATTTTCGAGTTGAGCTTGCTCGTAAGCTCGTTATCATATCGAGTCGAGCTCGAGCTTGGCTCGATAACTACTTGAGCCGAGCTCGAGGATGCACTACTCGAACTCACTCGACTCGTTTAATAGGCCTAATTTTGAATGATGTTGATCTTGTTACATACCTATTTGTATTTTGTATAATTTTATAATATTAATAATCAAGTAATACTCTACTAATGAAAATAATATTGAAAATTCAAGTAAATCAAGGATAAAAATTTGTTGCTATTTAGAGCATAACATCACCAAAGTGAAGCAAGAACTTCATTTTCATGCTATTGTAGGTGAAGTGGACATGCAATTCGATTTGGAACCATCAATTTCATGAAATGAGAAGTCAGAGTCGAATCGGTATTGTGGTTTTAATTGGGAACTATCGGTTTCCAACTTTTTATATTTATATTAAAGCTTAAAAAATTACAAAAATTACTAGTTCGGATTGGAATAGCCGACTCTTATACAATTTCATTCGGCTGTTAATTTTTAATGATCAATTAATCTGGATAATAGATTTTGAATAAAGAGAGAGAGAAAAAAAAATCACCAATTTTGATCAGAACTGCAGATTCAATATGTCAGTTCATATTCCTTTATAATAATGCAAACCATAATAGAGTCTGAATATTATCGGTTTAGGTTCGAAACCAACAGTTCTTATATTTTTTCATCATATCTAATTGGAAGCAACAAATTCCCTCCACATGTGAAGGACAATTAAAAAGAAAATGTAAAGAGGAGATTAGTTGTTTCAAGCAATGATTTTCAAAACCGGTTGGACCGGCCAGTTAAACCGGTTCAACTGGAAACCGGCCTCCAAACCGGTCCAAAACACCTACAAAATCATTTTTTGAGTTGAACCGGATTGAACCGGTCAAAACAGGTCAAAATCGAAAATACCGGTTGAACCGGTCCAACCGGTTTTTGAATTTTTTTTTGTTTTTCTTTTTATATTTTATATTTTTATATTATTTCACTTTTATTTTTATTTATTTTAAAATATAATATTTAAAATTTGAATTAAATTATGTGATTTTCCTAGATTGGTGCATCAAATGTATAGCAGTTTGAGTATAAATGATGTAATATGGTATTGAAAGAATATATAAAAATATGTATAAAATATGAATTATTAACTATAAATATTTTATCTAATTATATTTTTATATAAATTGAATTTTTTCCTTATAAAATAATTTTGGTTATTATAAATTTTTTTAATGAATTGTAATAATATAAAATATAATTGAAAATATGTCAAATTCATTTTTTCGGTTGAACCGGTCCGACCGGTTGAACCTCGAACCGCTGCATCCACTGGTTCAGCCTCCGGTCCAATTATAAAAACACTGGTTTCAAGTTTTTTTCTTTTTTTTTTTTACCCTTTTAGGGTTGCAATTTTTTTTAATGGACTAAATAGAAAAGATAAAATCATTTTTGGAACGACCAGAATACTATTACATTATTTGTTGAACCAAAATCATATAATATCTTCATATATTAAATTGCATTAGTACTATAGAAATGAAATTTAAAGAAAAATTACTTTTTAACTTATTTTATTGATTTTTGAGGATAATGTAGTCTTTACAAATAATAAAAGAATCTCTTTAAAATTCCTCTCAAGTTTTCGATAAGTGAGTCTTATTATTTTCATTGATATTTCAAATTGTTTATATTATAGTTTAATTGGACGATTTTCCTTTTTCATCGATTAGAGGTACTATACGTTTAATTAAAAATGTTTTAAATTCTTATACAGTTTCACACAAATTTTTTGCCATCTTTTATAAGAACTATACATTTGTTATAATAAATAAAAAAACAATAATAATACATGGTAAATTTTTTTTTACTACATAACTTTTTAATACATGCATGATTTTTACTGACCTCATGATATGGAGTAATTAGGAACGCTCGACTTTTTTACCAAGCAGATGACTTATTAATAGATTCATTCATTCATAGGCTTTTTTCTTTTCTTTTCTTTCCATAAAATAAAATTGATGATTTAAATTTAGATCTTCAAATTTAAAACCTTAAAATCGTAAAATTACACAATTAAATTATAAATCAAGTAAAGCATGTAAAGAAATTAAATTTTGATTTTTGGATACATATGTATTCCAAAACAAATCTTATTTACATGATAATTAATTCACATGTAATTCACCTTAAATGTGATCTGAAGCACACATTTAAATAAGTATAACAATATGGGCTCTTCTAATTTAATTTTTGGTCCAAGAAACTTATACTATCATGTATAAAAATATACATGTTAAATAAAACATTAATTAAACAATCATAGATCTTTCAATTCTAGAAAACCTTGCAATGGATATTCATGTTTCACTCCTACTTCCTAGGGCGGGTGTTCTCCGGAGTGGCGCTGCCGGTGGCAACCTTGGCGACATCTAGGGCGGTCGCCTCCGGCTTCTTCTTCGAGTACAAAGTAAAATAGCCAATCACGGCAATGAAGGCCACTCCACCCATAGCCAACTTTGCAGGGCAAACGGGTAGGCTTCGTCGTTGGTGAAGAACCTCGGCACTATGTTGAGTGGCTGAAGGAGGCCGCGGAGATCCTTGAAATCCCCCTTCAGGACCCTGTAAGGGGGTCGAAGTACCAGCCGCCGTAATGGGCCTCCCCTGCCTTGCCAGTGGTGGTGGTGCTTGTGATCCTTTTGGATTTATGTTTCCTGGTGCGACCATTTTACATTTACTTATTTATCTATTTTGTTGTATTTTTTTTAACGTAGACTAGTATGTGTTTGAATTGATATATAGAAGAATTAATTTGATACATTATTGACAAGTGTCGAACATGGATAGAATGTAGTGAATGGATTTGAGGATTGGCTTAATTTTTGTTCTAACTAACTAGACACATGTGTAATGTTTTCTTGGTGCTGTTAAATCGGTCTATATATGTCATAAAAGGTTGTTAGATTTATTTTCTTTATCATATTTTTATTTTTATTTTTCATTTTTTTTCGTTTATGGTCATGCTAGTGGCCACCCGGTCTCTTTGAAATAATTTATTAGAAAAAGAATACATATAATTTTATTAATTTTTTATGCAATATGTATGGATCGATTTATTATTATTATTATTATTATTATTATTATTATTATTATTATTATTATTATTATTATTATTATTATTATTATTATTATTATTATTATTATTAATTTTAAGAATGATTGGGCTTGGGCTTCTAATACATATGGGCTAATAGTGGGCTAACGGCTAACCTGAGACTTTATTTTGGGCCAATTTCCTAATGCACTTATTTTGTTTACTACCTTGTAATTAATTAATTAAGGAGATCAACAAAAATATTACTTTTGAAAAAATTGTCATTCATCATAATTATTTTTGGAAAAATAAAAATTTTTTCTTAAATTTTTTTGAATATAATTAACCGTAGTTTACGCCTCCTTCTGCAACTATACTTGCAACATTTGTGACTTCATATACAATTTTCATGCGCATCACGTGATTGTACCTGCGACCATATACACATTTTTTTCATGCGATCATACTTGTAACTATGTTTGCGATTTCATACATAAATTTTTTCATGTGATCCAACACCCGATTATAACACGGTCTCAAATGTTAAGCACTAATTTTTTAAAAAAATTATAGGCTATTACACAAAAATATTTTACGTACTCTTTATTTTGAAGAATTACATAATATCATACTAACAATAATATTTCATCGTTCATGAGAGTATAAAAGAAGGTTAAAACTTGCGTGTTCCCTGGACGCTGTGCCCCAAAATTTTGCATTTTTCGAAAGGCATATCCTTTAATATTAAATGATATACTCTTTAGTATGAGAACGTGTACCCTTCATTTATTAAAAAAAATTTAATTTTTTTAATCAAACATTTACACTATTCATATTTCAACAGATTTTTTAATGAAAAAATTATACCCTTATTAATTAAAGTGTAAATCCTTTAAAACAAAATATAATACCCTTACATATTTTATGCACCCGAATACGCAAGGGACTCATTTCTTTATAAAATAAAAGAAATATACAAATATTTGTCATTAATTGTAAATTGCTTCAGATATTAATTGACATGATAACAATTGGTGTGAGTATAATATGGCAAAAGCTCCCGTGCGCCCGGGGACACGGAAAGATGCTCCGTGTCCCCATGTGAACACAACCCTCCCCTCCAATCCTATTTAAACCTATGTATTGCTAGGGTTTTAAATTGTAAAGGGGCATGAAAATTGTAAAGGCGCACAGAATCTGCTCCGTGCGCCCGGGTGCACAGGAGCCTCACTCGTATAATATATTCACTTTTATTAAAATAGTTGAATGCAATCCACACCTAATATTATTCTACGAATCTTTCCACTGAAAATTAAAGAGTTGCCCATTAAGCACAAGAGTGCATTTTCAACCAGATTCCCTATTTCACTGTAGAGTTTCATCTACTATTCTACTGCACGGATGAACGACAAGTGTCCAAATCTTCCATAATGAGAATTAAGCACCTAACTGTGGTTATTAACGGGGTTTAGCGCACCGTTTAAAAAATAAGGAAAGTAATAATCAATCCTCTAAATCAAAAAAGGAAAGAGGATCTGCAGGATGGAGTCGTCGATGACAAAACTATTTTCTGTAAACAGGTTCAATTCATGATCCTTACAAGAAATGAGATTAGGGCTTGCGCCACATCGATAGGAAGCAACAGAAAATTTCCGCGCACCGTTGTCGTCGACAGAAATTCGAAGCGGAAGCAGGTTTTGAAAGCCACAATCGCTATTTACCAGGTAATATTATTACTTGTTTGTTGGTGATTTCTCAATTCTTTGTCTCCTGGTGAAATGAATTGAATTCCATATGATAAAATTTCTTGCCCCACCAACTGTTTGATAAAATGCCTCTAAGGGAATACGCCAAATGACAAATATCGGTTCTTGTGGAGGTTTCCTGAATAGCTTATTAATTATGGGATTATATTGCTTTGAGCAGTAGATTAGATTAACATTATAAATATACACTATGGTTTTTTTTTTTATCAATTTTTAGCATTTCTTTTAATTTTTCATGTCCCTATGGTTTTTTTTTTTTATCAATTTTTAGCATTTCTTTTAATTTTTCATGTCCCTTTTCATTGGTTGTGGGGTTGATGATCATACCAAGTACTTAAAAGAATCTTTGTTTTGATGTATAAACTGTGTGATATTAGAATTTTAATCAAGAGAGTACATCATAAGTTGATGAAATTGAATCATCAGTGATGAAGGTAAAGTGAGGAAGGTTTTTAAGGTGGATCCCTTGCCAGATGGTTTTCCTCAATACTGTTGTGGTTTTTTGTTAGAGTTCTGTCCTCTGGGATTGCAATATATGATGTACTTTTGATGCTAGACATACTTTATAGCTAAATGGTGCTCAAAACAAGCTCACTAATATGGACTGCAAAAGCTTCTCTCTGAATTCTGAAAGTTTTTTCTTTCTATGATCAATTTTTCCATTTTTATTGTAGTTAATTAATTTGACTCATTGTTGCATTTACCTTGTAATGAGGAAGTGCTTAAATAAGAATGTATGTACACATGATTCTGGGAAAACCGAAAAAAGAGAAGAAAAAAGAACTATATCATAAATGTAACGCTTGAAGATATTTAACTTGCATTCTGTATGATTTCTCAATTAGTTTTGTCTTTCCATGCTTGGCTGCAGTTCATTGTACCACACCTGATAATCCAACAGAATATCCCAGCAACATGGTTTACAAGTAACTGAACAGAAAGGCAGAAATGCACAGCAGAACTCAAGAATTACATGCACAACGGCCAGGAACATAAAACCGATACTAACAATTAGAAGAAAACAGTTCTTCCACGAAAACTAGCAACATCAATTAGATATCTGTCACACCCCAAAATTTATAAATAGTATTTACATGTTAATTCCTTTAATAAGAGCCTTTAGAAAGGGATATGACCAACCAATATAGTAAATAAATAATAATTAAAACTGTTTAAATTTTCTTAATATTTCTAAACGTAATAAAATCAATTAACATAATCAAATAATTATTTAGTTGGATAAATCGTTAGATAATAAAAGACATGATTCTAACTAATTCAATGCAGAGATCCAAATAATTAAACAAATTAATCAAAACATCAATTAATCGACTAAGAGCCAAGCTAGTATTTTATTTCGACAAACTTCACAATACGAAATTGATTGCAGCCATCACGTAATTAAAAACAATGAATTCTCATGTAATTTCTCCATGCTCAAACGCAAAATAAAATAAAAACATAAACTGCAACTTATATGAATTTTATTAAGTCACCTCTTGCCATCGCATCCCCACTCGTACGCTGCCGCCACCTTAACCTGAAAAGGGGGGTAATTGGGGGGTGAGCAAACACAGCTCAGTGAAATAAATTACGCACTATTTATCATTCAAACACTACTAGAGTGAAACTGAAATTCTTACACTTGTAACTTGAAATATCATATCATGTTGGTAAGCACCTTTCGGTTCAATACCCATGTTGGTAAGCACCTTTCGGTTCAATACCCATGTTGGCAAGCACCTTTCGGTTCAATACCCATGTTGGCAAGCACCTTTCGGTTCAATACCCATGTTAGCAAGCATCGCGATTCAATACCCTTGACTTGTACTTAATAATTCATGGATAACATAGCATGTTCATGTATAATCACATGGGTTTTAAATACATAAAGAACACATAATAAATCCCACCTTAAACCTTGGATTCAAGAGTTGAATGTCGTGATCAGGATCCTTCGAAAATCTTTTCTCCTCGTACAAGTGCAGCCGTGTGATAAGAAATTGTAAGTGGTCTCCACAAGTGAAAGGATGGATCGAATTATATGCTTGCACGGCTTGAACTAAATCTCAGAAAAATAATTGATGCGTAAGGGAGTCAAACTTTCCTTAGCAAGAGAATAATTTTGGATGTGATAGCAGGGGAATATCTTCTTGAAAAATTAACGGGATATGATGATATTTTCTTGGGCAGGAAGAGATTTGTTTAATATGGAAAGAGTATAACATTCTGATTTCTCCTCCTCACTCACGCGGTTTGGCAAGCAAATAATTGGGCTTTTAAGGGTTGGGCCTAAAAGAATTTGGATTCACGTATAAAATTATATATTAAAATTTTTTTGGGGTGTTACAATATCAGCCATGCCGAAACCAAATGTAGTAGCCCAAACACAAGCAACAAAACATCTGCAGAGGATGCCGAATGGGAAATTGAAGAAGTAGAAAGTACATGCCAAGAATTACTTAGCAGTTCTTTTAATAGCTATTAATTTATAGGACAGTTATTTTATATGCTTATGATTGTTGAATGTGTAAGAATTACTTGCTATAATAAATGAAATTTTTTACTAATTTACGTATCTCTTTTCCTACAAAACACTTGTTAATCTTTATCCTTCTCTTTTCTTACACTTTTAACAAGTATGTCATCGCCATGTCAATAAGGTTTCTTTGAATCTTCATAGAACCAACTCATCGAAGTATATCACAGCAAATACTATGGCTATAAAGTCTATCGCAATATCTGTAACTGGATACCCAACTGGCATTCATCATTCTTAAAAGACATGCTTATGTGAATTATAAATTCTACAGGGAATATGGAAGTAAATAACTTAGTATGTTTATTTTTTCATCAAATAGCACCATATAAGATAATAATCAAAATATATGTGCAAGGAATAAAATTTTATACAATACACTAAACTTGCATAAATCAAGTTTAACCAACACATAATCCAGTTTCATACGTTCAAGTGTCATCGTGGTGCGTTCAAAAATTATTTACTCATTTGACTACTGTATCAATGAGTTACATGATGACAAACAATTAGATGGAATTAAAAAAAAAATCATAAAGGATAGAAAGATATGATGTTCATTTATTACTTAACAACCCCTACTAAAAGTTTGTTTAAAAACAAAAACAATAAAAACCAACAAACTTTATATTTTATACTCTAGTCACATCATTGTATCCAATATCGTTGGCATTCCTATGTCCATCTTCAGCAATATAATTTGTTGGATGAAGACCTTCTCGCTGTTGTGGTCCATAAAATTGTTTCTGCTGTATAATAATAAAAATAAATAGATAAAGAAACAATTTAAAAGTGTTATCAACCTACGACAATGAATTAACAATTTATAATATTACAGAATTATGAATTATAAGCTGCAAAAGTTGCACCGTACTGATTCCACTTTGGTGGCCTATACTTGAACGGTATGGGGTAGCATCAAGTTGACTATCATTTCGATAGAAGATCTACAATGTTTAAATAAATTTAAAATAATCATATAAAAAATAAAAAATATAGCAACAATATATTTACGCTTAAAGTTAGAAACACACTAAAAGAACATTAGCATACTTGAGGAAATTGTAATAATTCCATATGGGACAATGTACTCCCTTGGTTTGGATACATTTGGTTTAAATTCATCCCACCAACATCAAACACCTAAAACATTGAAATGGAAATGTTATTATATTTGAAAATTTTTAATAATTCTTGAGTTATGATTTATAAATAATCAAATAAATAAATAAATAAAATTTTAACCTTGATAGTCAAGTATAAGGAGTACAAAACAATACCATATTAGTGCTTCCAGTTGGTGTAGTAGCTTTGATTTGCTTTTTCTTCTGCCTAGGCTTCTCCAAGCCACCTTTTGGTCTTTTTCCAGATTTTATTGGATTTTTTCCTTTCTCTTTCCAACCTCTGACCACTATTTCTCCAGATTCCTTTACACTTTTATTCAATACAACTTCACATATTTAAGTATTAGTAGCATCTGTTGTCACTGCTTTAGATAAACTTCCTTTTTGAGCAACTGATGTTAATCCAAGAGATTGTAACAAAGAAGTTGGATCATCAATAATTTCATCAATTTCACTAATCAACTTTTGGATGCCCTCTTTTGCAATCACAAAATTCTTGGAGGTTAAAGCAGCCCTCGTTGTAAGGATATTGATTAAACTGCACAACTTTTTGTACCGAATTCCAATCAATTTCTTTTCATCATCTTCATTGGTAACTTGAAAAGAACTTGCATTGGTTCTAGAACATAAAGAGCTACTTATATCCTTTTTCGCTCCTTTTGTCCATCTCTTCATAATATAAAGCTCAGGAATTTTCATAATGTTTTTCAAAGACAGAACTTTCAGAATATGTGAACACAAAATCCCAGAAAATTCAAATTTGCAGCAACTGCATGAAATCTTATCTTGAGCCGAATGAAACATTGTTACCTTATGTGAGGCAGACTTTCTATATAAGGTTATCTTATACTCAGAAGTCTCTCCAGTTTCACGACACAATTCCACATTAGCATCATAAGCATTATGCAACTCATCTTGAAATAACCCAAATACCTCATGAGTGTAAATGATAGCCGCATGCTTCAATATTTGAACTGGAAAAATAGTTGCTGGTGTACTCTGACTTGTTCTCAGATCTGTCTGCAACTCTTGATATCGACGGTCTTCAATCAACCTATCAAAATGATTGAAAACTGCAACATATTATTTTTGTGGTTCACATATTTTTTAAGAACACCGTGCATGCTTTCACTTCGTTGAGTAGTTGTCATATTCGCACAAAATGATTTTCTCTCATATACTAGAGCCCACTTTTCTCTTATTTTGAACAACCTTTCCAACCACTCATTAGTTTGAAGTCCATATTTTTGTAACATCTGCTTCCATGCATCTATGAAGTCCTCTTCCTCTTCATAATCATAGATACAACACTTGAAGTCTTTCGAAAGTCAGAAAACTGGAGAATACATTACTTAAATGGGTGGCTGCATTTTGATATATATGCCATATGCATAAACGATGACATACTTCAGGCCATTGAGTTGCTAAAGCTTTTTCCATTGCAGCATCTTGATCTGTAAGAATGGTTTGAGGCATCTTACCTGACATGGCTCGAGCAAAAGTATCAAACAACCAAATAAAAGTTGGCGCAGTCTCATCATACAATAACGATGCACCAAAAATGATTGTTTGCCTGTGGTGATTCACACCAACAAAAAGACAAAATGGTCTCCCATCTTTATTTTTCCTATGTGTTGTATCAAAACAAATCACATCACCAAAATAAGCATAATCAGCCTTCATCTGAGAATCAATCCAAATAATGTTAGCTATTAAGTCATCCTCATCAACTTGTATAGCATAAAAGAAATTTGGATCATCTAATTGTCTTTTTTGTAAATATTCCAATACTCCTCCAGTATCCCCACATTCCATTTTCCTAGTTCTCTTTGAACACAAATAATTCTTATAATCTTCAAGTATAAATCCAACATTTTCACGATCACCCAATTGTTTTGACATTAAGGCAAAACTTGCTCTTGGCGTTATTCCTGAACTATCTAAATCATCTGCTTGTGATGCCTGGAGATGAGTAATTCTTCTGTGGGATTTTAACATGTGAACCTTTTTTGGACTCACAAGATCATGACCTTTATGTTCAGCCACAAAACGAACAACCTTATACTTAGCACCAAATCTCCCATTAATCTTCATCATTGCACAACAATCTGTTCTTGTTATCGGACGACTAGATTTATAGGTTTCATCCCTTTTATCTTTTCCCCTAATCCCTTAGCATTCACAACAAAATACTCGATCAAGTATCGTTCCATTAATATCTTTATGAACACTGTGCCTTCGTATGCTAAATCCAGTTGCTTTAGCATAATCATTATAAAAAGCATAAGCTTCACCTTCACAGTCAAATTCCATGTCTATTTTGGGAATTTTCTCTTCAGCACCACTTAATAGATCATTCGGGTGATTTTTCACACTGCTAATATGAGATTGTTCTTCTTCATTATTCACTTCACAAAAGTTCAACTTCCGTCTTGGAGTAACTTCAAGGCAATTATCTTTTTCCATTCTAAGAAGAATAAATTACTTCCTTCGTCCCGCGTTTAGTTACTTTACTTGATAATTTAGCTGCATTACTCTTCAACCAATTTGGTTGTAGCAGAATTTATTCGGTCAGTAATTACTCTCAGTCAATGTTTTTCTGTGTGCAAGTACCAAGACAGGCTTTTTTGCAAATGTGAGGCTGTAAGCAAATTTGCTTGTATTTGTTCTTACCATTTATGTTTATAGTGCATGTACGTGTGTTCGGTCTTAATCGGGATGGATGGATGCATTCAAGTGCGTTAATATTGTACTAGGATTATTAACCAATACTGTCACATTAATTAATTTATATATATATGACCCAGGGCAGGCAGTGTCTAATGAATGCACTCACCTAAATAATGTACACAATTTCATCTTAAACATTACATTAATAATTATTATTAGACAGTCAACCTCGGCATCGATCTGCCTAATTATTGTCTTCGGACTAATCCGGGAAAGGCTAGAATCGTTTCAAGTCTCAACTTTATGCTCTGTATAGACTGACCCCGTATAATCTTGTTCTTGCTACTCTCTTCATCTCAGTGTTCGTTTGTTTTTTATTCTTAATCTTGGCAGATCATCAATCTTTGTCCTAATTCAACTCTCAATCTCTCTCTTTAATTACTATAATTGATTTTCTAATTAATTGTGTCGAACCAATTGCCTGAAGTTTGTACGAGTATATTAATTTTGCAGTGATGCTGCTGTGACTCATCAGTGTTCCGTATTCTGGAATTTTTGAGATTTGGGAGCAACTAGGCAACATATATGTATCACCATCTCACATCATATTAACGTTGTCATAAATTATTTTGTGCAGAAATTTATAAATTTATAAATTAAAATATACTATATTAATAAATAAAAATGCATAGCGAATTTTATGGTATTTGGGTTAATCGTATATAAAACAATGAACGTTTCTCGTATTTCAAATTGATACTGACTTTTGTGAAATAGCAAAAAAGGACCCGACTTTTTAGATGGGTGCAATTCGCACCTCAGCTACCCGTTGGGTACGGGTTGTAACAATGCTTGAAGTTTGAGGTCTTTTTTGCAATTTTTAAAAAATGAGGATTAGTTTGCAATTTAGGTGAGGGGTATAAAACGATAATTTTTATTTTTAAAAAATCAATATAAATATTTGGGTTTTTTTAAATGAGTTATTATTATTAATTTTTTTTTCATCATTGAAATCACTTTGTTGTATATAATTTTGCTCCTGTATTCACTTGTTTATTCCACCTTTAAGCAGTTCTCATTTCTTTGCTTCTTTAATTTTCCTAGCTATATATATATATATATATATATATATATATATATATATATATATATATATATATATATATATATATATTTTTTTTTTTTTTTTTTAAAAACGTGTAACGATTCACAACAACTCAAAATGTGGTGTATGAATTTACATAATAATACTGAAGATCGAGATTAAATTTAAATTGACCTTAAAGGTTGTGAAATATAGGACTAAAGTTAAATTCATGTGCATCCAACTATACCTTTCTTCTTAATTTTTTTTTTCGAATCAGTACACAATGTGAGGTTAATTAAGAACTTAAATTGTTATATATAAATACAAAAAAAAAAATCACGTTTAGTCATGTAAATATATATAATTATAATTTTTTGGTTCATTTTTTTTTTCTTTTTGAATTCTTAAATTTAATCTTTTTAAATCTCATTTTTAGTTATTTTGTCCAATTTTGTTATTGGTGTCCAATTTGTCCTTTAGCTATTTATTTTATCAGTTTTATTTTTTTCTTATTTGAAAAATTGGATTAAAAATGTTAAAAAAACCACCAAAATTGGTTAAAAGTGACTAAAATTGAAAAAAAAAAAGGACCAAATTTGAAAATGCAAAAGAAAAATGCCCAAAATTAGAATCAGTTGTACTTGCATAACGAATTGTGATATACAAGAGGTAAAATTGTTTTCAGTCCAACAACAAAACAAGAATTCGATTTCAATGCTAAAATAGTTATTTTTTTTAATTTTGTCTGACATCTCTCGACATTGTTCGATTTTTGTCAAACTTTCATCAAAAAATTGATTTTTTTTTTGTTGAAAATCGTCATGTGCATAGCACGTGACATGCTGATTCCAGAAAAAGTAGTTATAAGGGTTAGATTTTGATTCCAAAATAATTATGGTTTTTAATTTAGTACCATATCTCTTTTAATTGATCGATTTACTTCAAATTTCTCGAAAAATTAAATTTTCGCTAAAAATAAATGCGACTGACTTGTGACCTGTTAATTTGGAGGAATCCGTTTAATTCACATACGTGGCATCATTTAATAAAATTTAATCAATTACTTTATCACGCCATGTTAAAAAATAAAAAATAAATAAATGCGAATGATATTAATGTTTAAATAAAAAATGATTTAAAAAAATTAAGGGTAAATTTATTTTAAAAAGTACAATATTTAATATAAAGGATACAATTTTCTGATGTTGTTCGATCTGATACACGGTTCAAGATGGTATGCTTGTGACACTTTGGTGTGACATCTCCCGTAATATTTACTTATAAATTGACACGTGTCATGTGGAGAAATTAAATCCCTTGGTCCAAAGGTTTACTGATTGACATAAGGGTATAATTTCTCAATATTTCCTACGTGTCACTCATCCAACATAATAATATAAGAAATATCACATCAAAGTGGCATAGAAGATCCGTTCAAGCGAATTTTATCCAAATAATAGGTTGCTGGGGTAGTTTATATAGTTGATGAGGAGTATATAAAATATATTTATTTTATTTAGGCAATGTATTTCTACAAATTTTAAAATTGATATCTAATGATCAATATTGATGCCGTGGATACCTTCACAAGAATGAACACAGGAATCAATTTTTGTATTAGTAAATTTTGATGATTCATTGCAAGATATGATGCTACTTCTTCAACATTAATAATGGTAGTAATATTAATTTGTAATTAAGGACAAATAATCCAACATCATATGAAAAATTAATCTAGCTAATTTATTGTGTGATTCATGATATCCCTAATATAGTAATTGAGCGTTTTTCTTTGTCTATATCGTCGTCAAATTCATCCTCAGAAGAGATTGTAGTTAAATATTAATTTAATTATTTATAATATATATAATTTAATTTAATTATTTACATCTCCAAATCTATAATAAAAAAGATAATCTTTGATTAATTATAAAATAATATTTGATTTAATTATTTTGAATATCACACCTCAAAATTTATAATTAGATATTTTTATTAGTGTTTATTTAATTAAAATTAAAATTTTAAATTAAAGTAAAATTTTAATAATGTTTATTTAATTAAATTATTTATAATTGGATAACATTTAATAGTATTTATTTAATTAACACTAGTTAAAATTTAAATGATAATCTTTAATCATATTTATTCAATTTAAATTATTTATATACATAGATATTTGAGAGTTTTTCCTTGTTTATGTCTGGCCTTCAAATTCATCCTTACAAAGAAAAGGTGATTATCAATTTGTGTTAATTTGAATTCACTTAGTTAATTTAATTATTAATAATTTATGTAATTTAATTTAACTATTTTAAAATATCACAATTCAAAATTTATAACCAGATATATTTATTTAGTTAAATTAAAATTTAAACTAAAAGTAATACATTAATGGTATTTATTTAATTAAAACTATATATACTGCTTATTTAACTAAAACTAACTAAAATTTAAAAGATATCTTTTTAATGGTGTTTATTTAATTAAAATTATTTATACCTACATTTTTTAATAAGATTTATTTAAATAAAATAAATTAAAATTAATAAAATCAGATAACTTTTCAAATGAAAGACCAATCACTAAAAAAAAAAATATTTTTTACCAACCGAATTTACCAACGGAATTCAATCCGTTGGTAAATTACCAATGAATTAGCAATAAAAATGACATTTTTGTTTTAGCAACGGAATACCAATGGATTTATTCCCAATTTTAGCAATAGAATTCAATCCGTTGGTAATTACCAACGGATTAGTAAGGAAATTATTATATAAATTACCAACGGAATTATTAGCAACGGATTACCAACGGAATTGATTTTTCGTTGCTAAAATTTTACTAACCACCATTTTACCAATGAAATTTTACCAACGGATTCCGTTACTAATCCGTTGGTAAGCCAATTTAACAATGAAATTAAGACTTTTAATAAAAGAATATTCCATTGATAAAAAAGAGTTTTTTTTTAAGTGAATAATGTTAGGAGTTGATAAATCCATGATACAAATCGAGCTAACCCAAAATTTAACTCTCTGTATATATAAAAGTGTCTTGTTTACATATTAAATTTTTACATCGAACACTAAAAAAAAGTATTTTTTAGCAACCAAATTTAGCAACGGAATTCAATCCATTGCTAATTACCAATGGATTAATAACAAAAATGATATTTTTGTTTTTGCAACGGAATGCCAACAGAATTATTCTCTATTTTAGCAACGGAATTCAATCTATTGCTAATTACCACGGATTACCAAGGGAATCATTATATAAATTACCAACGGAATTATTTAGCAACGGAACTGATTTTTCGTTGCTAAAAATTTACTAACCACCACTTTACCTACGGATTCCGTTGCTAATCCGTTGGTAAGCCAATTTAACAATGGAATTAAAGCTTTTACCAACGGAATATTCCGTTGGTAAAAAGTAGTTTTTTAGTGGAATACAACGTACGTATATATGAGAGAGAAATAAGAAATCTCTAATCGTTGTATTTTAAATCCTTGAAAACTGTGATCGAGCTTAATGATATAAAAGAGATAAGAGATATATATTTTAAAAATTCATATTTTTTTATTAAAAATATTATATATTCTTAAGATCGATCTATTCCTCGCGATTTTAATATATGTAATTTAAATTCTAAACTCAAGCTTCATTCTATACCAAATATTCCAAGTTCTATAGACATAGTACTCAAAAACAATAAACATAGATCCTTTATATACTTAGTTCTCCATTTCCATAGTTAGAGCATTTATATGATATATATTTTAACTACTATGTAACATTTTGCATCTTATTTTATTTGTTTTAAACATTCTTTTATATTTCTTTAAATTCATGTTAGATGAAATAAAGAATGCTAAAAATAAAATTATTTTTTCGACTTATCTAATGCGTGTAATAAAAATATAACACCAAAACATAACAAGATATTCGGTGCGAAATAGTTGTAAGAGGATATAGATAAAATTCAAACACTAAAAAAAATATCAAACCCTTAAGAGAAAAAATGAAAATATTCAGACATTGCATTGCACGCAACGCGTGTAATAATAAATATAAGTAGATGGATTAATCAAAGACATAAATCCAAACTCACGTGATCTTGCATTTTTGGTGGTGGAGGATTGATGGATGGGATTAGGATTGGGATTGGGATTGGGATCGGGATTCGCCATGGATATGGCCGCCAGTGAATGGATGCATAGCGGCCGCCTTGCTTGGCCAGCTGACGTTCCCTCTTGTGAGCGTTTTGATGGCCTCCCAAAGCTTGCGAGGTGGGGAAGTTTCTACTGCAATAATGGCATTCGAACCTCCTCCCTCATTCCGTCTCTCTTGCTATACTGCTAACAATTAGCTGCTGCATTACTTATATTCAGCCAATTTGGTTGTAGCAGAATTTATTCGGTGAATCAACGTTTTTGTGTCTGTAAATATGAAACAACTCCACTCCCTTAATTTGTTCTTGCCATTTGTGTTTTTAGTGCATGAACGAATTAACGTGTGTTCGGTCTTAATCGGGATGCATGCATGCATTCAAGTGCGTTTTTAATAATGTACTAGGGATAATTAAACACTACTGTCACCTTTATATGTTCCTTCGTTTATGCAGGACCCACCCCAGTGTCTCAATCAATGCACTCACCTAAATACACTAATTCATCTAATCAAATTTATCTAATTTATTTTCATCTTAAACATTATTATTATTAAACACCCAGAGGTGAGTGATAAATTATACACTCAACCTCAGCATCTGCCTAATTATATGCAAATGATATGTGAGTGTTCGTTTGTTTTTTATTCTTAATCTTGGCAGATGAAATTGCACCCAACTCCTAATTTGATCAACTCTCAATCTCTCTCTTTTATAATTGATTTTCTAATTTATTGTCTCCAACCAATTGCCTGATCTTTGTACGTATATTAATTTTGCAGTGATGCTGTTGTGATTCATAAGTGTTCTGAAATTTTCGAGATTTGGGAGCAACTAGGCAACATATGCTAATTTGGAGGAATTAATCCTTTTTAATTCACATACATATACGTGGCATCATTTAATAAAATTTAACAAATTACTTTATCACGTCATATTAATTAAAAAAAATAGTTAATTGTTTCTCAACATTCCCTAAAAGTTCCAAGCTAGAAGCAAACCAAAAAGAATTTACAAATCGGGAAAATATCAATTTTGGTCCTTTAGGATAGAGTTAAAAGTTTGTTTTGTCCCATAACTATAGGAAACTTTAGATTTTATCCCAAAAAAGATATTTGTATTGATTTTGTCCCATAACTATTAGTTTTGTTTCAATTTTGCCCAATTTTCGCCGGAACCCTAAATTTTCGCCTGAAAATGGTCACGTGCGACGCACGTGACCGTTTAATTTGGGGGAATCCGGTAATCATGCTGAGGTGTCAACGAACATTCATTTTTTAAAACAATTTATATTTTTTATTTTTATTTATCTGAAAACCATTTCCTGAAGTGCAGATCCGGCGGCTGTGAGCAGATCGGCGGGGGCGGCAACGGCGACACCAGGCTGTGGATCCGGCGGCTGGCTTAGCGAGCGACGGACGACGAGCAGCAGCGAGCAGCGACGGACGATGAGCAGCAGCGAGCAGCGACGGACGATGAGCAGCAGCTTCCGGCTGGTTGCTCTTCCGGCTGATGAACAGCGGACGGACAGCCCCGATTCCACACCTCCACCCGCCGGGAACCCTAGCGAATAGCAGCGGCGGCGGCATCGACGAACAGCAGCGGCGGACAGCGGCGGAGGACGACTGACCAGAAACTCAAACACAGTAGAGAGAGAAAGGATCGGTTTCTGGGAAGAAGGGGCCATTGAGCGTAGATCATGAATAGGAAGAAGAAGGGATGCCGGTGAGGGCAGAACCCAGTTCCTGTGGTCTCCCATCTACGAATCGTGACTCCGGAGGAGCCTCCGTCACCGGAATTTGACCTCGACGAAGATGAGGTGTTTGCCGACGATGAGGACCAGCGACAGAGAGCGAAGAACCTGAAGCTCTAGGGCGGCACTGATCCCAACCACCTCTCTTCGTCCTCGTCGAACGACGCTGGGAAGCGTCGATGAAGCGACCAGAATATGTTGTTCCACCGGAAGGCCATCGGAGAGAGAAGCAGCGTGCAAGAACGAAATTTGAGTTTTGATTCCAACGTTGGAGATGGTGGTTGGTGGCGACGGCGGCGGTGGGTGACGATGGCAGCGGTGGGTGGCGATGGCGGCGGTTGGTGGCGATGGCAACGGTGGTTGATGGCGACGGTGGTTGATGGTTAATTTTTATTTTTTAAGTTGATGACGTGGCGATTCTATTGGTTCACTTTTGCTCAGATGTCCATGTCACTCCCCTCGCCGGATTCCCCCAAATTAAACGGTCACGTGCGTCGCACGTGACCATTTTCCGGCGAAAATCTAGGGTTCCGGCGAAAATTGGGCAAAATTGAAAAAAACTAATAGTTATAGGACAAAATCGATACAAATATCTTTTTTGGGATAAAATTTAAAGTTTCCTATTGTTATGGGACAAAACAAACTTTTAACTCTTTAGGATATGTCAAATTCAATTTTAGTCCCCAAGTTTGGTAATTTCTCAAAAGTGGTTCTCCGATGTCCGCTTTTGGTCCACTTTTGGTTTTTGTCCACTTTTAATCCTCTAGGATAGGCCAAATAAGGACTAAAAGTGGACAAAAAGGATCAAAAGTGGACAAAAAAGACTAAAAGCGGACACTGGAGGACCACTTTTGAAAATTTACTAACATTTTGCATATTAACTCTTAGAAAAAATGTTGAGATATTTCATTGCATGTAACACGTGTAATAATAGATAGGTAGATGGATGGATCAAAGATGTAAACCAAACTCACGAGATCTTGCATCTTTGGTGGTGGAGGATTGATGGACGGGATTCGCCATGGCCGGTATGGCCTGTGAGTGGATCCGTAGAGCCCTCTCCTGGCCAGCTGGCATTCCCTCTTGTGAGCGTTCTGATGACCTCCCAAAGCTTGTGAGGTGGGGAAGTTTTGGTTGCAGTAATGGCACTCGAACTTCCTCCCTCGTTCAGCCTCTCCTGCTTCTGCTCCTTCTCCTGCTATGTCTTTCCCGAACAGCCTGATCACAGCTCCGCCCTCCGTCTTCATGAAGTCACGAGTCTCTCTGACGTTGTCCATGGAATTCAACAAACTCATGTGTTAGTGTTGACAAATTAAAAGAGGTGAGCTAAGGAATTAGGTATACATCGTGGAGCTTTTGACTGTGGTGCATGGTACGTACGGTCCCCCATCTTTATGTTTATACAGTATACTATGAATAAATGAAATAAAACCTCTCCTATTTGGAAAAACTGATCTATATATAACAATATCACTAATTAACCCTATGATCATGAATCTTATACACGATTTTCATCCGACATCTCACGCGATTACTCACGCACATATGCCTGCAGTTTCATACACAATTTTTTCATGCAACTAAACACATGTTTTATTTACTAACATATGTGCGACACTGCACGCGGTGGCTATGTATTAATTATATAATGAAGAATGTGAAAAGTCAAAAGTGACATTTAAAAAAAAATATATTATGTAAAATATTTGGGGCATTTTTAACAAATTTTCAAAATACAATTATACCTTTAGTTTGAACTAGACGTTCTTAATTACTTCTTTTCACTCTTTCTCTCTCTTCTTTCTATCTCTTCTTTTCTTAATTCCATCAATATTTTCATCAACCTTTACATATTGATTTCACATGATATTAAAACTCACTCAATCAAAACCCAAAATATCATGATTTTCAAACCTAAACATACATTTATTTGGTTGGACTAGGTTTTCAAGATGTACAACGAAAATTTTAAACCCTTATGCACCTACAAATCCATTAATGTTTAACTGGCCAACCTTTCATCCATTTTCCATTTAATTATATTCTTTATCTCTCATTTCTCATGTGACCACCCACCTCTTGCACATTGATTTGACATAAAATTAAAATCCACCTTACCAAAATTCAAAATAAACATATTATTACTATTCATGGTTAATCTTACCAAAATTCAAAATAAACACATTATCAATTTATTAACCCATATATATTTGTTTGAGATGAATGTGAGGTTAATAAACCGTGATTAGTGATAGTTTATATGGCTATATATATATATATATATATATATATATATATATATATATATATATATATATATATATATATATATGTTTGGTGGGATCGACAAATTTTAATCTTATATCAAATCAAAGTGTAAGAAGTGCATTGTAATGTGTAAAAGAGTATTAATTAATGTAAGAGAAGAAAGAGCAATATTATCATGGAAAAGAGAGCATTTATAAAAGGTAAGTGAGTTAGCAATTAATATGCATGGTTTGTAGGTATTCACAGGGGTGGTTTTGAAACTTGGATGTGGATTTTTGAAAACCAAAATTCGATTTTCAAAATCGAAAAGAAACATAGTGAATACTCATTTAATTTGGATTATGTAAATTTAATAAATAATGAATAGTGATATTTTATGTTTGTTTTGAGTTTTGGTTTGGTGATTTTTAATATTATGTCAAATTAATATGGAAAAATAATTGATGATATGTGCAAGAGTATGGAGTATTGATTAATGTAATAGAAGAGATAAGAGAAGATAGAAAAAGGGAAGAAAAAAAATTAATTGATGAGAGATCATGATGTATGGTAGGTGGGTGGGTTGAGAACTAATAGAATTTATAATTAAGTGTATATAAGAGTGATTATTAAAATATAGGGGTAGATTAAGTAAACCAGTTTTAACTTTATGTTAAATTAATATGTAATATGTATGTGTTGTGATATGTGTAAGATAATATTAATTAATGTGAGAGAATGAGATGAGAGATATAACAAATGATAAAGTTTAATGATAATAATTGGTGTGAATATATATTATATTCACTTGTATTAAAATATTTGAATTCAATCCACACCCAATATTTTTCTACGAATTCTTCCACTGAAAATTAAAGAGTTGTCCATTAAGCACAAGAGTGCATTTTTACCTACATGTACATGGTTTTGCCTTTTATTATTAATTATGATTGTTCTGGAATTTATTATATATAGTATTTTAGTTTAACATATGTGTATATATTTTCATTAGTGACTAATACACGAACCAATTAAAGTTATTTTATGCCATGTTGTGTTGTGATATTTATAACGTATGAAAATGTTAATTCTATTATATTACATAGTTATCTAATTAATAAATTGTTTATATAAATAGTTCAATTAATATAGTGTTATAAATTTTCATTGAACAAGTATAATTTTTTATTAAAAATTTATCAATTATAATAGTTTCATGAAATTGCACAAGTTTTGTATTAATTCTCAATGAGTTTTGTCGTCAAATGAGTAAAATTGAATTAATTAATTATGATATATATATCATTTAGTTGAGTTAATTACTTTTCCTATTCACATATTACATCATTAATTTATTAAAATTATTAAATATTAATAAAATGTTGATCGACAATAGTGATATAAGCCACCGAACAAAAGATTTTTTAGCTCAAAACGTGGTAATATATACATCAAACTCATTATTTATTTACTAATTAATCTTATATGTTTTGCTTATTTTAGCTTTGAAGCAAATATTGTCATATTTTATTGAGTTAATTAAAATTATTATATGCATATAATTAACGTGAAGAATCTTAAAACTAAAAGTTGAAGTGAAATAATAAAAGTCCTCTTATTAAAATCCTGTATTAGGTGGACAGATTGTAATTTATTTCAAATTTAGATTTTATATTCATGGATGAGATTAATTGGTATAAAGAGATCTCCATTGTCTGCTAGGTGTGTTAATAGGAAGTATATGTCAGTTTGGTGGAGATAAATTTTTGATCTTTTCTTCTCCCCTTCAAAGTGCCCTTGGTTCGAGGTTAACATGTCAAAAAAAAGGGTGACGGATTGTCTACTTATTTTTGGTTCGATAAATGGGTTGGCGAGTCTTATCTTAGAGAGTCTTTTCCTAGATTATTCTCTTTGTGCTCTAACAAAGAGGTCAAAGTAGGTGAGTCGGGTTGTTGGGTTAATGGTGTTTAGAGTTGGAGCCTTAATTGGCGACGAGAACTTTTGTCATGGGAGTCAGATTTAGAAAAGGAATTATGGTCTTCTCTTGAATTATTTCTTATGCAGGCCTCTGGTGATGATGTTTGGACATGGAAATCCTCAAAAGATGGACAATATTCTACATGGAGTACTTATCAATGCCAAGTAGCTCAAGTCTCGGTTTCCTCGAACATTGATGAACATACTTGCAAAGTTCTATCTAGGATTTAGAATAAATTGACTCCTATGAAATTTTCGGGGCTCGCCTGGAAAATCCTTAGACGTCGGCTTCCTACTAGATCCGCGCTGAAGAAGATAAATATTTTGAAAGATGGAGATGACATCTCTTGCATCTTTTGTGGCAATCATGAAGAAATGATGATGCATCTGTTCTTTGAATGCAACTTTTCCTATCAAGTTTGGTGTCTTTGCTACTCTTGGCTAAAGTCTCCCATGCCTTGTGCCTCTGATCCAACGATGCATTTCCTACAACATTCTAGCGTGCTAGGTATAAAACGAAAAAAATACATTATTGAATGCATTTGGTGTTGTGCAGCTTGGTTCATTTGGAATGCCAGGAACAAGAAAATTTTTTAAAACAAGAAAACCAATCCGGAAAAGACGTTTGAGGAAATTAGAATCAAATCATGGTGCATTTTCTCTACACATTATAGTTCATTACCATTTTTAGATTGGTGTAACAACCCCATAATGTGTTGTAAGTAATTGGGGGTCTCTCTTCACAGTTATTGGTGTTATGTTGTTTGTAAACCTGTAACTTCTGATTCATTGAGTACTTCTAGTACTCCTAATAATATTTATTTTTTCCTTCCAAAAAAATGGTATAAAGAGATCTTGAAAACTCTCCCTCTCCTCATTAAGAAGATTGACATGTTAAAAGGGGGTTGTTGTACTTATAAATAATAACCAATTTAAACTAACTTATATACCATTTATTATCCACATATGTAGCAATGAATATTATTATGCATATAGTAATATATATATCCGTTGAATATATTAAAGGCAAAGTATTTCATTGTTTCTTATACCGGGATACGTACTTTATACGAGTATATGTGAGATAGGTTAATTTATTATAATTAAAATATATTATATGAGTGAGACTTGCGTGCGTCCGGGCGCACGTGAATACATTTCGTGCGCCTTTAGAAATTTAGTATTATGGGTAAGGGTACATTGCTTTGGTCTAAAGGGTATACACTTTAATTAATTAAAGGTACACCATTTTATTCTAAAGGGTATACACTTTTCATTAATATCTTTTTTCTTTAGAAAATAAAGGGTACACATTTTTATACGAAAGGGTATACAATTTAACACAAAATTCTAAACACTCCATGCGCCAGATACACACAATAATTTTCTTTAGAAAATAAAGGGTACACATCTGTATACTAAAGGGTATACAATTTAACACAAAATTCTAAAGGCGCACGAAATGTAGTCCGTGCGGCGGGGTGCACAGGAGTTTTTGCCATATTATATAGACAAAGTATATTTATTTGTAGTTAAAATATGTTTGTAGTGGATCATTTCATTATAACATATTAAAAATATATTTTTATCAAACTTTAAAAACACATATTTTAACTATAGTACATTTTACTTATAACAAACATATTTTAATATCGGATCGACTCGTCTCACCTAATTACCTTTTTACAAAAGACTTTGTCATTATCCTGAGTTCTCATTTTATCTTGATTTTTTTTAAAAATTATTCTATAATATATGAATTTTTATTTTTTAGAGTGATAAATTATTATTTTTTAAAATAAAAAATATTACTCCTAATCAAATTCTAATACATAGTGTTTTTCTTTATTCCTATAAAATAAATAATATTTTTATGATATTTATTTAAAGAATATTTTTTCATATACTAAAAAATAATTTAATAAAATTAAAGTGAGATAAACTCATTAAAATACCAAAAACGTTACGATGTGTTTCTCAATAAAATAACGATTTTAGGTATTTATTTTAAGTAAATAATATTTTTCAAAAGTACAATATGTAAAATAATAGTAATTCCCAAATTAAAAAATACTATAGCTTAGTCTCATAACAGCTTTTATATTTTTCTTATTTATTTGTTTTATAATAACTTTAAAAAAAAACTTTATTATTTAATAATCTTAAAAAGTTTCTTTAAAACGGTAAATGTGAAGGCTATATATAGACGGAAGGGTCCGAAGGGAGCTGAATATTAGTAAAAAAAAATATGGAGTATATAAAAAAGTTTCCAATAATGACAAAACATGCCATATTCACGATTCTATACAAAACTTTATACTCCCTCCGTCCCACGTATTTTTACCCACTTTCCATTTTGGGGTGTCCCACGTATTTTTACCCATTCCATTTTTGGCAAAAATACATAATATTTTATTACCTACTTTTTACAATCCCAACAACTTTAATTACTTTTTTACACTTTATTCATCATTCCCAATAACTTTATTCACCTTTTCTTTTTAAATTACTAATTTATCCCTACTTTCTCTTACATTATATATTAAAAAAATAAAACGTCTTAATCTCCGTGCCCGTACAAACGGGTAAAAATACCCGGGACGGAGCGAGTACTACTTTTTAATCAATTAAAAATAAAAAGACAGATATTCTATAATTAATAGTTGGAAGCACTATAAAACGGTATTGAGTGAGGTTGACCTAACTTACCCTATTTTCTTACCAACCAACTGAAAAATGAGAAGTTTGTCCATTTTCCATCCCCTATATAAACTAGGACTAACTTCATCATTAATCATCACTTCAAACATTCAACTACCATCAACAAAAAGTTTACTGATCAAACGATGGCAAATCACCCCTTATTCTTCCTTTGTTTGCTCATTGCTTCATCCTCAATCACCGGTGAGGCTCGTCGCCTCCTTGAGCCGACCGAGCTTCCCAAGCCCGAAATTCCAAAACCCGAGCTTCCAACACTTCCAAAACCCGAAATCCCAAAACTCGAGATCCCCGAGTTGCCAAAACCCGAATTGCCAAAACATGAAGCTCCAGAGTTACCAAAACCCGAAATCCCAGAGTTGCCAAAACCCGAATTACCAAAACATGAAACTCCGGAGTTACCAAAACCCAAGATTCCAGAATTGCCAAAACCCGAGATCCCAAAGTTGCCAAAACCCGAGATTCCGAAACTGCCAAAACCGAACCTTCCAACATCAATAAAGGGTGAGGAAACACCACAAACAAAGTCCGAGATTCCAGAGTTGCCAAAACCCAAGATACCGGAATTGCCAAAGCCCGATATTCCAGAGCTGCCAAAACCCAAGATCCCGGAATTGCCAAAGCCCGAGATCCCAGAGTTGCTAAAACCCGAAATTCCGGAATTGCCAAAGCCCGAACTGCCTAAACCTGAGATTCCAAAGCTAGAAGTTCCCAAGTTTCCAGAATTGCCAAAGCCATGATGTGCATGTGTACGAGGAACATGTCATGAATGGTCTGATTGAGGCAGCAGGATTCTCTCAGAATATATACCATGATTGATTAATATTATATATTGTTGTGGATTGTCTTATTGTATTTCGAAGTGATCACTTTGCGATTATTTCACAGTTTATTTTAAATTCCAGATATTTGTCCTTTTGTAATAGATAATTTCATGCTTTTAATTAATTAAATAGTGTTCTTGTTATCTAGTTGTCTAATTAACTTATTTAGCTTCAGATCTTTTGCCTTAATTATCTACACAAGTTAGATTAATAAAATATTAAACGATATATATACATTTCTACCAACCCAAATTTTTAGACGAAATGATCACGTCTGCATGTGTGTGACGTTTTAGAGTGTTTAGTTAAATATTAAATGATACCCATTTTTATTGTGAGCTTTGTTAAATAATCAACTCGTTTAAAAGTTCAAACTATTCTAATTTTTATATTTATTTAATTGTACTTTATTTGCTTCCGACTTGAGCCAAAAAAAAGTTCCAAATTGTTTCCTATATAATGTGACGTGCTGCATGCACATACTTAATTCGCCAAATCTGGCAAAAATTAAACTGAAATATACCGTAGTGTGAGATGAAATTGAATTTTTTGTTTTTAACTATTTGAAATCATTTTTACGATTAAATAACAAATTGTGAGATTAAAATGCTAATTTTAACTTGAAAAAGCAATGTTAAAGGAGTAAACTGGAAGAATGTGTGAATTTTTAGTTAGTGATAAAACTTTGTATACACTTATATTTGAGCGTCTCAGAGTGAAATCGTTTTAATTTTTTTATTAAGGGATAATTTTATTTTTCATCTCATATTTTAATTTCATTTTATTTTTGTCCCTAACTTTTGTTTAGGTTCGAAAAGTTGTACACCCCCCTCCCCCAGCATTATCTTGTGCCATTTCTTTTTAAATTACAAAAGAATGGTGCAAAATAATGCGGGACGGAGAGAGTAATTTTGATCCTTCCTTTAATTTTTGGATGAAAACCGTTTAATGTTCTTTCTATCTATATTTAGTTTATTTTTGGATTTAATGATTTTCATCCAAAAGTTAATGGCGGGACCATATATAAGTGCAATTTTTTGAAGAAAAAAATGGTTATAGGCCAAAAATGAAATGAGACTACACGTATAGGACCAAAATACAAATTTTCTAATTATTAATTTTTATTAAAGATATTATTACTTTTTATTTCTTTTAAGAATTGTTCATAAAATAAGGATCACTTTTCAAGAATTAAAATATTACTCACTCCGTCCCATAATAACTATCTTACTTTCCGTTTTCGTCCGTCCCACAATAACTGTCACACCCCAAAAATGAAAATTTTATAATAATTAACAACCTCAAAAGTTATCTTAATTTCAAAAATACCACTCCCACCTAACACACATTACATACTTTATAATTTATTTATTACTTAAAAATACCACAATATCCTTAAAAAGTCAATAAAGTTGGTCAAAAAGTAACTTTTTTTAAACTCCGTGTCTACAGTAACTACGACAACAATTATGGGACGGAGGGAGTATATTTTATTAAAAATATTATCACTTCATCCGTTTCAAGAGATCTTCTCTTAAATAATCTTCAATAGAAGTGGATATGAGAGGATGGAATTAAAATCACTCATGATTAGGTGGACAGATGATTACTTCTTTTCAAACCTAAATAGATTAATTAGGTCTTTTGATCTTGAAAATTCTCTCTCTCCCGGCCAATTGGTCAGGCACCCATTGGAAGCTGGCTTGACCCATTGTACACTAGCTAACTGGGTTGTTGTACTTATAACCAATATTAACTAATTTACTACCATTAATAATTGACATTTTTTGGTGTGATACATTATAATGTCAATTAATTAGCATAAAATAAATGTATTTTGTTTTGTTTTTTCTTCTTCTCTTTCTATTATACTAATAGTAACACAAGTGAATATCTCTTTGCGACAATATCTTAAAGGACGGGTAGTTAATTATTAAAATATATTTATTATATAATTAAGTATGCTTAACTATTGTTAAAAATATATTTGTAATAAATTATTATAATTGCATCCTGATCAAATTATAATGTATTTACATTATTTATCATATTTTAAAAAAAACATACTTAATAAACTACGTTTCACTAGAGACCTCTTTATATCTCAGGCAAATAACATTCAATTTCAACAATTTTTATAATGATAATTACGTACTATACCATGATGAGTTCATTATCAAATTTTATAATGACAATTAAGTAATATTATGAATTAATTACTATGCATGAGTATTTGTCATGTGTTTACTCTATCTTTGACTATTAAAATTAATATAATACAGCTTTTTTTAAAAAAAAATTAAGCTCAACATATTAACTTACTCACAACCAATTACTTAATAATTGATCTAATTTCCTTGTCTAAATGTGGATCTGTGGTCCATGTTATTTGAAAGAATAAACTTGTGGACTCGGTTCATAGTGCATCTTTAAATTTTAAATTATATATTGTAATATCTTTAATAATATTTTATGATACCTTAAGTTATACATTAAAAATTCACCAACTAATGTAATATACTTATGATATTTTATGATACTTTGAAATTTTAGAAAAAAAAATTAACTTATAAGATATTAAAAAAATATAAACTTTTTCCATCACATGCATATGAGGAATTATACATGTTTTCGTGCAATCTTGAAAAAGCAGATATAATAAGTAGTTGGAGCAATATAAAATGGTATTGAGTGAAGTTGAGCTAACTCAATCCATTTTCCTACCAATCAACCAAAAAACTAATACTTTGTCCATTTGCCTCCTCTATATAAACTAACCCTACCTTTATCATAAATCATCACTTGAAACATTCATTGGTGAACCACGAAAAGAGGGGAAAAATATACATTAATTTTGCACAAGAAAAGTAATTAATATACATATTTCTTAATTACCAGAGATATCAATGGCCTTCACTTGGGTTTTCTTCACTTCTTGTTTAGGAAGTGTGCCTCCATTTCTGCCTTCACTTCCTCCAATTTGGCATCATCTGGTAGACCGAACTTTGATTTCTGACCCCTCATTCCAAAACCACAGCCCAAAAAGTGAGAAGACGTGGAAAGTAAGCCGTACAAAATATCCCATTAACAAAGCAAATGATATAAAAAAATGCAGAAAATGAATATTAACGGGGAAAGTACCTGGCGAGTAAAGCAATGGTGGATCCAATGGGCGAGCAAAGCTTTGGTGGAGAGAGACGATATTTACATATAGATTTGCAAACCCTGGGCAGAATGAGGGCATTGGGGCGAGCAGTCCCACCGCCATTAACGTTCTAGTGAAGCTTACCATTAATAGGCAACCTCATTTGATTATGGACATCTCCTTCAAATATATAAAGGAGCACGGTGTGTGCCCCGTGTACCCGGGTGCACACAAGTTTTTGCCTATGAATAAAAACCAATACACATTTAATATATTCAAAATTTAAAACATAATAATATTTAAAATATAATAATGTTTAAATTATAACCCATAAATTATATATAATATAAAAGATTTATAAATGCGTAATAAATTACTCTCATCCCATTTTTGTTGAAAACAATTTTTTTTAAAATTTTTTCTTATATTCATATTTAATTTTTGTTAGTTGATCGACACATCATTTTAGTTGATCGACACATCATTAAATTAAAAAAATAAGAGAAGGTCATGTAATTGGACAAAAATTGAAATAATTCATTAGTTATAGGGCAAAATTGAACCACTTATCTTTTTTAGGGCAAAAATCGAAGTTTTGATTAGTTACAGGACAAAAAATGATTTAACTCTAGTGTAAAAAAAGTCAAAATTGCCACGTCGGATTGACTAGCCGGAAACCCCCAAATTGAAGCATGACGTGGCGGATTCCGGCGAAAATTGGGCAAAAATTGAAATTTTTCGTTAGTTACAGGGCAAAATTGAACCACTTATCTTTTTTAGGGCAAAAATCGAAGTTTTGCTTAATTATAGGGCAAAAAATGAATTTAACTCAAACTAATTGTATACATAGATCAATTAATTCAAGAACACTTGTATTAGATCGGTGAGATCGTTTTAATTTTTATTATTAATTATATTAAGGAATAATTGTATTTTGGTCTCATAAGAGTAGTTTCATTTTATTTTGGTCCCTATTTTTTTTTTAATCTCAAAAGTTATAATTTTGATCCATGTCGTTAACTTTTGGATGAAAACCGTTGAATGTTCTTACTCTCTAGTTAGTTTATTTTTTGGATATAATGGTTTTCATCCAAAAGTTAACAGCGCAGTGATCAAAATTGCAACTTTTGGGAAGAAAAAAAAATGTTATGAACTAAAAATGAAATGAGACTCTGCTGCTATGAAATCAAAAGTGCAATTTTCCTAATTATGGAGTAATATATATTAAACATGTTATTACTTTTTATTTATTTTAAGGAGTTTTTTATGAAACAATTTACTCGACAAGTATCACTACAAAAAAACTGTTTTTTAGCAACGGAATATTCCGTTGGTAAAACCCTTAATTCCATTATTAAATTGGCTTACCAACGGATTAGCAACGGAATCCGTTGGTAAATTTTCGTTGGTGTGGTGGTTGGTAAATTTTTAGCAACGAAAATTCAATTCCGTTGGTAAATAATTCTGTTGGTACTATTCCGTTGCTAAAAATTCTGTTGCTAATTTATATAAGGATTCCCTTGGTAATCCATTGGTAATTACCAACGGATTGAATTCCGTTACTAAAATAGAGAATAAATCTGTTGGTATTCCATTGCTAATAAAAAAATATCATTTTGGTTGCTAATACATTGATAATTACCAACAGATTGAATTCTATTGCTAAAAAATACTTTTTTTTTTAGTATATCACTTTTCATGGATTAAAGTATTATATTTTATTAAAAATATTATCACTTTTTATCAATTTTAAAATATCTTTTCGTAAATATTGCCATTTAAGAATTAACATAGCTAGTATTTGCATGTAACTTAAATAATCTTCAATAGAAGTGGATATGAGAAGGATGGAGCTCCTATGTATATGATTAAAATCACTTATGATTAGGTGGACAGATGATTATTTATTTTCAAACCTAAATAGATTAATTAGGTCTTTTGATCTTGAAAATTCTCTCTCCCCCAAATTGGTCAGGCACGCTGGCTTGAGATGTACACAAGTTGAGGGGGTTGTTGTACTTGTAACCAATATCAACTAATTTACGACCATTAATAATTGGCAATTTTTGGTGTGATATATATTATAATGTCAATTAATTAGCAATCCACTCTCCTCTTTCTATTAGACTAATTAATAACACAAGTGAATATCTCTTCGGCACACTCTCTTGTAAGAGGGTTCCACTTATATTATTATTAAATTACTATTGTTGGAGTATATTTGTAGTAAATTTTATATTCAATCAAATTATACTATTATGATACATTATTCGTTATATTTTGAAAAACATACTTTAATTATCAATCAATATATTTTATCGGTATAATAATTATATTTTAACATTTCTCAAATAAACTACCTCTCTCTAAAGACTTTCTCTATCTCTTTATATCTCAAGCAAAGAACATTCAATATTTTCAAAATTTTTATAATGACAATTACGTACTATACCATCATGAGTTCATTAACAATTTATATAATGACAATTATGTAATATTATGAATTAATTACTATACATGAGTATTTGTCATGTGTTTACTCTATCTTTGACTATTAAATTAATATAATTATAGCTTTTTTAAGCTCAACAATATATTAACTTACTCACAACCAATTACTAATAATTTATCTAATTTCCTTGTCTAATTGTGGACCTGTGGTCCATGATGTTTGAAAGAATAAACTTGTGGACTCGATTCATAGTGTATCTTTAAATTTTAAATTATACTCCCTCCATTTTGGAGAAACTTGCACCGTTATTGTACATACATAGTTTAAGAAAAGTTGTTTTTTGATCAATTTTATTGACTTTTGGAGAGTAATGTAGACTTTTTATGTAATAAATAAATAAATTATAAAGTATGTTATGTGTGTTAGGTAAGAGTAGTAAATTTGTAATTAAGATGAACTTTTGAGGTTAGAAATTGATGTGATGTTTCCTTTTTGAACGGTGCAAATTATTGTGTGACGGAGGGAAGTATATTGTAACATCTTTAATAATATTTTATGATACCTTAGTTATACATTAAAAATTCACCAACTAATATAGTATGCTTATGATATTTTGTGATACTTAATTTGAATTTTTTGAAAAAAAATAACTAGGATATTACTTCAGGCTGAAAAAAATATAACCTTTTTCCAGCACATGCATACGAGGAATTATACATGTTTTTGTTCAATCATGAAAAAGCAGATATAATAAGTAGTTGGAGCAGTATAAAATGGTATTGAGTGAAGTTGAGCTAACTCAATCCATTTTCCTACCAATCAACCAAAAAACTAATACTTTGTCCATTTGCCACCTCTATATAAACTACCCCAACCTTTATCATTAATCATCACTTGAAACATTCAAACATAAAGTATAGTGATCAAACGATGGCGAATCCCCCCTTATTCTTCTTGTTTTTACTCATTGCTTTATCATCGATCACGACCCACACTACCGAGGCTCGTCGCCTCCTTGAGTCGCCTGAGCTCCCCAAGCCCGAGTTTCCAGCACTTCCGAAACTTGATATTCCGGAATTGCCAAAACTCGAGATTCCAGAATTACCAAAAGAAGAGAAACCAGAGGATGATGAGCCACCGGTCGAACCAAAGCACGAGATCCCAGAATTACCCAAGCCTGAGATTCCGGAGTTGCCCAAACCCGAATTACCAAAGCATGAAATCCCGGAATTGCCAAAACCCGAGATTCCAGAATTGCCAAAACCAGACGTCCCAAAGCTGAAGGGTCATGAGGAGACACCAGAACCAAAGCCCGAGATTCCGGAGTTGCCTAAGCCCGAATTGCCAAAACATGAGATTCCAGAACTGCCAAAGCCCGAGATTCCGGAGTTGCCTAAACCCGAATTGCCAAAACATGAAATCCCAGAATTGCCAAAACATGAGATTCCAGAATTGCCAAAGCCCGAGATCCCGGAGTTGCCTAAACCCGAATTGCCAAAACATGAAATCCCGGAATTGCCCAAACATGAGATTCCAGAATTGCCAAAGCCCGAAATTCCAGAACTACCCAAGATTGAATTTCCGAAGTTTCCAGAATTTCCATAGCCATGATGTGTGTACTAGGAACTTGTCATGGATAGTCTGATCGAGGCTGGATTCTCTCAGAATAGCATCATTATTTAATATATTTACATATACATATATGTTGTTGTAGACTGTCTTATTTGAGCTTATATCAGACAGCTTATATTTTAAATATGATCAGTGTGCACTTACTTGTGTATTAAATAGACAATTAAATACTTATGCTTTCATATTAATTGAATACTACTTGTTATATTTGATTAGATCCACTCTTTCTCCCTCCTCTACAAAATTGCAATTTTAGATTTGTGAGAATCAAATTCCAGAATTAGTCTCTATCATTTAATTTTCTATGGCTCGATTTTAGTCCTTTTTATATTGAGATTTCAAAATTTGTCAGAAAAATTGGAGATTGTGTATAAATTTTACTAAATTTTGAAATCTCTATTTAAAAACTAAAATCGAGAATTAAAAAGTTAAAGGACTAAAAAGCTCTTGGTAGAGAGTAATGAAAATGAAAGGATATTATTTTCATTTGTCATGCTTTGACGTGAAGCATCTTCCACGATAAAAAATTAAGGGATTTTTTTTTTTTTGAAACAAAAAATTAAGGGTATTTTACCATTAGTGCATCCGTATATTTTGAGTCAAATGTTAATAAAAAATTAAGGGATTTTATTTTTAGTCCAGTAACTTATTCCTAGTTTGATTCAGATCCGTTTCAATACAATTTCGAATTTAGTTCGACTGGCTTCAGGAGGTCACCTGGCCGACCACTGGTCTAAAAAGCAATTCTTAAACTTGCAGGACCAGTTTAAAATAAATAAAACTCCACGCAATGGGTGACCTTCTATTAGTTTAAAGCATAAACTATTAATTTAAACATTAATCTATTGCACCAAAACTTGGAATTAATATCTTTTTTGTCCTATAATTTTTGTTGAATTCAATTTTAATCATTTACCTTTTTAACTTTTTCAATTTTAATCATTTTATATCAATTTCAGTTCTTTAACTTCATATTTTTTTAACTTTAGTCTTTTTGCAAAACTTTTGCAAAACTTAAAGGACTTGTAAGTCCATTAAGTTTTTTTTTTTTTTTTTTTTTAAGGATTAGAACTAAAAGGTTAAAGACAAGACTAAATTTGATACAAAATGACTAAAATTAAAAAAAACAAAACAAAACAAAACAAAAAAACAAAAAGTTAAAAGAGCATAATTGAATTTAACCCAATTTAAAGATCAAATTTAATGAAATTTTCTTAAAAAACTTGGGTGTATCAACTTATTTTATTTTTTTTATCCACATGTATATATTACGCGGTCTCTTGATTTAAGTTTTTTTTTTAACCAATGCTTTCCAATTTCATTTTGCTATAGCCTACAAATGATAACATCATTTTTCTACCACACACATATATCTCAAGCTATTAATATTTTTTTTAAAGAAATATTAACCAAAATTGTCATCTAAATTACAATAACCAGTCATGGGCTATACAAATAATAATCGCATGTAATATAGACCAGAGTTAATAGAATTATAAATTCATAATTTCTACGTTTTTAAAATTAATTTGATCACAAAAAATATGGCCGATTTGAGCATATTTAGCCTTTAGGCCTAAACAAAGGCATATGAAAAACGAGACTTGATTTAGAAGCCCAATATCCAATTGAGTGGAGCCCAATACAAACACTAGACTGCACTGATCGAGTCCAGAAGATTTGAGCCCATCAAGAATCACTAGAGCCCAAGTAAATTTCTGCGAAATTCTTCACTTTAAAGTAACGGCCCAATCTATTTTTAGGCCCAATTAGCATGCTCGATTCCAGCCACTTGTATTGGCCCATCATCAGATAATTGGCAGGCGCTCTAATTCCGACTCCATCAATGTAACTGAAGGAAATGTGATTATACGATCCAAAGTCCAATTTAATTCAGCCCATATGATTCAATTAAACATTTCACTCGGATAAGGACTATTAAATGGCGGCCTAATGGACCATTTTAAATGTTCAGCCCATATTGTTTATGAGAAAGAAGGCCGAAGGCTTGGTTGGAAATGAAGATGTAGGGAAAGATTCACTTTTTTTTTTTCTTTTTTCCCTTTCTTTTTTAGGTATGTAGTATTACCACTTATTTCCATTGGCAAATACCAATATGTTACTCACTACATTGTATCTGAGCAACGAAATGCTAATGAATTTATAATGTTTTTATCAACATAATCTATTGTTATTTACAACAAATTACCAATTATTAACAACAAATTACCGGTAGAAATACTTACAACGGAATTGATTTTTTTTATATAAAAAATTATCCACCATTTTACTAACAAAAAATTATCAATGAATTTTATATTAAAGTTTAGATAAACCACTTTAATTTTTTTTTTTTTTTTTTTTTTTGGTATGATACCAGCTTCACACAAAATCTCATGCAAATTTATATATTTCAAGTAACGAAAATACTATAGAAAGGTTCAAATTAAGTAACGTCTTATTGATTCTAAATTTTATTTTATATCAATTGAAAAGTAGAAAAGCTCCAAACTTTAATGATGATACATGATCTCTCCACCGTTATCATCGCTGGGTGGAGGATCATCAGCAGGAGGTTCATCAGCGGGTGGAGGTGGTGGTGGGCGGGAGACAGTCGGCCTGCATTTGTTCGAACACATGCACTTTCCACGAGAGCAACGACCTCCGATGAACTTCTCTCTTTTGCAAATTGATTTACAGTTCAAATTATGGTTGTTAGTTAAACATCTCCCACGATATTTCTTACTCCCGGAGAAACATAATCTTCCTTCACTTTGCACCATGAATTCATCTGTATATATTACACATATGTATATATATCAACACTAAAATAATTATGCATTTGCACGAAAAAAAAATATAAAATAAGTAAAAGAAATAATTACCAATCATGAAGAGGACTAGTAAAAAGAGTAATAAAGATGCCTTCCTCTCCATCTTAGTTTGCTTATGAGGATGATTTTGGGACAAATGAGGACTGCAATTTATAGATTTTACATTGGAGAATGTCATAATTGTGCATGGATGAAGTGATGATATAGATGAGTGAATTATTAAATGCAATAAATCTTATGATTGGTTTGTTTTGAGGTACTTTTTTTTTTTTTTCAAAGTCGAATGTCTATTGGTTGGGGCATGTGTGATACCGTCTCACGGTAAGATTATTTTATACTTTCGTGGTTAATTAGTATTAATTAGATATTATCACTTTTTATTTATAGGAGTATGTAATAGTTAATAATTGTTCATAAAATAATTTATAATATTATTATCATTTTTTTATATATAATCACTTTTAATTATAAAAATTATTACTTCTTATTCGTCTTAAAAAAATCATCCCGTTGTTTTGTTTTGTTTTAAATATTGGTTTTCAAATTTACTGCTTATATAATGTAATACTTACTCAGTTTCATATTCATCTTTACAGCGTGCAGGATATAAATATTAATATATATATATATATATATATATATATATATATATATATATATTAATTTTTTAGAAGAAAAAGAGTACTTTAAGAAAATAAAAAGTAGTTTTATTTATACATCATGACACTTTTAAATATTGGTTTATATATATTTTTTCTCTCATTTTTATGTTATTCAAGTTGTTTGTCATACCTTTAATTATCCTAGTGTAATCTTTAATATTAAAAAAAAAAAAAAAAAAACTATTTGTATGAGTAATGAATTTTGTCAAGCTCAAAATACATAAGTATTCTTAATACTTAAATTTAATAAAAGTGCACTATTTATTTATTTATTTTGAAATTATTATAGGTTACACATCTTGGATGAATAATATTAATAAAATATACGTGACAAGAACTAAAGAGAACGTTCACTATACATCTATATATATAACGTTTTCTGTTGAAATTAACATATATATATTGAGTAAACATTATTCTTAGCTTCATTAATATTCCTTTTACCCAAATTCTTCTAATTTCATTTGTGATTAAAGGATTTTAAACGAGTTTGCCAAAATATATACCAAAACTATCGAGTTGCAAATCAAAATTCTTAAAATTAAATTTTTACATAAAGAATTCAAACTTAGTATACAAAAAAAATATAATATATAAATATAAAATAATAAATATTAAAATCATAAATTTCAACACACTTTGAAATTCCCTTACAATATCACTATCCCTATGGTACATCCATAATCACAATTAACAGATTTTGGGTAAAAAGAAATTAATGTAAAGCAGGAATTAAAGACGATGTTACATATGGATAAAGATCATGTATTAATTATAAGTATATCATGATGCCCCTTCTATGAAATAAAGGCACATTTCCATTAATTAAAATTCGAAAATTGTAAATTCAAAAAATCTTAATTAATCACAACTTCACCAGTACATGAGATTAAATCGGATTGACTGCACAAAAATCGACATGATTAAAGTAAAAATCCAAGATTACATAATAAAAATATTTTTTTAAAAAAATCTTGTATAAGTCTGAGATAATATCAATTTGGGTCTTATAACTGCGGTTTAATCCAATTTGATCCTATAATTTCTTAATTTTTCTAGTCATGTGTAATTATTTATTTTTCAGTTTTAAGTTTTTTGCAAAAGAATTTCAAAATTTACATGACTTTTTTAATTAGACCTATAAGTTCTTAAAGTCATGTGAGTTTTGAAAATTATTTTACAATAAAACTAAAATAGACACTAAGAGTCTAAAATTGGAAAAATAAAAAATTACAAGACTAAATATGGATTCAACCAAAATTACATGATTGAAATTACTCCCTCCATATGAAAGTTCCATTTGTTTTTTGCACGTGCATTAGAGATTATTATTATTTATTTATGTATATTAAGTAATTATTATATTAGTAGTGAGATGGACCATATGTGCGATCTTTATACTTAAAATAGTAAAATAAGAACACCAAAAATAGTAAAATAGAGACGTTTTGGAAAGTAATATTTTCCCAAGATTTTCTCACAAAATGGATTCCGTATGCACTACAAAAAAACTGTTTTTTACCAGCAGAATATTTTTTTGGTAAAAGCCTTAATTTCATTGTTAAATTGGCTTACCAACGGATTAGCAACGGAATCTGTTGGTAAAATTTCATTGGTAAAGTGGTGGTTGGTAAATTTTTAGCAACGAAAAATCAATTCCGTTGGTAATTCATTAGTAATTACCAACGGATTGAATTCCGTTGCTAAAATAAATAATAAATCCGTTGGCATTCCGTTGCTAAAACAAAAATATCATTTTTGTTGCTAATTCATTGGTAATTACCAACGGATTGAATTCCGTTGATAAATTCGGTTGCTAAAAAATACTTTTTTTGTAGTGATAATAGAGAGAAGTGATAACATGTTAAATAAAATGTGATATCAGATCAATGAAAAATGAAAGTGTAAATCTAGTGTGAACCTGGTTCACCATGAACATTGTTTTTCAGAATTACTTATTAATACATTAAAAAAAATCTATAGAGATGAATTATCACTCTTCTCAATAAAATAAAAAATAAATAATTACTCGTCAAATTTTGCCCAACAAGAAATAAAAAATCATAACATATCAAAATTTGAAAAGTAGTAAATATTTTTCATTTATATAAGAGTAATAGTTTATTTTTATAAAAAGTAATTTTTAATGTATTAAAGAGTAATCGTCAAATCAGAATGTAAAAGTTTGAAGAGTGATATTTTTAAGAGTAATTTTTGGTATAAGCCAATCAATAAATTAGAATTTACAAGTGAACATGTTTTTAGTCAAAACTTGCTCAAAAGTTATGATCCGATTGCAAGCAAGTTTCGCCTAATGTCAATTTTATTTTCATTTTATCAATTCTCGGAGCTCTAATTGTCACATAAATAATAATAATAATAATAATAATAATAATAATAATAATAATAATAATAATAATAATAGTTTATTTGAAAATTGAAACTTAAAAAATGTGATAAATTTTAAACATAAAAAATTAGTAAAATTATTTTTATACAATAAATTGACAATCAACGTCTTTAATATTATTAATGGTTTCAACATAATGCTTAGTGTTTCTGTTTCAATAAACATTGGAACCCATTGAAAAAGAAAAAATGAGTGGTTCATATTTCTTTAAAATCATATGCATTCATGTTTAATTTATCACAAATTAATTTAGAAGAATGCTGGGGTAATAGAAACGTAAATCATCAGATATGAACATTTATATCTGGACAAAAACATTAAATTAAGTAGATATAACCATGGTTTTATGAAGAAAAAAAAAGTAGTTAATTTCTTGCAATTAAAACTTGGAAAATATAATCTGCAATAATTGACAACCATTCTAAAATCTATAAATTGGAGTTCGTAGTTGTCAGAGAAAACCATCCTTAAAAAATCTGAAGTGAATCAATATGGAGAAAAAGACTAGTTTATTACTCCTTTTACTCGTGCTTTTCCTTATTGGTAATTAACTAAATAATGTGTGAACCTTAGATTATTAGTGATATTTCTTTGGGATTATTAAAAAATTTCGTCCTATATGTTGTCATATTTTTTAATTTAGTCCAGTGTGTTTCAAAATTTTATTATTATATCTTGAATTTATCGATTCAACTTTTTATTTAGTGATCACTATAAAACTATCATCCAACGGGATTACTTTTTGTAGTTTTATTTATTTCTGAAATAGGTCCTGTAAATTTGCACAATTCGACTTTCTACAAAATGTTAAATGACTATCTCATCTATTATAAGTTTAAGTTTTTTAGATGAGGTGGTCATTTGAATCATGCATCTTACTTGCATTAAAATTAAGGCTCAGAAAATATCCAGGGTTTGAACTTTATCGCACCCATTTATAAAAAAAAAATTCATATGCAAGGCATGAGGCAAATTAACCTCGTTTGCATATCATGAGTTAGAGTATTAGATTGACTTAATTAAATTTTAAATGATTATCTCCTCTATATATATATGCTTAAACTTTAGACGATATGAAAATCATTAAACATAAGAGACTTCCGAAAAATTGCTAAATTAGTCATGCATACTTACATATTGTCCGAAACTAGTCTTCTTTAAAAAAAAATAATTCTTTAAATATTTTTTCTGCGAAATTCTTATTCCTACAACTTCAAATTATAGAAAATTTGATCTTGAATTGATTATTTGAAAGCCAAATAAAGATCAAAATTGCAATAATTTAGAAATTATAATAAGAATAAAAAAGATAAAGTAGTAATTTTGGATAACATGTACTAAATAACAAGATTAACACTAGTGATAAGTCAGTTGCCTAAAAAGTTAGAGTTAAAATCATTTTTTGTCCCATAAAATATGAAAATTTTGAATCTGTCTCAAAAAATATATTATTTTAAATTTAGTCATGTAACTTTCGATATTGGCCAATTTTGGTCCCAAAATCGCCGGAAATTAATTTTTTCGCCGGAATTAGGCATGTGACCCTCACGTGATGGTTTAAATTTGGGGTTTGAGGTGGTTCGTCCTACATGGCATATGGAAAATGAAATTTAATCAATCATATTGCCAACTCATATAATAATATATACTACAATATTTATTTTTTTATCACATTTTCCACGTCACCATCTCTTTTAAAATTAAATCATATATCATATCATATTTTTAATTCTAAAATAAATGATCCTATTTTCCGAATTAAAAAGAATAAGATTAAAATTCCAAATAAATACGTTTGCTGTGATAATAAGAATCCTAATCTCTATATCCAAATCAATGTAAAATTCAATTCACCAAAATCACGAAGAACAGTAGGGACCCAAACCCAATTGCAAGCAATTCCCGATGATGAAATGGACAAGCAGTTCGAGGTGGGCGGCCGGGAATCGCCAGATCCGATGCACCACCGCTGCACTCCTCCTCATCACGATCTGCAGATACCCAGTCGGATCCAGGTGGAAGCTTCTTCGCTGCTCTTCCACGACGAGAGATATTAATCCCTACCCGTTACCAAGTTCATCCCCAAATTCATGCCCGGTAAGTAGGAATCCGTCGGGTAATCGAAGCTCCGCCACAGGAAATTCTCCGGTGAATCATCCCCCATCTCGGAGAACCAAATTGCCCAAATCTAGCGATTGGGCAATCGGAGTTCGGACACGCCGGTCCGAATCGAACCGCCACACAGTCCCATTGGTGGTGTTGAGAATCAAAATTCCAGGGTGGATGAGTTTCAACTCCCTTGAATCATCCGCAGTTGCCTTAAATAATTAGTCTTGCCGAGAACATATCGTTCAATTTGAGGGAAATCTTGATGTTTTTAATTTAGAGAAAAAATCGTGATTTAGGTTTTTAGATATTGGCAACCCTATCTTTCAATTTGGGGGAAATCTGGAAGTTTTTAATTAAAGGTAAGATCGTGATTTAGGTTTTTCGATAAGAAGTTTTAATTCAGCTAATTGATCTTATAAGGATTTCTGACATTTTAAATCCTTTTTAGAATTTAGAATTAGAATCTGATAATATATGGAGTAATTAGAATATGATACCATATACTACTTAATTCTAGAATTAAAGGTGATGTGGAAAATATAAATCAAATAAGTATTGAGTGTTAATATGTGAATTGACAGAATAATTAGCCAAATTTTATTATTTAGTGCCACATAGGAAAATCTGGTTGGAAACCCCAAATTTAAATCATCACGTGGGAGACACATGCCTAATTCCGGCGAAAAAATCAATTTCTGACGATTTTGGAACCAAATTGATTAATGTCGAAAGTTACGGGACTAAATTTAAAATAATATTTTTTTTGGGACAGATTCAAAAATTTCATATTTTTATGGGACTAAAAATAGTTTTAACTCTAAAAAGTTAGGTGTATGAACTTACATGACTTGTTTACAAGAATGAAAATATTCTCGATTTTTAATATTCAAATTAAAATTCCTTCCATTTTTGGAAACAATTAATTGTACAGATGAAGTAATGGTGCAAAGTGAAGGAAGAACTTGCTATTCAAAGAGCAAAAGATATCATGGAAGGTGTTACAGTGCAAATCAACGTAGCAACTGCAAAGCAATTTGCAAAAGAGAAGGATTCGTCGGCGGGCAATGCTCTCGTCTGAGTTGCTCGTGCTGGAAGAAATGCGGAGTCGTAAAAGCCACCCCGCCGCCACCACCTCCGCCTGCTGACGATGACGTTCCGCCTCCACCGGATGAGGAAACTCCACCGGAAGGAAAAGCCATATCTCATCACTACTATTGATAAATCCAATTGTTCTTTTTATTGAAATAAAATGATCATGTGATCAATAAAATTCGATTATATTTGCACTTTTTTCATTACCATTTTATTTTGAATTATTGTTTGATGAATTTCGAATCTACAACGAATTTTAGATGTACGTACATGAACCGTATATCTCTATAGGGAGGATAAGACTTGCATGAGGCTGTATTTTCGTTTTGAAAATAATTCTCACTTTTTATTAAGAATATTATGAATTTTCATTTATACTACGAATTGTTCATCAAATAATCTACTGTAACACCATCAATTTTTATTAATTCGAGTATCACTTTTTATTAAAATATTATCACTCCTTATGCGTATTATTACGAAAGTTTTTCCGTGAGACAGTCCACATATTTGCGAACATTGATTCGTGTGATCACATAATATTTTTAGAGAAAAACTGGATTATGTATTAATTTCACAAGAGAATTTGTCAAATTAACACATCTGTTTTTTTTCTTTTAAAACCAAAGCTTCCCACATCTTATAAAAAAGGGGTCAATTACTTATACATACAATTTATCTAACTATATTACTAGTAGGTACATTATCCAAATTAAAACACTATCCACTACAAATTGAACCCATCAAATACTCTTTTTAATCCTATTTAAGATTAAGATTTATTGTATTAAGAAATTAATTAATTATTAATCTCTCCAAAAAAAATAGGAAATAAGTTGGGATTAGTCAATCTGATAAAAAAAGTCGCACATGATATTCAAATAATAAATTGTATTAAAAAAGATTTATGCTCAACATATTTGTGTTCAATAAATCAAAATATATGACATTTATTATTGTTCAAAATATATATATATTCATAAATATTTATGTTCAATATATTAAAATCTGACTTGTTATAAAGTTATGTATTATTCAAGACTTATGTATTCAGAAATATTAATATTTAGGAGTTTTATCAATTCAAGGCTTGAATTATGGGTAAACTATCAATTATGGGTCTGAATTATTTTTTCTATCAATTCAAGGCCTGAAATATGTGAAACTATCAATCCAAGGCCTGAATTTGTCAAATATTATCTCCTATTTTATCAATTTAGGGATTAAGTTCAGGCCCTGAATTGATAGTTTTACATAATTCAGGGCCCTAATTGATAAAAACATAATTCAAGCCTCGAATTAATAGTTTACCTATTTTTCAGGCTCTAAATTAATAAAATTCCTAATATTTGATATATTTAGATTCAGAAAAAATTATCTTTGTGATTTACTCCCTTAAACATAGCAACAAACCTCCCTTATTCATGATTCAAAAAAATTTGAACGTTTATTTTTATTCAAATTTTATGTGTTCAAAAATATTTATATATATTTAGAAATATTTATGGCCAATATATTTAAATCTGTTACGTTCGTTAGATAATGTTGTATATTATTCAAAACTATGTATTCAAAAATAATAATGTTTAATATATTTGTATTCAGAAAGACTTATCTTCACAATATATTATTCAAAACTTATGGAGGGATATATTGAGTATCTCATCCTAATATATTGTATCTATCAGTAATATTTTCACCTTAATGTATCTAACAGTAATATAAGAGTATAATTTGTAGTAGATAATAATAAATCCTATAAAAAATTAAAAATAGAAAGGCCATATGAGAAGAGGACTACGGGCCTTATATTGGGCTTATTGTATGAATCATAGATGCTGGGACGTTCAATGAATTGGGTTGAAAGAGAGCTCTCTCTTGGGCTGAATCGGGGCTCTCTTGGGCCTGTCGATGCAGAAATTGCTTATTTAAGAGTCTCACACAACATTTATTTTTACATATATTTCAGGGAATAACTTTTTGAGGGCGTAACAATTTTTTTAGTGAGGCTCTGGTGCCCGGGTCACAACGTGTTCTTTTAGAATTTAGTATTATGAGTAAGGGTATATTATTTTGTTTTAAAGGGTATACACTTTAATTAATAAGAGTACACCATTTTGTTGTAAAGGGTATACACTTTTCATTAATAATTTTTATTTTTCTTTAGAAAATAAAGGGTACACATCTTTATATTAAAGGGTATACAATTTAACACAAAATTCTAAAGGCGCAGGAGGTGTGGTCGGTGGTGCGCACACCCCTGCGCCCGGGTGCACACAAGATTTTGCCTTTTTTTTTTTTTTGGTTTCCATAATAAAATCATAAAAATCAAATGCACGTAAAAGAATGAAAAAGGTATATAATTACAAAATTTATGCAATTAATTCATAGATAGATTATATTATACTGATATTGTATGTTAATTATTTATTAAGTGAGATTTGTATCATGCACACTTATATGGATCTAGTATAATTGGTTATTGATTTAAACCATAATAATAATAATAATAATAATAATAATAATAATAATAATAATAATTATTATTATTATTGTTTTAGATTTATACGAGATTTGAAAACCTTTGGACATAGTATAAGTGTGTTTGAGTTTTTTTTATTATTATTCTAATTTTTTGGGTAGATTTTAACTTTATATAAAATCAATTTGTAAGAAGGGTGTGGTGATATTTGTAAAAAAAATGTATTAATTGATGTGAGAGGAAAAATATGAGTAAGTTATTGATTTATGTGATTGGTAGATGTATGCATATAAGGATGATATAAAAAACTTAGTTGTATATTTTGAAAAAAGAAAAAAATTCAAAATTGAAACCAAACATACTGATTTATATTAAGACAATATAATATTTTATTTTTTTAACGTGACCCAGTTCACCTATTACCCTAATATCTAGTGGCAGTTATTAGCAAATAATTTTATTATTAATTATTGCACAGTTTCTACTATCCACGTGTACATCTCATAATTTATAACTTTGACTTATTTGTTTAGTATAAATATATTTTTTTTTCTATTTACATAATCTAAATAATAGTAATAAAATTAATTTAAATTAATATTTTTGTATATTAAATTAATTTAGTATTTTTTATTATTTTAAATTAAATTTTCATACAGATATGACTGATTTAAAAAATATAACAATTCTGTTGAAAGATTTTTATGTGAGGCTTAATTTTTAGTTTAAATTTTAATTTAAGACTTGATTTTATAAATATTTCAATTTAAGGCTTATAATTAATTTTTTTATTTAAGTTTTTTTATTTTTAGTTTTGCTTTATATTTTAAAAGTAATTTTAAATTAAAAAATTCGTATTCTTTCTAAATATGAAACATATTATTAAAAAGATATAGGGAATAATTCAAAGGCATATAGATTTTCTAAAATAATTATAAACTTATTTATAAATAAAAAATTAGATTACTTTTTTTCTCTAAAATCTTAAAAATTATTTATTAGATTAATTAATAAATTATTTTAATTATTTAATCATGTAATGCACGTACATGGTATAAAAGATAACGGATAATAACTTGCTACCTAGATAGACAATTAATTTTGTAAGAATATTCTCTTTATCTAATAATAATCCTTGAATTCAACGGTGATTAAACATTGGGTCATCCATTACTCAGGTTAGACAAGAATCTGCCCATAATACTACTTTACTTTGTAAAATTAACCTTTTTTATTTTATACATGTTAATATTTTATAATTATAATTATATTAATATTAATTGTAATACTAATATTTCAGATTAGTTTTCTTCGATTTAAACTTAGGTAGAGTGTAAATGGATATGAGTATACGTAGTTTACTTTAAAATATTCCGATCGTTTATCCATGTAATGAATATATTTTAAAGATTATTTTACCATCTTAACCTAATTTTAATTTAAAGAATAGCATTTTATGTTAATACTTTTTGAGATTTTATTATAAAATTAAAAAATCATATTTAAGAAGGAAATTTATGTTATGCTCCTAACTAAGTAAATGAATAAGGAATTACTTAATTTTTTCTTCTTCTTATAAGTTATATACTCCTAACTAAGTAAATGAAAAAGGAATAACTTAATTAGCCCAATTTATTAAAATTAATATTATTAGTATTTTATTTTTTTGTAGTAATTACTCTCTCTCCCTCTGTCTTCATTAAATTCTCACTTTTCTAATCTATTCCTTCTTCTTCACTTCCGCACTACGTTTTCCTTCACTCTGCAGATTTCTCCTATCACGACCCACGCGGTCCTCAGCAGATCAACGGGAAGTCTCCGAAGGGATGATCAGAAGAAGAACCAATAGATAATTTCTAGGTCTGTTTCCTTCAGATCTTGAATGATTTTTACATGTGTGTTCGTTTTGATGATGTCGATTATATTTAATCTCGAATCAGGTTTCACTTTGTTCACATATAAGAAATTGAATTCTGATCTAACTAATATAGGTTTAGTGAGGTTTAAATCTGAGCAACCGCGCCGATCTACATTCTCATGCTGCCAATCGTCGAATTGTTTCTGATCCCAAATTGGAAATCTCACATTTGATTTCGTTCTATTTCAGTTATACGTGGTGTGCTTTTTGTGCCCTTTCTCAATCCGATAGCAGTTTAGCTCCAGCGATTTGTGTTGCATCTTTTCTTCTCATCAGGAGGTACGGCTTTTAATCTCCAATTTCCGAATCGTCGTGTCGTATCGTATAATTCAGAAGTATTTTCTAGGGTATGTTTCTTATTGTTGTAATTAGATCTGGTCGATAATTTGTGGGATTTCTATCTGTGTCATTTTATTGTAATGAAATGAAATTGGATAGATCTGATGTCGGGTTCAGTCCAATGTGATACTGAAGTGCATCTTCCATCGAGTTCCTAAGTTGTTGTACAAGTGATTAATTAAGTATTGAAAATTATGTGTATCAGCTTGTGAAAAGATGGAAATTAGGTGAACATTGTGAAGTTCTCTCTGCAGTGGTGTTGTTATCGAGTTGTAAAGAATATGTCGAACTATTGAAGTTAAATTTGTGACGAAAGCACCAAATTTTTACTTCCTAGGCTCCTGATCATAGCCAAACGCATTTTTCTCTATGATTTCAGGTTTAGAGAGTGAATGTCGTCTTCATGTTTATGTGATGACAATGAATACTAGTTTGTCAGAATGTGGTTTTCTAGATTGAAAAATCATCCTCTCTTGGGTTTAATAATTCATGAAATTGTTTATACAGTATAATTAATTGTTACTTAATAAAAAAATGCAATTGGACAAAAAAAAATGTATCTCTGACCGCATCAGTCTGCTTAGAACATCGATTATGGACTGGATTTACTAAATTTTCATCCTTATTTATGCCACCTGTTATAAAACAATTTCATAAAATCCTCATTTTATTTTTACAATTTCAAATCTCCGTCAAGGTTGGGGTTTTTATAATCTCAAATTAGATCACTTCATTAATCCCTTTATTGCGTGTGATCATAGGTGGGGAGAAGAACTGCAGAAATGCTGACGAAGTTTGAAACGAAGAGCAATAGAGTGAAAGGACTGAGCTTTCACAGCAAGAGGCCATGGATCTTGGCAAGTCTCCACAGCGGCGTGATCCAACTCTGGGATTATCGCATGGGCACTCTTATTGATCGTTTTGACGAACATGATGGACCTGTTCGTGGTGTTCATTTCCATAAATCACAGCCTCTTTTCGTTTCTGGAGGTGCAAAATTTACTATACTATACTTCATCTTTTATACTTTTTAAAAAAAAATTTTGTTAATGCAATGTGATCTCTATTTTGTATTAGTGTAAATTTTTGTTTATACTAGTGCTAATGTTTTTGGATCTGCTTTTCATTTTGATTGCTTGTCAAGAATGTTGAAGGGATTTGGATGTGGGATTGGTTGGTTTTGGAATCATGGTGTTGATATATTAGTATTCTGTGAAGACACTTGTTACTTTTATAGTTGTATCAAACTGCACATTTGAGGTATTGAATCACTAGCATATGGTTTAAGTGAGGCTGATGACTGATTGCTAAACAATATCGATTATGTCCTCAAAAATTGATTTTGGATTTAATAGATGGTGCTCGTGGATTGGTACTGATTTGGCTATCAAATATGAATTACCTTTAATTGAGATTGTCATATCTGTTGGGAACCTCTATTTAGTATTTAGTGTTTCGATTAATATATTCAAATGTGAGGATTTTTCTGTTGTCATAAGAGTATCTAGCACAGATGATGCAGTGAATTTATTGTTGGTGAATCGTGTTCTGATGTGGGTTCTAGTCTGGTTTTTAGTTTCTTTTGATTGACTAATTGATTGTGGAGTATTGTGTATTTGAATCCTGATTTAACATTTTACTTAAAGCCCAAAAGGGTATTTGTCATTTTAGAACCTACTTTGACTCCTATTCTCTGTAGCAATTTTTTTTTTGTTAAGTTGTATCTGTAGCTTCCCAAAGAAAAACTACCTGCATCTTCCTATACATTTATGTCATAGATGTCATATTGGATGATCTCTTACTGTTTGTTTCAGGATTTAGATAGTTGATAAGGAGTTTTTAACCTCGTGGGATAGCTCATCCCTCTGTATTTGCATTTTTCATTTTTATTAATAAAACTTGCTGGTTTCTTATAAAGAAAGGATTGATTTGGGGTTTTTGATTGATTTTTATGGGACCTTTAGTTGAGATGACTGTGCGAAGATCGCACAGACTTATGAATCGCTTGTTATTAATTGTCTCTTAAACATTGTTGAAGATCTGTTGATCTTATTTAAATGAAATTTGATTTCCAGATGAATTTTCTGATTTATGCCAACATTTAATTCTGCAGGTGATGATTACAAAATCAAGGTGTGGAATTATAAATTGCACAGATGTCTATTTACGCTTCTTGGTCATCTTGATTACATCAGAACAGTCCAATTTCATCACGAGTATCCCTGGATAGTAAGTGCCAGTGATGATCAGACAATTAGAATATGGAATTGGCAATCACGTAATTGCATTTCTGTCTTAACTGGGCACAACCACTATGTCATGTGTGCCTCTTTTCATCCCAAAGAAGACTTGGTTGTTTCAGCCTCTTTGGATCAGACTGTCCGTGTTTGGGATATTGGTGCCTTGAGGAAGAAAACAGTATCTCCTGCTGATGACATTTTGAGACTGTCTCAAATGAACACAGATTTCTTTGGTGGGGTTGATGCCGTTGTGAAATATGTCTTGGAAGGCCATGATCGAGGGGTGAATTGGGCTTCTTTCCATCCAACTCTCCCTCTGATTGTTTCTGGGGCAGATGATCGCCAAGTGAAAATCTGGCGCATGAATGGTTTGTCAGCTTGAACACTAATTTTGTTTATCATCTTGCTTGGACTATGTTATTATTTTTGTTAGAATATTATGATAAAAATGTGCATTTAGTGTGGATTGGTTTTTAACTTTGACTTCGGGAACTACTGCACTATTGGAAAAAGACATTGTTGGATAGGTCTCTTGAAATCTTTCATGTCTATGAATTATGATGATTGCTCTCTACATTCAGCTGGTTTGGAATTTCTGGCTTTCTGAGATGTGTCTCATTTTGTTTTCCCTTAAAATTGCGTGCCTTGTGTGCAAAAGCTGCTGTGATTTATTGAGCTGAATTAGCTGAAGGTGGTAATAAATGACATTGAATTTTAATTTGACGAAATACGTGAGTGAAGGATAGGATTCTTTTTAAATGAATTAATGGCATTAGTTAAGTATTACACTCCTTGTAACTTTTGACCCAACATGAAAGAGATGGTGCGGTGCTGGCCAACACCCTAGCTATCTCATTTGTCTCTCTAATTTGGCTTAGGAAGATATACATATTGGTTTTTCTCTAGCTGCTATAAATTGGGTATTGAATCTCCCTTGGTCAGGCAGTACTTTATGTTCCATATAAATTTTGCTCGTCATATTTGCATTGCTTCTCAATTTGCTGAGATATTCTAGTTTCTGAACATTTTTAATTGGTATCTTGTTATATTTCATCAGATACAAAGGCTTGGGAGGTGGATACACTGAGAGGCCACATGAACAATGTTTCTTGTGTTCAATTCCATGCGAGGCAGGACATCATTGTATCAAATTCAGAAGACAAGAGTATCAGAGTTTGGGATGCTACAAAAAGAACAGGCTTGCAAACTTTCCGGAGGGAGCATGACAGGTTCTGGATCCTTGCTGCACATCCTGAGATGAATCTTCTGGCTGCTGGTCATGACAGTGGTATGATTGTCTTCAAGTTGGAGAGAGAACGCCCTGCCTTTTCTATCAGTGGCGATTCAGTGTTCTATGTCAAGGACCGTTTCTTACGTGTCTTTGAGTATTCAACTCAGAGAGATACCCAGCTGATACCAATCCGCCGTCCTGGTTCTAATAGTTTGAACCAGTCACCTAGAAGTCTTTCATACAGTCCTACTGAGAACGCTGTTTTGCTCTGTTCAGACGTGGATGGCGGTTCGTATGAACTCTACATTGTACCCAGGGAAAGCCACGGCAGAGGCGACTCTGTTCAAGAGGCAAGAAGAGGTGCTGGGGGATCTGCAGTTTTTATTGCTCGAAATAGATTTGCTGTGCTTGACAAGAGGACCAATGAAGTCCTGGTCAAGAATCTATCAAATGAAATAGTGAAGAAGAGTGTTTTACCGATTGCTACTGATGCCATATTTTATGCTGGTACTGGGAATCTGCTGTGCAGAGCAGAGGACAAGGTTGTTATTTTTGATCTCCAACAAAGAAGTGAAATTGGGAATCTTCAAGCCTCTTTCGTTCGGTATGTGGTTTGGTCTCAGGATATGGAAAGTGTCGCTTTAATAAGCAAGCATTCAATTGTTATTGCTGATAAAAAGCTTGTCCATCGGTGCACTCTTCATGAAACCATTCGTGTCAAGAGTGGAGCATGGGATGATAATGGTGTTTTCATCTATACGACACTGACACATATCAAGTATTGCCTTCCTAATGGGGACAGTGGAATTATCAAGACGCTGGATGTCCCTGTGTATGTAACAAAAATATATGGGAACACAATCTTTTGCCTGGACCGAGATGGGAAAAACCGTCCTGTTATTATTGATTCGACGGAGTATGTGTTCAAACTACAACTGCTGAGGAAAAGATATGATCAGGTTATGAACATGATACGACATTCAGAACTATGTGGGCAGGCCATGATTGCTTATCTGCAGCAGAAGGGCTTCCCTCAAGTTGCTCTCCATTTTGTGAAGGATGAGAGAACTCGCTTCAACTTAGCCCTTGAAAGTGGTAACATTGAAAAGGCCCTAGAGTCTGCTAAAAAGATTGATGAGAAAGATCACTGGTACAGGCTAGGGGTGGAGGCACTCCGGCAGGGAAATGCAGGGATTGTTGAATACGCGTACCAGAAAACAAAGAATTTCGAGAGGCTTTCTTTTCATTACCTGATAACTGGTAATCTGGACAAATTGTCGAAAATGATGAAAATTGCTGAGGTGAAAAATGAGGTTATGGGCCAGTTTCATGATGCCTTGTATCTAGGTGATGTCCGAGAGCGTGTTAAAATTCTGGAGAATGCAGGCCACTTGCCCCTGGCTTACGTAGCCGCTACTGTCCATGGGCTGCATGATGTAGCAGAGCGTCTTGCTGCTGAATTGGGCGACAATGTACCTTCTCTCCCCGAAGGGAAGAAGGCTTCTCTTCTGATGCCCCCGAGTCCAGTGCTTTGTGCTGGAGATTGGCCTCTGTTAATGGTTAGTAGGGGCATATTTGAGGGCTCTCTCGATGATACTGGACCGGGCGCACAAGAAGAATATGAGGAGGCTGCAGACGCTGATTGGGGCGAGGAGTTGGATATCAGTGAGGTGGAAAACCTGCACAAGGGAGATATCAGTGCTGAGGAGGATGCGAACAATGAGAATGATGAGGAAGGTTGGGAACTTGAGGATTTGGATCTCCCCCCTGATGCTGAGACACCAAAGGCAGCTACGAATGCACGCTCTGCTGTATTCGTATGCCCCACACCCGGTATGCCTGTAAGCCAGATTTGGGTCCAGAGATCATCTCTTGCTGCTGACCACGCAGCTTCTGGCAACTTTGATACAGCAATGCGTTTACTGAGCCGTCAGTTAGGGATATCCAATTTTGCTCCTTTGAAGTCCCGATTTATTGATCTTCACTTGGGCAGTCACAGTTACTTGCGTGCCTTTACTTCAGCCCCGGTGATAGCATTTGCAGTAGAGAGAGGTTGGAGCGAGTCATCTAGCCCGAATGTACGAGGCCCTCCTGCTCTCACCTTCAATTTCTCTCAACTAGATGAGAAGGTCAGAACTGGCTACAAGGCCACAACTGCTGGAAAGATTAGTGAAGCCCTTCGACATTTCCAAGCTATTCTCCAGACGATTCCACTGATCGTCGTTGAAACGCGAAGAGAGGTGGATGAGGTCAAGGAACTGATTATTGTAGCAAAAGAATATGTTCTCGGTCTGCAGATGGAACTTAAGAGGAGGGAACTGAGGGACAATCCAGTTCGTCAACAGGAACTCGCAGCCTACTTCACTCACTGCAACCTCCAGCCTCCACACGCGAGGCTCGCTCTGATGAACGCCATGACCGTGTGCTACAACGCTCAGAATATGATCACTGCAGCCAACTTTGCCAGGAGACTACTGGAGACCAATCCGAGCAACGAGAATCAAGCCAAAAAGGCTCGCCAAGTTCTTCAAGCTGCTGAAAGGAACATGAAAGACGCTACGGAGCTCAACTACGACTTCAGAAACCCATTCGTCGTCTGTGGCGCCACGTATGTCCCCATTTACCGGGGACAGAGAGACGTGACGTGCCCGTACTGCACTGCACGTTTCGTTCCGACCCAGCAAGGGCAGCTGTGCACCGTGTGTGATCTCGCAACGGTTGGAGCTGATGCATCTGGTATACTCTGTTCTCCTTCACAGAGATAATTCGAACAAGACGGCCTTTCACCATTCAGACAGCTGAGAAAACGAGGTAGAAGCTTCATTCTAAACTTATGTTGAATTTCTTCAATTTGGTTTTGTTCTTATGAATCTCTCCCCTCCCTTTTTATCTTTTTTTGTTGATGGTTTTACAGATTTTTCGTGAGATTTACTACCCTAGTATCATGGACCCTCCAAATGTTCTTTTTCGCAGATGTAATAGACATTTTTGCCTCTACTTTTATTACTATGTGTCGAATTGTTTCTTTTTATAATAATTCCACCATATTTACTCTACTCATTTGTATGTTTAATTGAGTTCATAATTATCTTGATTAAGTCAGTCTTGATTAAGATTATTTAATTAAAATGACTTAACGAACGTGAAACTGTGAAAGCACTTTAATAAATTTCACTACTCTGAAACATCGAAAATAAAAAATTATTTATGTGAATCTGTAGAAATTAAATAATCAAGATTCAAAACGAACATTTCCCAGCCAAAAGAGCAGTGGAATCTGAGCAGCAGCCATGAAAAGCAAGATGTAGTTTCTTTTACTGGGATTGTTATCAAAAGTTTGGATCTCAGAAATGAGAATCCTCTTCATTGTCTTAACCAGCAACACTCCCATGCAGAAGCTCTCCCACAATGTGATCGCACAGAACATGTAGTCTCCTAAAACCCTAATTGCAACGACAACAGAGGCAGCAACAAATGTGTAGCCCGCGTAGGCGACCATGTCCAGCAACGGAACTTCTCCGCCACCTCCCAGGGAGTGGAGCGTCGCCACCAGTAGGAGGGTTTGGAGCAGCCAACACAATGATGCCGTGCTGAATTGAACTCCTAACGATTCCGGGCTAAATCTGCATTGTGTTTTCAAATATTACAATTACAATGAAAATAAATGTCTCATCTTAATCAGTGTGAAAAAGGTGAGAGTTATTTGGTTTTTAAAGAAACCCGACCAAATAATACGTTCGATCTATACAAATAAAACATATATGCTTGTGATGAAATCAAATCAAACCGAACCAAATAAGTTAGAACTTACTTGCCATTGAAGCCAAGAAAAAAGCCAGCAAGGAGAATGTAGGTACCAAAGGCCATCATAGGAATGTAGAGATCAGGTGCATTTATATCATATATTGGAGGTTTGAATGACAATTTCCCTCCACTACCCTCCACTGTTCTCATCCAATGTCCCTATATATGTTCACATTTAATAAATTTAGACATATATAGCACATATGATAAAATTCTAGGTGGATCTTTATTACTCGTATTTTTCTATAATAACTAACATAAAATGACGAAGAAAATCCCGTGCGATGTAGATTCCGGTTAAATTGAAAACCGGTAATTCGGGTTCGGGCTGGGAAATATGAATGGTCTTTCTTACCTTATGCAGAAATGGAAACAAGATTAGCTTCACTTTCTTCTGCACATAGTCATCATTCACGTCAAAGTAATATCCGGGATTCGAAATGTATCTGCTAATCTGTTTTTCAATAATATAAGTAATCTGCCTAAAAAAAAAAAGTTGAACAAACAATCTCTCTCCCTCTCTCTCTTACACTGCTTTGAACATAGTGAGAGCCAGAACCCAGAATTCTGTGTCCATAAGCACCCAGCTCACTTGTGATAACATCAGAACCACTGAAATTTAGAACATTTCCAACACCATTTTCATTGCAAGAAATTACAGGCCTCACCAACCCTGACTCCTCGTACATGTCGAACCAACACTTCAATTTCCCACGATTTTGAGACTGATATATATAGGAAAAATATGTTTATATATGTATATAGGATATTAGAAAATTATTGGTGGATGAATTTATAAATTTGGATAGTTAAGTTGAAGTGGAGCGATACGGTGCTCTTTAGATTGCGAGAAATTATAGTTCATCGTTTTAACGTTTCCCAATGATGTGGATATACTTGTATTTTTATATTCTGCCATGGTCTCACGCAATGAATGCCACTAAATGGATTAAAATTTATGCGTTTCTTATCTTACAACAATATTTTTTATTTCTAAAATAATACTTCCTTGGATGGGGGATTGCTTGATTATTGAACACAATATTTTACCTTTAATATTAATGCTCCAAAAATCAAGTTTCACATCTGATAAGCTATGCAGGTATACAGCACAGATATACCATATACATACATACATACATACATACATACATACATACATATATATATATACACATTATTCCTAAAAAATTAGGACTACATAAATATCATGGACATGGCCTCACTGAAGCTTTACTTAACTACAATCAAACGCAGCCAAATGAGGGAAGAGCTACACAAGCAATAGGTTCACTTCTTGCAACAAAGTGTCGGAAAAGAATAGCTAATAAAGGACCAAATAGAAGTTTTGCATAATGTCAACGGACATAATTTTAGTAATGAAATGCTGAATTGACCTTGCTCGTGCCTTCTTCCAATTGATAATGCATGCTAGCAGTCAATATCAATACCTTCGGTGCAGATACCTGTAAAGTCGTATTAAGAACAAGAAATGAAGGGCATGCCACGAGAAAAAAAGTAAGGAAGAAAATAATGAAAATGTAGAAATGATAGAATTGAGAATGTCGCTCCCTAGTCCAAGCCATGATCGATAGGCCTTTGTTTCAGCAAGCAGTCCCATTGTAAGTAATTAAGAATCTTAACTTTAAGGTAAAAATACTATAGACAATTGTCATTCTTCTATTTGCAGAAATCCCAGGCATGTATGCATATTGCAGTACACTCTGCGCGTGGTGTCCCCTTTAATGGATAAAAATACGAAGACTATTTCTATCATGGTCAATTGTAAGCATAGCCTAAACACCTTATTGTTCAACATAATCGAATGAGTACCCATACCTGTATAGATATGAGTCACAGCAGTTGAGGTTGAGATTGTGACATGCTATGATTTCAACAAACATATTAAAGCCATTATAAAGTGGAAATAATGAGTGCAGGGAGGGCCAGTAGATTATAGCATCAAAACAATCAGAACAGGTTCAATTTTTTAATAAAAAGCACGCAGATATCAAATCCATTTAATGCATCCAAAGAAAATGCCTCATCACTGACTAAGCATGTCACAAATCAAACATTGATAATGTACCGGAATAACAAGGATGATACTACATAGCATAGCAAAAACTTGCACGAGACCATCTCAAAGAATGTTTACATGGGACTAATCATCACTTTTCGTCAATAGGGTATTATTTTACCCAATTATGATACAATAGCATGCCACTTTTACCTAAGACTCGGAACTCATTCAATGAGAAGATTTCACACAAGAATGGCTCTCATAGCATTATCTGAAGTCAACGTCCTTGAGCATATTTTTAAGAAGTTATTCTAGGAAAACCTTTCTTAAATTTTCAAACATAACTTGTACTGTTGGTCCTACCTTAAAAAATTAGTAGTACTACCTAACTTCAAACCAATAGCAATAAATCCATTAAAACCAGCCAATTAAGTTCCTTCACAAAGATTTAAATTTTATTCCCTTGATGATTCTTGGAAGGTCTAAAGAGCTGATGCACAAATTCACCAAATGAGCTCAACAAATCCAACTCAAATGCTCAATTGTTTCAATTTCCCCTTTGACAAAAAGGATTTAGAATCCACTATGAACGAACTAGCTTTCTACTTCCAATTTCAACTCAATAAGACCATCAGACAAGAAAAATGGAACCCTAGATTATAAACAGGAAATTGCAACTGAAATTCATGAAAATCATCAAACAAAAAGCAAAATAAAGTATACAAGATCTAATTTGCAGATCAATCAGCAATATCAAGTCGCTTACTTTTTCCATGAATCGGCAACGTATCGCGAACTGTTGTAGAAGATAAACCACATCAACACAATAACCAGTGTATCTATAAAGTATTAAGGCGCCCAAATTGATTCAATCACCGAAATTGAGTAGGAATCGTAATAGAATTAATTAATCAATACACAGATCTAAGTCGAATGCAAAATCAATTCAATTCACAGATTTATGCAGAGAGAGATAAAAGGATACTGAAAAGATAACGCTCCCACCAATCGAGCATGTAGAGTCCAAAAGTAACATTGTAGAGATAAATCTTGCGTTGAACCCAGTTCATATCTGTGAAAAATCAAAATCAGAAGATCTTATTTGTGATGAAAGAAATGCATAGCTGATGCAGAAGCTGCTATTGAGAAAGACAACCTACCAAAAGAACAAATATTCCACTATTGGGCTTTGAATATTCCTCTTAATTGCACCTATAACAGAAGCCCATCTAAAATTTAGCTTCTACTTCGTGGGCTCAGGCCCATTAGAGATTAGGCAAATGTATGCAAATGTGTGGATCAATTGGTTAACACTAGTAAGAGTTAGATATTATTGGGGATTTTAAATTTGTTATAACCCATAAATTATTAGCAGATCCTTATTGAAATTGAATCGAAAAAAATTTATTGATTATTTGACTTTATTTTTTAACTTAATCTAACTGAATATTTCATATTATGAACTTGAATATTGTTTATCAAACGTATCAAAACCCAAATCAAATCGAATATAAATAGACAAATACTGGTATGATAATATATTTCATGAACAATTTATAATATAAATAAAATGTGATAACATTTTATAATTAAAATGAAAAAGTTTTAGCGAAAGTAATAATTAATTTAAAAATTGAAAAATTCAAAATGGTCTCACATGTGACGTCTCACACAAGACCTACCCATATAAATATACTTTTAATAAAAATTAAAAATCCTATTAAATCCCAACAATGAAAAATAACCATTAAATTTCACTTTGAATTCATATCTTCCAACAAAAACAATCTTTATATTTTTTAATAATTTATACTCCATATATAAAAATTACTCCCTCCGTCCGGGGAAGTATTTCGCGTATTGGTGTGCGCGGAGTTTAAGAAAATTTTGTATTTTTATGTATAAAGTAAGAAAGAGAATATATATTTTAGTTGATTTAATGAAAAATGTGTGTAAAGTTATTGAGAGATGTGAAAAAAGTGTGTAAAGTTTTTGGGAGATGTGAAAAAGTAAGTATTATATTGGGATATGTGTAAAAAGTGAGTATTAGTATAATGTATTTTTTACCAAATTTAGTAAAAGTAAAGTGTGAAATACTTTGAGGGACGGATGAAAAAGGAAAGTGTGAAATACTTTCGGGGACGGAGGGAGTAATCATTATATTTTAAAATATTATATACATTCTCCATTGCGTTAACGTTCACGTTTATAGTTTTTCTTTCCACATAGATTAAGAGATATTCCATCCATCCCTTGATAAGTATTCATTTTACAATTTTTATCCGTCTCAATACAAATTATTCATTTTCTTTTGGGTTGATGTGACAAACACAATAATATTATTACACATGGGTCCACACTCAACACTAATACAATTACCCACTCCACATTAAAATATTATTTTTCTCACCTTACGCTTTAAAATATTATACTCCTTAATGTCCGTTTGATAGTGGATTGATAAATATAATATTTTAGGGTAAAGACTTGTGTGAGACCATTTAATGTAAGATGGGTAGAAAGTGATAATTTTTATAAATGAAAGTGATAATAAATTAATGAAAAGTGATAATGCTATTTCATGAATAATACAAAGGAAGTACATACGTTTCAATGGGACTGGGGGAGTAATTTATAAATAAAAAGTGATAACATTTTATAGCGAAAGTAATATGTTTTATAACGAAAGTGATAACTATTTTAAAAAAGTGAAAAAATGCCTCACATGAGACGGTACGCTCAATACCTACCCATATTTTAATTATACTGGGTAGTTGTATTAGTATTATGTGATACTCATAGAAATATATTAGTAATTGAATTTGTTTTTTTTTTCACTTAGATTAAGAGATATATTTAGTGGGTTTGATGGATATAATATTTTAATCATAGCGGCTATAGCTAGTTGTATTAGTATTGTGTGTGGAGTAGTTGTATTAATGTTGTAAGTGAAACTCATGAAAATATATTAATTATTTTGTGTAGGTCCTCTATATATATATATATATATATATAATGTAAACAATAACGCAATACAGAAAAATTAATTTATATTAGGGTTAATGGCATAAAAAAATCCCACTTTTACTTGCATTGCAATTTTGTCTAACTTTTGAAGTTTGGCAAATAAAACCATTACCTTTGCAAATAAATCTCACGGGCAGCAGATGTTGCCCCCAATCGATGACGTGGCCTTGTTATCATGACAACTGTAAATTCCTCGACATCATGGATTATCACCGCCGCTCTCGTTGACTTCCTCAAGCGGTGGAGGGATATTTTCAGGAAAACATTATCACGGCGGCAAGGTGAAAGATAAGGGTGTTGAAGAGAAGAGGAGAAGAAGAAGAATGGTGGTATAGGTGCCGGTAACGGAGTGGAGCTGAACATAAATATATGGCCTTTTTCGAGTAGATCCGCCGGGAATGGTGGAACTCGGGTGCACGGCAGTGAGAGAAACGCTGGTATTCGCGTTCTCCGGCGAGGCGCTCAGCGGCATCTCAAACTTTGAACATAAATATGTGGCCGGAATAAAATAGATCTGACGGCAAGCGGAAACCCATCCCCCTCCCTCCCCCGTCCAATTTGAACCCTTCGAAGCCATCATGGCGCTTGAATCGGGGCGTTATCATCTCTGCTGTTGATGTCTGAGTTAAAATTTGGTTATGGACTCTGTGAATTTGATTGCGTTCTGATTTCTAGATTTAGGTTGAATGCTTCGTTTTTTAATTCTTGTTTACGATCTTGACTTGCGTGCATAATTTTATGCTCTATGATTGTTTGATTATTTCTGCTATTTTAATTGTCTGTACTCGTTATGTATGCGGAATGGTTCGTGAATTCCGACTAAGGGTACGGTCGCTGCTGTCGGCTAGAAGCTCTCAGATCTGAAGCTATTGGCGGCGATATTGGAGTGCGAACTCCGGCAAGCGTTGGCAGCGAACTCCGGCGAGGAAAGGCTAACGGATACAGATTTGTTGGAGGCGTACGTCGTCGTTTTGGGTGACACAGTAATTCCACTGCCACATCATCCATTCCGGGCAGCATTGTGTTGCCCATGAATTATATTTGCAAAATATGTAAAAGGTCATGATTTTATTTGCCAAACTTCAGGGACATTGCAGTGTAAGCAAAGGTGATGATTTTTAACGCAACTAACTTTTTTTATTATTGGGGAGGTTTGGGGAGACTGTTTCACACTATGAGATTTTTTATTATTGGGGAGGTCTTGGGGAGACCGTTTCACATATTTCTCATAGATCCCCTTATTTGAGACTAATTATTCATGAATAAAAAAAGTAATATTTTACTTTAAATTAAAAAATAATTGAATAAATTATTATTCATGTATAAAAAGAAAGTACTATTTTAAATTAAAATAAAAAATAATTGTTTAAATTATGTTAGTTAAGTTTAATTAAAAATTAACGAATTAATGCTAGAAATGTTTCCAACAAAAAAAAAGAAAAAAAAAGTTGGAATTTCTTCTCAACAGGATGGCCTCTCACTGCAGTCCAGATTAATTTCGCGGAAAGCTGTAATATCTTGCTTGATTAATTGCTGCTTTATTTTGCATAGGTTTGGAGATATAAACGTTCTATTACTATATATTTTATGCCTATGTATAATCGATTCGGATTTTCTATTGCATTTTGGTGTTATATTTTAAATTATAAATTATTGGATGATTGATACATAGGATAAACTATTCTATATCCTAATAATCAACATTAAGGGTAAAGATTGTGATTTTCCTCTCCGCATACGTGTCACTCATCTAACGCGTGTAACAGAAAATGTAAACCAAGATATAACAGGACATCCAAGATCTTATAACAATGTCAATTGAATCGGAGTTCTGAATGGGCGGTGTATGAGTGTATCCTTTGATGAACTTATTTGTACGTTGGGTAGGGGCGGATCCCAAAATTTTTGGGCACGACATGTAATTTAATATTCTTTCCGTCTCATCCTTATGATTATGTTTACTTTTTACACGTGGATTAATGAATATAATATTTTAATGTATATTGAGGTGAGAGAAATAATAATTTAATGTAAAGTATGTAGGTGTATTAGTGGGATATATGGGCCCATGAAGAGAGAAATAATTAATTGTGTGGGTCCAATATGCTAAAAAGGAAAATGTAACCATTAAGATGTGACACCCAAAATGAAAATATGTAACCATTAGGATGAGACGAAGAGAGTATATATAATCATACAATAAATAAATCAAAATTAAAAAATTATAATTTCGGTTGACACCATTAAATTTTCGTTAGTAAAAAAATAATTTAAGATATTATTATTATTATTATTATTATTATTTATGACATAAATCTAGAAATATAATCATGAATTGTGTGTAAATTTATGTTGTAATTAATAATTTAAAGTAAAAAAAAAGAAAATAGGAATATATATAAAAGAAAAAAAACTTTATAAAGAAAGAGTGTAGTAGTATAGTATTAGGAGGGAATGTTAAATAAAATAATTATAAAAAAGAAAAGATAAAAATCTTAGTTAAGTTATCAAGTTCTGAAGAGGTTTAATTAAAATGAAAACAAAAATTTAAGAAAGAGTGCTGTAGTATATTATTAACATAATAAAATAATTATAAAAAAGAAAAGATAAAAATCTTAGTTAGGTTATCAAGTTCTGAAGAGGCTTAATTAGAATGAAAACAAAAATTTAAGAAAGAGTGCAGTATTATATTATTAGGAGGGATATGTTTGTTATATAAAATAAAATAAATTAATTATAAGGGTAAATATTAAAAATGGTCCTATAAATATGATATTTTTCAATTTTAGTCTTTTATTATTTGAAATTCTCAATTTTGGTCATTTTTTTGTTTATTTTTAGTTCTTTTTGTCTAAATTTAGTCTTTTTTGTCCAAATTCAGTCCTCTATGTCAAAAAAATATAAAAAAAAGTCCAAAAATTGTCCTGAAGTGTATACATTTATGACCAATAGTAGACCAGAAAAAGACTAAATTTTTTAAAAATGACCAAAAGGGCTAAAACTGGACCAAAATGTTAAAAATAGGAAAAAAGGACCAAAATTGAGAATTGCAAATAATAAAAGATTAAAGTTAAAAAATGTCATACTTATAAGATTAATTTTGATATTTACCCTAATTATAAAAGAAAAATCATGGGATTATCCTTTATTAATTAAAGGTAATGAAATTCCTTTACTGAGATCCTCATCCCCCAATGAATTTTTTAATCTTATACTAATTCTTGAAATTAAATAAAATTAAATAACAGCACATATGGTGTAACGGTAACCATGGCCTCCCGGCCATCTCCGCTAAGATACGGGTGGGGAAAATACCAGATTAATGTTGTACAGCTGTACCCCTCCCCGATTTTAATTAAACCCTCATACTTACCTTATTTAAATTACTTCTCTACTTCCTTATATATATTTCTACAATGAACTAAACCCTCCACCCTCCTACTTAATTAAATTACTTCTCTACTTCCTTATATTTCTGCGATTCCTTATATTTCTACAATGTCTACCATGTATGGTGATTCGGACAGGTGGAATAAATTGGTGGAATTGGCGGTGATGCTGAGGGAAGGGAAGGTCGATTTGGATGATTTGGTGCGCAAACACAAGATTAATGTTGATGAAGATGAACATTCACCTGCAACTTTCAAGAAACCATGTCTCAAGAAACCTCGTACTCTGCGTCATCATGATGTAAGAAATAAACTGAATTGGGGTACTTTCTCTACTGCCATGATCATAGTTCCTACGGGCTGTCAAGAAATCAAGAAACCCATGATCATGCTTCCTACTGCTGTTGAAGAAATCAAGAAATCGCATCATCAGGGTTCCGAAATCAAGAAATCGCATCAGATAATGGGTCCTACTGCACTTGAAGAAATCAAGAAATCGCATCATCAGGGTTTCGAAATCAAGAAATCGCAGCATGAGGGTTTCGAAATCAAGAATCTTGATACTATGGCTGCGGTTGGTGATGCCAAGAAATCAAACCTGAAATTCAAAATGCAGACCATCCGGAAACCCGACATGAAACCCTCCTATGCTGTGATGAGTGAAGATCAACCAAGTAGTAGAAAGAGAAGAAGAGATGAAGATACGATGCAGTGGATCGTCAACTGCGGAGGCGATGCAAATAGTGCAGTTCTTGTGATGAAGAAAGACCTGTTCCCCAGCGACGTCAACCCAATTCTGGCCCGGCTGTCTTTGCCACAGAAGCAGGCGAAGAAGCTGTCCCTAACGCGAGACGAAATGGTTGAAGCCGACAGTCGTGAGGGGCTGGCGGTGGCCGTGATTGAACCGGATGGTACGTTCGGAGAGTGTGGAATGAGGATCAGAAACTGGAAGTGCAGCTCTCAGTACGCATTAAACGGAGGCTGGAATGCCTTTTGTCACAGAAACAAATTGGAACAAGGAACGAGTATTAAGGTCTGGTCATTCCAGAACAACCACAAACGCTGTCTTGCCATTGTTCGTGCATAGCTTTAATTTTAAACATGGATCACTACTGTAAATCCTCATTTTATTAATTTCGTTTAATGTACAAAGATGCTTTAGTTACTATACATAAATTCTGATTGTATTTGTTATTATAATGTAGAAATATTCTTTAGTTAAACGTGCATGACTACAAATTCTATTGGATTTTATTTGTTTTAAGAAAGATGAATCGAAGATTTATTTTGGATTTATGTCTATCTAATATTCACTAACAAAATCTTATTTAAATGTTTTCTACATATATATTTTGTAGCTCTTGTAAATCGATAGTTAATTTAATTGAAAAAGATGTAGAAAGATAGCGCCAACTCACCTCATGCCACCGAATTCAAGTTTTCTCATGGGAGCTTCTAGTTGGGCCATTTCTGACATCTGCATGAAGTCATGTTCACCTAGCGACTATGACCTTTGTTGGTGATGTTGCTGTTGCATGGGGGCTTCTAATTGGGGCATTTCTGTCATCTGCAAAAAAGCATGGTCACCAAAAGACGACGACGATCCATGGTGGTGGTGATGCTGCTTTGGCTTTGCAGATGCTCGTTGCTGTTGGGGAAATCCTGATATCTGCATGTATTGTTTCTGATAGTATTGATCAGTCGTTGCTTGTTGCTGTTGAGGGATTCCGTCTATCTGCATTTGGTTATAAAGGATTAGAAGGGGCGTTTGGTGTTTGATGAGGTCCGTTGGTGTGTGTTGTTGTCTGTGGAGCGTTGTATAAACTGTCGAGTACTGATATGTCCAAATCACCGCCCTGTTCGATTAAACAAGATCGTTAGAGATTTTAAAAAGTCATTGCACCAAATAAAAGATTACTTGGGGGGTGCATGAGTTGATGAAGAAAAAGATTTACCTTGGTGAGGGCAACTGAAGGGGGATCTGGAACTGGTGTTGTAACTAGTGCAAGCTCGGTCGTGGGCTCTGAACCTGTTTTGATGTTTGTTAGACAATTTAGGATAAAATGTTCTACATTAGGGATAGGAAGAATCACCTAGTGCAGCTGTTTCTAAGGGAAGAGAATTGCTTTCATCATATACAGATGCTTCTTGAATGGGAATATGGGATCATCCCAGCTCTGAGAGTTAAGATACGATTACTCTGAGCTAATTATGAGACACATCTCTGTATTTGGAAATGCGATAAGTGAGAAACACCTATCAATAGATCAGGAATCAGTGGTGGCTGGTCAGGTCCGGTTGAGTCACGAGAATCATCGGATGCATTTGATCCCTCTTCAGAGAAGCTTTGCTTGGAATCAGTATCCAAATTATCTTTCAATTTTGGAGTAGCACATGTATGTCTTTCTGGTGGCACAAAGAGGAAAGTCTAGCTATTTTAGAGGTGTTTCACAATCAGAAAAGAAATAGAAACTATTAGTGCTGCTTATACAAATAGAGATGCCATTTGGTCTAATCCATAGGTAAGTGTAAAAGTTGAAATCTAATGATGATATTGAATTCTCTAGTCTGAAGTTATACACACAATTTTGGGAGGCATATCATGTTGAGTAAGAGGTTTTCAATTACGTACATCTGTCCAAGGAAACGTCAATTGTTGTGGGGGTTCTTCCTTTATGTACTCTTCCATAGTCGTCAAAAATGTAGCAGGGGGCTGCAGTTCGGTGTCAATGTAACTGAATAATGAGTGGAATAATGGGAAGAGGGAGGGGGGGGATATGGTTTCAACCTGTTCAATTTTAACATACTTCCTGCACATCTCAAAGAATTCAGACAACCTCTGGGCCTGTAACAATATACAGGGGCATATGTGCAGATCACAACTCAAAATCATACCTGTTCACCCGCCTTCCGATAGATTTCAAGTGCTCTCACAACATCGCTACGTGGCATCTCAAAAAACTATTAAGCATAAAATTGAATGCGAGCTGGTTCTAATGGAGAAATAAATCACTGTTATGAAACAAATGAATATTATTCCAAACCTTGTCAACCAATATAAGTACACCATCTGTTATTGCCACATATAGCCTCACACTTTCTGCTGCAAACTGAAGTAGAAAACCACAATGCAAAGATAAAAAAAGCAATAAGCCAAATTAAGTTAATAGTGGGAACAGAGAGTAGGAGGAATGTAACAGAAATGATCATAAACGCTCACAATTGAGAGAGCATACTGGATCATGAAATTATGTAGAGCAACTCCACCTGGCTGAATGACACTAGGCATGAGTTGATCTCAAACTTACAATTTTACTTTCTGCACTAACAATTAGTAATTGGTTGCCAATACCTGGCAACAGAGCAGGTGAAAAAGTTGTTGTAAAGAAGGTAACTGCTCAAGCAAGTTAGGAACGCCAAACTTCTTCGTTCTCTGCAAAATAAGAGTTGGCTCGTAACGAAGGGGTGAAATATAGTAGCTCCAAGCATATTACTGTTCTTGAATAGCTTTCATAATAGCGAAGTACCTAGGGATAATACAGAAAGTCAGAACAAAGCAGTGAAGAAAATTTCAACTTTGTTTTATATTTCTTCAAAAAATCAAATAGCATCCAATAAAACAAAATCAAATAGGAGTAAATTAAAAGCTTACCGAGTGATCCCTATAAAAATCATATTTGAGCACATTAAAACATTCCAAGCATTCCTCAATATACAAAGCATACGTACGAATCCAAGTGGAATAATCCCATGCTTAGAAATAGAAAACCTCTAATTGTCAGTTTTCCATACCAACAGTGCTCATTATTGATTGCTCAAGTCAAAGAATGAAGAATACCGGTGGGCTTGAATTATCCTTGAAATGTAATAAATCCAAAAAATGAACTCTGCGTCTGTTATGGTAAATTAGTTCCTCATAAAATGAATTATCAACTTCCCTTAATGCACGAAGTATAACAATCAAACTTTTCAGCGCAACCTGAGAAGAGAAGGATCATATTCAAAAAATAGTATAATATGCAAGAGAAATCATGTAAAATTATTGATAATAAACACAGGCTTGAAATAAACGCTTTCAAGAAATGCCGACTCTTTTCTGAAAAAAGATGTTAGTACACAATGTATGAAGATCAAGAAACAGATTGGAAAAAAATTCAATCACATATATATGTTGTATGCTACACCATTTACCAGTATAATATATCTATAAAATAGTACTAATTTAAACATATTAGAAGAAATGATCAATGCCAATTTGATTTATAGAACATTATATGCAATGCTAACACTAGTAAATGACATTAAATGTAAGTAACTAAACGGATAAGAATTTGATATGAGAGGCCAAGAAGCTTACCACCCAATAATGTGTTTTTCCAAGACGCCTCGTTAGTGTCTGAATACAGTAAGAATTGCTGACAAAATTAGAGTACAAATTGGTAAATTAATTTAGTTCAGATACTATAGCTAATTTAGAACTTCATATTCAGAGAAACTAAATGAATCAAAACCACTATCAGAATTTCAAGAAAACAGAATTCGTGACAGGCAAAACACGTTGATCTCACCTCTTACATGCTTTTCTTTTGGCAAGACGTCATTGTGGTTTGTTTCTTTAAGAATGGAGACTTTTACATCCAAAAATAGTAATTAGTACTATAATGAAGTATGTAGTTAAACTTCTTAAAATAAAGGGGTCTCAGTCACAGTGCATTATATTGATGCAGAATACATCACCTTATTATATTCACTATTGACTTTGGCTATTCCAACCTATGTAGAGTCTTTAATAGCAATAATGGCTTTCCTAAAAATTTTGCTGGCTGCTACTTCCAGAAGCCATTTTGAAATGAATCAAAACCCAGAGAGAGAGAGATCCAAACTTCCTTAATTAACAAGAGAAGGAAACAAGCAATGCCTAAAGACTTCCAGCATAATTAATCATTAAACATGTTTAGCACAATATTAACAACCTAAATCACACCACGCTAAATTGCCTCAATAATCTCATCAGGGGAAAATGCAATCAAATTACTTAGCTACAAAACGAATTGGCATGCCCATAGCCCATAGATTCAATTTCCCACTCAAAAAAGCTCTGAATGTTAAACAATTTACGAATATAAATGACTAGAAAACATTGCGTCCCCAATTTATCGAAATGCGCATAATCAGTGTATTATTGCGATGCGAAAGAGGAGAAATGAAATTCCGAAGAGAGTAATTACCAATTTCGATCGCCGACTGGTCGCCGGCAAATCACGGAACAGTAGAGAGATGGTGGAGATGAAAGGCAAAACCTATTGGTGTATGAAGACGAAGAAGGTGATTAATACAGACATTAGTGGAGGAATTCACATCAAATTCAAATCAATGGATGAATAAATCATCCACAAATCTAAACTGTTGCTCAACAATACACGTTGCATGCTCTGCTTTATCATTTCGCGCCAGAGCAACCAATTTGATATTCGGCAATGGGTCAAATTAGCTCCTCATTTTAGTGATGGGATCAAATAAGCCCCTCATCTATTTTTTTTGTTCATTCATACCCTTTATTTGTAGGTAAAGGCTCAATTGACCCCTTATCTTTTATGAGTGAGATCAAATGAACCCTTTATCTATTTTTATTTAATCATACACTTTATTTATTATAATTAGAACAACCATGCCCTTATTTTTCTAAAAATTAAAACATAAATCATTCTATTAATAATAGTAATATAATAAATAAAAATATACAAGAACAATAAATTACAAATACATAAAAAAATATTTAAATATAATTTTGCTAAAATGAAATAAAAAATAAAAAATTGAATATTAAATAAAAAGTTTTACGAAAAAATTGAAAAATAATAATAAAATTATTAAACAAAGTAGAAGGCAAAATGAAAAGCATATTAAAAAAAAGAGAGAAGAATATATGATACTTTTAAGCAGAAGTAGAAAAATAAATAAACAAAATAATAGATAAGGGGTAGAAGGATTTTTTTTTTAAATTTAATAATTATGTATCCCTTTTATTAGTGTATTTTTTTTTCAATTTAAATAATTATGTATTTCTTTTTAATAATTATATTTAGCTCTTACTTATTTTTAAATTTAATAACTATGTACTCGTTTTATTAATGATTCTTCATCCCTATTTTTTTTCTTTTTTTCTTTAATTTTAATTCTATGTATATATTTAATTATTAATCTCTTATGTTTTTAATTTTTAGAAAAATAAGGTATAGTTGTTCTAGTTAAAAAAAAAATAAAGGGTATTGTTGAATGAAAATATAGATTAGAGGCTTATTTGATCCACCTATAAAAGATAAGGGGTTTATTTGATTTTTACCTATAAATAAAGGGTATAGTTGAACAAAATTATAGATAAGGGCTCACTTGATCCACTATAAAAGATGAGGGTTAATTTGACCCTTTGCCAATTTGATATTATTGGACGTCTAATGTTTATCAAAAATATATATTACTCCATTTTTGAACAAAATCGTAAAATCAAATTGTTGGTACTAAGCCTAAGGCTATTGGAAACAGAAGTCAAAATTACGTTCTACAGTATACCGTGTCAGGGTGGATCAGACGAAAATATTTGGGGCACAACATATAATTTTAAAAATATTATTTAATATATAAAATCGTATAATAAATAAATTTAAAAAATTATAATTCATGTAAGAAATATAATAATTTAATGTATAATAATTTCTGTGAGAAATATAATAAGTTAATATAGAATGGATGGTTGTATTAGTGTGGTGTGTAAACCCATGAAAATAAAATAATTGATTTATGTGGGTCCCATCAACTAAAAAAGAGAAGAGTGTATATTGGGTGCAAGGGTGCACCCATAAGTGTATGTCTTTTTATTCTATTTTGTATACATTTTTTTCTATTTTGTATACGTGTTTTATAATAATTGTATACTTTTTTCACATTAAGTTTTTCATTAAAAAACTTATAATTGTATATTTTTTTCACATTAAGTTTTCATTAAAAAAACTAATATACATATATGTATAACTTTTTATTCAATAGTGTATACATGTTTTTTAATAATTATATACTCCCTCCATCCCAAGTAATGAGGGTCAGAGACCTTATGTTTAACATAAGGTCTCTGGCCTCTTAGCCTGAGACGGAGGGAATATTTTTTTACACTCCATTTTTCATTAAAAAACTAACAATTGAATTGTATACATTTTTCTCATAATTGTATATGTTTTTGTTTATATTTTTATATGGGTGCACCCTATCTTAGGGTGCACCCGGGTGCACACTATAATTAGCCAAAAGAAAATATAACTCTTACAGTGGGACGCTCTAATTAGTAAAATGTAACTCTTGTGACAGGACAAAAGATGTATATAATCATGAATTTTGTGTAAATTTGTTTTGTAATTAATAATTTAGAGTAAAAAAAATGAAGAAAATATGAAGCAATAAAGAGATTTAATCTAAACGAAAGAAAAAAAACTTTAAGAAAGAATGTAGTAGTACAGTATTAGGAGGAACAGGGTTGTTATATATAAAATAAAATAATTATAAAAAAGAGAAGATAAAAATCTTAGTTAGGTTATCAAGTGAAAACAAAATTTTAAGAAAGGGTGCAGTAGTATGTTATTAGGAGGGATAGGTTCGTTATATAAAATAAAATAATTATAAAAAAAATTAAAAAAAATCAATGGAGGGATTATCAAGGTTCGAACCCTGAAACCTCAGGTATCAAGATGGAACTACCTAGGCCTGTTAAACGAGTTGAGTGAGTTCGAGTAGTGCATACTCAAACTCGACTTGAGTAGTTATCGAGCCGAGCTCGAGCTCGGTTTTATTTGATAACGAGCTTACGAACAAGCTCGAACTCGATTTGAAAATTACTCATCCGAGCTCGAGCTCGACTCAACTCATTTAAGGAAAACGAGTTAAGCTTTCGAGCCTTAAAGAGCTTTCGAGACTAATTGAGCCGGATTTTTATTAATATATTTAATAATTATTATATTAATATATTTAATAATTATTATATAATATTTATTTTAAATTATTATTATTATCGAGATTTATCGAGTCAAGTCGAGCTCGGCTCAATAACTTAACGAGTATTTTGATGAGTTTGTGTAGTCACGAGTCGAACCGAGCTTGAACTTTAACAAGTCGAACCGAGCTCTCGCTCGTTTCGTGTAACAGCTCTAGAGCTACCTAACCACTAAATCCCTCCTAATTTTGGGGGTGCACACAGGGGGTGACCCACCCACATTTTGTTCAACAAATTGGTAATGAATTCCTTTATTGAGATCCACCCAATTAATTTTTAAATCTTATATTAATTCTTGAAATTAAATTAAATAACGACACATTGATGTAAATTTATAACCATGGCCTCCCCGCCAAGATATGGATTGGGTTATCTCTAAGCCCGATTCATTTGGTGGAGATCATCTCCAACCCTCATTCCACCCATCTAGTCGGTGAAACCATAAGCCATTTATATAGTGCCTATTCACGGTTGTTACTCTTGATCAAGCTAATCTCCAACATTAAATCATTGTTCTATTATTTCAATTAGATTTGTTCCAATTTACAAATTGAATTACACGTTATTAGTACTAAAATACCAAATTAATGTTTGGTACCCATGTGAAACGAGGTTTATTTGGTATTTTTTTAATGACTTATTTTCAAATATAAAGTACTTACCACCGCTTTCTTTAATTTCAATTCATTTTCATTATCACTTTTTAAAAAAATTTAAATTAAAATCACAAGAAAAATAACCTCTATAGAATTAATATATATATATATATATATATATATTAAAAATACTAAAATATTAGAGGCTCAGATTTAGGGTACGGATAACGACATCGAGAACTTAACTACGCCATGGCTGCGAAATCACCCGATATTCTAATATTATGTGCATCCGGGTCGCCCCGTCAAAATACGGGTCGATACGCCTCAAATGCCAGGATCATAAGGTTACTCCGCGTAGAAATACTCCTTCCTTAATTAAAACACTCGTGTTATTAAATTACTTACCTTATTTAAATTACTTTTCTTATTTAACCCTAACAAAACCTAGTCACATCACAACTTCCAAATTAGCGATCACAACAATCTGATACATTATCAACTTCCTTATTTCTACAATGTTTACTATGTATGGTGATTTAGATTCAGAGGGCAAGTGGAATAAATTGGTGGAATTGGCGGTGACGCCGATGGGAGGGAAGGTCGATTTGGATGATTTGGTGAGAAAGAGTACATCCACATGAAGATGAAGATTCACCGCTACTTTCTGCAACTTTCAAGAAACCGTGTGTCAAGAAACTTCATACTCTGCGTCATCATGTAAGAAAAATGAAGTGGGGTTTCGATACTGCCATGATCATGGTTCCTACGGGCTGTGAAGAAATCAAGAAACCCATGATCATGGTACCTGCTTGTCTTGAAGAAATCAAGAAATCGGGTTTCGAAATCAAGAATCTTGATACTATGGATATTATGGATGCGGTTGGCGATGGTAAGAAATCAAACCTGAAATTCAAAATACAGACCATCCGGAAACTCGACAAGAAACCCTCCTATGCTGTGATGAGTGAAAATCAAGAAACTACTAAAAAGAGAAAAAGAGATGAAGAAACGATGCAGTGGATCGTCGCCTGCGGAGGTGATGCAAAGAGTGCAGTTCTTGTGATGGAGAAAGACCTGTTCCCGAGCGACGTCGACCCGAATATCGCCCGGCTGTCGTTGCCGCACGAGCAGGCGAAGACGCTGTCCCTGACGGAAGACGAAATTGTTGAAGCCAACTATAAGGGGCTGCCGGTGGCGGTGATTGAACCGGATGGTAGGTTCGGAGAGTGCGGGATGAGGATTAGAAACTGGAAGACCAACTCACACTACGCATTGAACGGAGGCTGGAAAGCGTTTTGTAAGAGAAACAAATGGAACAAGGAACGAGTATTAAGGTGTGGTCCTTCAAAAAGGACCTCAAACGGTGTCTTGCCATTGTCCGTGCATAATTTGATTGATGTCATGCTTTAAATAAACATGGATCACTACTCCTGTAAATTCTGATTCTGTTTTAACGTAGAAAGTTGTTTTAGTTAAACATAGATGTCTCTAAATTCTGATTTTATTTGTTTCAATGTAAGATGAAGATTTATTTTGGATTTTATGTCTATCTATATATCACATTTAAATTTATACTTTGTAGCTCTTGATGTAGTAGGTAAATTGATGCTTAAAATTTCATTTACATTATTATATTATCAACAAAAATACTGATTTCTCAATTCTCAACGTTTCGAATGATTGATCTCTGCCTCAGTGTAGATCTGTAATAGCACCAATCCTAAAAATATAACAAGCCCAACCCATCTTCAATGATATCTGGTTTCCCCTAAATCTATATCATATTCTAGTTTCACCAGAACAACCTTACTCCGATGCAGGGGCGGATGAAGGTGTTACAGCTGTACCCAAAAATAAAAATTTATATATATATGTATAGGCTTTAGTAAGCGAAGTTCTTTCGTAGATTAGTTGTCTAGTCTCATGAGGTCGACCTAGTCGACTGGGGTTCGATTCCATCCTTTTCATCCCCCTTCCCTAAATCATCCTACTTTTTCTTCTTCTTTTTTATAGGATTTTTATCCTACTTCTTTATTTAAAATTATATTATAATGTTAAGCAATACTTTTATTTTTACTTTTTTAAATTTATGTTATAATAGGTTCATGATAATAATATCTTAAATTACTTTTTACAAATGAAAGTTCGACGGTGTCAATGATAATTATAACTTTTTAATTTTAAATATAAAGTATATTTTTGTAATTACATATCGTACCCCCAAAAAAATTTCTTTATTTAAAATTATATTATAATGTTAAGCAATACTTTTATTTTTACTTTTTAAATTTATGTTATAATAGGTTCATGATAATAATATCTTAAATTACTTTTTACAAATGAAAATTCGACGGTGTCAATGATAATTATAACTTTTTAATTTTAAATATAAAGTATATTTTTGTAATTACATATCGTACCATCAGAAAAAAAAAACTTCTTTATTTAAAATTATATTATAATGTTAAGCAATACTTTTATTTTTACTTTTTTAAATTTATGTTATAATAGGTTCATGATAATAATATCTTAAATTACTTTTTACAAATAAAAATTCGACGGTGTCAATGATAATTATAACTTTTTAATTTTAAATATAAAGTATATTTTTGTAATTACATATCGTACCCCCAGAAAAAATTTTCTGTATCCGCCACTGAATATTAGGTAGTGCATGAGTCATTTGTTAATTGCTAGGAAGAGGGGGTTGATGGTAAAGGCAAAAATATTGTTGAATCTGATGTTTCTACTCTAAATTAAGTAAATCCAAGTCACTCTGTTTCGTAAATGGGCAACGTTTGCAGGTTTTAGTGGATAATTTTGTTTCTCTTGCCATTGTAGAAAATTCGGCATTACCTCTTTTGTAAAATACAACAATTTTGTGATTTCAGTTATAGGCCCAGATGTGATTTTGGGGGTAGAATGGTCGAAAAGCAAACATCTATCAATAGTTTCGATTAAGATAATGTGTTTCCAAAAAATTGTATTGTTAGTGAATTTTGTACTAGAATCAAAATACACACCTCTGGAGAGTGGTGGGATTGTTAGGATAAACCAAAATTTATTAAGTAGTTTGAAAGTCCTTTTATCTTTCTTGTGATGGTCAAGAAACCTCTTCAATGTTCTAGTTAATTCTCATGTAATTCTCTAGTATAAATATGTGATACTAGTGATGAAAGACGTATGAAGCAAAAAAGGTGAAATCACCAAATTATCAAATACAAAGAGCTTCTGCAAGTTTCTTATTTCTTGCTGGTACTCACACTAACAAACTGGTACCAGAGCCAGAAAATTAAAAAAAATAATGTCAAACCAACTTGTTTCTCTTATCCCTCGGTTCAACGGCGAGAAATGTGATTATTGGAGCAACCTCATGAAGTTGTGTCTTGAATCTCAAGATCTATGGACTGTGGTTGACGTCGGTGTTGAAGCGCCAAAAGATGAATCCACTCTCACCACCGCCGAGAAAGATCTCTTGAAGAGCAAGAAGCAGAAGGATCGAAAAGCACTATTTCAGATTTATCAAGCATTGGAGATTCAAGTCTACGAGAGAATTTCGAAGGCAACATGTGTTAAGGATGCGTGGAAATTATTGGAGACCACGTATTCTGGGCAAGATCAAGTGAAGAAGGTTCGACTACAAACGTTAAGGTCGGAATTCGAAAAACTTGAAATGAAAGACAATGAAAAAATTTCAGATTTTTTCAACTGTGTCACTTCTATTGTCAATCAAATGGCTTCAAATGGTGAAGTAGTTGAGGCTCAACGGGTCGTCGAAAAAATTCTACGGAGTTTGCCGACTAAATTTGATCATGTCGTGGTTGCAATAGAAGAATCAAGTGATCTTTCTTTGATCACAGTGGAAGGTTTGCAAGAAAGATTAGAGGCTCATGAGGCTAGAATTCTTCAAAGAAGTCCTCAAGTGAATTTGTCTAATGATCAAGCATTGAAGTCCCAATTTACATCCACGAGAGGTCGAGGTTCGAATCGTGGACGTGGTGATTGGTCGTTATAGTTCGGGCGACCAAGTAACAAAATATCGAACCCAAGGGAATTTAGGATTCATGGCCTTTAGGTATAGTATTGTGATTAGTTAGGGACGATCGAATCGGAGGATAAGAAAAATAAAAGGAAATGCAAGGAAAATAAATCTAATTACAATATTTTTGGATGCAATGGTGGTTTCTCGATGCGCTGAAACAATCTTAAATTGATTCCATTTTTAAACTAATCATGGTAAGGGCGATCACTAAATCATACCTACACCTAAGCTCTCTGCCAAGATGAATATGATACAAGTAAAAATGGCTCATTAGATCGTCTCCAATGCTCACAATTCCCATAGGTACTTATGGATATTAATATACCTACTTGAGATATTATCACGAAAAATTTTCTCTTTGAGGCAGGGACGTTTTCCTATGTTCCCTTTCTAGGTACTATGCTCACAATGGCTTGGTTCCCTTCACTAACTCAATTACAAGTAATCTCGCTAGTGTTCGTTTATGTAGTTCTAAACATAGGATGGTTCTGCCAAACTCCCTCCCATATTAATCCTCATGCAATAAGTAGAAAAAACTCACATATGATAATCATGTAAAGGGACTAAGGTGAAAGCAACAACAAGACATGTTGATACACAATGCACAACCTAATCACTAAACACTAATATCAAAGGCATTAATCTCAAATTAAAGCATGTATACATATTCCATAACCGAAACCTAATCATAGTAGGAAATTCAATTAAGAAACATAATCATGCATCAATCACCCACCAAAGCAAATTAAGATAATAAGTAGGATTAGATTACACCTTAAATGAAGTTTTACATCCATGAAGATCATCTACTCCTTGGTGTCTCCACCTTCTTGGAAAACAAATAAAATCCTAATCTAGAAAAATATTTAAAACTAAAATGGATCCCTCCCCCAAAGGGGAAGGGATCTCAACTATGGAGGTCTTACTTAAAAAGCCCTCTCTCAACTATGGAATCTTGAAAAGATTCAATTTTAATTGAATTTAAATGGATATAGGAATTGGTTTTCAGTTTATGGATGTGAGGAGGTATTATAGTGGAGAGGTGAGTGGAGTTTTGGTGTTGATTTTCGATGTGGGACAAGAGTGAAATTTTTGGAATTTTTAGGTTCCAGGAAGAGGGTTTAAGTTTAAATCGGGCGAGAATTAATCACATGTGGTGGTTTGGCAAAGTGGTTGGAGGCGCCCTTATGCCTCCGAGAGGTCACGGGTTCGAATTCCAGGCTCCACAATTTTTTTTCAAAAGTGCATAAAAACACGGTCGTGTTTTTATGCATCTGCCCGTGTTTTCTTACAATTTTTCAGCTCTCTGGACAATTTTTGCACTTCTGAATAGACAACACTTTTCTGAAAAGTGTTGTCTTTTCTGTGTTGTCTTTGCCAAATTTTCTCCTTTTTTTCGTCTTCGTCCCAATTTAATTCCCGTTTCTTCCATCACTCTTTCAAGCTCAAAACACCCCTTTTCTGCAAAAATACATAAGAATACCTCTCTCAAACTAATTAAGCAATTAATAATATTTTCATTAAAATCATGCTTAATTATTGAATTAAATCCAAATAAATCCACATAAATTAATGCAATTTATGCCCAAATTCTAGGTGAATTTCACACCGATCAAACCCCCAAACTTAAAGTGTTGCTCGTCCCCAAGCAACGAAAGAAAAGAAAGAACGAGGAGGGGAATTCACCTAGAATTAAATCAAGATATCAATAAAGATTGAGTCAATTCAAAACTATTTCAATTCAATCAAAACAAGTGACAAGACATCAATTTAAATACATACAAGTTAAGCTTAGGAAATATGCAAGCAAGTGAGACTTCCACTATTCCTCTCTAGATTTTGCTTTCACTCTCACACTCAAGAGGTGTATGGGAGAAGTGTTTACTCTCAAAAAATCAATTCAAATGCATGCCATTACCATATGCTTGCCAAAGGTCTAAACTCGCTACCACTTGTATATGTTTTAATCATTGAATCAAAAAGATCTTTAATGGGGTTGTAATGTAGGCTCTTTGGTCTTGGGTAGGAAAATATTTAGGAAAAGTAAGCTCAAGATTAGTAGAGAAATTTAAGTTGATTGATCACTTCAACTCACATCCTCTCTTTTTCTCTTTTCACCTCAAGAAAAATATAATCTTCCATCCGACACACCAACAAACCTTTATTTTCTTTCCTTAGCACTATTTGAGTTTTTTTTTTCTTTTCTCCAAGGGCTCTCTTTTCATTCTTCTAGTAGAGCTCCTCTATGCTTCTTTTATACAAGCTTCACTCAATTTTTCTTTTCATACAACCTCCATTTTTTTCATCTTTTCTTCCTCTTTTCTTTCACTTTCACCATTTTTTTCTTTCCAAACTCTCTTGTAAGCTCAATTCAACCACTATGTCCCCATTAATCCTCTACTAATCAATAAAAGTGATTAGGATATAAAATATGGATAAAATGGCTAAATTTGTAGGTTGCCAAAGAAATAAGGATAATAAGCTCAATGGGGCAAACTACGATATGATTTCATTTGGTAGGATAAATTTGGCAAAGTGACTTGTCAAAACAAAGACGGCCTTAAATCATTTCCAACAATCTTCACACACATGTAGTTTCAAGAAGACACAATGGCAAGTTCTAGAATGCACACAAAAGAACGATGCACACACAAGAAAGGAAAAACCACTTGATTTCATGATTTTAAGACTCAAAAGCTCACGGGTTTGTAGTAGTGAAAGAAACACGAAACAAGCATAAACCATAACTCAACAAGTACACAAGTAAAAATCCACCAAGTCACAAGTTCCAACCAAAAATCATAGCCTCAAAATTTCTCACAATTAAGCACAAGAGAGCCAAGAAAGATTTCTCCTTATTGAAAGCAAGAAAAAGCAAGAAAAGCACGAAAAAGAAAAAAACAAAAAAAGGAGAAAATATGTGCCAAAGAAAAGAGTAAGGACTTAAACGTGCGCCGGTGCAATATGCTCAAGTAGGAGTTCATGGATACAATTTATAATTCAAACCGTAGAAAAGTCAAGTAACAAATGACATGCCCCCCAAACTTAAATTAGACAAAGTCGAATTTAAGTTGGAAAGATGTTCGTTACCTCAATTTGCACCACTCCTTTGCTCTTCAAGGCAAATACCATGGCTCCACGCTTTAGTCCCTACAAACACAACCATAAAACGAAAAACAAATCAAAGAAAAAAAAATGTCCCTATCCTAACCACTCAACAAACCCAAAGTCACAAATACAACTAAATTCCCCGGCAGCGGCGCCATTTGATTGGTCGTTATAGTTCGGGCGACCAAGCAACAAAATATCGAACCCAAGGGAATTTAGGATTCATGGCCTTTAGGTATAGTATTGTGATTAGTTAGGGACGATCGAATCGGAGGATAAGAAAAATAAAAGGAAATGCAAGGAAAATAAATCTAATTACAATATTTTTGGATGCAATGGTGGTTTCTCGATGCGCTGAAACAATCTTAAATTGATTCCATTTTTAAACTAATCATGGTAAGGGCGATCACTAAATCATACCTACACCTAAGCTCTCTGCCAAGATGAATAGGATACAAGTAAAAATAGCTCATTAGATCGTCTCCAATGCTCACAATTCCCATAGGTACTTATGGATATTAATATACCTACTAGAGATATTATCACGAAGAATTTTCTCTTTGAGGCAGGGACGTTTTCCTATGTTCCCTTTCTAGGTACTATGCTCACAATGGCTTGGTTCCCTTCACTAACTCAATTACAAGTAATCTCGCTAGTGTTCGTTTATGTAGTTCTAAACATAGGATGGTTCTGCCAAACTCCCTCCCATATTAATCCTCATGCAATAAGTAGAAAAAACTCACATATGATAATCATGTAAAGGGACTAAGGTGAAAGCAACAACAAGACATGTTGATACACAATGCACAACCTAATCACTAAACACTAATATCAAAGGCATTAATCCCAAATTAAAGCATGTATACATATTCCATAACCGAAACCTAATCATAGTAGGAAATTCAATTAAAAAACATAATCATGCATCAATCACCCACCAAAGCAAATTAAGATAATAAGTAGGATTAGATTACACCTTAAATGAAGTTTTATATCCATGAAGATCATCTACTCCTTGGTGTCTCCACCTTCTTGGAAAACAAATAAAATCCTAATCTAGAAAAATATTTAAAACTAAAATGGATCCCTCCCCCAAAGGGGAAGGGATCTCAACTATGGAGGTCTTACTTAAAAAGCCCTCTCTCAACTATGGAATCTTGAAAAGATTCAATTTTAATTGAATTTAAATGGATATAGGAATTGATTTCCAGTTTATGGATGTGAGGAGGTATTATAGTGGAGAGGTGAATGGAGTTTTGGTGTTGATTTTTGATGTGGGACAAGAGTTAAATTTTTGGAATTTTTAGGTTCCAGGAAGAGGGTTTAAGTTTAAATCGGGCGAGAATTAATCACATGTGGTGGTTTGGCAAAGTGGTTGGAGGCGCCCTTATGCCTCCGAGAGGTCACGGGTTCGAATTCCAGGCTCCACAATTTTTTTTCAAAAGTGCATAAAAACACGATCGTGTTTTTATGCATCTGCCCGTGTTTTCTTGCAATTTTTCAGCTCTCTGGACAATTTTTGCACTTCTGAATAGACAACACTTTTCTGAAAAGTGTTGTCTTTTCTGTGTTGTCTTTGCCAAATTTTCTCCTTTTTTTCGTCTTCTTCCCAATTTAATTCCCGTTTCTTCCATCACTCTTTCAAGCTCAAAACACCCCTTTTCTGCAAAAATACATAAGAATACCTCTCTCAAACTAATTAAGCAATTAATAATATTTTCATTAAAATCATGCTTAATTATTGAATTAAATCCAAATAAATCCACATAAATTAATGCAATTTATGCCCAAATTCTAGGTGAATTTCACACCGATCACGTGGCAGAGGTCGTAACGGGAACGGTGGAAGACATTCCTCAAATTCACAAGAAAGGAGAAGTGAGGAGTCGAAGAGAGATGACAAGCCATCATCCCAAAATTCTCAGAGAGGAAGAGGAAGAGGGACATACAAAGGTAACAAACCTTACTTTGAGTGCAACTATTGTCACAAGGCTGGACATAAAGAATATGATTGTTGGAAAAAGTTTCCAGAAAAGAAACCCGTGTCTGGTTTTATGCATGAGAATGAAGGTGAACAATCTGAAACTTTGTTGATTGCCTCTGATGGAAGTGTTGAAAATATATTGTACTTGGACAGCGGTGCTAGTCGACATATGACAGGAAATAAAAATTTGTTTTCAACTCTTGTGGAAACTAATAATGGACAGGTTACCATCGGCGATGCAAAATCATACAAAATCCAAGGAGTTGGTGAAATTGCTTTCAAAGAAAAAAATGGAAGCATTGAGAAGATGTCAGAAGTACTGTACGTACCAGGTTTGTAAAGTAACCTTCTTAGTGTTGGTCACTTAGTGCGGAAAGGATTTAATTTTCAATTTGTTGGAGATGTATGCACTATGAAAAAGAACAATCAAAATGTTGCAAAAATTGCTTTGGGATCAAATAATTTGTTTCCTATAAAGCTTGATGTTATGGGTGATTCATGCTATGCTGTTGCTTGCAACGAAGCCATTTCCAAATTGTGGCATGACAGGTTTGGCCATCTAAATTTTCGAAGCCTGAAGGAGCTATCTACTAAAGGCATTGTTCAAGGATTGCCAAAAATAGATGCTAGCTATGAAGTGTGTGAAGAATGTCAATTGGGAAAGCAACATCGTGAACCATTCCCTTCAAAATCCAAGTGGCAATCTCAATCACCTTTGGAGCTTGTTCATACGGATCTTTGTGGTCCTATGCAAGTTTCATCTCTTGGAGGCAGCATGTATTTCTTGTTGTTTGTTGATGATTACACAAGAAAAATTTGGGTTTATTGTGTTAAGGAAAAATCTGAAGCTTTCAATTGCTTTAAAGAGTTCAAGTTTCAAGTTGAGAAATCATCTGGTTTCCAAATTAAAAATTTGAGGAGTGATCGTGGAGGAGAGTATGTGTCTTCTCAATTTGCAGAATTTTGCCGAAACAATGGAATTCGTCATGAAATGACAGCCCGGTATTCAGTGTGGCGGAGCATAAGAATCGGACAATAATGAACATGGTGAGGTGCATGTTAAAGAGGAAGAACATGCCTGCAAATTTCTGGGCTGAAGCGGTGTCTTGCGCCGTCTATTTGATCAATAGATCACCAACAAAGGTCTTGGAAGATTCGACTCCGAACGAGGTTTGGTATGGCAAGAAACCAAATGTTTGTCATTTAAAAACTTTTGGTTGTCTTGCATTTTCTCATATCCCTGATGCTTTGAGATCGAAGCTTGATGATAAATCGGAGAAATGTGTTTTTATTGGTTATAGCCAAAGAACTAAAGCTTACAAGCTTTACAACCCAAGAACGAAGAAGATTGTGATTAGTAGAGATGTTTGCTTTGATGAAAATGGGTGGTATGATTTTTCAGATTCTGTGGAATATCTAGGATGGCAAACTCTTCATTTAGAAGATGAAAAAAGTTTGGAGCAGAGTGAAGAGGATGGTGCAGTACCACAGCAAACTCCACCATCAACGCCGCAAAGAAAAACGAGATCATTGCAAGAAATATATGATGCCACTGAAGAAGTTGCAACAACAGATCATGTATACTTTGCATTTTTCGCAGGTGAAGATCCAATTTCTTATGATGAAGCATGCAAGGATGAAAGATGGGTTCTTGCAATGAAAGAGGAAATGAAGTCCATTGAAAGAAATGGTACGTGGGAACTTACTTCATTACCTTCACATAAGTCTGCAATTGGTGTGAAGTGGGTTTTCAAAACAAAAACCAATCTTGATGGATCCATAAATAAGCACAAAGCTCGATTGGTTGCGAAGGGATACAAGCAAAAGGAAGGCGAAGATTACAACGAGGTGTTCGCTCCTGTATCTAGACTTGATACAGTGAGATTGGTGATCTCTCTTGCAGCTCAAAATGGGTGGAAAGTGCTGTAGATGGATGTAAAATCAGAATTCTTGAATGGGTTCCTTCAAGATGAAATTTACCTTGAACAACCTCCAGGATTTGTTAAAGAAGGTGAAGAAGGAAAGGTGTATAAATTGCGGAAGGCATTGTACGGGTTGAAGCAATCACCGCGTGCATGGTACGATCGAATCAATGATTTTTTCTTGAAAAATGCTTTTGAAAGGTGTCCGTTTGAGCACACTTTATACATCAAATGGAATGAAAAAGGGAGTTTCATGCTTGTGAGCTTGTACGTGGATGATTTAATCTTCACTGGAGATGATGAGAAGATGCTGTCAAAATTCAAGAATTCAATGATGAATGAATTTGAAATGACAGATTTGGGGGAATTGCATCATTTTCTTGGGATAAAAGTGCAGCAATCAAAAGAAGAAATTTTTATCTCTCAAGAAAAGTATGCAGCTCAATTGTTGGAGAAATTCAACATGCAAAATGCAAATCCAGTTTCAACTCCTTGTGTTACAGGTTTGAAGCTAAGCAAAAATGATGAAGGGAAGCTTGTGGATCCAACTTTGTTTCGTAGCCTTGTTGGAAATTTGATGTATCTCACCGCCACAAGACCCGACATCATGTATGCTGTAAGTTTGATTAGCAGGTTTATGGAGAAACCCTTTTCAAACCATTGGGAAGCTGCAAAAAGAATATTACGATATGTGAAAGGAACCATTGATTATGGTATCTTCTATGAAGCTGGTGTTCCGATTAAGCTTGTTGGGTACACCGATAGTGATCTTGGTGGAAGCTTTGATGATTCAAGAAGCACCTCAGGTTATTCATTTAGCCTTGGAAGTGGTGTAATATCTTGGTGTTCGAAGAAGCAACCGGTTGTGGCTCTTTCAACCACCGAAGCGGAGTATATTGCTGCGTCGTTGGCGGGATGTCAAACTTTATGGCTTAGAGGAATTTTGGAGAGCTTGAATAATAAGCAGGTTGATCCTACAATCCTATATTGCGATAACACTTCTGCAATTTCAGTCTCAAAGGATCCAGTTTTGCATGGAAAGACGAAGCATATCCGTTTGCGATTCCATTTTCTTAGAGAGCTTGTTAGCAGCGGAGAAATCAACCTTGAATATTGTCGGAGTGAAGATCAAATTGCTGATATCTTCACAAAGCCACTTGGAGGTCCGTTGTTTTCTAAAGGTGTTGCAGCGATGGGAGTTCGAAGGAATTTTGGTTTACGGGAGGCTATGTTAGGATAAACCAAAATTTATTAAGAAGTTTGAAAGTCCTTTTATCTTTCTTGTGATGGTCAAGAAACCTCTTCAATGTTCTTGTTAATTCTCATGTAATTCTCTAGTATAAATATGTGATACTAGTGATGAAAGACGTATGAAGCAAAAAAGGTGTAATCACCAAATTATCAAATACAAAGAGCTTTCTGCAAGTTTCTTATTTCTTGCTGGTACTCACACTAACAGGGATTAGAGATAACAAATCCTCAACTTCATATACGGGTATATGTTAGTAATAGTTTTATTTGGTTTTAGGCATGCCGGCCGCATATATTTTTCACTATTTACTGCTCCATGAATGCTCTTCATTTCTCTTACATCTCTTATTACTGTATCAATTTGTGTAAGCAAATATTTACAGCATGGTTCTCAAGAATTGGATCTTTGTGTTGATGTTTATGATGAAGTTGGCATTGGTGGTGGTGCATCTGGAATTGCTGGTGGACTTCTGCATCCTTACTCCCCAAAAGGTTCATGTCCCTATTTGGTTGTCTTTTTTGCTGTTTATTTGTATTTTAAGTCACTTTTTTTTTTTTTTAAATAAAAGTTGAAAAGAAACTTGGAATGGTTTCTGTCTGATTGAATTCCATGCACTTTTGCAGTCAAACTACTTTGGCGTGGTGCAGAGTGCTGGAAAGAGAGAGCTTAAACCTCATAAATATTGCTGAAAAGGCAATTCTTAGGCAAGTTAATGAGGAAAACTATGAAAACCCAAAAAGTGGTGAACCTCCTATAGCTAGGAAAAGAGGTTTGTTCCATCTGAATCTTTTTTTTTTTTTTTTTAACTTTAATAATTGATGACCTATTTGAATCTTGAAGGATTATTAATAATCTTTTATGTGAAGTTCATTTAACGTCCATATATAGTCCAGTACTAATTGCAAATTTAGCTGCATAATTAGTTCATAGCGGCATCTGGAACTAAGGCTAACTTGTTCATTTCAGAGGGATCTTAAGAGCAGGTGTCAGTTTGAAGAACATGAATATAATGACAGAAGTAAGACCTTCAGAGTGGTTGATTGTATATGAAAAGTTGATATTACTTCTTACTGATACAGATTCATCTTGTTTTACAAGTAGAATGCTGAGAACTGTGTTGCTGATTGCAGAATAGAGCCTATCCATGAGGATGCTGCTAAGAAACTCATCCCTCATTTGTCAGCACCTTTGAACTTGGCATTTTATATGCCTGAACACGGGCCTTCAATCTTGTCCCAACGCTTGGCTTGCTGTGCATGGACCTCGCCATATGGATTTGGGATCGACATGGGATTGAGGATCAACAAATCACTCGAGAAATGTCACCATTGAGGAAGCTTCCAAGGCAATTGAAGTGGCAATTGAAAAATGGAGCATAACCGGTACAGTTGGAGGACTGAGGGCAATGCCGCCTCTCACTGCAGATGGATTGCTTCCGCTCGTTGGACTCCAAAATTTTGGCTGTCTTGGTGCGAGGGGCCTGTTGTACCACGCTTGGATTGGTAAACTGTTGGCATTAGCTCTACTCTCCTGTAACCAAGATTTGCTACCTATAGAGTTAACTTTGTGGAATCAAATCTAGATTTTAAAATACATAGTATGGAAGTTTCACATCTGAAGGAGTTACAAACATACTGGCAAAACTAAAAACAATATCCTTTCTTACACTACTAATATTATGAACACCATATCTAATGTCACGATACAAAACGTAAAATTCACTTTTTGCCCGGTAATTGAGACAAAATTCGATTTCTATCCCAAGAAATATAAATGGTTCAATTTTTTCCCATAATTCACAGAATTGTTTAATTTTGACCAATTTTGTCGGAAATCCCCAAATTGAAGCCTCACGTGCGTCGCATGTGGGCTTTTCATTTTCCGGCGAATATTGGACAAATTTGAAAAAAGAGTGAGGCTCTTGTGTGCCCGGGCGCACACCGTGTGCCTTTAGAATTTAGTATTATGAGTAATGGTACATTGTTTTGTTCTAAAGGGTATAACTTTAATTAATAAAGGTACACCATTTTGTTCTAAAGGGTATACACTTTTATTAATATTTTATTTTTCTTCAGAAAATAAAGGGTACACATATTTATACTAAAGAATATAATTTAACACAAAATTTCAAAGGCACACGGAATGTGTTCCCGTGCGCCCGAGCACACACAAGTTTTTACCATGGGTACACATCTTTATACTAAAGGGTATATAATTTAACACAAAATTCTAAAGGCACACGGAATGTGTTCCTTTGTGCCCGAGCACACAAGAGCTTTTGCCTTTGAAAAAATTCATAATTATGGAACAAAATTGATCCATTTATTTTTTTAGGATAAAAATCGAAGTTTTTCTTAGTTACAGGACATAAAATAAATTTGACTCTACTTTTTGCTATAAAAATATTATTACTTTTCATTTGTGCTATAAATTGTTCATGAAATAACATTATTACTTTTATTAATATAATATCACTTTTCCTTATAGAAGTTATCACTTTTCACCCGTGTCTCTATAAAGGCTTATATGAGACGGTTTCATACAATTCTTTGCTTAAATAATTTATTTATTGAATAATTAAATTTGGCGCACCACAGTTGCAAGGCTTTTTATTAAAACTGTAACGACCTTTTATTCCTCCTCATGATAAACTCATCTTTTAGAAGATCACGCATTATATTTTGCTTCAATCATTAACTTATAAGTTAAATAAGGGATTAATATTTAATCATGCGAAGAGTGATACTTTCTTTATTCAATTCAATTATAAGAAAAGAAAAACTTACCATAGTTCTTACATACAATCATTAGACGAAAATATAAAGTTTATTTGAAAAAAAAAAATCTCGAGCAATACCAACTTTTTTAAAGAGATCCAAAAATCACAAAACAAATCACTACCCTAATTAAAAATTAAGGAAATCAAGATATTGTATGAGAAAGAAAGTATGAGATATTTTTATGAGACGTGTTAAAATCTGAATGTTATATATAAGTAAAATGTATATTTAATGTTAGTTAAAATTGCATTTTTATAAAAATATATAATATAATGTATTAAAATATAATTACATAGAGGAGTGTTATAATATAATTCCCTACATAACCACATATAATAAATGCTCACTCACCTTCTCAAGATCTCAATTAAAATTAAACGGCAATTTGCATTTACATGCAACACTAAACCCAATTAAACACCATTATCTCCCAAGATCTCTCTCTCCAAGTTGTATGCTTAAATGGTGTACCCCACCATTAGGGGCCTCCACCGCCCCTGCCCTGGGGATTGGTGGAGGAGGTAAATCGCAGGATGTACCTCAAGTGGCTTATAGGGAGGGCTCACTGTATGCTTGATCAATAGTTGTGTGGAGTGAGTGTGGCAATGGAGGCATTGCAAGTATTGTTGATCATCTTATACTTCATTGCATCAACCAACTGCACCACAATCGAGTCCAAACAACAAGACTTGGACCGTATATCGGAACTCCCGGGCCAGCCGCCCGTGAGTTTCCGACAGTTCTCCGGCTACATCACCGTCGACGATAAACACGGCCGTGCTCTTTTCTATTGGTTGACGGAGGCTACCACTGATGCTAACGACAAACCTTTTGTTCTTTGGCTCAATGGAGGTCACTTTCTTTTATTTTCTCTTGTACTAATTAATAATTAAATCTTATATATATAATCACTCTTTTCGAATTATTTAACTTCCTTCTTCAACGTAGATTTCTCTCTAATTTATATCGGTTTCAACATAGTTATTTTATCTTTCAATTTTATTTTATTTTTATTTTCATTAATTCGAAAAAAAAAAAACTAAAGATATATCTCTTTTCTTTATATTTATTTATTGTTGATCCCGGATTTTGTTCTGTTTCTTCAAAAGTTAATTTCTTTATTTTTGTTGGATTAATAAGTCAAATTAATTCCTTTTTCCTCCATATATGATCTTGTTGTTCTACGTGCACATTTTGAATTCCCTTCTACTTGTAGGTTTAGGGTGTCATACATATATCATCAAAATTATTACTAAATTAAATATTAAACAATGGGGGGTATTTTTTTCTTGGATTTACATTAGTTTTGATATATTGTGTATGTATATTCATTAAGTCAATTTTGTAATGCTGCTGAGTTGACCTTAATTTGAACAATCAATATGTTTTGGGCTTGAAAAATGCTCTATGTATTACTCCTAATTTTTTTGCCACATAATTATGATCAACCAATATTCTTTAAAAGAGAAAAAAAAAAAAAACGCCTTCATATTAAGATTACCAATAAAATTAGATTTTAATGGTAACCACAACCTTACCCAAAAAAAAAATATTAATAAATTTTATTATTTTTGATAAATCAATTTAACAATAAAATTGAAAATTTTATTAACTAAATATTTGTTGTTAACCGTTTTTTAGTGAATTAAGATAATTAATCCATCATTACTGGTCATCTTTACTAATTAAATTTATTTACTTTTTAATGAATTAATGAGAAAATTTCTTAGAAGAGAGTATAATAAATTTTAAGAATAAAGAATAAATTATAGTTGAGTAAAATAAAAAATGTCACATAATCTTCACATATTAATTTAATTTTGAATAAAGTCAAAGAGAAATTCTCTAAAATAGAAATGTTTTAAACGTTAAAGTTAAAAAGATAAACTCTAAACAACATGATGAGAGTAAAATAATAATATTACATATATCTCCGTACATTAATTTGAAATTATTATTTTAATTTTGAATGAATTGAAAATAAAATGAGTATGAAATGAACAACAATTTGCGAGGTTAAAATAGTCATAATATCGAAAAATTAGAGTTAAATTTTGCAGGACCAGGATGTTCATCAGTGGCATATGGAGCATCTGAGGAAATAGGGCCATTCAGGATCAACAAAAATGGTTCCTCCCTCTATCTCAACCAATACTCATGGAATCAAGGTAGCTACTATATATTATGTTCCCTGTTATTTTTGCATAGTATGTGTGGACACGTGAATTAAGAAATTGAAGAACAACACCATAGGATAGGAGTAATTGATAACAATTATCAAAACTCGGGTAGAATTATAGAAAACACATAAAAAAGTACGTAGGTTAGTTGTGTGGTATATTTTAACTATTAATAAAATGTACGAAAATATCCGGAACGACTCAAAATGAAAAGTGTGCATAAATCCCATCATGCATTCATGCATGCAATCAGATGTTAGATCTAACATCATGTTACTCATCTAGTGGCAAACATTCTGTTTCTTGAATCTCCTGCTGGTGTTGGATACTCCTACACAAACACAACCTCTGATTTCAAGAAATCGGGGGACGAAACATCAGGTTTTCACACCTCACAAAAACCTTTTCTCTTCAATGTCAAAATGAACATGACCAACTTACCAAGATTAATTTGCTCTTTTCTTGAACAGCTAATGATGCTTTGACTTTCCTCATAAGATGGCTCGAAAGATTTCCACAGTACAAACATAGAGACTTTTACCTCTCTGGAGAGAGTTATGCAGGTATATATAGACGAGTTTCTTAATAATTACGTAGTCGTATTAAGGTGTACGCATAATCGAGTGCATCATTCGTGTGTTTGCAGGACATTACGTTCCCCAATTGGCAAACAAAATATATGATCACAATAATAAATCTTCCAACCCTATCATCAACCTCAAAGGATTCATAGTAAGCCATCTAGTTACATTAATAAAATCAATATATACTATGTATAAATAATATTGCAAAGTTTTTTGTGCACCTTATTAAAAATGTGTGGTGCATATATTCTAGATAGTTTAGAAAGAAGCTAGATTATTCTATTTATTTCTAGATTATAAGAGATGAAAGTAGATAGTGTATTCACAAATTATCTAGAATATGCTACGCTATTTAGTAGTCATTACATGACTAGAATAATCTAGAGAAATTGGAAAGGTGGATGGCGCCTATAAATAGGTGACATGAGCAAATGTAACGTAGATGTGATATAACAATCAATTATCACAATTCACAAATCCACTAGCCATTAGAACTCCCCTGTTTCTTTCTAAAAATTTAGCATCCACTTTCTTCAATCCTAAACTATCAACCACAATTCCATAACCCATATTCCACATGTCCTAAATATCCTCTACCAACCTCATATCCTAAGCTCCTAAATACCATCAGTGATATCAGAGCCTCGTTCGATACTATCAGGCATTACTATGGAAGACACATTCCGCACTTTTCCAATTCCAATTTTTCGTGGTGACAACTACGATTTTTGGGAGATCAAAATGAAGACCTATCTTTGTGCTCAAGATTTGTGGGATATTGTTGATGTTGGATATACAACACCAAAAGATATCTCCACATTGAATGAGTTACAAAGAAAGGAAATTAAGGAGAATCAAAAGAGGGATTCTCAAGCACTTCTTGCTCTTCAGATGAGCTTGGCAGACGAATACTTTCCAAGGATTATGGGAGCAAAAACGTCTAAAGAAGCGTGGGATAAATTGAAGGAGGAGTTCCAAGGCAATGAAAAGATACGCGCTACTAAACTTCAAACTTTAAGAAGAAAGTTTGAGAATTTGAAGATGTTAGAATCTGAGACTGCTAAGGACTATTATGCTAGAGTAAATGAAGTAGTTACTCAACTACGGTCCTATGGAAAAGATTTTTCTGACAACAAATTAGTTGCTAAAATTTTAATAACTTGCACAGAAAAATATGATCCCATAGTAGCAGCTATTGAGGAGTCTAAGGACATAACAAAATTAACAGCCACATAATTAATGGGATCTTTAGAAGCTCATGAAAAAAGGTTAGAAAGGCATTATGAAAAGGACATAGATAATGCCTTTCAATCTAAAGTAAATTTGCAGTCTCAGAATATTAAGAAGAATGAAGAAAAATTTAAGGAGGGTAATAATAAATTTCCACCATGTGGTATTTGTAAAAGAAGAAATCATTTAGAAAAAAAATTGCTGGTTTAAGGACAAACCACAAAATCAAAAGAAATTTGGACGTGGAGGAAAGATTAATCGATTTAATCGTAGACACCAAGCTAATTTCTCCGAAAGTTCAGAAAATGGAGATTATATGTTTTATGTCTGCCAAGCTGCATCTAAAGAAGAAAAAGACACTTGGTATTTGGATAGTGGTTGTAGCAACCACATGACTAAAAATAAGGATATCTTTTGTGAACTTGAAAAAGTTAACACAAAAGTAAAACTAGGAAATGGTGCTTTTATGGAGGCAACTGGTAAGGGAACCATTGCCATAGACACAAATAAAGGGAAAAGATACATAAGTGAAGTCCTCCTAGTCCCAACAATAGAACAAAACCTACTAAGTGTCACTACAAAAAACTCTTTGATTAGCGACGGAAATTTTCGTCGGTAATACTTGAAAATTCGGTCGGTAAAGGGGTTACCGACGGATTACCGATGGAAATCGCTCCGTCGCTAAAACCATGGTCGGTAATTTATTACCGACGGAAATTACATTCCGTCGGTAATTACCGACGGATTATGGACGTCGGTAAATAGAATTTTCTGTCGGTAGTCATGCAAATCAAATTCGTCGGTGCTGCATATTAGCGACGGATTTAGCGACGGATTTATCCGTCGGGAATTTACCGACGAAAATTTCCGTCGCAGATTAAAAAACACGAAATCATATGGAAGTTAGTTTACCGACGGTAATCCGTCGATAATTACCGACGGAATTAATCCGTCACAAATTTGCGACGGAATGTTCCGTCGTTAAAATTAGTTTTTCAAATTACGTATTTCAGTTACCGACGAAAATTTCCGTCGCAAATTTATGTATATATTTGAGTTTTATATTTTAAAATTAATATTAATACCTGTTAAATAATATAAAATTCTAATTAATTAAATCTTCAAAACACAACCCAATATAAGATTTAAATTCAGCAATCTCCATAATTTGAAATAGATTATCCAAATTCGACACAAAATATCAAATTATACTCAATCCTTAAAACATGTAATACAATAAACATGATCACAAGTTTCCCAAATCAGCATCAACCTCATCATCAAATTGGTTGCTTGAACTTCCTTCTCCTAAATTACCAATGCCGAAGATGCGACCTTTTTTTGGTGCAACAGTTTGATGGAAGATATCTCCCATATTAATCTCAGGAGCATCAGGCATTTGACTCAATTCATCTTTCTTTTGTTCGATTGCATTCTGTGAATTTACATGGTTAATAATGAATTATTAATCAAATATTATAGATTTATCATTTTACTTAAAATCATAAATACTTTAAAAACACAAAATATTATACTTACAGCAACATTTTCAGCTACTACATAGGTGTACTTTCCATTTTCATCCGGAGGGTGGAAGTATGTCATACTCATTGGCTTTCTTTTTATGCTTTTTGGCCTTATTAACAAAGAAAACAAATTAAACATATTTGTATGCCAACACAATCTACAAAAAAATTAAACATATATTTCATATATTTAAATAAAAGATTAATATCATATCAAAATAGAACTCTAAACTTTTTAATGCATACTTTAAACTCCTCAAAATATATACGTTTGGTCTCCGCATATATCTTCTTCCAACGAGTTGCTCCTTTTTCAACCCGACCTAAAACTATCTCTCTAAACATGTGGAATTCAATGAATATTCTTTATTTCCAATAAGCTGCAAGCCTAGCATCAATTCTGTAACGGAGTAGTTCTCCCAATAATAATAATTTCTCAATTTGTAGCAAAATACAGCATAACAATTTTCACATTGGTATTTCATTGAACAAATAGCACGCACTTTCAAAAAATATATATAAGAATGATAACAATTTACAATGCAATTCATGCCCATTTTTTATTAAGCAAACCCAAAAAATGCTCATAAAAATGAAGTAAAATTATATGGAGAAAAAGGCACTGACCTTAGCAAGGCAGCAAAAAGATTGTAGGGATGTTATTCCAAAATTACTGCCCAGTAGAGGCGGCACGAGGGTAGGACTTCCCTGACATTCCTTTTTCTGTCATTGCCCTCAATAATATACTAGCTTATAAGAGGGGACAAAATAGAAGTCAGAGAAATTGTAGGGATGTTATTCCAAAATCAAAATATCAAAATCAAAATTAGAAGTAAAAGTAAAGGCTGAGAAGTAGACAAACATATCGAAATAAAAAAAATGAAAACAAGTAGTAATATAAAAAGACTTCTCCATAAAATACTCGAGTCGACTCACTTACATCCCCATTAAATAATGTTGACATAGTAACTCATGCATAGCCAGCAAGGGATGACAAAAAAGCATCAACAAACAAAATAACATAATTTATTGAATCTCAGTCTATGGTAATCATGTATTACTAAACCATAAGATTTGAATCATGATGTTAATTAGGAAATCTTGTAATTATTAAACTGCCCATCATGATGTGTGTGTTGTTATTACAGGAATGGGATGTATTATAATTAGAAGATTCAAGAAAAGGAAAACTACCTCAATGCTTTAAATATGGGAACTACAAGATAGATGCAACCAACTGTTCCACTTTGTATTGTGGTTTTAGACAACTGGCTACAGAAAATGACATCAAGATTTTGACTAGAAAAAGAAAATAAGTACTCTATAATATATGTATTGAGAAACTTTTTCCAGTTCAGTAAGATGCATTTGGTGCTAAGTCATATCCCCATGTGGTGTAACACTGACTTTGCAACAGTAAGATATATAGTTGATGCAGATATCTGCAGAAATTACCTTATGTAATCCACTTCTTCAGACATTAATGGAGAATTATAGGAGGTTAGAGTTAGATTACAGCAATTAATAACAGGCATTAAGGATGTAACAATTTCAAACTTTTCACACAAGACAAGGCTTATTACAATGGCAGAACTGGCTGTTATTCATGATCATTAACCTTAATCAAGGAAGAACATACATACATGTGTACAAAACAAGTATTCAATTAGATGTAAAGATTCTTGAGAATGCAATTAATCTCATGAAGGGTAAGGTTATCTATCTTTACCATTACCAAGAACCATTGTACGAAAATAGTTCTTTGGGACGAATTTACTGATTTCGTATCTGCAGCTCGACCCCCTCTTGCTGCCTTCATCCTCATCAACAAAGTTAGGTTCTCCAGACATCAAGTCCATCAAATTCCTCCGAAACCCCAAATCAGAAGTAGATCAATACCCAAAGCATCTAAAAACCTCACAAACGAAGCAAAATAACACCAAATAAACAATAAATTCAAGGGCGAGGGGATTCGCACTTGCCTGCAGAGGTTGACATGCACCGAACTACCATACCGGAACGCGAGCTCCTGCTTCGTAACTTGCTGGCACAAAAGGGGAAACGGAGTTTGTATCCATTGAAATTCGAATCTAGACAACTGTGAGCAGAAGGAAGTGAGAATTTCCTATCGGTCGATTGAGTAATTGCAGCAATCGATACTGAAGCTACGGCGATGGTGAAAGTTGAGCGGCGACGCAACGGCTAAAACCAGAAGTGGCGGTAGTGGGCTAGGGTTTCGAATTTGGGAGTTTGAAGGAATTTTAGAAATTTTGCAGCACGACGGAATTTGAGGAATTTGAGAAATATTTACCGACGGATTAAATCCGTCGGTAAAGTAAAGACTAAAATATTTTTTAAAAAATAAAATTTAATATATTTACCGACGGATATAATCCGTCGGTAACTAAAGACTAAAATAATTTTTTTTAAAAAATAAAATTTAATTTAATCACCGACGGAATTAATCCGTCGGTAAATTAAAGACTAAATTATTTTATATTTACCGACGGATTTAATCCGTCGGTACTAAAAAACTAAAATTATTTTTTTAAAAAAATAAAAAACTAAAATTATTTTAAAAAAAAATAAATTTAATATAATTACCGACGGAATAAATCCGTCGGTAAATATAACATAATTTAGTCTTTAATTTACCGACGGATTAAATCCGTCGGTAATTAAAAACTTAAATTACTTTTTAAAAAAATAAAATTTAATATCATTACCGACGGATTTAATCCGTCGGTAAATTAAAAACTAAAATTAAATTTCTTTAAATAAAATTTTATATATCTACCGACGGATAAATTCCGTCGGTAATCTTCCGGGATTTATTCCCTCTAAAATAATGACGGATATATCGACGGAAAAGAAATCCGTCGCTAATTCCGTCGGTAATCCGTCGTTAATTCCGTCGATAATTTTTATTGATGATTTTTTTAAAAATGAATCATATTTAATCAATAAAACGTCGGTAATTCGTCGGTAATTACCGACCGTTTAAATTCGTCGGTAAATCCGTCGGTAATCCAGCAGTTTCTTGTAGTGTGTGGGACAAATGATCGAGAAAGGTTACTCGCTAAGCTTTGAAGAAAACACTTGCACAATCTATGACAAGAAAGATAAGTCCCTCATAATTACGAAAGTCCAAATGAGCGACAATAGATATTTTCCCATCCAATGGAGATATGCAAACAACATTGCAATGAAAGCTCAAGTGAACGATGCCTTGCTGTGGCATAGAAGGTTTGGGCATTTCAATCTACAAGGATTGAAGTTTCTAAAGCTGAAGAAAATGATGCAAGACTTGCCCTCAATCAAAGAACTCAATGGAGTCTGTGAAGGGTGCATGCTCGGGAAACAACATCGACTACCATTCCCATCCGGGAAATCTTGGAGAGCAAAGAAGCCATTGGACCTCTTGCACAGCGACATTTATGTGTTTTTGTGTCAACTAAATACTAATATAGCATAATTATTGTATTTTAAGTCCATTTTCACAATTTTCGTCAGAAAATGCTGAAATCACCCGAAAATGCCTCATTTTTGCCGATTTTCATTGTCACGTGACAATAATCACGTGACAATTTCATCAATTTTCAATGTAATTAAATTAATATATGAATTTGCAGGTTGGAAATGCAGATATGGACTACTACAATGACAACATTGGAACCATAGAATATTGGTGGAGCCACTCTCTAATTTCAGACCACACATATAAATTAATTCAGAAATCATGCAATTTCAGCTCAATATACACTCAAAAAAAGTGCTATGAGGCCGTAGACTACGCAAACCGTGAATTCAATGGCATCAATCCATACAACATTTATGGCCCAACGTGCAATGCATCACTGCACCATTCTGCATCCAAGATTCTGTGGGGCGGGTTCTCAGGTTACGACCCGTGTACCGAGAACTACGCCGAGGTATACTACAATCGACCGGATGTGCAGAAAGCCCTCCATGCTAATACTACAGGGATTCCCTACAACTGGACTGCCTGCAGGTATATATATATATATATATATATATATATATATATATATATATATATATATATATATATATATTCTTAAAAATATTTATATTTAAACTTAGGTTAATTGCAAAAAAAATTACAAACTTTACTCCTATTGCAAATTAATCTTCATTTTTGAGAAATTGTGAAAAAAATCACCAACTTTAAGTATTGTTGCAAAACACACCCAATAGGGTTTTTTTGCAACAATACTTAAAGGTGATGGTTTTTTTTGCAATTTCTTAAAAGTGATGATTAATTTACAATATGAGTAAATTAGTTCGTGGTTTTTTTTTTTTTTTTGCAATTAACCCTTAAATTTATATAATCGTTTAAAATCCTAAATCCGTCACTGTGCAGCATAAAGATTCATGAAAAATGGAACGTGTATGATTATTTTGAGTCAATGCTCCCCATTTACAAGAAGCTTATTGCTGCTGGCCTTAGGATATGGGTTTTCAGGTACAATTAATTAAGAATTCGACTGTGTGCACTTGTGGCACAACGTTTTCAATCGTTAGATTAAACATTAATTTAATCCTTACTATTAATTAATTTAAATGATTAAAAATTAAAATAGAAAAACCATCCGCTATCTATACTATTAGCTTGTGAATTCTAAGTTATGTACTGATGTACCAGGTGAATCCAATAATAATCCATTAATTATATAGGTTCTAAATAATAATTAATAAATACTCACTCCATCCCATAATATAATTTTGCAGTGGGGATACAGATTCAGTAGTTCCAGTGACAGCAACTAGGTTTTCCCTAAGTCAACTCCATCTGAAGATCAAAACTCCATGGTATCCTTGGATTGCAGATGGCCAGGTTATAATAAACTTCATATTACTCGTAACATGAAATGAAATAGGGAATCCGGATTAAAATGAAATAAAATTGGTGCAGGTCGGGGGGTGGACGGAGGTGTACGAGGGGCTGACATTCGCAACGGTGAGGGGAGCTGGGCATGAGGTTCCATTGTTTAAGCCAAGGGAAGCCTTCATACTCTTTCAGACATTCTTGGCTGCCAAAGACTTGCCTAAATCTAATAAATAATTAATTAATTATGTCATGAAAATACCAAATGCTATTACAATCTATTGCATTTTATTTTGTCGCAAATATACATGGCTGCCTTTCTAATTTATTAACTAGAAATTAAATAAAGATTCTTCAAAAGCAATTAAAATTTTAGACGAATTAATTAATTAATTAATTAATCAGAGTCACCAATAAAATCTCTTAGGTTTTTGAAACGACACCGTATCAATTCTGATTTTTCTAGCAATAGCCCTAATTTCAACAATTTCCCCTTTTCAATTCTTTGGAAACAGTCATTTCCATCTCGAGGGGACACAAACACTTGTTTAAACCGGGTTCACAGTGTAAATCATGTGATCCCCTTTCAATTCTATATACCCTAGTATTGTTAGGGTGTTTAAGTTAAAGGGTACCACAGGATTTACAAGGATTTTTACAAGAGACTTTTTGAAACACTTGTTTAAACCGGGTTCACGGTGTAAATCATGTGATTCCCTTTCAATCATATATACCCTAGTATTGTTAGAGTGTTTAAGTTAAAGGGTACCACAGGATTTACAAAGGTTTTTACAAGAGACTTTTTGACACTATCAACCTTTTTCCTTCTTAATTTCGAGATTTTTTTTTTATCGGACAAAGTTAGTTGTTAGTATAGTTAGTTCACCAAGCCTCCTTATAACTCCTCTCTTATTCGTTTCCAATGGGAATCGAACCCGGGTCACTCACTTATGTGAAGAGCCCGATGAACAAGTGGGCTACCCACTTGATTTAGATTTCGAGATGAAACACTAATGGCAAAAGTGTTGGCAATTGGATCGTGCGGTTCAACGTGATCGTTAGTAAAACAGGTAAACAAAATCAGCGGAAGCATAAAACGTGTTTACCGTACTTCTGGGTCGATGTAGAGGATGAACAGCGGTGAAGAACACCTCTGATCTTCTACTGTATGTCCCAAAGTCAACTCTGATGTTGAGTGGTCAACAATCCCCAGAGTTCTCTCATTCTGCTCTCTGTTTTCTCCCGTGTGTCAAAAGAGGCACAAACTTAGGTTTAACAGGAACTGAGATGACTTATATACTTGGGCTACAGCAGGGACCAGGAGGAAAAATTGGGCTGGGCCTCAATTGAATTTAATTAACCAAGCTTAGCCCAAAGCTTTTAATTAAATCCAATAATAATAATATAGTCCACTAAAATATTATTACTGCACTACCCGTCCAATCCCAAAATTATGTTTTGGGCTCCTTCTTATTATAAGCCCGATAGTCTCCCCATGTTTAAGATATACAATGTCCATTAATTAATTAAGTTACTGACAACTCAAATTAATTAATATCTCATCCGAGAGTAGTACCACTCAACCTTATTATCATGCCGGAAATTAATCCACTTGCAAGATTTACATGATAAACCTTATGAGCTCCTCAAGGGGACATCATCAACCTATGTCGGACATGGATTCCTTCTACAATCAACAGCACACCATAGATACATCACTATTTCCCAACTCACCGAGTTTGTTGATTTAATACTTATAAATCTCACCCATTGATGAATCAAAGAAATACATACTGTCCTACGTGTCGAGGTTATTGTATAGGGATTAAGAGCACGAACTTCCATAATAACAGAGATCAAGTTCTACTATATAGTCAGTATAAGAAGAACGATCTCAGGCGGTCCTGCTCAATACACACAAGTGCACTAATGTGATTCTATAGCCAAGACAAGCTAATACCAAATCACACTACAACCATACCGATAGAGAGTCCCCGTCTATCTCAGTTGTGAGCATCTGTTTATACTTTATAAGGAAACCGATAATATGATCTTCCGCGTGTTGTCGCACAACATATTATCTACAGTATAAAGTAAATGGACTATTGCATCATGCATATAAAACAAATTATAAGATGCAATCATTTGATCAATGATTCTCATTTCAAATATTGTTATGACATTGTTCATACTAAAGCTAGACTTTTAGTATACAATCCAACAATCTCCCACTTATACTAAAAGACTATGCTGTCATGTCTTCTGCCATACATCTGATTCCTACTCCTACTTACACGACCATTAAAAGCTCTCGCCTTAAGGTCCTTGTAAATGGATTACTAGGTCATCATCCGATGCAATCTAGGCGACAACAACCTTCCCCTCATCATACGATTTCTCGTAACAGGTGGTACTCGCGCTCCATGTGTTTAATTGCCTTATGGACTTGTGATTTCTTCAAGTTTGCAACTGCACCAATATCATCAATGTAAATTGTGATTACCTTGGGCAAACTTAGAAACACTTCAAAGTCCATCATGAAGTCTCTAGAGTCATATAGATACTTTGGCTGCCTCATAGGCTCCAATTCATCATCTTTCCATGATGGAGTCCGGAGTTTGAAATATATTTCTATATAGCACTCCTCCACATTATGACTCTACTTCCTAAAATTAAACACATAACCTTTGAGGTGAATATATTGCCGTCCAATCTGACTAAAAAATCTGAATCTACGTAATCCACAAGAAGCAGTGAATCTGTCCAGTAAGTCCACAAATAATTTCCAGTACTTCTCAGGCACTTTATAAATGTCTTACCACAGTTCATCATTCTTGTTCCGGGTTACGTTGATACCCACTGTTCTTGCATTTAGCAAAACAGATGTCCAACATCGTTCATAGCATTCATTAGATTAAGCTTCCTTATTTGCCGAAGCATAAGGAACCGCTTTCATCCTCTTTATCTTCTTCTTGTGTCTCAAAGACACATTCACTTAGATAAATTTACATGCTAAACGAGTATGGACTGTATCATTTTATGAAACTTGAGATAAGCATAATATCCTTTCTTGTGATCCGTATTACCGTGATCAAAAGGATATATTTTGCCTTTCTTAAGTCCTTCATCTCTACCGCTTTATTAATCGTACCCATACGCCCGATAATACTCTTTCATTGTCTCCAATGAGCAAGATACTATCTACGTATAGTACAAAAAATACCACCACGTTTCCGTCACTCTTTACAATACACAAGATACATCCGCTGATTGATTTAAATCCGTGCCACTGGATTACCTAATCAAAACAGATGCTTCACGATCTCAAAGCTTGCTTTAGTCCATCGCTGGACACTTTTAAGCTTACTATCAAAATGCTATTAGTACTTTGCAATGAATCACTCTGGTTACTTCACATAGATGTTTTCCTCAAGACTTCCAATCAGGAAAGCTGTCTTGACATCTATTTGTTGTTCCTCATAATTCAATATGAGCAGCAATAAAAGAATTCGGATCAATATAAGCATAGCTACCAGCGAATATGTTTTCTCATAATCGAACCATTTCTTTCTGAGTACATCTTTTCGCAACAAGCTTTGCTTCCAAGATTTTCACCTTTCCGTATGATCCTCTTTTATTTCCCTTGACCACTTGCAATGGCTTTTACACCATTATAGTGATCCTTCAAGCTCCAGACTTAATTTAGAATCCGTAGATTCTATTTCAACATACATTGCAACTTACTAAGATTCCGTATTTTAATCTTGTAGTGCTACGTCGTATTCGTGGGACAATACCATGTTTACTAGGGATCAAGTCTCACGACTCTCCCAAAACATATATTTATGGGTTGTCAAACAACCCTCCCACTACGATAAGGCACTACATGTAATTGTGTATCAGACGTGACACGCGTTGCAGTTTACCTTGTGGTATATCCTCTTGTACACTTGGTACTTATACTTTGTGTTTTCTTCTCACTACCTTTAGAACAATTCATACATGGGTTTGTGATTTATTACATAGTCCTTTTCCAAAAATCTGGTTATTGTGTTAACAATTACCCTTCGATCTTTTGGACTAAATAAATCACTATCCATTTTTCTAGAATATCCCATATACAGACAAACGTTTCACGAATTACTGTGTCTAGGGCATATCCATAAAATAAATTTTAATTATTCTAAATAATTCATCATCTATCTAATTATAACCATAAGAGTCTAATACCTTCTACCCACCACACCATTCAGCTGGGGCATACCCGGTGTAGTCAACTTGAGATTTAATCTCAACTTCTGATCAATAGCTCCTAACTATCCCAAGAGGTATTCGCCATCATGACTGAATCGTAATGACTTAATATATTTTCCATGACGCTTCACTGTACCAGCCTTACAATTCTTGAATTAATCAAAGAACTTAGACATGCAGTGCATCATATAAATATATTGGTTTCCAGAATAATCTTTGAATATTCATAACCACCTCTCGTCTGGATAATATTAGGTTCGCTTGAATCAGAATGAACTAATTCCAACATATATATCTTTGGCTCTACACCCCACAGCCTTGAAAAGACAGTTAATCAATTTTACTTCCAAGCAAGACTCGCAAGTCCGATAGTTTCCACTTCAGATAAACCTTACGGTCTATCGGCTATCAACTTTTGAATCCTACTTAAGTAAAATGAATTAGTCATAGACGCCAAATGTATGTTTAGTTCATTTCCGAAGGTTCCTTTCTCTTACTAATATTAGAAGATGCATTATTTAATTACTATTTATTGCATCTGTGGGATGTACATGATTCAAGAGTATACTTTTTATCTACCAACGTACTTTAACGGATTATAGCCTCATTCCTCATTACTATGACCATGTCATTTAAATGAAATGAAGTGCCCATCCGTTAATGCATAGAAACCGAAATTAAATTCTTTCTATGGAACGTACGTAAAGACAGTTTCTCATAATCAATCGTTTATTCTTATCATGAGATAAATAAACAACTCCCACTGCAATAGCCACTATATTTGTAGTTTTACCCATGTTATTAACAATCTTATCCTTACTCAGTGATAAACATTTAGTAATTCCAGTATCTACATACTTCGTGTCAGTAGATGCCATCACTAATCATGTTTAAACCATTAGTTAATAAGATATTAAACTTGTTCACATCATGATGAAAAATGGCTTTCTTTTGCCACATGTTTTGTTAGAAGTTTCCCACCATATACAACTTTCGTATTTCAGGTAGAACTTGCTCAAAACATCCAGGCAAATTGTGAAGAATAAATTGATTTAGGTTTCCCTTTCAATTTCTATTCCAAGCTCTTCCAATTCATTCATCAATTCAACCATGATCTTCTGCCTTTTAATTTACTGTAGTATCCGAAGAGTTACATGAGACCATCATATTTCTATAAACCTCTCATCTCTTCACTAGAGACTTTAATAGGCATCATGAGACGTCCTTTGTGAGAATACACATGTATTTTCTTAAGCAGTAATTTTCAAAACCAATATTCTTTCTAATCATCTAATTTGGACAAGTAAATGTAATGTCTTTTAGTTAACAATTAGTGAAATAAAACCATTCAAAATTCAGAGAATCACAAATAAATTTACCGATCATATCTTCGAATTTTATCCTTTTATATCGATTCCCTCAAAACAATATAAAATAAAATTCACCGACATCTCAAGCACCGTGAGTCTGCAAGCCACGATAGTGTGGACGTTTACAAACCCGAACATTTACAAGAGAAGGTTTTACCCATTAATTTCATTTGTCAACCTCACTTTATGACAAAATAATTAATAGTCGGTTCCTCTTTAGCCATGCAAATAAAAGCAGTGACTCCGATGGGGAGGATACTTATTATTTACATCTAAGTGTACACCATTATTTGACCCCAAGTCCGCGGCCCAAGCTTGTGTGCCTTACAGATGGAGAAGTACACACGCGCTCGGATAACTTCCTACAGTCATCAATTACAAGTTTGTACCAGTGAACCGCATATAAACTCATCCGATAGGGAGGAAGGTCTAAGCCAACGCGCAAGTTCATATGCATCACATTACAAACGTAATTATTTAATGAAGTCAGTTCCAGCAATCCATGAATAAACTCATCCGATGGGGAGGAAGGCTCTAATGCCGACGCGCAAGTCTATTCACATTGCTAACAAACCAATAATGGAGGCCGCGGGAATTTATTACCAATTCCCTCTCTCACTTAGTTATTTAATTACCAAGGGTTTTTAACATGCATATAATATTCAGATAAAATATACATATTAGACATGCTTCTATTAACAGCAATTTAAATAAATAAATCACATAGAACATGTCTTTCACATATACAACAATAATTGACAATTAAATCAATTAATCAGTTATATAACATTAATTAATTGCATAATTAGTGGATCAATCAATTTGGGCCCAAGAGCAACAAATAAGCACAAAATGAGCAGAAGATTAATTAATTAATCATACTCATTATCTATGGCCCATAATCTTAGCCCAAAACTAAATTAATTCCACTAAGCCCACTAGCACAAAATTAGTCCATTAATATAATTAATTAATTATGCTTGGCCCATTACTCACAATTAATTAAAACCAAGGATTGGCCCAGCAGCCCATTGCCATTTAACTAAAATTTGGCCATGTAACTACAGCCCAAAACCATAATTAAAAATGAGCAGCCACAAGCTAGAAATAGGCCCATCCTCAAAAAACCATCACCCACTAACCATTAAGCACAGCCCAAAATCAAAAGAATGAAATTGAGCCCAACAGCCCAATGTTAGATAAAATTCAGGCCTGCCCTATTTCAGCCGCCACACACCTGCTCAGCCGCAACATCCGATTGCACACACGGCAGCAGAACCGGGAAGGACTCACCGGTGCCGCTGCCCTAGGCGATTGTCCCGACGGAGTTACGCTTCCAGCCCGCCACTGTGAAGCTGCCAGCTGCGCCCCGCCTTCTCCGACGCCGCAATATTCATCAGCCGCGACCTGCCATCACTGGCGAAACAAGCCGCTGCTGCCGCCCACTGAGCAACAGCGCCGCCGCCATCTTAGTCGCCACCTGCCGCCGCACGCCGCCGCTCGAGGATAACACAGGCGCTCGATTAGGAAAATGAGTGCCTCACCGTGCATTCATCCGAGTGGGGCCACCCGGTTGGTCGCTCGCCGTGACGCGCCTGCAAGCCTTCCGCGACTGCCACCAGTTATCGCCGGTGTCTTCGTCGATTGAGATCAACAGTGCCTCCCTCTCCCACTCTGGCCGCCGAGCGTCGCCGATCTTCTAGGCAGATCAGCTCTGACCCGATCGGTAATAGGTTCGACTCGCCCGGGTCTTGCTGTCCAGATCTGCCTTCGTGGTGGCAGCCCTTTTCAGCACCGACACGCACAAGCCAGTGTCCATTCTGTCGACTCACGCCAGGCCGGCATCATTCAGGGAGACCCGCTCGGATCCTTCTTGGACTCAACCAGAACCCGCGTTGACTCACCCGAATCTTGCAGTGGGCCCACCCGAAAGTCGAATCAGACGCGCTCGGAATACCGCTGTCAGAAACGAGCGCCGCGACTGAAATCCGCCAGTTCAGCAACCATCACCGTCGCTGTTGATCTGTCGCGATGTTCAACGCCAATGGAACAGCCTCATTCTTTCTTCATCGCCCAGCCCAAAAGTACCAAAGCTGCCCATCGTTTATTGGTTTCTTGGTTTCTGGGTTTTTTTCTTGTGTTGGTGTGGAACAGCGTGTACAATTTTAACAATGAATGCACGGCCATAATAATCGACCAAGAACATGGGATTAATCAACACATATGAAACTCAAATCTCATGTTATGATTACGATAATCGAAACACGAGAAGCAGAAAAAGTGATTACATCTATATCAATCCACTTAATCATATAATCACAATTAACCTTAACCAACGTGTCACGTCTCACCACGAAACCAAAGCTCTGATACCAATTGTTGGCAATTAGATCGTGCGGTTCAACGTGATCGTTAGTAAAACAGGTAAACAAAATCAGCGGAAGCATAAAACGTTTTTACCGTACTTCTGGGTCGATGTAGAGGATGAACAGCGGTGAAGAACACCTCTGATCTTCTACTGTATGTCCCAAAGTCAACTCTGGTGTTGAGTGGTCAACAATCCCTAGAGTTCTCTCATTCTGCTCTCTGTTTTCTCCCGTGTGTCAAAAGAGGCACAAACTTAGGTTTAACAGGAACTGAGATGACTTATATACTTGGGCTACAGCAGGGACCAGGAGGAGAAATTGGGCTGGGCCTCAATTGAATTTAATTAACCAAGCTTAGCCCAAAGCTTTTAATTAAATCCAATAATAATAATATAGTCCACTAAAATATTATTACTGCACTACCCGTCCAATCCCAAAATTATGTTCTGGGCTCCTTCTTATTATAAGCCCGATAGTCTTCCCATGTTTAAGATATACAATGTCCATTAATTAATTAAGTTACTGACAACTCAAATTAATTAATATCTCATCCGAGAGTAGTACCACTCAACCTTATTATCATACCGGAAATTAATCCACTTGCAAGATTTACATGATAAACCTTATGAGCTCCTCAAGGGGACATCATCAACCTATGTCGGACATGGATTCCTTCTACAATCAACAGCACACCATAGATACAGCACTATTTCCCAACTCACCGAGTTTGTTGATTTAATACTTATAAATCTCACCCATTGATGAATCAAAGAAATACATACTGCCCTACGTGTCGAGGTTATTGTATAGGGATTAAGAGCACGAACTTCCATAATAACAGAGATCAAGTTCTACTATATAGTCAGTATAAGAAGAACGATCTCAGGCGGTCCTGCTCAATACACACAAGTGCACTAATGTGATTCTATAGCCAAGACAAGCTAATACCAAACCACACTACAACCATACCGATAGAGAGTCCCCGTCTATCTCAGTTGTGAGCATCTGTTTATACTTTATAAGGAAACCGATAATATGATCTTCCGCGTGTTGTCGCACAACATATTATCTACAGTATAAAGTAAATGGACTATTGCATCATGCATATAAAATAAATTATAAGATGCAATCATTTGATCAATGATTCTCATTTCAAATATTGTTATGACATTGTTCATACTAAAGCTAGACTTTTAGTATACAATCCAACAAAAAGCTCATGCACCCCCGGGGACACGAAGGGATACTTCGTGTCCCCATGTGAACACAATCCTCCCCCTCTAAATTCTATTTAAATCTATGTATTGCTAGGGGTTTAAATTGTAAAAGGACACAAAAATTACAAAGGCGCACAAAATGTGCTCCATGCGCCCGAGTGCACAGGAGCCTCACTCAACACTAATTGGAACATTATAGTAAATACTAAGATTAAATAAAATAATAAAAATTTGAGCACTAATAAAAAGGTTATTTGTTAAAGTTTATTTATGTTTAGCAACGCGTTCATAAAATAATACTCCCTCAATCTCCTTTCAGATGACACACTTTTCACTTTGGGATGTCCCATAAAAATTTACACATTCCAAAAAAAACAAAAAGTAAAAAACAATCACCCTTCCTCATACACTTTATTTACAAAAAAAATCTCCACCTAATATACTTTATCATTTATTTATTACAAAAAAATATCATTCTATCCCTAAAAATCATCACTTTTTAATCTCCGTGCCGAAAAGAGGGGCACAAACTTTTTCGGGACGGAGGGAGTATATTCTAAACACATTTCCACGAAATTCGCTTCGTTTAACAGTGACATGATTATTTTTTTCTTAGATTACGAAACTCGCTATCTACATTTTAGTATTTTCATATACGTTAATAAATGACTTTTATTTAAGTCCTAAATGCGTTTTTATTTATCGATATTAATATGTTTATTTTGATATAGTTTACTTTTATAAAAAAAATTAATAATTTATTTATTTTATATTATAATTGGTAGATTAACAACGACATCTATGATCTACCCACTTGATATGGGCTCCAACTAAAAGTCCACTAGATTGTTGAGCCCAATTTTATTTATCTTCACTTAATAAGAATATAAAGTAGATGGAGCCCCATTTATTAATGAAGGCCCATAATAAGCCTAATATCTGAACATATAACGGTATAAAATCGGTTTTTTAACACAAATAACAATTTGTTATTAATGAGGGGTGCCAACGACATCAATTAATCACAAAGATGTGTAGGTAAATCTTTAGCAAAGAAAAAAGAAAGTAATCTTTGCTAAAAATAAATATCTCTTTTTAAAATTAAGTTAAGAATTTTTTTTCTTTTATTGAAAAGATGTTAACGTGGGACGCTTCATATTTTGAATTTAATACAGACAAGCTTGTAGTCACAACTCACAAGTTACGCAAATCTAATATTCGTGTAGTTATATCTGAGTTTGTTTAAAATTAATCTGAATGAGAACCCAAATATAAAGTATTAATATCATATTTCGATGCTTTATATAATTTCAAAGTAACATCGCAAATTGTACGCTGGATGTAATGTAATGGTAGTTAAATTTATTTTATGCCATGTAACAAAGCGAAATTTTAATTTTTGTCTCCAAAAAGATAAATTATTCAATTTTATCTCATAATTAACGATTTTTTTCTAATTTTATCCAATTTTTACCGAAAAATATAAATTTCGCCGGAAAGCCCCACGTGCGACGCACGTGAGGCTTCAATTTGGGGCTTTCTGGCAAAATTGGTCAAAAATCGAACAAATCCGTGAGTTATGAGACAAAATTGAACCATTTATTTTTTTAGGATATAAATTGAATATTGTCTTAGTTACCGTGAATTTAACTCAATTTTTGTAGATTTTTGTATTTTCATGTTTCTAAGCATTTATATAATGTGAAAACATGCTACTCATATTTATTTCAAATTTTCATTGCTATTTTGAACATTATAATGACATAAAAATACTACTCCCTCCGTCCCACTCAAAGAGTCTTTTTTTTCCATTTTGATCGTCCCACCCAAAGAGTCAATTTTTCTTTTTTACACACATGAGACCCACACACACTAATACAATTAAAATATGGGACCCGCACTCTCACTATACATTAAATAATAATACCCGTTGCTGTTTGGGCGGCAAAGGACCCCTTCGTGTACCCTTGAATCCACAAGTACCGGCCGAGGACCAGGAAACCACCCAACCCCGTACATCTGTAACCGTGACAATAGTATTATTGAAACTTGCTTGAACATGAATAACTCCCTTTGGTATTCTACGTGCACTTTTACGTGAACCAATATGTACATTTCTACGTGAACCAACTCTCGGTATAGCTTTTGCCATATTGTATCATCTCATAAATATGAGTCAAAAATATATGGGTTTAAGCCGAGTCTTTGACCCGGGTTCGATTCCCATTGGGAACGAATAGGAGGGGGAGTTATAAGGAGGCTTGGGAGAATAAGGGTGTATCGAGACTTGGTGAACTAACTACTAATTATACTAATAACTAACTTTGTCCGATCAAAAAAAAATTCAAGTGCCAAAAAGCAAAAATTACCCTTAATGTGGGACGGAGGGAGTACTCTTTTTATATTGTTTTTGAATTTGAAAAAAAATTCTTAAGTCTTTACAACTATATAGATTTTCATATAATTTTCATATTTCTAAGCATTTATATTATTTGAAAACATTTTACCACCTGCATTTTCATATCTTATTACTATTTTTTTCTAGATGTTTGTTACTATTTTGGCCATTATACAAACTGTCAAAAAAAAAAATAAAAAAATTATGCCATAAAAAAAGTATTTTTATGACATAAATGCATACATGTTTCTTCCATTGAAACCACATAAATGACCGTTTCCGTTTCTCAAAGCGCATGGCGTGCAACTAAAAAAACACTTGCATAAGATTTCCCACTAGAGTTGTATAGTTAATGTATATCCCCTCTTTTTTTTTCAATTTTTATGTTTGCTTTTGACTCTCTTTTTTCAATTTTTATGTTTGCTTTGGAAGAATATAATCTTTTAAAGTGTAATGTGTTTAAAGATATATTCTCTCCGTCCAGTTTCAAGGTATCCATTTGTTTTTTGCACGTGGATTAAGGAGTATTATTATTATATGTAAAGTGGGTAATTGTATTAGAGGAAAGTGGTGGGTCATATTGTGTACGTATTTTTTTACTAAATAGGGGAAATTGATACATTTGAAACGAACGCCAAAATAGTAAAATGGATACCTTAGAAGCGGATGGATGGAGTAATATTTAATGTATAGTAGATAAATGTATTAGTATTGCGTGTGAGTCCCATAAAGATATTTAATTATTTTGTGTATGTTCGATCAACCAAAAAGAAAAATATAAAAATTGAAATGGGTCGCTCAAATTGAAAATATGTAAAGATTGAAATGGAACGGGGAAGTATATAATATAGGCAAAAACTTGTGTGCCCCGGAGGCATGCCGTGCGCCCATACTTTTTAGTATTAAATTGTATACCCTTTAGTATAAAGACGTGTACACTTTAGTTTTGAAAAAAATAAAAAATATTAATGAAAAATATATACCCTTTAGAATAAAATGGTATACTCTTATTAATTAAAGTGTATAACCTTCAGAAAAAAATGTACGCTTATCCATCTTGTGCACTTGGGGACATAAGAGACCAACTCTATAGTATAATGTATTAAATTCTATCCCTATATATATATATATATAAAAGGAATTTTATATTATAGAATGTCTATTAAACTATTATTTGTGGTAATCATATAGATGGTAATAAAATATTTATTATAGAAATGTAAGTACTAATTGTTTACGGTAATCATATGGAGCATATATATATGGTAATAATAACTAGTATAAAACCCCTGGAAGCTCTCTCCATTACCTTATTCGACGCGACATATTGTTCCTGGGAAGCTCTCTGCAAATCGGAAAACATCAGTCAATCATATAATTTTTTTTTTCCAATTAGATATCATAGATCTACGTGCTGGTTTATTTGTCTACCATTAAGCTGTTTTTCCAATGGTAGGGTTCAGTCAAGTATGTTTCAACTGTGCTCGTGCCTGGTTAGCTGCATGGTTGTACTTATCTTTGATTTTTATTTATAAAACTATCGTTTTAAAAGAATAATAATAATAATATACTCTAAAAATATAATTATAAATTAGGTATATAATTATTTATGGTAATCTTATAGAATCTAATACTCCTTTTGTCCTATAAACAAATTCACACTTTTGTCTCATAAACAAGTTCACTTCCCCAAAAGGAAATACACACAAATCAATATCCCCACAACACACTTTAATTTCAAAATTGTCACCCCTTTACAACTCACATAACTTACTATATAATTTATTTATTACCTAAAAATACCAAACTACCCCTAAAAATGTAAAGCAAAAAGCAACTTTTTCTTAAACTCCATATCAAATCGGGAACTTGTTTTTGGGACTGAGGGAGTACTATTATTTATGGTATTTACTAGGCATTGGGCGCACCTCATTGCTGAGGTGCTAGCCCGGACATCTGCGTTTAGTTTAGTAGGTGGGACTGATTGTTAAGTTTGATTACTAAGAAACATAGCTGGACCATCTTTCAAAGAGGCACCCATTCAATGTCAGCATACTTATACCATCAATAGATACATGGCAAGAAACTTCATCAACTGGATAATTCATTGCAAGAGTTGAGAGAACAACATTTGCAGTTATCAAAGTAGGTTCCTTAGCTCCAAGAAAGGTGGTCTTCGTACTGGTTCAGGCACTTTGCAGATTGTGTTATATACTATGCAAGAGGAGGCCTTGGTTTCATCAAGTTTTACATCTTGAGGTCCTACAAATGTCCACCAATACTAATATAATTGTTACTCCATAAGACTTGAAACTAACATTCACAGAATAAACAATGAAACTCACCAAAACGTAAAACTGCCATTTAATTCTGCAACCGAGTTGATCATAGTTCTATAACTTAGAACACTGTCAAATTATTTTGAGTGCGTCAATGAAAGGCCCGAACCAATTACCCTGAGTAATTACAACCAATTAAGTGATCTGTTAAAAGAGAAGAGTACTCTATTCTTCATGTGATTAAGGTGGATAGTTCTTACTCGATCACTATAGGAACATCTTGGAGTAGGCTTTCTTCCCTGGTCACGTCTATCGGCAATCTACTGTAGAAGATAAGGGGTATGATCAACTCTCAGTTATAAGAAAATACAATAAGATGCAAATTTACCTTCTTCTCTGCAGTAGCAAGCTCCTTTCCATATTGCTCCTACAACAAAAGCAGTATAACATCAGCTAGAAAGTTATGGAAATGCCTTAAGTTTGAGCTTTTAGACCAGTTTAGAAAATGACTAAGAAAGTTTGTATGTGTAAGCTCTGATAACTCATCTCAAACCTTACTAAGGCACACAACAGTTAAATTAAATATATAAGACAATTTCTTTTTTAATATGGAAAGAATATCTGTATCTATATTTGTGCATAGTGACACAAAGTGCTGAAGCTAACCATCATTTGGTTCCAGTTCCAAAGCTTTTTTGAAACTCTCAACTGCAGTCTGCAGCATCGATATCATTCAGGGCCACGTGAGCCTGGTCCAATTCGGAGGTGTACAAGTCTAGTATTAGTATTACAAATATAAGAGGTCTATAAGAATAAACTTGTTCAACTGTCTGAATTTATGACATTAAAATATTGAATTAGACACTTACACTGAGAATCATACACTATATAACAGAAGATATACAATAGCATAGTTTTTACAACAATCAGAGCTAATCCTAGCAAGTGATTAGAGGCATGTTTAAAGCAAGTAGTAAGGTATACAACAACATTCTCTATAACGTGTTGCATAAACATTTCAATTGAATCTTAAACCAAAATATTGAGTGAATGCATTTGCAAAATAATCAACAACCTCAGCCCGTGATTCAGGTGCATCGATCTTGTTTCGTAGGTTTGACAAAGGGATATGTACAGTCTGTATCCCATTATCAAGTGGTCGTAAAAATTCTTGCATTATCTAATCAAAATCATATGTTGTCGTAAATATTATTGCATTTATATACCTTTGCGATTCTTTCACCTGCTTTTTTTAATCTTCCTACCCCATGGCTTGACATTCCTTGACCACATCCACTAAAGTTGGTTTCCCATTGTCCAATAGCAGCACCAGGAAAGTGTCTCTATGAAACATTTAGACTCCACATCTCGGATGTTGATAACATGCATATATAGAACCCCAAAAAATGTTTTAAAAAAAGCAAATCAAACCAAATCCATCAACTTATGACCTCATGAATTCATGTGCACTATTACCATCAATATATGTGGTAATTGCGAGAGAATATTGAAAGGATAAAACGGAGTATGGCTCCAATTAGCTCTTTCCACATGAACTTGAAATTCACACAAGAAGCACCATTTGTCTATATGACCTGCAAAAACATAAAGATGCCATGAACAATATTGATGGTCCAACAAAATACAATAAACTGATAAAGTATAAAAAGTATTTCTTAGCATTTTAAGAATTGTACTGAGACATATAGTATTATCAAGTCAATTATATTTTTTTCTTGTCGCCTTTCTCCAGCAAGTAGGCAACCTTAAGTACCTTGCTCGACTGATTGAAAAATTTTGAGCTTCCACCGCATGAAATTAGTGAAACATCTTTTTTTTTCCTCACGTATGTATTGCTCGTGAAGTATCACTTCCCTTATATAATCCATAGAAGCAATTTTTTTTAGGAACAGTGGGAATATAATCCACAAAAGCATTTTTTTTGTGCTATGTTATGAGCCTATTAATACTTTGCATTGATCTAGGAGAGCATCGTAAACAATAATAGATTGTCATAAAGATAACACTAAAACCTGGTGAGTTTCTAATCTTTATATTTGCTTATTCTGTAAGTGGTTTTCATTATGGCATATTAAGAATTGTAAAATAATGAAAGAAAGCGATGTGACAAGTTGATCTAACCAGCTAGATCAATTTTTTAGATTGACTATAGGGATTAGATGTTAGATACTTCATGTAAATTTAGATTATTTTTAGGGTAAAACTATGCAGATTGATTTAAGCGTCCCCTCATGCTAACTAATTCATTACCATTTAATTTAAAAAATATAAAGAACAAAAATGTGGTGCAGCTCGTTATTGTCTTCTCTATTGAGAAGCATAAATCAAAGTATATCCTCTTTTCAATGGTTTAGATGACTACCATAAAGGATGCTAGTTCCTGCCAAAGATTAATAATGAATTCCACAAGAGTTCGACATGCAAAAAATGATATTCGAGCTTGGAGAATTTCGTACTTATCAAGGTAACTTGAAATTCAAGATCGTGAACATACGTAGTCTTTTAGTTCTTCCCAGTGCTCAAAAAGTTGTTTTTCTAGTATATCTCAAGCTCTTATTTCTTCACTTTCCTTCAGTTCGAAAAGCATATCATTCTAGTAACACTTACTAATGCCCATTACCTCTGAATCGTCTTAAATCAAAATAAATACCCATTTACACATCTCATCAAGCATCTCATAGGCATGGATTAAATTAGGGGAATCACAAATGTTAACTGCTACTAACGCATATTTCCTCTGAATTAGCCGTGAGTTTACGCATTCATATTAAATATCAACTTTAACTTGAATGAATTCATAGCCTTTCTTAACAATCATAAAGTAATTCATAAATGCAGCATGTTGTTTGATAAAAGCAAAATTTCACATTTAACTTACCTTTGTCGAATTTTGGCTGGCAAGGCGGGACGAAGTGTGGTACGAAATCGTTACAGGATGCGTGATCGGTGGAGAGATTTCAATGGAATTCTCTGGAGCTTAAGTGAGTGAGGGTGTGAGTGGCAGCAAGCGATGGAATGGACAAATTATCTGAACCGAGCGTGGAGAGTTCTGTGAACACATAATCGTTAAAAATTGAAGTATAATTATCTTTCTTTTAGTTAGAAATCTACAAAATTAGATGCAAACATACACCTAGACATACACAAAAGAAACCAACGAAATTAGAGTCAAAATGTACCAATTTAGTTGTCTTGCAGCCACAGCACTGTCGCAACGTAACATGGCCGCATACGGTGCATAGATCACAAATCAGCGTGGCTCCACCAACATCCGATGCCATCTCCTCTCTATTGTGGTAGTCTAGAGATATATCAGCTGCCAAAAATCAAAATAGCATAATAATAAAATATCTAAACTGATTAAAATTAACCAAAAAACTAAAGCTTTGTGAATTTGTTATTTTGTTTCTGTTTGTTTCAATCCTTTAGTGGTTTATCAATTCTCCCAAAGTTTCAATTATTGCCATTCCAAACTTTTGAATTGAAAGTTGAAACATAAGGGTTAAATTGTCATTTAGAATTTAGAGCATTATTCGAACAATGATGAATGCTAAAAAATCTATAAGAATTAGATTCTCGTCGAAAAAACTTATGCATAGCACAGAAAAACCACTCGAGATGGAAACTGATTTTTCCAGATTTCAGAAAGATGGCAATATTAACCAATAAGCTGAAACATGATAGATGGAAACTGATCTGATTCATCAGCACATGCACAATTCTATTCACATAATTGCAAAAACTAATACTCCCTCCGTCCCCTTGAAAGGTATTCGTTTACTTTTTGCACGTGGATTAAGGAGTATAATAATTTAATGTATAGTAAGGTGAGAGAAATAATATTTTAATGTGTAGTGGGTAGTTGTATTAGTGTTGAGTGTGGGGTCATGTGTAGTGATTGTGGGTCACATTAATCCAAAAAGGGAAATGAATACTTTGTAATGGGACGGACCAAAATAAAAAAATGAATACATATCAAGGGGACAGAGGGAGTAATTAAGATGACTGATTTAGCAACAATTTGTATATACACAGTGTCTGCCAATTGGAGAAAAAAGAAATTCATTCCCAAAAATTAGGCTAACAAAACAGAGTGGTGAAAATGACCATTCTTTATGTAACTAACTAACATAGTGATCTAAAAGAAGAGCAAAAATCATAGAGAAAACTCTGATCCAACCCAACAACTTAAAACAAATATTCATTTACACATTTCGTCGAGCATCTCATAGGAATGAGTTTAAGTAGGGGAATCACATAATTCTGCTTACAATTAAGGGGACATGAATTACAGAGAAAGAATGCAATTAGACTTCGTGCCTTAAAATTAATAAACTAAACAGTGAGTATAGGGGAGCGAAAGATTAAGGAGTATATCTTTGTACTATGGAGGAAGCAAACACTGCAGCAAAAAATAATACAATTGACACCATAAATCGTTCATATGAACTATGATAATTAGATTTCTAAATCGTTTTAACAATAAATGAATAAAATAATAAACAGAAGAAGCTCACCGTCAATTTCTCTATTAGCATCTTGGCCATCTGTGCGTTCGTCGAAATCAATGAAATAAAAGAATAGTCAGGGGTCCCTGGCAACCCATACGCAGGAAATTTTCAAACAAATTATACAAAATTGAGTTCACCTAAATAAGAGTTGCAGAGAATAATACAACATATAAATTAACCATGCAATTCTACCCCACCATAACCCATAGTACTCTGACTACAATTACAAAATTAATCGCAATAATAGTAGTAATAATAACCTCACCCCGTAGAACCACCAATCAAATGGTGCTGACCGGTGAACGCCGAGGCCCAAGCAGTGGCCACTGAGGAAAACGGTGGGAGATAAACCTATAAACTGCTCTTCCAACTTTGAATCCCGGCAATGGCGACGGCAGGATCATATTTCACATGAGCAACTGGGTGCAGTGCACATCAGCATGCATTACAAGTCCCTAAGGCCACCATCTGTATGTCTTTCTAATATTAGCAGTTAAACATGACAAGCAAATATAAACTCAAATAAAAACGAGCTCACAGAAATTATAAATGCAAAAATAGTCATATTATTTTAGGTTTCATTCAAACAGAACTTTAAAGAGTGGTCAATGATACTAAGCAGTGAGAACTAAGCTACAACGATAAAATAAAGCATCCACATCTGGAGAATGTATATATATTTTAGTTGTATGACAAGTAATCCATGCATATTTTAAGTTCATCAGAAATTAATTTTTTAATTCATGTTATGCTTCATTTTTCAATTTAAAGAATAGTCAAATTAGATTTCAGAAGCTTTTCAATCTTATATCATAGCATGTATAGAAATTTATAAAATTTACAAGCTGACTATATAGTAAAATATTACCATGTTTTTCTTTAATACAAGAAGTGTATTATTTTATTTCAGATAATGCACTCAGGGCTAATCACAATTGGTGAATGAATAGTAACCTGGCCCTGCTGGAACAATGCCTTAACATTGCTTCCACCATCAAGCATTGCAAAGTCATTATCCAGGAGTGATCCTATCAAGTCGCCCAATATCAGTTTACAGGCATGTAGAAAGATAGAATATTTTATAACTTAGGAAAAGTTTTTCATGGAGGGAAGCATAATTTTACAAAACTTATATGCATGTGACTATTCAATTACACTTCATGAAGAGTATTTGTAGAAAAAAGATTCTTCATTCATCTGATGTAAGAAAAAAAGATACCTTCTAACTTAAATGAATAATTGACTGATAGGAACGTTGAATAACCAAAGAGTGAATCTAAAGATTTAAACAAAAAGATTTTTTTTTACATTTTAAGGAAATGAATCAATCAATAGAAACTCACAGAACTATAACCTCATCATCTGCCTCAAAGAATATATGCAAACATTATATACATAAGCAAGGAACAAATGACAATCAACTGAACCCTGCATTCAGCATGCAACTTACTGAAGTACTAATTGTACCTTTCTATGCAGAACTCTTTATTTGGGAAACCAAGTCCATAACATGCGGATCAAACCTAATACATATAAAATAAATATTAGGCTTTTACATGCTATTACCACACTAATACTATGAATTCCAAAGAAAGAAAGAAATCACATACAATCAATTCAATAACACTGGTAACAAAAATCACACTTTGCTCCAACTTCACTATATATGAGTGAGATTTACCAACACGGTGAACAATTAAATGTCTCTAATCACAAATACAATGAAGCTCACAAAATGCAAGTCTATAATCAGAGATCTATCTAAAACTGCTGTTAATAACACCAACGACGTGAAGATCAAGAACATCAACACCGATCTGATATTATAGCGAATGAGGGTAAACGAAAACAGATGGTGAAAGCGGAGTGATGAGTGGTATGAGTTAGACTCATGTGAGGGGAAAGAGCGAGGGAGAAGAAGCGATTAACAATACGGAGGCGACTGAGGAGAAGTGGAGGTGAGAGTGACCGCCATCAGAATTCAGAGGGTGCGGGAGAGAATTACATGTATGTGGACACGTATGCACCAACCTCACCGAAGAATTAACAGATTGACACGCAGCGTTTAACTTTTACTCGCTACCGCTTGAAACTGGCCACAAACCAGTTCAAGCCTCATTATAATAGGTAATAGATATGTATGTGTGGTAAATGTAATAATAACTATTATATATAAAATCCCAGCGTAAAATCATTAATAATTCCTTACATATTGTTGTTTCTGTGTAGCTCTCCATTACCAAGAGACGGAAGAGTTACACTAATCATCTCCCTTACGAGTTATATATATATATATATATATATATATATATAATAGTAATATAATTTGTTTTTAGAATTAGAAATCATATATCTAGCTGCTGGTTCATTTGTCTACCATTAACAAAAAAATTGTTTTCCTATTGTGAATAATACTCTGGATTTTGAGCACGCTCTACTCACATTAATAAAATTAACTTATATGACGAATCCCTAGTAATGGACTTGTCAACAAAAACATGTGTGTATTGTTCTTTATTTAATTATTCGGACTGGGTATGTCCAATTATTCTTGTTTAAAATCTACAATGAATTATGAATAAGACTTGGTATGTCCAATAAAGGCTGAGTAAATATCAAAATTGGTCCTGTAAGTATGGCGTTTTCCAATTTTAGTCATTTTTCTTTTACAATTCTCAATTTTGGTCCTTTTTGGTCCACTTTTAGTCCTTTTAGTCCAAATTTAGTCATTTTAAATTTAGTCCTTTATGTTAAAAAAAAAGTCCAAAAATGATCCGAAAGTGTATACATTTAGGACCAAAAGTGGACCGAAAAAGGACCAAATTTTGAAAAAAGGACCAAAATTGGACCAAAAGGATTAAAAGTGGACAAAAAGGATCAAAATTGAGAATTGCAAAAGAAAAATGACTAAAGTTGGAAAACGCCATACTTACATGGCTAATTTTGATATTTACCCATAAAGGCTTGCTGCTGTATTGTTTTTCAAACTCATGTCAAATATAGAAAAAGACTTTAGATGCATAGAATTGTTCTCATACATCTACGTAATTAGTAAAGACAAGGTTAATTAGTAAGGACAAAAACTAAGTAGATATACTATTTATTTCCTTTTATTAAATCTTACTACTATAATCTGAAAACTATTGATTTATTTCTACTCAAACCTATTTATTTATTTCTACTCAAACCATAAAAGAAAAAAAGCGGCGACACATATTTCTTTTATTAAAAATACACATTCTATTACAATATAATTAAAATATAAAATAGTATCATGCGAAACAATTTCGCGTTGCCTATAGGTGAACCATTATTAAATCTTACTACTATAATCGGAAAACTATTGATTCATTTCTACCCGGACCATAAAAGAAAAAAAGACACCCCTCTTATATTAAATACACATTTTACTATAATATGTTTAAAATATAAAATGCTATCAGTGAGACCATTTGCGTTGCCCTATATATATTATATATATATATATATTGAACTAAGTATGAGTTTTATGCTGCCGAAAGTTAAATAAGCAACATAATAAAAAAATCTTTAAAGAAAGCTACCAAATCCTCAAAATTTGGAGTCAAATCTACTGTAAAATCTCAAAATTTGCAAAATTTGCAAAAATTTGGAAAATTGTAAAATCTCAAATTTTGCAAAAACTATACTGCAGGTGTTAATAGGAATTCTAAACTTTAAGACATGAGAGCGTGCCTATTTTACTACTATTTTGTTAAGGGACATTGAGATTTCCTCCTCAAACCACAAAAAATGCAGAAATTGCTTTATTTATTGGGATGTTTCTGGAGGATAGTATGATCCTGGTGTGGAAGTTAATCCGACTGTGCATCGCCCTCCTCAAACCACAAAAATGGTAGAAATTGTTTTCTTTATTTGGGGATGTTTCCGGAGGACAGTATGATCCCGGTGTGGAAGTTAATCCGACTGTGGATCGCAGAGGGTTTATACAACCAAATGCGGAGAAGAGTGTGGGGCTAGGAACTATTGATGGTTGACAAGATTAACGCTGGAGGTGAAATACCAAATACTCGTCGTCTTTGTGTGCATTCTTTTGTGGTGGAGTTCCTCAACAAGGTTTATTCCCTCGTTTCTTGTGTTTCTCCCAGGAAACTATCTACTTGTCAACAGAGCTCTATTGATACATATCCGAGACCTCCAATTTGCTTCGGGTTTTGGATGTGAATCTCATCAAGTTCACCCAATTCCCCTTGTCAACAGAGCTCTATTGATACATATCCGAGACCTCCAATTTGCTTCGGGTTTTGGATGCGAATCTCATCAAGTTCTTCGGGTTTTGGATGTGAATCTCATCAAGTTCACCCAATTCCCCCATTAAGCTCCATCGACTCATTATTTGAGATACATTGCTATGTTTGGGAACTTGAAGACGCTACCAGGCCTTCACCAAGCTTTGGAATTTACATTCTATTAAAGTCAACACAATGTTCATCTCAAGTTTGAATTAAAGTCAACACAATATTCATACTCAAGTTTGAAACATTTTGCAGTTTTCGCAAATTTGAAGAATTTTTAAATTTTCGACTGAATTTCCTCCACAAATTGCATTTTTTTTACTCAAGACAAGGTATTGATGCGATTCCTTGAGAGAGATTCAAACATATTCTAAATAAAAACAATTTCAGGAAAACCCTAACAATGCAAAAAATCGTCATAACTGCTAAATTTACAAAAATCGTCATATTTGAGTCATATTAAATAAGAATATTCAAATTTTAATATTTTTGAATTAAAATATTCAATTTTTAATATTTTAAGTATGTTCAACAAATTCAGGTGTAAAATTTACTGACCATTAATTTTCTTCATAATTTAAAAATATTATGCTTTTAGTAACCATAAATAAAATATTTCAACTATTTAAAATATTATTTATATTTTCTTTCAATCTGTAAGTTATTTTGTTACACATCAGATTTTCTGCGCCATTTTGGTGTATTATTTTTTTTGCCACACGTTATGTGATTAACACGTAAGATGAGAAAACAAATTCAACCATTGCCCTGTGGTTTAAGGATTAAGGTATAGTTTCTCTCTCCTACATGTCGTTTGACACGTAAGATGAGAAAACAAATCCAACCATTGCCGCCGCCGGCTATGTAGGAGATGGTGTACCAAATGGCACAGAGAATTCGCCGCCGCCGGCTATGTAGGAGGAGGAGCTATGATGGCGGCGAACCAGAACCACCAGGCCGACGAAGCCAATCCTGTGGCTGTCGCTCCCGGGCCACCCCCGCACCCGCCCCGGCCGGCAACCCTTACCTCCCGACCATCCCGGTTGTCCTGCTCCCCATGATTCCGGTGGCTGTTTGTGAGGATGCTCTGAAAATTCCGGCGGCCGACGGGAATCCTGTCCCCCTTCTACAGCCATATGCTCCGGCCGTCGCGAACACACCGGCGGCGGAGGCAGTTGGGCAGGCAAAATTGACTGTATTGGGCTTCCTTACATTGGAATTCCCAATGACAGCTAAAGTCGGAATCTGGATGATAATAGCTGTGGTCGTAGCCTTATCTCTTGGTAAGATCTTTGAGTTTATAGCACTTATATTTCATTAGAATAATATAGTGAAATAGTATTGGGTACTGAATCCCCTCAAATTGTATTTTTTAAACGAGGTACTGAATCCCCAATTCATATGGAATGATGAATGTATAGAACAATATAGTGAAATAGCATTGGGTACTGAATCCCCTCAAATTGTACGTTTTTAATCGAGGGTACTGAATCCCAATTCATATGGGATGATGGATGTATAGATAGAACAATATAGTGAAATAGTATTGGGTACTGAATCCCCTCAAATTGTACTTTTTTAAAAGAGGGTACTGAATCCCCAATTCATATGAATGAAACAAATTTGTTGTTCATCTCTGTATTTCTCTCTCCTCTCTTCTGTTTCAATTCTTTTTTTGGTTAAAGTTAAAATTTCTCTTGTTGGGGGTGGGTGGGTGAACTGCTGGTGGTGGTGGTGGGGGGAGGAGGAGGGAAGGTGGAGCCGGACGGAACATATTTTTTAGTTAATTACAATCTGTCCCTGCAACTGTCATCTCTCTCTCTCTGTTTCAATTCTTCTTTTTTCTTTTTTAAATCTGCAGTGCAATGAGGGGAGGGGAGGGGAGGGGTGTGGGAGGCGTAAATATTGAAATAGTAAATAGAATAGCTGAGAACCTACTTTTTTTTTTTTTTTTTTTTGCATATCCATTTATTAATTTCTTAACAAAATGTGTTTTTTTTAAACTACAACTATAGAGAAACATTATATTTTTGGTTCTTTTCCTACTGTTTGTTTTTTTCTTAAATTCCGTCTACTAAACTAAAATGTGCACGGTCACGTGTAGGGATGCGAGCGAAGCAACCCGTTTACGAACTATTCGGGTCTCGGTTCGATAAAATGTTCGGTTGAACTAGTTCGTTAACCTTAACAAATCAAATTAAACTTAAATTTTGAACTGGAATAGTCTATCAAACCAAACTCAAACTTAAGGGTGTTCGACTCGCAAGCTTGCGAACATATTCGTTAATGAGTTTGTTAATGACTCACAAACGCGTTTGTAAATTTTATAATTATATTTTAGTATTATATATTATTATTTATTTATTTATATTCAATAATTAAATATTTTACATTAAACTACACAAATATGATAATAACTTAAGTCATTATTTAAATATTTAAATATTTTTTAACGTTTATTTATTATTATATTTTGTTAGTTTGTTTATTTAATATTATTATGAATAACATTAGACGTTTATATAAACAAAACGTTCTTTTAATATCTACGAAAAATATTTAAATGTTCTTGAATAAATTACTTTATGTGTTCGTGAACACGTTCGCGAGCCTTAACAAACAGTTTGAGTTCGTGCTCAAGTTCGATATTTTTTTTCGTGAAGAGTTCGAGCTCGGGCTCGAGTTTGATAATTCTTTAACAAATGATACTCAAACCTAGTAATGTTCGACTCGTTTCGGTTCGATTACATCCCTAGTCACGTGTACTACCGTGGTCAATAGGGTTAGACATTTTCTTCATTTCTATGGGCAGACCAAAATCCCTAATTTTATCACTTTAAAACCCTTAAATTTCCTAAATTGATCGTGTTGACGAGTGGGCCCTCTTCAAATCTTACCACCACAGATTTGTTCGTTTCAACCACATTCTCTGTCCTCCACCACCACCACAGATGTTCTTGCCTGTGGGTTGTTTTTTCTTCACTTTGGGAATGAAACAGAGCGAATTGATGGACGAGGAAGGTAGTGGCCGGACCGGAGGATGCTCCAGTGGGTTAACATGTTTCTTTTTCAGCTACCAAACATGGTGTGTTGATCCCCTACAAAAATGATAACAAAAGCCCCATTGGAGAATTCCACGATTGCAGTCTCTGCCTCTCCCAACCCACCCACCCACCCACCACCAAGCTAAGACCTTCATCTACCTTAGAGAAGCCGCCAGAAAGCTCAAGAAAATTAAGCAGCCTAGATTCGGTGTGGAGATTCTTCGCTATCTCAGTTGGCTCTCCAAGTGTTGGGTGAAATGCCCGTGAGAAGAAAAGTCAAGAATCTTATATTTTGGCTTAATCAGAGCTTAACCCAAGTGGAGTTTTGAGGAGGAGGGTGAGTTGGATTTGTGGGATCGATTCGTTCATGGTTCAATGTGAGTGGTGAGAGATGGAATTTGTTGGTTGAGGAAGAATGTGTCGAGGTTCAAAGTACGGCCGTCGTCGAAATTGTATAACCTCATCATGGCTATCAACTCACCAAAGTCTGCTAACTTCTTGTAAGGTTTGGACGTTTGGTTTCATATGAACAAGTAAATGGTATTGAGTGGTATGCATCTTCATCTAATGAAATAATAATAAACCTTCATACATATTACATGAAGTCATTAATGCGAATATATGAAATCCCAATTATATTCATTTATGCACGAGGGGTGAAACTGAATTATTTTAAAATAATAAAATTTGAGAGGTTTTAAACTCAGCTCCAAATACTTTTGATCAATTAATTAAATTTAAATTTAAATTCATCGCCTCTCTAATTTATTGACTAAAATATATTGATACTAAATGAAGATTCTTAGACGAAATTAAATAATAAAATTACACTTACGATTCATCATCAGAGTATTCAATAAAATCTCTTAGCTTCTTCAGAGCATCCACTGGTAGTTTCCTGGATTTCTCCGCCATGTAATCATACAAGAATCCAAAATCTTTTAATCCTCTTACTTCGACATACTCCTTCATTCCCTTCTGCAATTCTTCATCCTCTTTCCTGTTAATCATCATTTAATTTAATTATTATACATAATTATTTTTTAATCACAAAATCAGACTACAAATTAAAAATAAAAAATAAAAACGTACACGTCATAGGGGCCGAAGGTGAAAAATGGAACATCATCACCGAGTCCTTCAGCAGGCTCTTGAAACGACACCGTATCGATTCTAATTTCTCCATCAATAGCCGTAATCCCTATATCCAACAATTTCCCATTTTCTTTTGTAACGGTCATTTTCATCTCGAGGAGGGAACGACCGCGGCCTTCGTCGTCGGAGTCGCTGTAGGAATGTTTACTCTCGTCATCCATTCTGTAGGGCATGAATACGACGACGTCGATTTTCTCTCCATTGTAATCTCTTGACATCGTGATGTCCCTCTCCCAAGGTTCGTCTTTAACCTTGAAAGGGAACAGTTTTGATACTTTTGGCATCTGTATGGAATTTTTTATGTTAATAGCTGCTATCAAGTTTAACCGATGAGATTTAAGAGAGAGAAGAGATTGATTTACTGGATACGCGAGGAATATCTTCCTGGAGGCGATTTCAGATTTCAGGATTCCAGCGAGTTTGAGATCGATTTGCTTCTTGGAATCAGAAGAGGAATCAGTAGAGAAAGATATAGAATCTGCAAAAGGAGCTTTCTCTCTCCTAATTGACATAGCTGAAGTATGTGAGAGAATCTCGGAAAGGATTCCTTGATGAACAAGCTTTGAAGATGATAAACGAAGCATGGCCATGGCGGATTAGGGCTTCTACCTTTGATTTATTCTAATTATTAAAGCATTTCACAAGTGATTTATAAATGAATTATATATGTGTATCATGTATGCGAGGTTTATGGTTTTTATTTGACTTGAGAAGCAAGAAACCAATCTTTTAAATGAAATTAGTTTTCAAAAGCTCTAACTGGAGTTGTTCTATTGTGTCCCCACAAGGTATAGAAGAGTACAACCGTTTAAAGGTATATACTTTTATTAAATAAAAATATAAATTTTGTTTCAAAAAGTGTACATTTTCATTAAATATATACTCCCTTCGTATGGTTTTTTGTAGGTAGATTAAGAAAGTATTATTATTATATGTAAAGTGAGTAGTTGTATTAGAGGAAAGTGGTGGACTCTATTGTATACTTTTTTACTAAATATGAGAAATGGATACCTTTGAATCGGACGCCAAAAATAATAAAATGGATACCTTAGAAGCTGATAGAGGGAGTATATATTTAGGAAATAAAATATACACATTCTTATAAATATTAAAGGGAGTATATATTTAGGAAATAAAATATACACATTCTTATAAATATTAAAGGGTATTTAGGGCTGGGAATATACAAGTTTTAACCTTGAACTTTAGTAAATAAAATTTAAAGTACTCCGAGTATATAAAGCGAAATTAGAACTACAAAAATAAATACAAATATTAAGATTATTGATCTATTAAATGTTATTTTTTTATTGGAAAAGACTTGTGTGAGACTGTCTTACTTAAGTACTTATGTGAGACGGACAGAAAATGATAACTTTTATATAGGAAAGTGATAATAAAATAATGAAAAGTGATAATGTTATTTCAGAACAATTTATAGTATAAATAAAAAGTGATAACATTTTATAGCGAAAGTGATAACGTTTTATAACGAAAGTGATAACTATTTTAAAAAGTGAAAAATTGTCTTACGTGATACGCTCTCACGACCTACCCTTTTTATTAGAGGAGTTCATGTGAATATTATCTTAAGGCTGAGTAAAAATAAAATAAGTGATTAAGAATATATATATGGGTGGCTATTTGCACCCGAACTTACTAAACAAACCCCAAAAACTTTTTAATTTATTTTTTAAAAATTAATAAGATTAAAATACCCTTATTACTATATACACCCCAAAATTAATATTCATCCCTCTAAATAAATAATCTCATTCTCTCCCCCTTCCGATCGGTCCCCTGGCGGCAACTCTTTGAGAAACCTGGTGGTGGCAAGCAGAGAACAGCGATGTGGCATTTCTTCTCTGTCAAATTTCGGCGCTTGCTGCAGCTTTTCTTCCTTATGGTGAAAGGGTCGGGCTTTGGCAGATTGCGAGCAATTTCAACACACGACAGCGAAGGGAGTGGATCTGCAGCGAAGATGGCTTGAACCAATGCAAGGTGGTCGTGATTGCAAACTATCAGCGCTGAACTCCGGCGAAATATTTTCAGCGGTATGCGGCTGGCGAGAGCACACGGACGGTGGCTGTTCGTCTGCAGATCCAGAGTGGCGATACTCCGACAGTAGCAGCGACAACCGACGGGCGGTTGGATCACAACGGGCAGCGATTTCGGGAAGGACTCAATAGGCCAAAGCAGGGGTGCTTCTTTTGGAGACCGCTGATGGCTGAACACTCCGGCGAAGGAGGCAGACTCAATTTTTGGAGTGCAGTGTGAACAATCCAATTATGACTTTCAAATATATGTAACATTTGGAAGCTCTAGAACAGTACACTGTAAGCCTGGAAAAGCATCGGCCACCGCCTTTGCCACCGTGGTCGTTCCGCCTGCAACATCCACTATTGTTTCCAACCCCTCAAACACATGCTTACCATGTTTCAGAATTATACTAATCACAAAACGTGCCATGCTCTCATTGAAGAACTCATTCCACCTCTGCTCTGCATACTCCCATAGACCTTCTCATGCTTGGTAACAAATGGAATAGCGCATGAGATGAAATAGTACAATGTCAGATTTTGCTTTGGTGATGGGGAGGGCGTCGGAGAGCTGTGAGAGGGTAATTGGTTTGCCGTTCTTGTGGATCAGCGTCGGGTATACCTAATTGAATGGTATGAATTAATTTGGGGATGATTAGTAATTTTTGGGTATATTTAATAATAAGGGTATTTTAGTCTTATTAATTTTTAAAAGATTAATTATAATATTTTTGGGGTTTGTTTAGTAAGTTCGAGGGTACAAATAGCCGACCCCTATATATATATACTTTGATGCATGGATTAAGAGATCTGTAGGTCAAAGTTTGATCCAATTTAAATACTCCCTCCGTCTCAGACTATGAGTCCCATTTGCTTTTGGGCACGTGAAATAAGGAGTATTATTATTTAATGTGTAATGGGTAGTTGTATTAGTGGGTGTGGGGCCCATGTTTTAATTGTATTAGTAGGTGTGGGTGGGTCCCATGTGTCCAAAAAAGGAAAAGGGACTCTTTGGGTGAGACAACCAAAATGGTAAAATGTCCCTCTTAGCCTGGGACGGAGGGAGTATTATATCCTTACGTATTGAATGTCACAATTTTTAGTATAAAATTTTATATTTTTGATTTTTTAAACATAAAAATAATTCTTAGTTAATTATTAAATCCTTTAGTGGGGAAGATCATCATCCTCGATGAGGAGTATAGAAAGGATCAAATGGTGGTGAAGTAATATTCTTTAGTGGCTGATGATGAAAAACACCAGCTGATACATCTTTAAGTTGTGATAGCTAATAGAAACTTATTTTTTATTTTTCATAGCATAGAAACTCAAATTCATCTAGTTGATATGTTCAACAGGCTCTCTCAAAAATCACTTCAACGGGTGCCATGACTTTCTGTTTAATTCAAGGGATCAAGCCTGGATATGAGACCACATAAGGAAGCATCCTAAATGCAATTCAAGGTGCTAGAGGCTCTGGTCCTGATCTTGGAGGTGGTGTTGTGACTTTCTGATTATGGGATAATTTCAGATTTAATCCCGTAAGAATTGTTCAATGCCAAAAGGGTCCCAAAATTGACGGATTTAGTCCAATAGTTATTTTTTTATCAAGATTTGTTAATAGTTGACGAAATATTCTGAACCATTAACAAGACCAAAATGGACTATGTCTATTTTGAAAAACTGAAAAAAAATGTAAATCTGGTAGTTTATAATAATATAAGTTAATTTGGGATAAAAATTTTTGAAAATTATGAATATAATATTCTTATTGGACCAAAACTGGGACCAGTGTATTCCTATGAGACTATAATTGAATTGATATTTTCCCCGCAGGACAAGTGTTGGTGGGCTTAGACAGGTACTCAAATTGTCGGTGCCTTTTCTTTATGTTCCATATACATCTCTGAATAATTTTTAAAATTTTATAATTTGGTCCACTTGTTGGCTGTTTGTGTGTTTAAAAATATTTAATTCCATATATTATACAAGAGAAATTAAGAGCATTACTCTCCTGATCCTCTTCAACTGAGAAATTGTAGTATGTCTTTGAGACAAAAATTACTAATACATAATTTTAAAAAGTGTTTATACTATTATGAGAAACATTTACTATCAAAGAGTTACTTTTTCGCACACATGACGTGGTTATGCATGATGGGAATTATGCTTTTTATATGAGTGCATATGCTTTCTGTCATTCCTTTTGGAGATTTATATGTGATTAAGTAAATGGAATTGCCGGAAATACGAAATAACTAATTAATACTTCTCAAACTCAACTAATATATAATAAATATATCACTAATAATTATCTTCTGTAACAAAATTCCTTATCTTCTGTAGAGCATGAAGTCGTAGTTTTCTTTTATGGTTGATCATGTACTCCCTCAATAGTGCGTAATAATCTTTCTTAAAACCTCTTGCAGCAAGATACTTCTTTAAACCATCCTGCAAATTCCTATCTTCTAGGTCTTTCCTGCAAATTCATAACTTAATTATGCAATATATAAATAGATAGATATAGATGTGTGTGGGGGAAATAATAAGTCCAATTTTAATGTGTATTTTTTGAGAAATACCCATTTCAACTTTAGCTTTTTTTTGTTTGTAATTCTCAATTTTGATCAATAAAATGAAGAAAATAAGAATGACTACCCAAATATACTTAAATTTAGAGTAGAATGAGTGATCAGTAGCTATTGATAGAAAAAAAAAGACAGTTTAAATGTATATGCATATATAAAAAAAAATTAATTGATGTGAGAAAAAAATATGATAGAGAAAGAATATTAATTTTTTTTTTATAGAAAAAGCAAAAGTTTTATTGATAATTAAAAGGTATGTAAAATTTGTTATCAATCAATACATAATAGTGGTTCCCTTATCCATTCGCTAAAAGAACTCCTAAATCTACAACTCTCCGAGAAAGAATATTAATTAATGATTTGTGTAACTAAAATTTCAAATTAATAAATAAAAGAAGTTACATTTGAAAGTGGAGGCCCAAATAATCATCTTGAAAGCGAAGCCGATGAATAGTATTTTGTCCGCCCAGAAATGCAAGGTTTTGCCATCTTGTTTGCACATCATGCCAAAGCGAAAGATAATCCTTAATTAGGTAGTTGACGACGACGGAGATTCTCTCTCCATTGAAATCTCTGCTCATCGTCACTTTCCTGCGGAGATCGTCTTTCACGGCGAATGGGAATTCACTTGGTATCTGCATTAAAATCATTCCGTACAATTTTAATTTATTTAATTTCGGGATCTTTTCAAATAAAGATATTGGATGGTTTAAACTCTGCTATATGGATGTAGTACTTTAATCATTGACATTCAAGAGAGAGATATTTACTGGATTGTTGAGGATCTTCTCCTTCTTGGCGGCGATTTCAGTTTCCAAGATCTGGGTGAGTTGGAGAGGGATTTGGTTCTTCGCATGCTTTCTCTGCAAAAGGGACTTTCTCTCTCCTGATTGATCGACAAGTATGAGAGAGAAGGATTCTTCCTTGCCCTACAATCTTTGAACACGATAAACGAAGCATGCCCATGGCTGATTAGGGTTTCTATGATTTCTTCTGATTATTCTTATACTCCATTTATATATTAATGAATTATTATATATATATGTGTATGTGGCAACGCCTAGGAGAAGTTTAGGGGTGACTTGACAATCAAGAAACCTAAATAATTAATCGGAGTAAGTTTCAGAAGATCGACTCATTTCAAATTACGAGAATGGATATGTAATACTTGCTTCCCAACTTGAATTCCCTGTTTCATTTTCCATATTCCATAACATAATAAAATTATACCCTACAATTTATCATTAAGCCCTCGGGGCAAGTATTGAATTTTGGTCATCGTGACACGTGACAAGATTTTAATATATGAAATAGTAGATGAAACAATGAGGTGGAATAGGTGATCTTATTTGCTTCCCTAGGCGGTGTTAGACACACTTTTCTTTTTATTTATTTATAGAAGTTGATAGGCCCACTATAAAACAATTAATTTATACTCATGGCCCCACATACATCCCTAATACACCTATCCACTACTAATTAAATATTATTTTTCTCACTTCACTACATATTAAATTATTATACTCCTTAATCTCCATGTCAAAAAAAATGTGACGACTTTTTCGGGACGGAGGGAGTAGTATATATAGAGTAATTTATATATAGCAAAATCAAATGATAAAAATATGGCTACTAATTAACTAATACTCCCCCATCTGTTCCAAATAGTCTCATTTTTCCACTTTGAGTGTATGTCCTTAGGGGTCTTATTTCCCTTTTTACACATATAGAACTCACACTTCTACTAATACAATTAAAATATGAAGGTCACACACCCACTAATACAATTACCTACTACACAATAAATAATAATCCACATGCAAAAAGCAAATGGAGCCTTTAATGGCGGACGGAGCTGGAAGTATATCATTCTAGTAATTACTTATATATTATGGAAAAAATATTTCTTTAAAAGATGTATTAATGGTTTATATCCTATTATGTATCCTAAACTTTTAGGATTTGAAGGTATAATTCCTTATCATTTTTTAAAGAGAGGGATTAGGGTACAATCAGGGATACCAATTCAATTGGTACCCCTTGGTCCCACTCTTCTTAATTAATTTCTGCTCCTTTTATTAATGTTGTTTTTTATTTTATTTTTAAATTTATTTTATTTAAATGACTATTATACCCTAAACCCTATGTATAAATTATATCCTAAACCACAAGGGTAAAATTACAATTATACCCTAAATCCTGGGGATAAATTATACCCTAAACCACAAGAGTAAAATTATAATTATACCCTAAACCCTAGGGATAAATTATACCCTAAACCACAAGGGTAAAATTATAATTATACCCTAAACCCTAGGGATAAATTATACCCTAAACCACAAGGGTAAAATTACAATTATATCCCTAAAATTAAATAAATAAAAACAAAAAAAAAGAAAAGAAAAACAGTAACAGCAACAGTTAAAAAAAAAAGAAGAGTAAAACACACACTGAAGATGAATGAAGGAGGTTGTACATTTTAAAATTGGTACCCTTCCCACCTTAGTTATTGTCTTTTTTTAAATAAAAAGTGTTTCTGGGGAGAGGTTTATATTTGAGTACGTAAAGAATAAAGTTCTCCGCACACTCTTTTTCAGAGATTAATAAAGTTGATTTTATTATATGGAAGTTATGAAAATAGATTTTGGGGACACGCCGTGCTCCAATGGGAACACAACCCTCCCCTCCATATTTTATTTAAACTTATGTATTGTTATGGTTTTAAATTGCAAAGGGACACGGTGTCTCCGGGGCATAAGAGCCTCACTCTAAATGTTATATTGTTCTCCACACAAATCGAAATGTGCGTTGAGGTCTGATTCGGCTCGTTATAGTATTGTGTATTAAATGTTATATTGTTCGATATAAAATGTAGAGAAACTTTCTTGTGAAACGGGTTATTTGTAAAACGGGTGTGAGACGGATCGACCTATCACTAAAGTATGCTTATTTTTAGTTAAATTATGTCAATAATAAAATATATTATAACACACTAAAATCATACTTTAATGCATAATCCAGTATACTTTAAAAAACATACTTTAACAACCATTAAACATACTTTATCTAAATAATAGACATACTTTAACACGTCTCATAAATCGTCTTAAGTAGGTAACATCTCATAAGAAACTTTGTCTAAAATATATATTCTAAATTACTTTTGGGAAAAAAATAATCAATGAGAAAATTACCGTTATTAATTAAAAATAATATCTTTATTAATTAAAATAAATATTCTTTAACATAATATTTGTTTTATCCTTAAAAAATACTTTGAACACTTGAATGCACAACTACTAGACCAAAATCATAAAATTATGAAATGATAAACCAAAATCATAGTATACTTTATGTAATAAATAACGGATAAATATCAAAATTGGTCCTATAAGTATGACATTTTCCAACTTTAGTCCTTTATCATTTGCAATTCTCAATTTTGGTCCTTTTTTGTCCAGTTTTAATCCTTTTGATCCAGTTTTGGTCCTTTTTTCAAAATTTGGTCCTTTTTTTGTCTACTATTGGTCCTAAATGTATACACTTTCGGACCATTTTTTGAATTTTTTTAACATAAAGGACTAAATTTGGACAAAGAGGACTAAATTTGAACCAAAAGGACTAAATTGAACCAAAAAGACTAAAACTGGACAAAAAATGACTAAAATTGAGAATTGCAAATGATAAAGGACTAAAGTTTGAAAAATGTCAGGATCAATTTGATATTTACCCAATAAATAACCAACATACATAATTAATAATATGAGTGAGTTTGAGGTGACCAAAATCATTGTATAGTTTATGTAAACTAACATGCATAATGATAATATGAGTGATTTGGTGTGAATCAAGGTTTGTTTATACATGTTTCTTAATTTTGAATAATTACTCCTCAGATAGATGAATAATTACTTAATTGAATAAAAAATACTCCTTCCATTTTGCGTTAACGTTGACGTTTGTTTTTGCATGGAGATTAAAAGATATAATATTTTAATGTGTAGTGAGACGAGAAAAATAATATTTAATATAAAGTGGTTAGTTGTATTAGTGTTGGGTGTGGGTCCTACATGGAATATTTAATTGTTTTGTGTAAGCCCAACTTGACAAAAAAATAAATATAAATCTTAATTTCGGACAACCCAAAATGAAAAACGTAAACCTTAACGCGTGGAGTATTACTTCTCAAATTCTTACGATAAGAGTATAAAAAATCATTAACATATCATAATTTGAAGAGTAATATTTTCCATACAGAAGAGTATTAATCATTTTTATAAAAAATCATTTTTATAAAGAATAATTTTACATATACCAAAGAGTAATTACTAAATCAACGTGTAAGAATTTAAAAAGTTAGTATTTTTTTTATTTAAAATGATAATAATTTATCTCTTTAAAGAGTAATTTTTATTGGGGGAAAATTTTAGGACAGCACTACTGCCACCCGAAATTCTACTAAAGGTACCTGAAATTCTACTAAGAGCACCGAATCTTTAAAAAATACTCTATAAAAGTACAATTTTAACCCTATATTTTACATTTCTCCAATATTTTAAATTAACACATTAATCATTCAAATTACTTAATACACCCAATATGAGACATCCCTCATTCAACCCTGCTTCTTCAATTTTGTCATCCTTGATGGCTGGGGAAAGATAAGAAAGATTCCCCATTAATGTTTCTCCATAATATTTTTAATTTTTATATTAACATTAATGTACGTATCTACTATTTTGCAATAATTTGATGATTTAATTAGTTTCTTCCACTTTTCAACAACGATGATGGCAGTCGGTGGATAGTGTAGAAGGATTCTCAAAACCATTTCCTCATTATTTTTTAATTATTATTTAAAAAAATAAAGAATAAATAAATAAAAAAAAGAAAGTGTGACATCTATGATCTATCCCGATCACTGCCGCCAGGCCCGAGCACCATCGTAGTTGCAGATCCACGATGTCACCATCATTGCTAATCTGAAGCTGTCTGTTTCAAATCTCCCATTTTGTAATTTGATTATTGGGTGGGTTCAGAAATTAATATGAAGGTAATTGTAATAAAAGGTAGTATAAGTCTAAAATAGTATTTTCATATGAATATTTTAAAATTTTGGGTGCCTTTTTCATTGTACTGAATGGCAATAGTTCTACCCATTATACCATTTAATTTAGATTTAATAGAAAAATTTATGCCACAAATTTAGTAACAATGTTAAAGAAAAAATATCAAAATTCATCCATTATAAGTATAACCGATTTCAATTTAGTTTATATACTCCATCCGTCCCATTTCATGTGGAAAAAGGAAGATGACTCTTTAGGTGGGATACCCAAAATGAAAAAAATTGACCATTTGAAGGGGACGGAGGGAGTATACTATATGATATGTAAGCGAGGAATAAATTAAATACAACCATAGATTTTTACAGGAGTTTATATTTTTTTAAGGTATAGTACTCTCCTCTCTTATATGTGTCACTCGAGGAGTGTGTATACCCTGCTCTCTTCCTCTCTTTCTAATTCATCTTTTTGTATCTTTTCTCACATATGAGAAGAGCCTCTTACGCTCATAGTTTTTGGGATTTTATTTTTTAGGGTAGAGTTTAATACTATATAAAATAGTATGTGAGAAAATATGAGAGATAATAGGTTATAATTTTTGAAATAAATAAGAATAAAAGAACTTACACATAATACTTGGCAACGCATAGTGAAGTAGTAGTAGTATGGTGTTCAAGAAGGGAAACTCTATGCACATTAATTTCTTCCTCACTAGCACTTATCTCCAATCTCAATGTTTCCCCATTTTCTTTGTAAACCCTCACATCCACCTTAAAAACTAGCTCCTCACCATCGTCATCGCCACCATCATTATTGTCGTCCAACCAGCAGCTGTTGCCTACACCCTCTTTATCTACGCCATAGAGCATATCTACCGCCACTTCTATTATCTCTCCATTTAGATCTCTCCACAGGATAATGTCCATTTCATCCTCATCAACATTGAAAGGGAAATCCTCTGGGAATTCTGGCATCTATATATATATATATATATATATATATATATATATATATATATATATATATATATATATATATATATATATATATATATATATATATATATATATATATATATATATATATATATATATATACAATCTCTACTCTTTAGTGATCAATAAAATGGATCAAGAGAGACGTTTAATTTGTGATGGAGAGCTTACTATCGAATCAAATTTTTGAGCCAAATCAAATTGCAACCCACGACAAAAATAGCAAAATAGTAATTTGACACTTATAATTTCACGTTTATGCATGTGATCATATATACATATACTTATATTATTAATAATCATCAAAAAATAATAATAATAATAATAACAAGTTCCAAACGCAAAGGTAGGCCGTACGAATCCTAATCTATAGTAATATAATAGCAAAGTGAAAAAGTTAAAATTGAGGGAATTTTTAATTTACACCATTGGATGTGATTACTAAATTATTTTGAATCTTGACCACTCATTACATAATTTAATCTCATCAATTCATCATAATTATGAGAAAAGATCTTTGCCATTTAATTAAATTTCCTTATATTACCTTATTTAATTCCTAAACCCATGTAATTACATTATTATATAAATAATATGAAAATAAAATGTATAAAAGAGAAGAAAAAAAAAAGAAAAATTAGAGAAATAATTAACACATAATAATTAATAATATTATTAAATAAAATTATTTAATGTACTACCTTATTTAATTCCTAAACCCATGTAATTACATTATATAAATAATATGAAAATAAAATGTATAAAAGAGAAGAAAAAAAAAAAGAAAAATTAGAGAAATAATTAACACATAATAATTAATAATATTATTAAATAAAATTATTTAATGTACTATAATAAACACGAGGGTTTAGGGTTTTAGGGGTTTAGGGTTTAGGGGTTAGGATTTTAGGGGTTTGGGGTTCATCATAATTATGAGAAAAGATCTTTGCCATTTAATTAAATTTCCTTATATTACCTTATTTAATTCCTAAACCCATGTAATTACATTATTATATAAATAATATGAAAATAAAATGTATAAAAGAGAAGAAAAAAAAAAAGAAAAATTAGAGAAATAATTAACACATAATAATTAATAATATTATTAAATAAAATTATTTAATGTACTACCTTATTTAATTCCTAAACCCATGTAATTACATTATATAAATAATATGAAAATAAAATGTATAAAAGAGAAGAAAAAAAAAGAAAAATTAGAGAAATAATTAACACATAATAATTAATAATATTATTAAATAAAATTATTTAATGTACTATAATAAACACGAGGGTTTAGGGTTTTAGGGGTTTAGGGTTTAGGGGTTAGGATTTTAGGGGTTTGGGGTTTAGGGTTTAGGGAGTTAGGGGTTTAGGGGTTAGGGTTTTAGGGGTTATTAATAATTAATAATAATAATAATAATAAATAATATTATTTAACACATAATAATTAATAATATTATTAAATAAAATTATTTAATGTACTACCTTATTTAATTCCTAAACCCATGTAATTACATTATATAAATAATATGAAAATAAAATGTTCCTAAACCCATGTAATTACATTATATAAATAATATGAAAATAAAATGTATAAAAGAGAAGAAAAAAAAAAGAAAAATTAGAGAAATAATTAACACATAATAATTAATAATATTATTAAATAAAATTATTTAATGTACTATAATAAACACGAGGGTTTAGGGTTTTAGGGGTTTAGGATTTAGGGGTTAGGATTTTAGGGGTTTGGGGTTTAGGGTTTAGGGGGCTAGGGGTTTAGGGGTTAGGGTTTTAGGGGTTATTAATAATTAATAATAATAATAATAAATAATATTATTTAACACATAATAATTAATAATATTATTAAATAAAATAATTTAATGTACTACCTTATTTAATTCCTAAACCCATGTAATTACATTATATAAATAATATGAAAATAAAATGTATAAAAGAGAAGAAAAAAAAAGAAAAATTAGAGAAATAATTAACACATAATAATTAATAATATTATTAAATAAAATTATTTAATGTACTATAATAAACACGAGGGTTTAGGGTTTTAGGGGTTTAGGGTTTAGGGGTTAGGATTTTAGGGGTTTGGGGTTTAGGGTTATATATATATATATAGTAATATAATAGCAAAGTGAAAAAGTCAAAATTGAGGGAATTTTTAATTTACATCATTGGATGTGATTACTAAATTATTTTGAATCTTGACCACTCATTACATAATTTAATCTCATCCATTCATCATAATTATGAGAAAAGATCTTTGCCATTTAATTAAATTTCCTTATATTACCTTATTTAATTCCTAAACCCATGTAATTACATTATTATATAAATAATATGAAAATAAAATGTATAAAAGAGAAGAAAAAAAAAGAAAAATTAGAGAAATAATTAACACATAATAATATATTATATAATATATTATATAATTAGAGAATTAATTAACACTTAATAATTAATAATATTATGAAATAAAATTATTTAATGTACTATAATAAACACGAGGGTTTAGGGTTTTAGGGGTTTAGGGTTTAGGGGTTAGGATTTTAGGGGTTTGGGGTTCATCATAATTATGAGAAAAGATCTTTGTCATTTAATTAAATTTCCTTATATTACCTTATTTAATTCTTAAACCCATGTAATTACATTATTATATAAATAATATGAAAATAAAATGTATAAAAGAGAAGAAAAAAAAAGAAAAATTAGAGAAATAATTAACACATAATAATTAATAATATTATTAAATAAAATTATTTAATGTACTACCTTATTTAATTCCTAAACCCATGTAATTACATTATATAAATAATATGAAAATAAAATGTATAAAAGAGAAGAAAAAAAAAATTAGAGAAATAATTAACACATAATAATTAATAATATTATTAAATAAAATTATTTAATGTACTATAATAAACACGAGGGTTTAGGGTTTTAGGGGTTTAGGGTTTAGGGGTTAGGATTTTAGGGGTTTGGGGTTTAGGGTTTAGGGAGTTAGGGGTTAGGGTTTTAGGGGTTATTAATAATTAATAATAATAATAATAAATAATATTATTTAACACATAATAATTAATAATATTATTAAATAAAATTATTTAATGTACTACCTTATTTAATTCCTAAACCCATGTAATTACATTATATAAATAATATGAAAATAAAATGTTCCTAAACCCATGTAATTACATTATATAAATAATATGAAAATAAAATGTATAAAAGAGAAGAAAAAAAAAAGAAAAATTAGAGAAATAATTAACACATAATAATTAATAATATTATTAAATAAAATTATTTAATGTACTATAATAAACACGAGGGTTTAGGGTTTTAGGGGTTAAGGGTTTAGGGGTTAGGATTTTAGGGGTTTGGGGTTTAGGGTTTAGGGGGTTAGGGTTTTAGGGGTTATTAATAATTAATAATAATAATAATAAATAATATTATTTAACACATAATAATTAATAATATTATTAAATAAAATTATTTAATGTACTACCTTATTTAATTCCTAAACCCATGTAATTACATTATATAAATAATATGAAAATAAAATGTATAAAAGAGAAGAAAAAAAAAAGAAAAATTAGAGAAATAATTAACACATAATAATTAATAATATTATTAAATAAAATTATTTAATGTACTATAATAAACACGAGGGTTTAGGGTTTTAGGTGTTTAGGGTTTAGGGGTTAGGATTTTAGGGGTTTGGGGTTTAGGGTTATATATATATATAGTAATATAATAGCAAAGTGAAAAAGTCAAAATTGAGGGAATTTTTAATTTACATCATTGGATGTGATTACTAAATTATTTTGAATCTTGACCACTCATTACATAATTTAATCTCATCCATTCATCATAATTATGAGAAAAGATCTTTGCCATTTAATTCACTAATTTTTATATTTTAACAAAATCCATAATATAGTTTTAACAATTAATTCATTATTAAATTATTTAATAATTACGACTACAGGTATTTCAAATATGTTATGTTATATAATTAATTAATTAATAATTATAACTTATAATGTAGTTTTAACAATTAATTTATTATTAAATTATTTTATTCATTATTAATAATTTTAAATTAATATTATTGGTCCTAACATCTTAATAATTTTAAATGGAGTAATTTATATTTAAATGGATTCATGATTAAATTATTTTCTTCATTATTAATAATTTTGAATTAATATTATTGATCCTAACATTTTAATAATTTTAAATGGGTATGTGTAATCAACGGGTAATGATAAACGGATTAGAGACAGGGAGAATCATAATATATATTTTTAATGAAACGAGTACTTAAATGTGTAGTTTATATTTAAATGGATACGAGTACGTAACAATTAATTCATTATTAAATTATTTTCTTCATTAATAATAATTTTGAATTAATATTATTCGTCCTAACATCTTAATAATTTTAAATTGGTATGTATAATCAACGGGTAATGATAAACGAGTTTTGTATGAGTATGAGTATCATAATTTTTTTTAACAAAGTGGGTACGAATATGACTAAATAAACATTAGGGTGATCACATGACAGATATTTTCAAATATCTGATTTACCAAAACCTTAAAAAAAAACGAGTACGGGTAGTTATACATAGGATTTATGAGTTTAGGGTTATAGGGTTTAGGGTTTTAGGGTTTTAGGGTTTAGGGTTTTAAGGTTTTAGGGTTTTAGGATTTAAGGTTATGAGATTAGATTAATTTGACACCTTATTTACAATTATAATTAAACAATTATCAACATCACAATTATCAACGTCACTACTTAATATAATCCATATGCATAAACTAATTTTAAATAAAAATTTAGTAGTTTTTTTATTTATGATATATAATTTAGGTTATTAAAATAATTAAGTATATAATCTTTTTAATATAATATGATATATAATTTAAGTTATTAAAATAATTAAGTATATAATCTTTTTAATATAATGTTTTTTTATATTATAGATTATACATAGGGTTTATGAGTTTAGGGTTTTAGGGTTTAGGGTTTAGGGTTTTAGGGTTTAAGGGTTTAGGGTTTATGGGTTTAGGGTTTAGGGTTTTAGGGTTTAGGGTTTAGTGAACCAATTTTTTAATTTACACCTTTGATTTAATTACTAATCCATTTTTAATCTCATCCATTTATCACATTATTGAATCTTATCAATTCATCACAATTATGAGATTAGATTTTCTTCATTATTAATAATTTTGAATTAATATTATTGATCCTAACATCTTAATAATTTTAAATGGGTATGTGTAATCAACGGGTAATGATAAACAGATTAGAGACAGGGAGAATCATAATATATATTTTTAATGAAACGGGTACTTAAATGTGTAATTTATATTTAAATGGATACGAGTACGTAACAATTAATTCATTATTAAATTATTTTCTTCATTAATAATAATTTTGAATTAATATTATTCGTCATAACATCTTAATAATTTTAAATTAGTATGTATAATCAACGGGTAATGATAAACGAGTTTTGTATGAGTATGAGTATCATAATTTTTTTAACAAAGTGGGTACGAATTTGACTAAATAAACATTAGGGTGATCACATGACAGATATTTTCGAATATCTGATTTACCAAAACCTTAAAAAGAACGAGTACGGGTAGTTATACATAGGATTTATGAGTTTAGAATTTTAGGGTTTAGGGTTTAGGGTTTTAGGGTTTAAGGGTTTAGTGTTTAGGGTTTTAGGGTTTAGGGTTTTAAGGTTTTAGGGTTTAGGGTTTTAGGATTTAAGGTTATGAGATTAGATTAATTTGACATCTTATTTACAATTATAATTAAACAATTATCAACATCACAATTATCAACGTCACTACTTAATATAATCCATATGCATAAATTAATTTTAAATAAAAATTTAGTAGTTTTTTTATTTATGATATATAAGTTAAGTTATTAAAATAATTAAGTATATAATCTTTTTAATAAAATATGATATATAATTTAAGTTATTAAAATAATTAAGTATATAATCTTTTTAATATAATGTTTTTTTATATTATAGATTATACATAGGGTTTATGAGTTTAGGGTTTTAGGGTTTAGGGTTTAGGGTTTTAGGGTTTAAGGATTTAGGGTTTATGGGTTTAGGGTTTAGGGTTTTAGGGTTTTAGGGTTTAGGGTTTAGTGAACCAATTTTTAATTTACACCTTTGATTTTGATTACTAATCCATTTTTAATCTCATCCATTCATCACATTATTGAATCTTATCAATTCATCACAATTGTGAGATTAGATTAATTTGACACCTTATATACAATTATAATTAAACAATTATCAACATCACAATTATCAACGTCACTACTTAATATAATCCATATGCATAAACTAATTTTAAATCAAAATTTAGTAGTTTTTTTTATTTATGATATAATTTAAGTTATTAAAATAATTAAGTATATAATCTTTTTAATATAATGTTTTTTTATATTATAGATTATACATAGGGTTTATGAGTTTAGAGTTTTAGGGTTTAAAGTTTTAGGGTTTAGGGTTTAGGATTTTAGGGTTTAAGGGTTTAGGGTTTATGGGTTTAGGGTTTTAGGGTTTAAGGGTTTAGGGTTTATGGGTTTAGGGTTTTAGGGTTTAGGGTTTTAGGGTTTAAGGGTTTAGGGTTTAGTGAACCAATTTTTAATTTACACCTTTGATTTTGATTACTAATCCATTTTTAATCTCATCCATTCATCACATTATTGAATCTTATCCATTCATCATAATTATGAGATTACATTAAATTGACACCTTATTTACAATTATAATTAAACAATTATCAACATCACAATTATCAACGTCACTACTTAATATAATCCATATGCATAAACTAATTTTAAATCAAAATTTTGTAGTTTTTACCTTTATCCCGTGCATCGTACTGGTTCAAAAGCTAGTTTTAGTGTAATAGTGTAATGTATTACATCGTTGGATGAATAAAATTGACATTTAAAAAAGTGAGAAATTATATCCCAAGTAAAAAACTTAAATCTTAAGGGTAATAATTATTGTATTTCTTTCCCTAATTACGTTATGATATACTGTAAAAATTATACAAGAAAGTTATGCAAAATATCAAGGTATGCGAAGGCTATTTTCCACGTCATTAGTGAAATTATAATAAACATGGTCGTTATATTACAACTCAATGCCGAAAGTTTTTGGACGAAAATAAATGGCATAACTATTTTGAGAACTTTTCGAATAAAGTAATTAAGATTATATGGGACGGTTTATATTTTAAACTCGAGATACTTACAAGGTTGACCATGGAGTTGTTGATGGACTTGATTTCTGATTTCAAGACTTTGCTGAGTTTACCATCGACTTCTTTCTTGGTATCATCATCAGAGGAATCAGAAGTACTAGAGAAAGAGGAAGAAACTGCCAATAGGGGTTCCTCTCTACTCGTTGAATCATGTGAGACAAATAGACTAGCAATCTTTGAACATGCAGAGCGAAGCATAGCCATGGCTAATTAGGGTTTCTCTCACTTAATAATTATAATTACTTGGCTAACTAGTTTAATCAATGTACGTATTGGCACACACTCTCTCTCTCTCTATATATATATATATATATATACACATGCCTATGAGATTTTTAGGGTTTTAATTTGTCTACATAATCAAGGAATTGAAAGTGGATAGATGGATATATCATGTTACATATCAATTTTTATTCTAATATTTCCTTTCGAATTATGGGATAATGGAATTATATGATAAAGTAAGATTCCACTGAATATATTATATACGAACAGTTAATTTAATATTTAATGATTTTATATATTCCAAATTCTTCTGTCATATACATGTTGAAATGTACTTAGTAATTGTAACAATTACGATATAATTAATGAAGAATATACGAAAATTTAATTAAAATTAATAATTAAGAGGAGATAATGATTATATCATGTCCATCCCAAGATTATTTAACATGAAACGATTAACCACTTCAAAAAGTTTTTTTTTTTAAGTTAATGTTTGCTTTGCATTAATATTGTATAATAAAAATTGTTCTTCGGGTCGAACAAAAATCACACGAAAGATATGGGTCGATCATTAGGTTTAAAATGGTACTTAGTGAATGAATTAATTGGTACAAATATAAATTCATAAGTAATTTTATTTTCTTGTTTTCATCATTAGAAAACTTGATGGGATCGTGGAGTGCCAACAAAAATGAAAAGACAATCTTCAATAATAAGGATTGAGATGTGAATATATTCCATCTTTATTTTTTTATTGTATGAATTTTTTTTAATTTTATTTTGAACAATACTAATTAAAGATAAGAAGTCAAAAAACAAATTTTTATTTGGTTTATCTTATACGAATAATTAATTAATATTTACGATTCTATGTTAAATAGGGTATTGAAAATCAAGTTGATTTTGAAATCCGTCCAAATATTTAATTATATATATCCAAACTCAACGACTTATTAAAGAAGAAATATATGTCTTTGCAAATAATATTTACTTCAAAAAAATATAATAATAATCATATTTAAAATAATGAGTAAAGCTGTCACACCTTTGTCAACAAATAAATATGATAAAATTTATTATTATTAATTTAATTTAATAATTTTAACAAAAATGCTATTTATATTTATAAAATATTGATAATTAATCTAAACAATAAAAAAGAACATGTGAAAGAAAAAAAATTGATATCCGGTGCTCTTAGGTGCACACGTGCAACTATATGTGTAGTGTGTGCACACGTGCAACCATATATATGTGTATTTATTTTTATTCATTAGTGTGTATGTGTTTTTTTTATAATTGTATCTTTTTTAACATTAGTATTTCATTAAAAATACTAATAGAAAATTTACTAACAAAATATATAAGTTTTTATTCATTAGTGTCTTTTATTCATTATTATTGTATAAGTTTTTGAAGAGCACCGGTGATATTGCAAAAAAAAAAAATCAAATTTTATTAATTAATTAATTTAAATAAAAAGCGTATATAAAATTAAATCATATAATCATAAATTGAAACATAAAACGCATTATAAAGCCACAAAGCACTTAAGAGCGACGCTTAAATATTTTTTCGAAACAAAAACGGAGAAATAATTAAATGAAATCCTATAAAATCATAAATAGACTCATAAGACGTTATAAAGCCACAAATAACCTATGACAACTAAGTTTTTATCAAAACAACTATGGAAAGTGATTTGCAATTAATTATATGTAAGATATTTTCTGGAAGCAATTATATGATATATTATGATGAATATATATCCTTATCTTTAATATAATAATTGTGTTTATTTAGTCTTTAGAAACCTACTCATTAAAGAAAGAAAAAAAAATTACTGGTTTAATTTAAGAGTATGATTTTGAACCATTATTTTAAGTTAATTATTCTAACTCTTGAATATAAATTTAATTTAAAAATATTAAAAACAAAATGTAAAATTATAATTATACCTTAAATTCATCTCATATATAAACCCCAAAATTACCTTAATTTAATTATATTTATCCATGGAAATCTGTACTACTATATATAGATAGATAAATATTCTTGTTTGAATAATTATTGTGATTTTTTAAATTTTGATTCTTAAACCATTCTATTTTAGCATTAATTTGAATATGAATTTGAATTTATCAATTAATAATCATATTAGAATCCTAACCAATTAATCAATCCCCAAATCATTGTCTGCAATTAAACCCCAAAATTATGCCTCCACATATAATGAGTCATTATGTAATTATTAATTTGAAAACAATTTCAAATTTTGAATCACTATAAATAAACCATGCACGTCGTCGATATCATAAGACCACAAAGTCTTGAACAAGCACAATTTGTTCTAAGGGAGGAAAATACTTATGGAATTTCAAAGCCTTATTGTGTTATGCTTCATCTTTTCTTTGTCAGCTACCACCATTCTTGCACTGCCGGAGCAGCAGAAATTGGACCGTATATCGGCACTTCCGGGGCAGCCGCCGGTGACATTCCAGCAATATTCCGGTTATGTCACCGTCGCCCGAAGACACGGCGTGCCCTGTTTTATTGGCTAACAGAGGCCACTACTAATGCACACACAAAGCCTCTTGTCTTTGGCTTAATGGAGGTCTGTTTTATATCATTATTATTTTACTTTTATTTTATTATAATAATTAATTAATTCCTTAAAGAATAACAAAACTTTGTCATGTTTTTTTCACATGAAGAGTGTTTTTCATGTTGGTATTAAGAGGATTGTATTTCACTTTTAGAGGAAGTTATTTTTAATCTCATTATCAATTCATAATAATGATCATGAAATAATAAGTAAAATGTTACTCCATTTCTTTTAGTAGATGATCATATGCCATATCTATTTATGTACCATATTTGTGTTAAAATTGCAACTTATGCAACATGGATCATACTGTCAAATTATGAATTATTGTATATTTATAAACTCAAAATTTTATAAATTGAATTCGCAGGACCTGGATGTTCATCAGTGGCATATGGAGCATCTGAGGAATTAGGGCCATTCAGGATCAACGAAACTGGTTCCTCACTCTATCTCAACGAATACTCGTGGAATAGAGATCCATACGAAGCAAAACATAGTACATTCTTCATCCAGCATGATTTCTAGCACGTAGTTTTGAACCAACATTAAGCATTTACTACTAATTTAGAACAGTTCTAAAATGTAGAAGGATTAACTTAAAAGGACATACCTGCAATGATGATGAGCTTTCTATTCTTGCAGTGGCAAACATTCTGTTTCTTGAATCGCCTTGGTTTCTCGTACACAAACACGACTTCAGATCTCAAGAATTTCGGGAACAAGAAAACAGGTATTGTGTGAATATGTGAATCATCCATGTATTTCTCCAGTGAACATACAAAAATAATCAATATTGGTTTCAGCTCATGATGCTCTAGTTTTCATCCTAAGATGGATCAAAAGATTCCCACAATACAAAGACAGAGACTTCTACATTTCCGGAGAGAGTTATGCAGGTAAAGAGAGAAACCAACATACCTACTTAAGTAGTCTAGGATGGTCATACCGTCTGTCTCAATTTATCTAACATCATCAATCTTAAAGGATTCACTGTAAGCTACTGTTTATAATGAGTTCAGGCTGAATTAACTTTAATGAATAATCCAAATTCGTATGCAGGTGGGAAATGCAGTCATAGACAACTATTATGACAGCGTCGGCCAAGTGGAATATTGGTGGAGTCACTCTATGATTTCAGATCACACATATAAGCAAATAAAGGCATCATGCAATTTCGGATCAAATCTTCTCCGAAATGTAATGCTGCTTTGAACTATGCCTTAGGAAATGAACTTGGTGAGATAGATCAGTATAGCATTTATACAGCCACATGCACAATTGAAGTATCAAAGAAAAAAACCAGGCGCTGAACACGAGGTTCCTTCGTTTCAGCCTAAGAGAGCTTTCGAACTTTTCCAGACATTCTTGTCAGGGAACGAATTACCAAGATCTTAGCGGGATAGAGAAACAGGAAGTACCAAATCTGTGTAATTAAATTTTCTGAAGGAGATGGAATAATTGAATAATACAGTCCCTTGATTGTTGTCAAGCTATTTTTATAATTCAATTATATCCTCATGTTATTATTCATTATCATTTTGAAGAAAATTTAAGTTAAAATTAATGTACATACACTTTCTTCTTACTAGTAAACAAAACTGAATCTCTTTCCATCATTTGCTTCAATAAAATGTCATTGATTGAGCCCATCACTCATGCCTGGAGGCATTCCTAAACTCTGAGCAAGATCACTCATTCTTTCCTTCATTGCCTGAAAGATCCAAATGAATTTAGTAACACATGAAAATTGTGACAACGAAAAAATAAATAATTATATTGGCATGGCAAACACTCTTTACAAGGACGCTCTTTTGATGTGCATCTTTGTACGCCTCATTGATCAAAAGTGATAGTTTCTGTTCACAGAAAAAAATAATATTAACCATTTTCTCAATATTTCAGAAGCAAATTCGACATTGTGGATTATACAGAAAGCTGAGTCTCAACAATTTTTTATTTTTTTTTTGTTACTGATATGATATTCAAGGCATCCATGCTTTATTTTAACATTACCTGAAATATTAGAGAATATAAAAGAAAGTTTATATCCAATTATGCAATTGGAACTTGGAAGTGAAGAAATTATCAACAACCAGAGATTTGGGGGACTACCTAACCAGGGTAATCCACAAACACACTGCATTTTGATATTAATTACTAAAGGTGCACCTCTCAAAGAGCATGAGAACACATGAGCCAAAGATTATGATAGATTATTAGATTATCTATATGACATAGTAGAATTTATATTGTTTCAAGCCCATATTTGAAGTCAATGGTATAGGAATGAATAAAGATGGAGCAGCAAAACAGCTGGTGAGTTATTATCATAATTACGTGAAGAAAACCACCTTGATTTTATTATGATAAAGATTAATCTGTTACAGTATACAGTAAAGATATATGTAACTTCACCAATATATGATAAAATACAGAATCGACAACCACCTTCGTAAATTCTTGGATAGTTAAAGAGATATAAATATGCAGTAAACTTCAGAATTTAGAATGTGATATGCATCATGTGGCTATGAGAAAAACCATGAATGGTTAGCTTCACAGTTGTTTATGTGTCCAGATACTCACTTCATGTCCTAACTCCATTGCAGCCTCAGTAATTTCAGTGCGTATAGGCTGTTGATTCCCTGATAGAGTGACCTGAAAAATTTACATGTCAAAGAAAACATAATCCTATGTTTTTAAAGATATTTATAAATTTTATATTCAATTTCACTGTAATCGTCACAATAAGGTTCAGGTGAAATGTATTACATCAATGAGGTAGAATTTTCAAAAAGCAAAGGGATCTGTGTGTAACCCCTGCTTCTCCACTAATAATTTTTTATTTTTTTTTATGTTTGAAGATGTTAGTTAGTTACTTTAACATCTAAACGAAATATTTTTATCTATTTTACAGGTTGAAGACAAAGAAATGATTTAATTTTATACTCACTTAAACGCTTTCTTAAGGACATTAACAATGTTAACTCTCGTGTGCCCTTCATTTAATTAAATTGCTTATATGATTGAAGTATATGTCCTCCCAAAATGACACTAAATTTCAAAAACTGTTTGGTACCTTTATGAGCTCTCCTTCACAGTAACCATCAAACTCTGCCCTGTAAAAGTAAGCCATATAAGGAAGTGTAAAACGAGTGCGAGGTATTCAAAAGATAAATTGAATTATTGAAACATAGAAAAGGCTTTAGTCAACTGAAACTAACGCAGCTAGTTCTTTTTGCACTTTCACTGCCTCCACCTGAACAACCATCTGTGCCTTCTTTACTGTCTCGTATAAGTTCTGCATTCCTCCCAGAATTCCCGCCTAATCTTGAAAATTAACCAAACATCACGACAGTTCTCTATGGGAATTAGAAGCCATCATTTAGTGGAAAATTTTGCTTAAATTAACTGCATTGCAGCATGCGTACAAAAGCAATTAAGCATGATCTCAGCAGAAGGTTAAATATGCATTTATGATCCTGCTATGTAAACTATATTAAATAGGACAGGAGCTAGAACCCAACAGATAAGGTGGTTTTCAGGCATAAAGAAAAAATAATTAATTAATTAATTAAACAAAAATCTCTTTTTTATTGAGCAAGCTCAATTAACACAGAATATCTGTTACACTGTGTCACAGAAGAGTCCAAATGTTGAATCACAAGGGACGTATTTGATATTTCATGATACAGGATGACAAAAACATTAAAATAGAGACTGACGTCAAATAAATTACGTTAAAAGCATCCGTATAATGACCGCCACCATGGCAGCGAGAACACTTGCCTTGGAATTGTTGTTGCCATTTTCACCATCATCTTTCTTTCCACCAAATAAGCTGCAAATTTGAAGTGTACTCTGTCTTCCCATGAACTTCTGATATCTAGATTGAGAAGAGGTGCCTACTGGAGTAGTGATGGTGTTTAATCTATCTGAAGAAGAAAACATGAAAACATAAGCACTGGAAATGTTAATACAAGTAAGCTTAGAACCATAAAGACCTCAGTCCCAATGGTGTTCAAAGTACAAAAGCAATTTCCTATGGCGCCATTGCATATTTACGATGATGACTAAACGTGCTGAACTCATAAATCAAGAGGCTCAGCACAGAAAAATTAATGTGAAGGAATATGAGCTTAAAACATTTTTACAACACCAGATATATCTTTTTACATCCAAAAGCTAAGAATCTATCAAGCCAAAGACTAATTGAAGGAAAACTAATGTCTGAGGCAGATAATAAAGTTGTAAGTCGCAAAAAAAAAAAAATTAAGGACCACAATACAAATGAACCAACTAATACAATGAGCTCATACCAAAAAACTGAACCACGTTCCAGGCCAAAATCTGCAATAACAACATTGAGATTTTTCAAGCAAAAAAAAAAGGGAAGTGCTTGTCAAGCTGTATTTTGCACTCTCTTCATTCAAAAAACAAAACTGTCTGAAGCATGATCACCGCCCATAAACAAGACCTATCAAATTCTTTACTGTTTTTAATTTACAACCTACACGAGTTGCCACATATTTGTCGGATGCGGATGCTATAGTAGGTAAGGAAAGTAATTTTGATTGCTAGGAATTTTGGCAGAGTAGCTAGAGTTCACTCATTTCTTTTACTTTAAGTTTTTCAAGAGTACAGACCTGATCACTATAGAGAGTGATCAATGGATGATTCTAGAGTAGAAGAATAGAAAGGATCATTCGAGAATAATTGTTAACTTGACACTTCCAAGACTTTTTACTCCATATTCCCAGCTTTGAATCCATTCTCCATGGTTTAGTCTTCCATTCATGCATCTTCTTGATAATTCTAGACTAACATTACTAACTAATCTTTTGAATGATATTTCCAATTCAAGAATGTTGTAATTTGTACGCAAACCAAAAGAACGGATAAGTAAATCACATTTCTAGAATATGTGAAATTCCAACAACTCTCCAATAAGCATAAAGCATCAAAAGAAAAGAGGGGAACTGGGAATACAAACAATTAACATCAATAAATCAACTGATTTACCAATTACTCTAACCATATAAAAAAATAAAAATAAAAAAAAAGTAATGTTAAGCTCATCAGAGGATAATCAACAGCACATGACAATAATTCATAGAACCACTGATAAATCCGAACCAAAATAATAATAATAATAAATGCCTTAATTATTAGAAACAAATGCTTCTACTCATTTGCTTAAAATAACATCATACGAATAAAAAAGCAAGTTCACGGAGAAAGCGAAGAGATTACATGAAAAGGCAGACGTCGGCAAGGGCTTGGGAATTTGAGAGGTGAGAGCAGTGGTCGGCGCCATTTTCACACAGAAACACGCACTTAACGGTTACAGAGTGGGAAGGAGAAGGAGTGGATAGAGTAGTAGCTGAGATAGTCAACTTGCAATTTGTTTGTAAATTAATAGTATTACAATAAATATTTTTTTCAGATTTAATTATTTTACTACTCCATTTTGTTTTATTTTTGGGTCAACTGTAATATCAACGTGAATACTACTGTTTTTTCCAGGTTTCTTTTTTTTTTTTTAATTACTGATAATCACACCGTACAAAAACGAATTAAATATCATGAATTTAAAATTTAATCAATGTAATTACATCGAATTATGTATGATAATAGGATATTATCGAATAGAAAATAGAATGAAAAAATTTGTTGACTATTTTACTTTTCCAAATAATGAATATAGAGTCTCTTATAAATTAATTAAGGGTCATTTACTATTGCATACATAAAACAATGCATAATTGTTATAAACTATCTGGTTTAAAGCACTAATACTCATAATTATACAATTATGATTGTGATACCATAAATACCCCTATTTGTTTGCACAATTTATTTGCATAAATTGGTTTTGCACAATTTTGTTTTTGCACATTTTTTATTTTTATTTTTTTCACATTTTGCTTTGAAAAATTTTGCACAATTTTTTTTCTCATTTTGCACAATTTTATTTTGAACATTTTATTTTTACACATTTTTTCTTTTCCCAACAAAAAATGAAAGAAACCAAGTAATCTTTAATAAGGAACATTTTCTTTTCCTCCTAGAACAAGTCATAGTTATAACGAACATCCAAGAAATGCAAATTTAAATAAATAAAGATAAGGCAAGACTCACGAAGAATTTAAAGATGACAAAAGCTTCTGCACCCTCGGGGACATGGAGGGATACTCTGTGTTCTCATGTGAACACAACCCACCCCATCCAATCTATTTAAATATATGTATTGATAGGAGCTTAAATTGAAGAGAGACACAAAAATTATAAAAGCGCACGGAATGTGCTCCGTGAGCCCAGGTGCACAGAGCCTCACTCTTTAAAAAATACTGAGTAGATGTTATTTTCTTTGTCTGGTAATTTAGAAGATGCTTTATTATTCAATTTACATGGCCTTTGAAAACTAAGCCTAACTCATTTAATTCTCCTGTCAATCTTGAGGTTGGCATAAATAATAAGCCCGACAAGACTATATAATGGTCAAAGCTACCAATAACAAAAATAGTCAACAATAGTGAGCACAAGGCTTCTTCTAAATTATTCAGAGAGGTTTGATAATAGCTACTTTACAAAGCGTCCCCTAAATGAGAATACAAACGGCTTGAAGCTGTTGGAGAAGTGCATCATCAGCCACTGACAATGCCTTGAAGCAATAAAAAACCAAAAGCACTCCAGACCAAAAAATCGAGAGCATTATTGCAGCAACAGTAGAACATGCTTCTCCTACCATCTTGCAGCAGGTTAAGTCTTGGTGGCCTAAAGAATGGCAGCAATCACAAAAAAAGGTAAGTGTTCAAATCTAAAGATGAGTTTACTCAAACCAAGATTATAAAAATGGAACAGCAAGAGCTAATTCAACCAAAATTCGATCCATCGAGCCATGAGTTCCACTAACAGGAAACCACAAAACAGATAACTCCTACCAAATTGTGGAGCAGAAAAATCAATGGTAACAGAACGAATAGGGGCATCAAACAACGAAAACAGGGGCGTCTTAATATTAATTAATTGCGCCATCCAAATCAAGAGCAACAGCTGAATACATCCCAAATACTAAAAGCGTGACGAATACAACGGAACAAGAACATCCTAATTTCATACCCAAAAAAATAAACCTAACCCTAGATTCACAAATTCAAATATAAAGAACAAACAAAAAATACCAAAGTTCAATTCAAAGAGAGACGTACCAAAATCCTAAAAGAATTCACAGATCCAAGGATGAAGGAGCCACCGAATATGCAAACCCTATATCCCGAAAGTTCTCCGAACGAAATCACAGTTTCAATAAATATTAATAGAGGGAAAACAGAACGTAGAGACCGTAAATAGCGAAATTAAATTTTAAAAAAGAATTAGATGAATAAATTTAACAGATCGGAGAATTTACAATGAAAACCTAGAAGTTCTCGAAATCAACAGATTGTGGGGGGAAAATGATCAATCGACAGATAATTGAACGAATTGAATGAAAAAATATCGTGGGTCACGGTTATCAGGCCCTTCCGAATTGCATCAAGACCTAAGAGGGTGAGGAATAGGAGCATTATTGCTTCGGCGCCGGCGGCGTAGCCAAGAACTATCCGCTCTAAAGCCATGGACGTTGATATGTGAGAGAGGGGAAGGAAATCTTTATTATAGTAGAGGAAGGTTATGATTTGATGAGTTGTCAACTTGAGAGTAATTTAGGGATGACTTGGCATTTTCTTAGAATTTTGAATTTATTTTACTAAACTTGCTAAGAAAGAGTTGAGTATTAACCAATTAAATTATTTCACTTTTTTTTATCTTATTTAAAAGTTAACTTAAAACTTTAAATGTTTTTTATTTTTTATTTTTAAATCGATTTTATATAAAAATTATATCAAATTAATCGTCTTCTCATGATCTTCAATTTGACATCCATATTATCAATATAATATAATTTAAGAAATAGATTCTTAAATTTAATAATAATTTTTTATTAAAGATAAATTTTAATTAAAATTTATCAATAAATAAAATATTTTTAAATAGTAAGAAATTATTTATTCTATTTTTAACTTTATTGTAAGCAAAATATTTGTATAACATAAAAAAATGGATAAAATATGAATATATGAAATTAATAAATAAATGTATACACAAATAAAAAACTCTTATTATCAATCATCATTTACTTTTATAAAAATATTTATGCTCAATAAATGAGAATATGTTAATTTAATAGTGAACATTTAATAAACTATTTAGAATAATAAGATTTATATACTTTTATATATATATATATATAATATTATTATTAATATATTTTATTATTATATATAAGAATACAAGGCCAAGAAACTATTTAGTAAACCACCAAAATAATTTAATTTCTTTTATTGTGAATTTTAATTTATTAATATAGGTGCAAGACTTCCAAAAGAAGACAATTGCAAAACTTCCAAAAGAAGATTGTGCAAGACTTCCACAAGAAGACATGTACAAAACTATACTTGACTATATATAAGTGGTTATGGGCAAAGTATTATTGAGTCTCAAGGTAGGTTTGTGAATATGGTTGCCCATGTCGATTGCGGACTAAATATGGGGGCCGACGGCAATGTGGAGGAGCCGGCACTACTTAATGATCTCTCGAAGTCGTCGATTTATATTGGGGTCGGCGGCAATAGTGGAGGAGCCGACACTACTTAATGATCATCATCGATTTATTTCGTACATTTGGTGGTCGCTTCGTCAATTGATCATTGGGAGATCTCTTATTATAAGACTATGAGTTTCTTCATCATCAACCCCTCTTCATCAATTTATAGTTATTTGAAATTCTCATATAGCATTAGAAAAGTAGTTATTTGAAATTCTCATATAGAATTAGAAAATGTAAACAAAATATTGCAATGATAATTAAGAAAAAATTGCATATTTTAAAGATCGATAGATATCATGGTGAAATTAATAAAATAAAAGATAAATTTTTTTTTATCAATCATATATGATAAAGAAAAAGATACATATTTTAAAGATTTATAGTATGATAGAGAAAAAGATATATATTTTAAAAATCGATAAAGATACATATTTTAAAGATTGATAGTTAAAAAAAATAGCAATACGATACGTGATATATAGAAAAAGATACATATAAAAAATTAGAGAAAAATATACATATAAAAAAATAGCAATAGAGTAGAATGAAAAAATGGATGATTGTAAATTTAAAATTTGATAGTAAAAAAAAAATAGCAAGAGATGAAAAAAAGAAAAAGACATATAAAAAAAATAGAGAAAAAAAAAATATATATATATATATACTATATACTAAAGGAGGATTTTGGATTTATTATATGGCATCATGTGAGTAATTTAGGTGATGTGTCATTTTTATAGATTTTTGAATTTTTTTTAATAATAAACTTGCTTAGGAAGGAAGATAATGTAGTTACTTTATTTTAAATAACCAATCAAAATATTTCATTTTTCTTTATATTATTTAAAAATTTACCTAAAACTTTAAGTGTTTTAAATTTTTTATTTTTAAATAGAATTTATATAAAATTATATCAAATTAATTGTCTTTTCATGATCTTTAATTTGACATCCATATTACTAATAATATATGATTGGAGAAATAGATTTTTAAATTTAATAACAATTTTTATATTGTAAAATATTCTTTAATAAAATATATTAATAAATAAAATATTTTTAGAAGAGTAAGAAATTATTTAATAGATTTAATCTATTTATCCTTAGAATTTTAAGTTTAATAAATTTAGTTTATTATAGAATTCTAAATGAGGAATTTCATGAAAAAATAAATCTTAGTTTAATATTAATTAATTTTCATAATTTTTTTATTGTTAATTATTTATTTTATATTTATTTTATTATTTTTAATAATTAATTTTAATTATACAATAATTTATAATTATTATATACATTTATTGATTTTATTTATTAAATGATAATAGTTAGGGATGATAATGAAATGGGCATTTTAAGTATCTATTCAATCCAAATCTTAATAGGGCACGTATGGGTAATTGTAAACGGGTTTGAGACGGATACAAATAGTTGTGAAAATCACATTAGGGTTTGAAACGAGTACGGATAATACCGCAATACCCTCGGGTACTATAAAAAAAGATATTAAACCAATGATTGTGCTATTTTATGAACAACTTATGGTATAAATGACAGTGATAACAATTTATATCGAAATTAATAATATTTTATGGCGAAAGTGATAAGTATTATAAAAAGTGTAAAATGATTTCACGTGAAGCGGTTTCATGCCAGACCTATCATATTACATATTAATGAATAAAAGAATTTATAAAGTTTGTTAATAATTTTTTTCCAGATTTTTACTTAATTTTTTAATAAATTACTGAATATAAAAAAATATATACAAATGTATATACCCTAAACTCTAAAACCCTAAACCCTAAATTTAGGGTTTATGGTTTTAGAGTTTAGGGTTTAGGGTTCTTAATAAATATTAAGAAATACATATATACATTAGTATTGAATAAAATTAATATAGATGGGTGTACGCGTGTATTCGAATGCATGAGATAATTCATTATTATTTTAAATATTCGTTTTGTCATTTTGATATTTCCCATTACAAAGTACTATTAATTTCTTTTTATATAAATGAGATATATATACAAAATTATATTAAAGATATGGGTGCACAACATGTCCCGAGAACACACAAATTTTTGCCTTATTATAATCCTTATTCTACCAATAAAGTTAGATATTTTTATTAAGGTTAGGTCTTGCGTGAGACCATCTCAAATGAGGTCATTTTTCACTTTTTAAAATAGTTATCATTCTCGCTATAAAACATTATCACTTTGGCTATAAAATGTTATCACTTTTTATTTATACTATAAACTGTTCATGAAATAGTATTATCACATTTCATTAGTTTACTATCACTTTCCTATATAAAAGTTATCAATTTCTCACCGTTTCACATAAGCCATTATGTGAGACGGTCTCACGCAAGTCTTTGTCTTTTATTAATATAAATTATAACTTTTAATATTTTTCAATTTCATTAATATGTTTTAAAAATAATAATTTAATAATCCCGCGTAACGTGTTACGCGGGTTTCGTACTAGTTTTAGATAGAGAAACGGTAAAAAAAAAATTGGGTGGTTAGGTGACTGCTTGAAGGAAAGGAGAGAGAAAAGTAAATGTTAGATTTAGTTGAGGGTAATTTTGTCTCTTTATCTACTAAATTGTGTATCTTATTGTATTTTTGTTGTTCAATGTATCTCATAGCAAATAAGCTTAAAAGTGTATATCTGAGAGTAATAAATCCATTAATTAATTAATATGAGACAGTTCATAAAATAAATCTATTAATTATTAAAATATGATTTTTTTATAGATAATTTGTTAAAGTAATGGGACACTCTACTGTTCTTGAGAGAGGAATATAATGTGAGAGTAGATGAGTTGCGAGACGGATCAACTCATTATTACCTTATTGTATAGATAAAGTATATTGTAGTGAATTATATTATAATACACAAAAAAATCATAATTTTATTCTTTATTCATCATATTCTATAAAAAAACATATTTTAACTATCAATAAATAAGTTTTATCTATATAACAATCATACTTTAGCACGTCTTACAATCAATCTCCCATAAAAACCGTCTCATTGGAGACTTTTTATCTACTAAAAGATGATATGTAATTCATTAAAGTATAATTTTAATTACTCCATTCGTCCCGTCAAAAAAGATGATCTTTTTTTTTATTTTGGGAATCTCGCCCAAAGGGTTACATTTCTTTTTTTATACACATGGGACCCACACCCCCTCTAATACAATTAAGGAAAAAATTTGTGTGCGCTCGGGTGCACGGAGGGCGCACGGGGCACACTCCGTGTGCCTTTTGAATTTCGTGTTAAATTGTATATCCTTTAGTATAAAAATGTGTACCCTTTATTTTCTGAAAAAAAATAAAAAAAAAATATTAATAAAAAATGTATACTCTTTAGAACAAAATAGTGTACCCTTATTAATTAAAGTGTATACCCTTTAGAATAAAATAATGTACTCTTATCCATAATACTAATTCTAAAGGCGCACGGGCGCAAGCAAGCCTCAATCTACAATTAAAATATGGGGTCCATACTCACACTAATACAACTACCCATTACACATTAAATAATAATACTCCTTAATCTATGTGCTAAAAAGCGAAAAATCCTCTTTTGACGGGATTGAGGGAGTAATTATATTTAAATTACTTTTAATTATATTTAAATCATAATTAATGAACTTCACTTTTTATTTTAGTGAATCAATTTATAATCATTTAAAAAATATAATTTAATATAGGATTTATTACTAATTAGTACAAAATATACATTAATATTACTAGTAGATACAAATTATATATTTTATTATTATCCACTACAAAAATACTTATTAAAAAGTTTTAATTACCCCTTTATATATTAATTAGTTAGAATACGTAGAAATTCATGTTTATAAGTTAATTTATTTTCTATATGCTATATTTTACTTCTCTCTTCACTAATTTCCATAATCAATCCATTTTACACAATAGGAATCCTTTTATCGATGCCTATCAATCGGAAAGGTAATCCGCCGAAAGAATATGAGTTAGATGTTAGGAGTCGGCATGAAAATCGATGAAATTATCAATCGTGCAGCTAGATATTCTTCCCTACTCGAGCACTCCTCGACAGATCTTGACTTTTTCGATGCTGCATTATCTCTAGGAAAAATCATCAATCAGAATGGTGTAATCCGTGTACAAAAATATTTATCACAATATATTTCTGAGATATGTGTTCAGATATATTTATCTGTGTTCAAAAATATTTATGACGATGCATTATGAAATCTGTGTTAAAAAATATATTTGAATGTGATTCATGTTCAGAAATATTTATCTTGTGTTCAAAAATATTTATCATGATGCATTCTGAAATCGGTGGTAAAAAAATATTTATGTATATTTCTAAATATTTTTGAATATATCGGATCAATTGTGGTAATTAATTTATTTATAATTGATTTTGAATAAATTACAAATCTGAAATCTGAATATTTCTAAATATTTCTAAATACATGGTGGAAATATTTTATCGGATTAATATATAATCAAACTTGATTAAATTGATTCTGAATATGTATAATTCTAAATATTTCTCAATACATTAAATTGATTCTGAATATGTATATAATTCTAAATATTTCTGAATACATCGAATCAATCGTGGTAGTCTGTTACACATAATTATAAATTAAATAGATTTTGAATATATTACAAATCTAAAATCTGAATATATTTCTAAATATTTTCTGAATATATGGTGAAATTTTTTTATCAGATTAATATATAATCAATTTTGATAAAATTTTAAGTCATTTCGGAATATTAAAATAATATGATTCGATAATTTGTTAACTAATTTATTTCTGAATACAATACTAACCAAATCTGAATACAAAATATTTAGTGTGCGACTTGATTGACTACTTCCAAACAAATTTCCTAATTTAATGGTATTTTAATTCATGAATACAATAAATCTTATATAGGGTTAAAATAGGTATTTAATGGGTTCAATATGTACCTTATAATATTTTAAATAGGATAATGTGCCTATTTTATATATATATATATATATATATATATATATATATATATATATATATATATATATATATATATATATAATTTGTACCTATCAGTAATTGACTCAATATATACTCTTTTCACTTATGGATAAAATATTCATATTGCCATTTTATTCATCAATTTTAAAAGGTACTCCCTCCGTCCCAAATGCGTGTTTTACTTTCCATTTTTATCCGTCACAAATTAATTATTTTATTCTAAAAAAGAAACTTCACACCAACTAACAATTTCAAAAGTTTATCTTAATTTCAAAAATATCATTTTCACTTAACACACATAACATATTTTATAATTTATTTATTATCTAAAAATAGCACAATACAATACCCCTAAAAAGTCAATAAAATTAGTTAAGAAACAACTTTTCTTAAACTTCGTGTCCATGGTAACTCAGACACCGAATTTGGGACGGAGGGAGTATTAATTTTCTATTTTTAACTAAAGAATCTCACACATAATTCCACTCATTGCTAATATAACTATTCATTTTACATAAGATAAAAATATTTATTTACTCATATGAAAAAACAAATTGATGCATTAGGAATTGAGGAAAGGAAGTGGAATACTATAATTTTATCATACTTGAATATGGAGTATTTTACCTATCTAAAACCATATACTAGTATAATTTATCATACTTGAATATGGAGTATTTTACTTATCTAAAACCATGCTGGCATTACCTTCTCGTCTCATGATCAATTTCAACTACACATTTCTTACAAGACATGCCACTTTAGTTATTGAAATTATTATTGTCATTTGAAAAAAAAAATATGTGCAATTGAATACATGAGTGTTAAAACATTTATTAAAATCATAATGCATTAATAAATAAAATTTATCCAATTTATTAATAAAATTTAATGAATTTCTTGTTAATATTTTAATGAATAACTGAATTTTAAAAATTAATACATCCATTAAAAACACAAATACACTACTTACTGAATAAAACTTATATAAATTGAATATATAGAAATTAACTCTGTTAATCTAGTTAATAGATATCATCTTTATTGTTATTGCCGAAATTGAACACTTTATATATTCAAAACATTTTTACTTGTAGTATTCCTTCCAAGCTATTTTAATTTTTCTTTTGTATATAGAAATTAAGAAATGAGTATAATGTTTTAATGTATGATAAGTTAAAGTATATTCCTTCCGTCCCACAAAAGATTGCACTCCCAATTCCGGCATGGAGATTAAGAAAGTGATAACTTTAGGAGTATAATGGTATTTTTTAGTAATAAATAAATGATAAAGTATGTTAGATAGAGATGTTTTTTTTTTTAAAAAGTGTATGGAGAATGGTGGTTGTTTTTTACTTTTTGTTTTTTTGAAAATGTGAAAACTTTTATAGGACACCCAAAATGGAAAGTGTGACATTTAAAATGAAAAGGAGGGAGTAATATTTTAATGTACAATTATATTAGTAATTGTTTTGCGTGAATTCTATTTGAGTGTATATTAGGTGCACCCGGGTGCACCCTTGCACCCATATTTGTAAAACTTTTTATTCTATTTTGTATACATGTTATTATCTTTTGTATACGTGTTTTGTAATAATTGTATACTTTTTTCACACTAAGTTTTTCATTAAAAAAATAAGCATTCATATGTGTATAACTTTTTATTCAATAGTGTATACATGTATTTTAATAATTGTATATTTTTTTACACTCAAATTTTTATTAAAAAAATTAACAATTAAATTGTATACATTTTTACTCATAATTGTATATATTTTTGCTTATATTTGTACGTGGGTGCACACTATATTTAGCCATTCTATTTATTAAAAAAAATTATAAACATTAATTATTTTGAGTGAATTTTATTTATAAAAAAGGAAAAAAAATTATAAGCATTCGTGGAAAATGTATATGACCAGCTCTTTTCTTTCAAGGTCATTCTATGGTCATAAATGGGTGGGTGCTTTAGGGTGGGGATGGGGTCAAACCTATGTTCAACATTTGTGTTTTTGACAGCAAACGAGTATGGTGTAGATGGTGTACAAAATTCCAGAAAGTTAGGTGTAATTGTATACACAGATGGTGGATTCTCCAAAGAAAAAGCCATATACTGATTGATATACACACACTTGGGTATACCTGCATGCAAAATTACACTAACACCCCTCAACCAAGTAAATAAAAGTCGGATCTACATGGTAATGTTTCCTGCGGATCTTGACGTTCAATTCAAACTCAGAAATTACCTTTAATTGAGGAAAGAATGTAGATCCAGCGAGGGCATAAATGGAATTCCAACCCTGATGGGTCCAATGAGTCATTAAAATAGGGAGGGTATCACCATCAAAGCAGCCAGCAGAAGACCAGTGCCTAAAAACAAGGTACTACCAACAACTTCAAGAAACAGCTCTCTTGTTTCTCTCTCATCATACTTTCTCTCTCATCATACTTTTTTCAGCACATTACCATCATCAATCTCGTGCAGTCTCTCTCTAAGATCAGTGGGAGGACTCTTGCCCTTCTCTCGATGTGTCCACGCATTCCCATCTTTTCTCTCTCTCTAAAACTCGATCTTTCTCTCTCCTCCACGCATCACTCCCCTACGTCTTATTTGTATACTCAGCAGAAAGAAAGAAAGAAGGAAATGGGGGAAGTATTCTAGAGAGAGAAAGGGGGGTGGGGGGAGAGGGATAATCAATCTTCACGCACCACACCAAAAAAGCAGATCTTCATGTGCCAGAAATGCCCTTCTGCAAAACCCCCCCCCCCCCCCACCAAAAAAATCCCCCCATCTTCATCAACTTCACTCTCTCCAAACAACTATAATGTTTTTAATTAAGCCCGAATTATGTGGGCTTTTTCGGGCTTTGCCTTGGTCAGTGTTTTTCCACAGAGAAAAACAGGAAAGCAAAGAAAGATCCTTCCCTCTTCCCCCCAACCCCACCTCACCCCCCACCCCCCACCCCCCCTCTCAATTTCTCTCTCTTTTTCCGCCCTCTCTACATCCCTATTATATCTTTTCTTTATCTTCATATACAACACAGCCCCTTTCTTTATTGCCTGCCCATCTCTCTTCCGTGTTCATATCTATCACCATATATTCATTCATTCATTCTCTTGTCCTCTTATCCTATCTCTTCACGCGTTCACACGTATCCCTAGATATCTTCTCATCTTCTGCGAGATCTCTGCTTTTTGCGAGTAGGGCTTCTCTTGATTTGTGATCTGATGCCAAAGAAGAGTAAAACTGTGGGTTTGGAATCAACCCCTTCCTATGGGGTTAGTGGGTATGAGGATGCTAAGGCCAGGTTGAGGCACCAGTCTCTCATGCAAGATTTCCAAGAATTGCAGAAGGTATTTTCTTCTGCCGTAGGTTATTGATTTTTTTTTTCAATTTTGTGATTTGGGGATCTGAGATTTTGTTTGATAATCGGTTTGTTGAATTGATTTTCAATTAATTTCTTTGATCGATTTGACTGTTTTGTATGGATTGATCTCTCGAGATCCTTCGTGGATTTGGAGAACTTTTTTGTTTTTTTTTTCCTCTTATTTTTGATTGTATTGGTTTTTAGTGCTGTGTTTCCACAATGAATTGGGGAAAATTGACCTAAAAGTTTCAGTTTTCTGAAGCCCTTTTTTTTTTAATGGTTTTGGAATTGCTTAGCTGGCTAGTTGTTCCCTTTTCTGCTGTTATTTACCTCGGTAGTTTGAGTTCTATTCAAGAGTTGAAATCCAGCAATTTTTTCTTCCAATTTTAATTTGGAATCATGTTTAGGGTTTATTTTGTTAGATCTATTTGATTTGATTTTCTCTCGGAAGGTTTAGGTTTACTAAGGCTGTGTGATGTATGATTAGACTCTCATTAATTATGAGTATTTGTGAATATGATCCTTATTAAGTTATAACTAAACACAATTAAAAGATGTGCTAATTGCTATAAAATTATTGGAAACTTCAGATTTTACTGCCCTAATATTTTAGTTTGCTAAAGGTATTTCTTGGTTTGTATTCATAGACTAATGTAAAACTATTCCATCTTGCAGGAAGTTGTTGGCATGAGAAGCAAATTAGAGGCTGGAAAACAGAGGAAGCTGATGCTTGCTGCCGAAGCTGGGTATGCATTGAATTCTGATCTTAAATTTCTTAAAGAGTATGATGATTTCATGCTATAATCCATTGTTGCCTTTATTGTTATTAATTTATAAAATGTGGGGAAGTTGCTCTTATGTTTAGATGGTAGCTTTGTTGCAAAGTATAACCATATCAGCATATGGTCTTTTTGTCGGGTATGGTAGTTCTCCTTGGTTTATTTATCGATTGCGCATTTTAGTGATTTTATCATTAGCAATTTGGGTCAGTCGTATTATTATGATTCTTGATTAAGTCTGTATAATTTGTGGTTATATGCACTTGTATATTAATGATAGAGGTGATCACAAGATTATATGCAGCTGTATTATCATAACCAACTCTAAATATATTTGACTTCCGTAAATATAGTAAAAGGTTTCTGCATCTAAATTCATTGATTTATAAAAGAAAATTCAAAGAGAGAGTGATGTCTTCTGTTCGCCCGATTGATTCTTGTTTTCCTAATAATCTCATTGTTATCCACAGGTTCTTGCGAAGAAGATATGAATATTTCATGAAAATGAAGTGTGTAGATTCTTTCCATAAAGAAAAATCAGTACTCAAGCACGCTAAGAACATGAAGGAATTGTGTAGAAAAGATGTCACCACTCAGCATGTGTTACCCCCTATCACCGGAGCTAAAGCGAAGAAGAAGAAACAGTACATCAAAAAAGAAGTTGCACCAAATGGTGCATCGCCAATCAATCAGCAACATAGGAAACTCTTACATGGTGGGAAAGAAGCTATGCAAGAAAGCTTGACTCTGAATTCTGATTTAAATCACAAAGGTAGAATAGATATGCGGAGAAAAACTTTAGTACGTAACACAGCTCCACTTCTCGACTTGAACCAAAAGGAAAGACTGCATACGAAGGAAGCAGCTTTGAGGAATACATTCCTTGCTTTTGATTTGAACCAGGATAATAGCTCTAGTGTGAAAGAAGCATCTTTGCCCACTCGGCCTCCTATTTTTGACTTGAATGAAGTCTCGGTAAGTTTTTAGATTGGACTTCAAATTTTCATTTTTCCTTTTCTATCTAAATTCCAATCATTTTCTTGCATTCAACAGACAGGAGATGAGGATTTTCATAGCAACAGTGAAGCAGTTAATTACGAGGAAGCCAAGAGAAGTTTAATGAGACATCCAAACGAGGAGATGCAGAACGATCTAATGCTGTCCGTATGTAGAAATGCTGGGGAAGGTCCTTCTCGTGTGGGGAAGAGAAAAATTTCGTGGCTTGACCCCGTTGCTTTGAGGGTTTGAAGCATGTTAACCTATAGTCAAGCTCTCAGGCAACAACTCTCCCTTGCCTTTATAGATGTCTAGTTTTGTGCATTTCTTCATAATAGTGGTATCTAGTTTTTAATTATCTGTTAGCATTTCCCTAAGTTTGTTTCGATTTGCTTGTTTTGGTGTATAGACGAAGATGAATCAATTTAGTAAACGTGCTATTCTTTATAAAGAGAGAGTTTTTGTCTCTCATGCATCCACCCTTGTCTCAAAAGCATGTATATCTCTGTCTGGTTTATCTTTGAAGCACACTCTTTGTTATACGACGATCGAGATCAACCTCTTGGGACGATTGATAGGGCTCCAGTGAAGGCTTCGCAGCTCGGGCCGGTTTATAGGGTTTTGATGGGCGTTTTGGTTTTCGGTTTTTACAGGCAATATATGTATATATATCCTCGTTTTCCCATCGTTTCTGTAGTGAGGAGATTCTAAAAGGATGATTTTCTTGATTTCTTCTAGTTATAGTGGTTTTTCATTATATCACATAGTTTTAAACACATTAATATGTTATAATTGAGCTGCTCTTTAATCTTTGTATAAATTTTCTAACTCTTCATTTCTTTGATCAAAAATAAGTAATATGTTACAAGTAAGCTGCTCTTTGTATCCAACTATTCATTTCTTTAATAAAAAAATACTAATAATATGTTATAGGGAGTAATATTTACTCCATTTTCTTTGGTGTTGATTAATATACTAGTATTTCAAGTTATGATTGAATCTAAACTTTTTGTTGTACTGTATTTGTATCATCACAGAGTATATATTTGAATCTTGAGAAAAATTGAGTTGTGTGTATTTCTTTTCATAAAAAATGTGAAGATACTTTTAAGACAAAAGACAAAAATCATCTTTATTTAAATAATTAAGCCAAAATACTTTAATTATTAACAATATTTAAAAATAATAATATTAATAATACTACAATATTAAATTGCAAATAAATGTTAAATCATGGTTGCGACAGCTGTGGATGTGATCAAACCGCTTTGAAGTCAATCTCTCTCCCTCTCCCTCTCCCTCTCTCTCTCTCTCTAGCGAAGAGAAGCAGAAAATCAGGGGATCGATATCGAGAACAGTTGAAGATGGCAACGAGATGCGAAATCCTCTGTCAAATCATTCTCGCCGTCCTCCTCCCTCCCCTCGGTGTTTGCCTCCACAGTGGCTGCTGCTCCGTAAGCTCCGATTCCGATCTAATCTGTAACTAATTTGCGCGATTGTCTTCGTAATTCCATTGATTTGTTATGTGACAGGTGGAGTTCTTCATCTGCTTGCTTTTGACTATTCTGGGTTACGTTCCTGGCATTATTTACGCTCTATACACCATCGTTTTCGTAAATCGCGATAGGATCCGTGAAGACTACTACCAGGTCGCCTAGTACTGCTTCCATCCCGTTATTTGATTTTTCTCCAGTTTTTTTTTTTTTCTTATTATGATGCATTTCGACTGTTGTGTACTGATGTTTGATCGAATCAATTGATTTGATCTTGAAGTATTTGGGGTTGTTTGAATGACTTGGAACTTCGTTGTGTAATGCTTTCTGGATTTGAAATTGGGTTGATGATTAAGGGTTTACTTTCTCTGTGGTTGATGCAATTGATCTGATCTTGTTCATGTATTTTTTTCTGATTTAGGTTATTTGATCATGATCTATACTCTGTGGTTGATGCAATTGATCTGATCTTGTTCATGTATTTTTTTTCTGATTTAGGTTATTTGATCATGATCTATAGTCTATGCTGGCATTTGGGGATTTTGGATCATTTGTCTTGAATTCATTCAAGATTAAATGATTCAACCTGAATGTGCGGAGTTACTATTTTACCCTTATGGTTGATTTTTTATCATTAGGGTTTATTACATTTTTTCCTTAAGTTTTCATCTTTAATTCGTTCAAGATTAAATAAAAATAGGTCATATCAACTCATATACGGATATGCAAAATACGAATCCAGAAAAGTTGGTATAATAGAGTTTGGAATCATGTTTTATCCAACATCATTATCAAAAGTAGTACCTACAAATGCACTTTAACATTTTCAACTCATTGCAACAACTATTTGCCTAATTGTCATTAACATTAATACAATGCAACCTGAAGTACACCCTATCCAGCCCCAAGATCCTGTTTTTTATTACCATATCCTGAATTTATGCTGTGTTTTTAATTATCAAGTAGAGGGGAAAGGGTTGGCTTCTTGTAATTGAAATAGTGCTGGAGAATGTGGGATTGTGAGATTTTGTTTTCTGAGCTCATGAGAAGTCATAAATACTTAATTTGTATGGATGGGATTAGAGCTGCTATTCGAGCGCCCGAGAAGTTATCGAGTCGAGCTCGACCTCGGATCGTTAAGGAAACGAGCCTAAGAACGAGCTCGCTCGAGTAATTTTTGAGCCGAGTCGAGCTCGATTAGGCTCGTTAAGCAAATCGAGTCAAGTTTATCGAGATGAATGTCTTATATTTATTATTTAATTTAATATTCATTATATTATTAAATAAAATTATAATTAAATAATATTTATTAATATTATTATTAATTATAATCATTATTAAAATAATCAAGCCTTATTGAGTCGAGCTGAGCTCGGCTCATTAAGGAAACGAGTATAAGGCGAGCTCGAACTCGAGTTCGAATAGTCACGAATCAAGTCGAGCCGAGCTGAACTCTCGAGCAGCTCGTTTATTGGTTATTTGTAGGGTGTATTTTTTATAGCTCATTTATTAGTTATTTGTAGGGTGTATTTTTTATGTTATGGAATATTAATGAAATATAGAAATGTAGAGTAGAATAGGGATTTCGAGCCTCAATTTAATGTGACAACTCATCTTTGTATTCCATTAGTTCTGCTAAAATAAAATCAATTTATTTTCACACCTATTAAGAAAGACATATTTAATGCCATTAGAATTTTGATCTTTAATAGCAGTCATTCTACTTAAATCATTGCTATTTAATGCTACTATTGTTAAACTATAAATTTTAGATAAGGTCATTTTAGTCTATTTGCAACGGATTTCTATTGGATTGCTCCATTTAATTGGAAGGGTTAGACGATAAAATCCCAAACCCCCAGCAATGAACTTTAAAGACAAAGATTAAGCATTAGAGGTAAAATAGTAATATCACTACTGGATGTGCACAATTTTTAGGCTTAAAAGAAAATACTCTATATTTTAAGTTTTTTAAGTTGACTCTATATATTCATAAATCGACCCAATTAGAAAAAGTGTTTGTATAAAGGTGACTCTATTTTTGACTTAATGACTTGATTATAAATGTTTGTGACTCAATTGTGTACAAATATATGACTCAATTATACAGTCATATATTTGTATTTAACTGAGTCGTAATTGAACGTAAACATATGATTCAATGCGAGATAAATTTATGGTGTACCCCACCATTAGGGGTCCCCACCGTCCCTGTCCTGGGGATTGGTGGAGGAGGTAAATCGCAGGATGTGCTTCAAGTGGCTTATAGAGAGGGCTCACTGTTTAACTTGTACTTGCAAGGGGCCAAATCCATGCAAAAGGCAGGATTCGAACCCCCACCCTGCAGCGACCAAACTCAGTTGAAAAGTCTTTCCACCCTCCCTCTACCACTTGAGCTATGCCCTGTGGCCTAAGAGATAAATTTATGATTCAATTGAATTGTTAGTGGGTCGGTTGGGATGTGACTCAGCTGTAAATTGTATTTGCGGGTGTGACTCGATTTTGGTTAAATGTATGTGTGCTGGTCATCTCCACATTAAAAAAAAATTACCTCCAAAGTTGGGACGTAAAAGAATTTTACAGAACATCTTATTGAATTTCTCTTTTAAAATTTTGCTAATATCGGTTACTTGTTTGTGGGATCTTTCCAACTCTACGTGATAAGTGGATCACCAGAAATTGATTTAGCAATACAAGATTATTTTGCTTGAAATGGACGAACATGTTACTGATTTTGGGAAGGTAGTTTAACAAACTGTATAAAATTGATACAATTCCATTGTTACATGATGATGGCATGACAGATTACATACTATGACAACATGTTTGGTTACACATGCAAGATTCATTCATCAATTCATTTATTTATTTAAATAATTTTAAAAAATAAATTTAATTTAATTTAGGCAAATAAGTATGTGTAAATGAGTTGAGTTGAGTCGAGCCGAACAAAGAGTTATTAAGTTTGTTTGAAATATTATCGAGCTTTAAAATATATATTTGAGCTTATCTGATAAGCAATCGAGCCGAGCCTAAATAAGTTTTTATCGAGCTAATTTTTATTAATTGAGCTCAAGTTGGGGGCACTGGGCCCCTGAACTTCTAAAAATTACTAGTATAGATATAGAAATTTTCTTGAAATATCTTTGTGTCCAAGTGGTGAAGTAAGGATGTTTTACTTTTAAAGGTCCCGTGTTCGATTCATGCAGCACTGTTATTTTTTTCCCCTCTTCTATTTCTTTTATTTATTTATTTTCCCTCTAAATAACATATTTATTTAATAATTTTAATGACTTTAGTTTCAAAATTGTTACTCTTACATAATACAATTAAAAATACTAAAACATCTTTAAAATTTTCCCCTCTTCTATTTCTTTTATTTATTTATTTTCCCTCTAAATAACATATTTATTTAATAATTTTAATGACTTTAGTTTCAAAATTGTTACTCTTACATAATACAATTAAAAATACTAAAACATCTTAAAAAAAATGTTAATAAAAGTTGGTAAATAAAATAATTCTTCTTAAAATTTATAGAACAAAAAACACGAATTATATTTATTTATTTTCCCTCTAAATAACATATTTATTTAATAATTTTAATGACTTTAGTTTCAAAATTGTTACTCTTACATAATACAATTAAAAATACTAAAACATCTTTAAAAAAATGTTAATAAAAGTTGGTAAATAAAATAATTCTTCTTAAAATTTATAGAACAAAAAACACGAATTATTGTATGAGAAAAATTGGACCCCCTCGACTGAAATCCTGCGTCCGCCATTGTACTCAAGGGTGATTAATCCACTGAGGCAAATCTCCATTGATGAGATTGCTGTATAAACTTAAGAATCTGACTTAATTCTTCCATACATTAAAATGATTTAAAATCTGTGTATGTGAAATGGTTGTCGCTAAAGTCTATCATGGCTAGACGTGGACAGAGGCCAATGTTGGCTGGCCGGTAAACTGGAGAATTTGCAGAGAGATTGAGAAACTGGAGAGAGGAAATGTTGAACAGAGGAGGGATGTTGCGGTAAGAATTATCGAGGGTTGATTTTAGAAGGGTAATTTTGAAATTTTTGGGGTGCGTATATAATAAAATTAAAAAATAAAATATTAAAAGGGATGTGTATTTAATAAAAGGTGTGTATTTAATAAAAATGGGTGTGCATTTAACGATACTCATAAAAAAAATAGAGGAAATTTTAATGCTCACTCCTCGTTAGTCACTTACTCAAACTTTATTAGCCGTAAATATTAATTCATTATTTAGGTAACATGATATATTAATACATATGGTGTACTCATTTTTTAAAACGTATACAATTATGAACAAAAATATACAGTATATAATTATGAACAAAAATGTATACACTTTGTTAGTGAATTTTTTTGTTAGTTTTTTTAATGAAACATTGAGTGTAAAAAAATATACAATTATTAAAAAACATGTATACACTATTGAAATAAAAGGTATACACATATGTATTCTATTTTTTTAATGAAAAATTAAGTGTGAAAAAAGTATATAATTATTAAAAAATACTCCCTCACTCCGCCTTTAAGGGTGTCATTTGGTTTTTGCACGTGGATTAAGGAGTATTATTATTTAATGTGTAGTGGGTAGTTGTATTAGTGTAGGTGTGGGTCTCATCTTTTAGTTGTATTAGTGGGTGTGTGTGGGTCTCATATGTACAAAAAAGAAAATGAGACTCTTGGGGGCGGACGCCCAAAATGAAAAAATGATACCCTTAAAAGCGGACGGATGAAGTATGTATATACATATAAAATAAAAAGTTATACACGTATCATAAATGCACCAAATATCAACTCATTAATACAGTAGAAAAAAGATAAGTGCAACTGTGAAGTGTTATCAAGAGAGGACCACCCTGAGTGTGACTGGTCAACCAATAAGATTACTCTACGGCATATTCCAAAAGTTAATAAAAGTGTTAAAATTTTATGTAACAGATTCTTAAATATGCATTGTTCAATCCCCATTTCAAGAAAGAATCTGCCACTGTAAAAATTACCAAAAAAACACATCTGAACAAAAATAAAATTAAATAAAACTGGTGTGTACTTAATTCACAATGACGGGTTCAAAAGATATTTTTTTAAATAAATAAATAAATAAGTATTATGTCTATATCTATAACTAGTATGAGGTCCAACTATTACTAATTTAGAATGATTCAATTTTGGGTAAGCCCGTGCCCCCAACCACCTATCACTTAATAAAATCATTGAGTGACTCAAAGAATTTTGTCAACAACCGTTCCATGAGAGTTTGAGAAATAAAGTTCCATTAATTTTTTTTAAATAAATATATATATGAATAAGCTCTTTGTATATTTTGAGAAATGGATGGAGTATAATGCAATTTAAAGAACCAATCAAGAATGCGACACTACAAGAAAAGTGATCTATAATGACAGAGATCATGTCATTAATACTTTCATTCTGTCATTATTGTTTCTCTAGTTAATGACAGTAAAGCAATCTATAATGATAGGATCTGTCATTATAAATCACTTTCTTGTCATTAAGGACCTTTAACTAGAGAAACAATAATGACGAGATTTCTGTCATTAAAGATCATTTTTCTTGTAGTGTGATGTTTGTTTTGTTTATTTTGAAAATTTTAATATGCTTGAGATTTCATTTCATATTAATAGGCGATACAATTAATACGTTTTATAGAATAGATATATAATTTGGATGAACTTAAAAAATTTTGAAATTTGGATTTTAATTTTTTTTTACTTAATGTGGGCTTTTGGAAATTTTATGAGAAGCTTGCAAATAATTCAATTATTTTTCGAACATAGTACTCCCTCCTGCCACTTGAAAGATAATCGTTTGCTTTTTGCACGTGGACAGTTCTAAGGTCGTTATTTGCTTTTTGCACGTGGATTAAGGAGTATTATTATTATAGGTATAGTGGGTAATTGTATTAGAGGGAAGTGGTGGGTCATATTGTGTACTTTCTTTACTAAATAAAGGAAATTGATACCTTTGAAGCGGACGCCAGAAATAGTGAAATGGATACCTTGTAAGTGGCCGGAGGGAGTATATTTTACACTCACTATTTCTCAGACATTTTATTTTTCTCATATTTATTATAAATACATAATTTTTCATAATATAATATTCACAATATCATCTATTTTTCAAAATCTCACACTATCATAAATCTATAAATCATAAAACATACTTTAAAAATCAAATCACATTTGTATTATTCATATATTACAATGATAACAATCAAACCAAATATTAAAAATCCTTTTATTCTTTATGCCTTGAAGCAAAACCAAATGTTATGAGCAAACCCTATTTTAGGAAACTCAAATGGATGCAATCAATTGATGATCAAACACTAACAAATCTTTAACCCTAGAGCACCAAGAAACCAAAGAAGATGAACAAACTAAGTAGAGGTGCTCGTAACCCGACGGCGGATGATGCCGGACGAGTAGTGTTTCCCGGTCTTGGTCGAATTCTTTTTTTGATCTGGGCCATGAAGCAGCATGACTGCCTCATGTCCGAGGTCTGATTTCCGAGCTGCGACGACGAGCCATGCAACGCGGCTTCAAGAGCCGAGGTTGTAAGAGAAATCAGAGGCAGTAAGAAGAGTGTTGCAAGTAAAAGTGACTTTAGACAACACTTCATGGTGAAGTTTCTCTGTTGTGAAAGGGAGAGAATGAGGGGTTGAAGATATAGGTAGAGATATAAGAAGAGTTGGACGGTGTTAATGGATGCCAATTTATAGTTATTAATTTAGTGGGATATGCCACACTGTAAAGAAAATGATGTTATATATGTGAATTAGTGGACTTCATGAGTATTTTAATTTAGCACTCTATAATTTAAGACAAAGTATCACACAAAGTATCTTGTGACACGAAATCTATATGAGATGAATGTTGAGAATTGTTAAAGTATGGAGGTTACTTGTTAAAATATGATTGTTATATAGGTATAATTTGTTTACGAAGAGTTAAAGTATAGATACTCCCTTCGTCTGCTATTAATATATCCATTTGTTTTTTGCACCTGGATTAAGGAGTATTATTATTTTATATAAAGTGAATAGTTATATGAGTGGTGAGTGATTGCTGGGTGTAAGGTCTTTTTATTAAAAAGGAAAACCTTTAGAGTGAACGATCAAAATGACAAAATGGGTATCTTATTAGAAAACGGGTAAGAATTTTTCTAAAATGTGATATACTATGATAAATTAAAGGTATAATTTATATATGATATGATACATTACAAACATATTTTAACTATCAATAAATATATTTTACTATATGCTTTAATTATAGTTCGACTTGTTTGTGTCTATGAATATTATTATACTCCCTCCGTCCCGGGTATTTTTACCCGTTTGTACGCGCAAGGAGATTAAGACGTTTTATTTTTTTTAATATATAATGTAAGAGAAAGTAGGGATAAATTAGTAATTTAAAAAAAAAAGTGAATAAAGTTATTGGGAATGATGAATAAAGTGTAAAAAAGTAATTAAAGTTGTTGGGATTGTAAAAAGTAGGTAATAAAATATTATGTATTTTTTGCGAAAATGGAATGGGTAAAAATACGTGGGACACCCCAAAATGGAAAGTGGGTAAAAATACGTGGGACGGAGGGAGTATCATTTTTAATCTTTATTTGTTTCAATATATATTGCCCGTATAAGTTGACTAAATTCGTGTCCAGTTTTATGGAGAAAAAAAAACACTTCACATTACGTAACAAGAAATCATCTACTTTTCAAGGGAGAAAAACAAACAAATCGTTTTCACTTAATATAACAAGAAATCATCTGCAATTAATAACACACAAATATATAATACGAACTAAATATAACAATTAATGAAGTAAGAAGAATCAAAAGCACCATATCCTTTAGCAAAAATTAAATAAAATAGACGAGTCACATCGTCTTTGTAAAATGATCACAACTTAAGCAAAATTTAATTTAAGTCAACAAAAATAAACAAAAAATAATTTAATAAAATACAAAACAACAGGGGATGGATCTCCATCAATGGCCTCTGATTAGCCACACTGCAGAACCAAAATCTTGTTTATATTCTTCTAACTTTCTCTCTCTAATCAATACAACTAGTATTACCTCTGGAAAAATAGACATCCATCATCCATCTCTAGAACAAGCTCTCAATGGCTGCCACATCAGACGCCTGTGCATCCAACAGCGCCTTGCCACCTGGACTGGAGCTTACGACCTTCATCGTCGAGTCGAAGACCGCCTTCTGGTAATAGTCGTCCCCCACTTTCACCACAATCTCCCTCACGACCTTCATGTCGAACGCTTGTCCCAACACGAGCTTCCCGATGATCTCACCGAAGTTTGCAGGCGCTTTGGGTAAGTCGATAGCTAGGTCTTCGAGTAGTGCTGCGTAGCCAAGAGATCCGGTTGCTATGTTGTCCGCAGTTATAACCTTCTTGGTGAACAAATACTCGAGGAGTTTTGCTACTGGTTCGACACATGGGGGGCTTTTCTCCAATCCGAGTGAGATCGCCTCCTTGACGAACTCTGAGTGATAAGCAGGGGCTTTCAATTCTTCAACACATTGCAATGCCTCATCAAGAAGTCGGACGCTGAAATATTCGTCCAACAGAGATATTGTCTTCCTCTTGAGCTCGTTTTGATTCAATGCCACTGCTGGGGTTGATGGCTTCTCCGCAGTTGGAGGCTGTTTAAACGGAACAGGTGCTTGAGATGCAGGATCCATCGCGTATCCTCCATAGCTTGTCGAGCGAGTAGGAGCGTCAGAACCCTGCAAGAGGGCACTAGTTTTGCCACCCATGAAACCACTGGGACCTTGAGGTGGATATCGCTGATTCAGAGATGGGGACTTCCCTATCAGTGGCTGCTGAACGCGAGCAGAAGTTTGGGAAGTCGTGTTCGAACCATCACCTCTTGGCATAGATCGAGATCTAGGAACTTCCCAATTATCATTATTGATTCCAGGCATACCAGGCATCTTTCTTGTTCCTGGCATTCCGGGCATCATACCACCCAAACCAGCACGAGTCATCGGGATGCCAGTAGGACTAATATTTCCTTGACCCCCAGATGAAATACCTCGATTATTTCTAGTGAAACCTGGACGTAACCCCAGATTCTTCTCAGCTTCCGAGTGAATCTCAGTGATGGTTTTGGCTTTGACCTGGTAAAAATCAGAATAGAAACATAAGATGTTAGAAATCGTGATAATAATTTTTTTAAAAGAAGAATATATCATTAAGAGAGTATGAACATAATGTAAAGAAGGCACCTCTTCCCGCCTAGGGACCCAATTGTTGGTGCGCAACTCTAGAACATCCCGCACCATAAACCTGAGCCGGACAGCCAACTGAGGGTTGGTTGACAAATCCTTCAAGCGATTGAAATACGTATCATTAAATCGCTTGGATTTTTGGTTCTCGTCAAGCTGTTTCCCAATTGTGTTGAAGAACTTGCAAATAGCCTCGACATTCTCCTCTTCCGGACAACTCGTAGAGTCCTGTCCCAAGAGTTCCTGCTCAAAAGGAAATGGGAATCAAGACATGTTACATATAGTTGAGAAAAAGAGCTCCTACAAACAGCATACAGAAAAGGGAAGAGATGTGCATAGAATGAAATAGGAGCAAACCTGAACAATGTGATGAACAATCCTCTCAGGGACCATTCTCTGCTTCAAAAGTTCTCCAATTAAGCGAATGTTGCCAAGTGTTCGGAGTTTGACTAACTTCTCTTTATCCCTTCTGTCCGATTCTTGCTCAGGAGCAGTCATCTGCCTGACCTCTTCCCTCAACTGATCAGCACCTTCAAATGCCTCTTGGCAGTTATTTAAGAGAACTCTCTTAAATGTAATTTCTTTACCACCAGGTTCATCTGAAGGGAATGGAGGGAGCTTTTCATTCAGATCAGAACAGAGCTGCGCATACATTTGGCAAAATGTTGGCTCCAATACAGCCTTGTCAAATATCAAAGAGATGACTCCCTGTTTTCAAAAGAAAATGTAGAGCTATTAGAAGGGAAACAAAGTTTGATCTTTTATGCAGCAAGACCAACAAAACAAAAGTAGATTCAAGGGACTCGAGTATGGTGTTCATTTTTCAACATTTAATACCTCCAAAATATCAGCAGTGGTTATACCAGAGTCAATCAATTGACCCTTCAAAATATCAAATTTCTCAGGAGTCAATTTGTTGAGTATGCTGCAAGAAACCCAAAGTGATAAGCACCAAATTCTAACATAAAAATACGGCTATAATATTTGAAGACGTGCATGAAGCATAGTGATAGAGCGCAAGGACAGGAAATCCTAACCATCATTACAAGAAAAAAATAAAAAATAAAAAATAAAAAGGAAGGAAAGCTTATAATAATATGCGGAAGGCTACTAAATATAAGACATAAAGGTTACCCCTTCACTGTTTTTAAAACGCGTTCCTTCTCAGACAGAGTTCCCCTTCGAGCAGACCACGGTACATCAGCCTTGATAAGAGTTGATGCAACCTGTTTATTAGGCATACAAAAATGTTTAATAGAGCACACCACAGATTAACAGCTATCTGAGTCACTAAGCCTTTTAAATAACTTTTCATAAGGTAATAAAATCATCAACCATATATCAAATTGATCAGCGCAAATTGTAACTCTGAATATGGATAGATGATAAACTACCCCTTGTTAGCCAACGATTAACAGCTATCTGAGTCACTGAGCCTTTTAAATAACTTTTCATAAGGTAATAAAATCATCAACCATAGATCAAATTGATCAGCGCAAATTGAAACTCTGAATATGGATAGATGATAAACTACCCCTTGTTAGCCAACGGAAGAACTTTTAAATTTGTTTCGAGACTGAACCCAAGGCGTGATTTTCACACCATAGTAGCATAGCATACACTGCAGCTGTGCAGGGTCAATGATATCATTCACAAGCAATAAAATAGTTTAGTTCACATTAGTATTTTTACCCCTTGGTTTGAAGAAATTTGTGCGCGGGAAAACTGTGAGTTCTGGTCTTGCTTATTGTATTGGCTTCCATCTTGTTGCCTGGGATCAAAGCGGCCACCAATGTCTCTGTCTTTTAGTGACTCCCAAGACCTCTCATCTCCAGGGGTTGGCAGTTGTGGGGAGATATTACGCCAGTCACGGTTGTCCAACTCAGGATAACGATTCTGAGCCGGTGGTGCCTAAAAAGAACATCATCATCAAGGAAAACATTAACATAACACATAATAACGAACTTAATCTGTGATTATGAACAGGCACATGTAAATTAACATGCATACCCAATTGAAGAAGAATATCAAATCAAAAGAAGTAAAATGTAGTTGTAGGTCACATTGCTAAATATGAGTAAGCTGATTACAAATGCCAATATGCAATAATGAATCTTACGTTGCTTTCCCCGCGACCCCAACTTGGATCTACACCAAAAAACTCAGCTTCAATTTCTTGTTTAACTTTTAAAATATCCTCTGGGATGTTTAACACCTACCGAGAGAACCAAGAAAGGAATTAAAAGCAGCACTATAATCAGCACTGAGAATCAAGAACAGTATAGAAGGTAAAAAGAGCATTGATCATTTACAAATGAGATGAACATTAAACTTGGGTCGGTGTGTTTAAGGAAAGTGGAAGCGCAAGCAGAAAAAAACTGGAATATTAACAGTTCGCAACTACATGCATTACAGGTGTATATCAATGACAGTTATGGATAAGACAATTATGCAGGTAAAACAAGGTTACCTAGGAACGAGACTGCAGCATGTACCATTATTTTGCTAACTTAAGGATGTGAAATACCATAATTAACGTTCAAACAACACATACAGAAGCGAAGCATACCCCTAGCAAAAATATCATATAAGGACAATAATTCAATATATTTAATAAGAACATAATGACGCATTACCTCCCTTAGCTGAAGCAGCAGGTCCCTAGTATAACGGATTCGCTCACGGCCCTCGAATCGAGAATCACCTATCTGTATAAATTACAAAAGGGAATGAATGTTTGTTTTGAGCTTATTAAACAAGAGCATATCCTCCAACCATAAAATTTCTTTTTCTCACAAGGAAATCACTGAAGTCACAACCATCAAAGGAGATATAAATCCAATTATCACATGATTGCAAATAATAATTCATTGGGCTTCTCAAAATACAGGTATGATTAACTTGCAAGCACAAACTATTAGAGATTAAACCATAATTATAGATGAAAATTTGCAAAGCTTTTTCCTTTTTTTTTTTGCAGGTTCTTTATGGACATACTGATACTCCTTGCATGCCCACCTAAAGCCTGCATTTTTTTTCCGTCCATATTTACGGCAACTACACACCTCATGTGCAACGCTAAGAATTAGGACGTTAAATCCGTTAAGTAGGATTCCACAACATATGACTAGATCATGAAAAAAATTAGTAGGGGTTCTTGAGAAACTCGAATGATTGCAATTTTTTCTAAGAAAAAGGTAAACTTTCATCTGTGTTAAAAACTTTTTTTTAAAAAAGTCACTAAATTTGTCCTAAACAAGTGGCAGAGAGATGTATTGAATAACAATTCTAGACATAAACATACATACATACATACATACAACAATCAGTGCTCCAATTACCTGAATTAAACACATTCTTGGACAAAAAAATATAGCAATTTCAATTTGGGATCACGTACATCAAATCCCAAGAACCATCCTAACTGTACCATAACATGAAAAATCAAGAGAATATTGAGCACTGTTTGACTGAGTATAATATCGGGGAACCAAAAATTGATAGATTCGGATTCAACAACACTAATAGACAGTCATTCATTTATAAACAAAACCACACCAAGAACGCAGCTCATAAATACCCAGACATAAAGGCGTATGATGCACTCTCACATCAGAAAAAACCGCCAAAAAGAGAAAAAAAAAAACTTTCCACCCTCAAAAGAATTCAGGATCATCAAGAAAACCTAGATCTGACATAGAATTGCAGAAAAGGACAGACCTTGAAGGAGGAGATTGAAGGAGCAGAAACAACGCCATGGGGACGCAGCAGAGGGAGATCGGAATTCGCCGCCGACGATAAATCGAAGCGTGGGCCGAATACTCTGTTTCCGCCGCGATTGCCACCACCTGGTCTCAAGCTCAACACTGTCTGATCAGCCTGCATAACTCGAAAATCGAAATCCTATAAAGTCCAATTCAACACGAACTTCCTCACAGAAACTCGGAATTTTATTCTCACGTATATATAGATGTATATACGTAGATACACAGGATTGAAAAATGAGGGCAGAGAGAATTCTAGAGAGAGAGAGAGAGTTCTGGTTTTCCTCTCTCTACAGGGAGAAGGAGAGGAGGTGAAGGATGAGGGAGGGCGTATTTATACGTCGGGAGAGGCTATGCAGAGCGTAAAACCCTTATTTTGGATTGGATTTCGAAAGGGTATTTTCGGGAATATAAAATTATTGAGCTTAACATTGACGCCCTTTAATTTGAGATACGGCCAAATTTGCTCCTGAGTTGCCATTTATACCCTTCGATTATCTTATTAATAGAAGATTAGCAATTGAAAAAGATTTGAACTCTAATTATTACTTGCTCATTGAAAACGATTTGAACTCTTTTTTTTTTTTAAATTTAATTCCTCCATGGCTATATCAACTTGTGTTCTAATTTATTAATAGAAGAATTTATTTATACATTGCACTATATGTTTAATAGAAGAAGTTATTTATACATTGCACTATATGTTTAATACTCAGTATTTATCACTTAAATTTCACAGTTTTCATATTTTCATACTTTATTAAATTTTACTAAAATATATATATATATATATATATATCACATCCATTCTTAATATTAAAAGTATATGTTAATTTAAAAGATTATCACACTCATCTAACATATATAATATACTTTATAATTTATATATAATTAAAAAAAATTAGTACTCCATTTCCCTTTAAAAATCAACAAAATTGATCGAATATCAAATTTTCTTAAATTCTGTATCTAGTTAATAAATATATTATGGAGGGAGTATAAAAGTGTTTTATAACATGTATAATGATATAAATACATTGTGCAAAGATTTTGTGATGTACTTCCTACGTCCCACCCAAAAGGTTGTTTTTGTGTTTTCACGTGAATTATGAAGTATTATTATTTTTAATGTATAGTGTGTAGTTGTATTGATGAGAGTGTGGACACCATATTTTAATTGTATTAGTGGATATGTGTGGATCTCATGTATGTAAAAAGGGAAATGTGACCCTTTAAGTGGAACACTCTAAATGAAAAAAAAAATAACTATATGGGTATAATGGAAAGAATATGAGTTCATGTTTTGTTTATGTTCGTCTTGTTTCTTATCGTGTAACACTTTACTATTTTATTAGAGTTTTTATAATTTTTATATTAATGTAGTACAAGTTATTGTCTCTAATTTATCTTAGACAAATTTATATTCAAAGTTAGAAAAGTAAATTAACTAGTAATTTTGGATTACAACACTTTTCTTTTTTCTATTAATAAAAATCTTGAAAAAATATTATTAATTTTTATTCATATTACGAAATTTATTTCGTGAGATGATATTACACAAATAAATTTTAGTATTATTAGTATTTTAATTAAATATAAATATTTTTAATTAGTTTAAGTAAAAAGGAAGAGGGAAAAACGTGAATATTTTCAATTTTAGCACATAGCACAAAATATATCAATGTAACAAATATACAATCTTTAATTGTGACATATACGAGTGGATCATGTGACATTAATCAGGTGCAATCTTTCTTTGTATCATTGTAATATATAAATTGTAAATATAAAATTAAAATATGCAAAATAAAAATAATACGTTACCATATAAATCATTAATTAACTATTTTGATACTATTAGTATGTGTAATCATTAAAATTTTTCTTCCAAATTTTACAATACTCCCACATTTTCTTGAGTGTATGCTCGAATGAGTTGTGCAAGTTTTAATGGGACCTTTTTACCCTCAATAATTGAATGAAAGATTTGTATTTTCCTCTTTATATAATGTAAAATAAAAATTTGAATGAAAGATTTTCTTCATATCTTCAATTAATAAGATGTAGGGTAATTTTGTATTTTCATATTTAATGCACGTTGGTAATAGAGCCGTTTTCATGCATCAATGGGTGGGACACCTTATCAATTACGCTCCAAAATTCACATAATATATCAATTTTTTATTTTATTTTTTTTAGAATATTCAATATTACTATTTAAAAATTAAAGTGAAACCTACTATACATGTTATGGGCACATTTGGTAGCACATGTTTGGCATCAATAATTGATATCTCCATCCAAAGTTCAACCAACTGGATATAGATAAAATGGGAAGAATGCAAACCACTGTTTTTAATTATATATATTTATTATGTTAAATTTTATCCATTTTCGTTCAAGGGTAGACATGCATATTTTAATCGGAACCGGCGGTTCGAAATCGGAAACCGGCGGTTCCGGAACCGGCATAAATCGAACCGAAATCGGCTATATATCGGTTCAGTTTCGGTTCTTCATTTCGTGAAACCGGAATCGACGGTTCCGGTTAAAACCGGCGGTTCCGGTTGGAACCGGCGGTTTTTCTATTTTTTTATTTTTTTACTTTTTTAGGTTGAAAAATTAAAAAAAATTAAAAAATAAAAAAACGGAACCGACCGGAACCGTCCTACCCTCAGTTCGGTTCCACATTATTCGGAACAGGAACCGCCGGTTTGGAACCGCCGTGCATGTCTATTCAAAGGTCCATTTTCTTTTTCTACATACTTATACTGTTATACAAGACTCACACACTACCTACTACTCTTTTTTATTTTTTTTTCTCTTTTCCACTAATGTAATTAAAATATTAGGCTCACGCGCTCATTAATACAATTACCCATCATAAATTAAATGATAATACTTCTTAATCCACATGAAGAAAAAAAAAACAAAAAACCCTCATTGAATGAAGCGAAAAGAGTATAATTGAATGTTACTCCCCCGTCTCATACAAGTTGACACACTTTCCTTTTTGTTTGTCCCATTAAAGTTGACACATTTCCTTTTTAATACATGGGACCCACACAAAAACAATTAATCTATTCTCATGGGCTCCATATATCACCTCTAATACAACTACCCACTACACATTAAATATTATTTCTCTCACTTCACTTTACTCCACTTTACATTAAATTATTATACTCCTTAATCTCCGTGCCCAAAAAACATTATACTAAATGGTGTACCCCACCATTAGGGGCCCCCCACCGCCCCTGCCCTGGGGATTGGTGGAGGAGGTAAATCGCAGGATGTGCCTCAAGTGGCTTATAGAGAGGGTTCACTTGTACTTGTACTAACTTCTATGGGACGGAGGAAGTACTCTTCTGCATATGAGACTTTAAGTATAAAAAATGTATTGCGAAAAAGAGTAGTACTCTCCAAATTTAGAAAAATAATAGACTATATTTATGTGAGTGGCTTGTAAAATATGTTAAAATATGATTGCTATATAAGTAAAGTATGCTTAAAAATATGTTATTCTAAAATACGATGAATAATACATTAAAAATTTATTTTAAAATATTATAATATGATTTATTACAAATATATTTTAACTATCAATAAGTATACTCTATTTATATAATAATTATATTTTAATAATAAATCGAGTAATCAAGATTCGTGTCACACATACCAGGGGTGAAACTAAAAAATACTTATATCAGTTTTATGCTTGCATATAGGGTTAAGGTAAATATCCAAAAGCAAAGAGTTAATCAATATCTTATCCAGTCGACATAACACAAAAATGGAACACAATAAGATCTTACAAAAAATTCACACCAAATCTTCACTACATAGTTAAATTATTTTTTTTAATAATTAATACGCTTCACATTATTAATTTTATCTTTTGACATTAAAAGAAAATTGTACACATATCCATTATGGTTAAGGTGATATTTTTGGCAGCGTTTTCATCCCCACCCCCACAAAGAGAACTGTTCTGTGAATGAAATAGTACTACATTAGTATATTGTTTATTAATATATTCCCTCCCTCCAGAAAAGTTTACACCCTCTTCATGATATGAAGATTAAGAAAGTAATAACTTTTAGGGGTATTATGATATTTTTTTTGTAATAAATAAATGATAAAATATGTGAAGTGAGTGTCTTAGGTAGGGGTAGTTTTTATGTAAATAAAATGTATGGGGAAGGGTGATTGTGTTTGACTTTTTACTTTTTTATGAACGTGCAAACTTTTGTGAAACAACCCAAAATAGAAAATGTGTCATCTGAAATAGGAGGGGGAGTATAAAACTTGTAGGGAAAATAGATTTTTTTGTCCGCTAACTTTGCCCAATTTTGAATTTAGTCCATAAGTTTTTCACGTTTTGAAAATCGTCCATTATATTTGTAGAATTTTGAAAATCATCCATTATATTTGAAAATTTTGAAAATCGTCCATTATGTTTACCAAGTTCAACAAAATCGTCCGTTTCAACAGGTCATTAGCAGGTTATTCTAAAAAATAAAAATAAAAAATATGTAAAATATATATATATATATATATATATATATATATACTATTTAAAAAAATAGCCTCCACTAAGAATTTATATTATACTCTCTCCATCCGCCCGAAAGAGGACATTTTGCTTTTGTGCACGTTGATTAAGAAGTATTGTTATTTAATGTGTAGTGGGTAGTTGTATTAATAGGAGTGTGGATCCCATATTTTAATTGTATTAGTGGGTGTGTGTGGATCTCATGTGTGTAAAAAAGGAAGTGACCCTCTTTGGAACGGACGACCAAAATGGAAAAAAGACCCTCTTTCGAGCGGACGGAGGAAGTATCAATATTTAGTCAAATTTGCTTCACTTTAGTAATGAGATTAGTATTGTTTGTTTGGTATACGGAAGTGAAAAATAAAAAGTGAGATAAAATTGGTTAAATAAAAATATGATATAGATTAATTGGAGTGAAAATATCAAATGACCTGCTATAGCAGGTCAAATGACCAAAATGTTGAATTTTATGAAGTTAATGAACTAATTTCAAAATTGTTATAAAATTAACGGACTAATTTCAAAATTAAAAAAGTTAATGGACTATTTCAAAATGAATAAAAGTTAGCGGACGAAAAAATATATTTTCCTAAACTTGTACATTATGAATAATTGTGAAAATGTATACAATACTATAATAATAATAATAATAATAATAATAATAATAATAATAATAATAATAATAATTGATCACATATATGCTTATGTGTGACTTTTATGCACACGTCATAAGTCGGTTACATATTTATTTTCATTTTATTTAATAAATGATGGCAATGTAGATGAGTATTTGCTAGGTCAGCAAATTAGGTCCACTTCTCAAACAATTACTCCTACTTATTATTTTAAGGGAAATTATTATATTACTCCATATTTTTACCTGTTTAACCGTGCAAGTAAATTAAGAAGTGTTTTTTAATATATAATGTAAGAAAAAATAGGGATAAATTGGTAATATTAAGAGAAAACGTAAATAAAATTATTGAGATTGATGAATAAAGTATAAAAAAGAAAATAAAGTTGTTGGGATTAATAAATAAAGTGTAAAAAGTAAAAAAGATGTGTAATGTATTTTTTTATCATTAATGGGATATGTAAAAATATGTAGGATACCCCAAAATAAAAAGTGGATAAAAATAAGTGGGACGGAGGGATTATACAATTTGGTGTACGTGCAGACACTTTTAAATAATGGAGTAATATAATATATATATATATATATATATATATTATATTACTCCATTATTTAAAAGTGTCTGTACGTACACCAAATTGTATAATCCCTCATATATATATTAATTAAGAAACACATAAATATTGAATTAAAAAATTATACATGGACGCCACATGATATCAACTCTTATTTTAATTATAGCAATACAATTATTAAAAAAAACTTTTGCCAACAGTAATCTTTCCTCTATTGATAGTTATATTTTTTTGGTTCTAAATTAATTAAAAAAAAAATCTTTCAAATTCTAAATGGATAGTTTTTCATGGATTTAAAAAAACTCCGAATATATATTTCCAGAATATCTCACAAATCAAGTAATTTGAAAATTTTATAGTTTGAGATTTATCATGGTTTTTTTTTTCCTTGTATATGAAACTATCATTATTAAATAATTTTTAAATATTTTTGCCTTTCCAATTTAAAAGATAAGTTCACATACGTTCATGCTGTAAAAGTACTGTTTGTCTTGAATCATAAACTATTAATCATATTAATAAGATTTTAAAATTTGCAGTGAAATTGTTTAGCATGAAATATTATAATTCATTTCAATAAATATTTAAAAATTTTATTATTATATTGTAAATTTTTTAATAGTATAATAATTATTTTTAAAAATTATTTAATTTTCCAAACGAAACCCAATAGTACAAATAATGAAGGCCCATCAACAAACCTACTAAGGGAAATCATGAGACCAGTGGGGAACTTAATTGAATTGGGCCAAAGGCCCAATGGGCCAACACGTGATTATATTTATTTACATGAGATTGTGTACATTAATGAAATAAGTATTTTTAATTCTAAAATATAATTAACGACACCTACGAAATCATTAAGGTAAACACTTTGTGATTATTTTACAAAAATGTCCCTTAATTTTAAAAAATGAAAAATATTTCAAAATGTTGGTATCTTGTGTTGCGATTCCGACAGTATAATCGATACTGAATAAAACATTTAGTGATATAGCATTGGATGTGGTGTATGTATCCTGTGTCGGGGTTCCGACACTGTATCTGACATATAATATTATGATGATTGTGTTGGACATGATTTCATGATTCTATATCAGAATTTCACTACACTAATCAACATTAGAGTTGTTATTCGAGTCGAGCGAGCTCGAGTATTGCATACTCGAGCTCGGCTAGAGTAGTTTTCGAGTCGAGTTTGAGCTCGACTCGTTTAGGAAACGAGCTTAAAAACGAGTTCGAGCTCAGTTCGAGTAGTTTTCGAGGTGAGTCGAGCTTGAGTTCGGTCTGGCTCGTTAAGCAAATCGAGTCGAGTTTATCTAGCCGATTTTTAATAAATATATCTTATATTTATTATTTTATTTAGTATTTATTATATTATTATTATTTATTATAATTATTATTAAAATAATCGAGCTTGTCGAGTCGAGCCAAGCTCAGCTCGTTAAAGAAACGAGCATAAGGAGTGCTCGAACTCGAGCTCGAATAGTTATGAGTCGAGCCGAGTCGAGTCGAACTTTCGAGTATCTCACTCTGATCAACATCAAACAATATAACTATTAGAAAAAAGAGTGTGGGCTTTTGGATGATATTTTGATCCAAAGATGAAATATTGAATTACAATGATTTTAATGGGTAGTTTAGCAAGTTTCGTTTAAAATAATACTAGAACAAGACTGATTGGGACAACTAAACTACAATATTAAAATAATACTCTAGAAATTCTAAATAAATAAATAAATATTAAAAGTAAATACAAACCATAATATAAAAATAAAACTCATATAACACTGATAGTAACAAGTAAACTACAAGATTTCATAAAAAAAACAAAAAACAAATAAACATTCTAAACTACAAAATTTAAATAATACTACTCCAATGAGTCCAATATAACAATGATTGTAGCAATTAAACGGACAACACAAAAATAATGTACGAAATAACAACTAAATAAATTAGAGCTGGGAAACATATCGAAATTTTGGTATACTGCCCTTATCCTATCGAAAAATATCGATTTTACCGAAATTTTAGGTATATCAAAATTTTTGGTAAGATATGATACCATATAAAAATTTTGGTACGATAAAAGTATATAAATTATAAATACCGCAGTATTTCGGTATATACCGAAATATAGTAAAATATTTAATTTTTAGGTAATATGATACAATATACCATGTTACATGATATATGTAATTATAATTATTATTTATATATTATAATTTTTAATTAAATTATATATATACTATTTAATTAAAAGATTAAATCTAAAATCTCAGTGTAAATTACATAATTATATATGGGTGATAAAGTTGATTGACTTTCATGATATCTTGTATTTCTTTTTTAATTACGTAAATCTATCCTATATAAAAATTTAAAAGTGTTGATTTTAATATAAGTTCCATATAGTTCTTGTGTAGATCTGTTGGATACTATTTATTTAATGACAAACACTTGTATAAACTGGGTTTACATACATTAATTATATAAACCTGTTACTTTTAGTACATAGCACATAAATTGTTACTCTTCTAATTAAAAAATTACTCTTCAAAATCTTGTAAATCCTGATTTATCGATTATTTTTTAGCACATGAAAAATTACTCTTTAGAAATATGAATTATTACTTTTCAAAGAGTAATTTTTTATATACTAAAGAGTAATTTTAAAAAATAGAGTTTACATGTAAACCCGATTTACATGAGACTCACTCTTATTTAATTTGGTCGTTTGTGGATTGTCGTATATTTTTTATTATGAATTTGTTATCTAGTATTAGAATTTATTTTATTGTTATCTTTCACTTTTCTAGTACAATTTTTAATTAGATTTATTAAATTTTAGGTGCATAACAGCATATCAAACTATCTAATAGTACGGTATATACCGACATTTTAGGTATGATACGATATACCAAAATATTGGTAAGCAGAAGATATACTATTTTTCTATACCGAAATATCGGTATACCGAATTATGGTATACCGAAAGTTTAGGCAAGGTAAATGTATATATTTTTATATACCGAAAATTTCGGTACGGTATATGGTATGACCAAAAATCTTCGGTATGTCATACCGCCCACCCCTAAAATAAATGAACGGAATATTATGCCAAAAATCATCTATTTTAATTTCTCTAAGTTTGGTAAGACTTCTTATCCCATTTGGTGTAACGTATCAAATTCTTGTATAAATGCGGTTCAAATCTCTTATTACATTTTAATAGTTACTTTTCCTTCTATTCTGATACTATAAATTACATGAAGGGAGTGCCACATAAACGGAAAATTGTATCAAATCGTTGTGTAGATGACATAAACTTACGATCAATTGTTTGATTTCCTCCTCTTCTTGCATATCTTGGATATTTGATTTCCTCACATAAACTTACGTTCAATTGTTTGATTTCTTCCTCTTCTTGCAGATCTTGAATATTAATTATGTTACACCTGATATTACATTTTCTATTATTTGATGTTAATTTTTTATTACACGCGTTAAAATTTTAGATATACTATTAATCTTTTATTACACAAGCGAATGTATGAAGAAAAATAAAAAAAAATAAAAAATCCCAACCATTTTTGTTGCATGGAGGGAGCGGCACAAAATAGGAGCGTTAGAATTTTAGATATACCGTTAATCTTTTATTACACAAGCGAATGTATGAAGAAAAAAAATACTCCCTTCATCCCATAATACTTTTCTCACTTTACTCATTTGTTTGTCCCATAAAATCTTTCACCCAAAAAAGAAAACATCACTTTATCCAACAACCTCAAAAGTTACTTTAATTTCGAATTTGCTACTCATTTTTCACACACATATCATTACTTTATACTTTTTATTACCTAAAAATACTACAATACCCTCCAAAGTAAATAAAGTTGGTCAAAAAGCATAACTTTTCTTATACTACAATACCCTCCAAAGTAAATAAAGTTGGTCAAAAAATATAACTTTTCTTAAATAACGTGGAAGAGTAAAAGTGAAAAGTTTTCAAATGGTAAAAAATAAAAAAAAACCCAACCATTCTTGTTGCATGGAGGGAGCGGCACAAAATAGGAGATTTATGTCCATTCTTGTTGCATGGAGGGAGCGGCACAAAATAGGAGATTTATGTGTAGTGAGTTGTATTTGATATTTTGATTGATTTATTTATTTAAATATTGTTATCATTATTATTTTTGAGTAATTACATATTCCAATTTCACAACTTTATTAACATAATTTGCATTCTAGTACTTCATAACCACACACATTATCTTAAACAAACAAAGTAAAACTAGAACCACAAAACACCATTAACGCTAAACACTCCTCTAATCAACCTCTTCAATCTTCGGCCCGCCACGGCGACCGCCACCGCCACCAGGCCCGTCATCATCCATGGGCGCCGCGCCACCATCTCCGCCGCCGCTCTGGTACATCCTCGAGATGATTGGATTACAAATTCCCTCCAACTCCTTGAGCTTATCCTGCAGCTCATCAACCTCCGCCAACTGGTTCCTCTCCAGCCACTCCACCGCCTCCTCCACCGCCTTCTCGATCGCCTCCTTCTCGCTCCGCTCCATCTTCGCCGCGAACTTCTCGTCCCTCACCGTGTTCCTTATGCTGTATGCATAATTCTCCAGCCCATTCTTCGCCTCCACCTTCTTCTTCACCTCCTCATCCTCTGCTTTATACTTCTCTGCATCTTTCACCATTTTTTCAATCTCCTCCTTGCTCAATCTCCCCTTGTCGTTCGTGATCGTGATCTTGTTCTTCACGCCGGCCGTTTTGTCCTCCGCCGCCACGTTCAGAATGCCGTTGGCGTCGATGTCGAACGTCACGTTGATCTGAGGGACTCCTCTCGGCGCCGGCGGGATACCGGTGAGCTCGAATTTTCCGAGGAGGTTGTTGTCTCGTGTTCTGGCTCTTTCCCCTTCGTAAACCTGGATTAACACTCCCGGTTGGTTGTCGGAATAGGTAGAGAAGATCTGCTCTTTTTTGGTCGGAATGGTGGTGTTTCTAGGAATCAGAACCGTCATCACGCCGCCGGCGGTTTCCAAGCCGAGAGATAACGGCGTGACGTCGAGGAGTAAGAGCTCCTGCACTTTCTCGTCGCCTTCGCCGGTGAGAATGGCGGCTTGGACGGCGGCGCCGTAAGCCACGGCTTCATCCGGGTTGATGCTCTTGCAGAGATCCTTACCGTTGAAGAAATCCTGGAGCAGTTGCTGGACTTTGGGTATTCGGGTCGACCCGCCCACCAAAACCACCTCATGGACCTTCGATTTGTCGATTTTCGCGTCTCGTAAACACTTCTCCACCGGCTCCATACACTTCAAGAACAGATCCATACAGAGTTCTTCGAATCTCGCTCTTGTGATTGTTGCGTAGAAATCGATTCCTTCCGACAACGAATCCACTTCGATCGTCGTTTGTGACGTCGACGAAAGTGTTCTTTTGGCTCTCTCGCAGGCAGTTCTGAGCCGCCGGAGTGCTCTGGCGTTTCCGGCGATGTCTTTCTTGTTCTTCCGCCGGAACTCCGCCACGAAGTGGTTGACCAACCTGTTGTCGAAATCCTCGCCGCCGAGATGGGTGTCGCCGGCGGTGGACTTCACCTCGAAGATCCCTTCTTCAATTGTGAGCAGAGACACATCAAACGTCCCACCTCCCAAATCGAAAACCAGAACATTCTGTTCCCCCCTTCTCTCACTCTTCTTATCCAATCCGTACGCAATCGCCGCCGCCGTCGGCTCGTTAATAATCCTCAGCACATTCAACGCCGCGATAGCTCCGGCGTCCTTCGTCGCCTGTCTCTGCGAATCGTTAAAGTACGCCGGCACCGTAGCGACGGCGTTTTTGATCGGATACCCCAAGAAGGACTCCGCCGTCTCCCTCATTTTCGTCAGCACCATGGAGGAAATCTCCTCGGCGGAGAACTGCTTCTCCTCGCCCTTGTAGGAAACGACGATGAGGGGCTTTTCTCCGGGGCCGGCGACGACCTTGAAGGGCCAGAGCTTCATGTCCCTCTGAACAGAGGGGTCGGAGAAGCGGCGGCCGATGAGGCGCTTGGCGTCGAAGACGGTGTTGTGGGGGTTGATGGCGACCTGGTTTCTGGCGGCGTCGCCGATGAGGCGTTCGGTGTCGGTGAAGGCGACGTAGGAAGGGGTGGTTCTGTTGCCCTGGTCATTTGGGATGATCTCAACGCGGTCGTTTAGCCAAACTCCGACGCAGCTGTAGGTGGTGCCGAGGTCGATTCCGATGGCCTTGTTCTCGTTGGTAGCCATTGATGATGAGAAAGAGAGCTCTGAAATTACTGTTTTAATGGAAGAAGGCTTTTTTGGATGAGACTTAACTGAGAATGGAGGGTATGCATGTATATACTTGTATGCTGGGTTGGAGATGGAAGCGAGTTTGGGGGGGTTGGAAGGAGTGAAGTTACGAAAGAGCCCCTAAGGAGTAGAGCTATTTATTGATGTATTTGGGAGTTGGGGAGGAGTGTTTTGGAAATTTGGTTTGGATTTAGCGGTGAGGTTTATCAGGAATTAGGCGGTGGTGATGTAAATGGTGACGTTTGGGGAGGTGTTGAATTGCTGGCATGGGATTCTGTATACGTGGCTAGTTTTAAGGATATGTCATCTGACAAAAGAGATGACTAATAACTCTGAGTAAAAAAATAAATAAAAAATACCAATTCTTAAAGTTTTTTTTTTCATGAGAAGTTCACGGTTAATGTAGATATTTACTCCATTCGTCCAGGTCCAAAGAGATACATTTACTTTTTGCACGTGGATTAAAAAATATTATTATTTTATGTAAAGTGGTAGGTATATTAGAGAGATGTGATGGGTAGTGGTGGGCCATTTTTACTAAAAGAAGAAAATGTTCCAATTTGAATGGGACGCCCAATATAGTAAAATAATGCTATTTGGGTGAGACGGAGGGAGTAGAGTTTAAGAATTTTTTTTCCAGTAAAGATGTGACAACTTTGAAATTAAAGTGTGTTGGATTATTGTTTTGTGTGTAAATATTTCCTTATTTAGAGATGTGAACTTGTTTATCGAACGAAAAAATAGAAAGTACAAATTTATTTATGGGACGAAGGTAGTATCTTTTGAAAATTTCAATTTTAGTCATTTTTTTGTCTAATTTTTTTTCCTCTTTGTCCAATTTTGATATTTTAGGACCAAAATTAGACAAAGAAGGACTAAAATTGCAAATTGTAATAGTTAGAGGACCAAATGTGAAATTTGACAAAAGACATGTCGCTCGTCAGATTTTAATCTCTTTTTAATAGAGGATCAACGTAGCTGTTATGGGAGAAGAGGTATTAATCTGAGCAAAGCTAACATAAAGAGAGATTTGCCCCCTAGGCGTGCTTGTGCCTTTTTCTAGGGGGTTAAGGGATGATTGTATTGCTATGGGGTTTCCCATATTTATACTGGATAATCTGACGTCACCCGTATCTGGGCAAGTTGATAGATTATTGTGTACAGTGCGAGCATTAAATGCATTTTAGCCTCATGTGATTTATTTGTAGGATAAGATCTAGGATATTCTCTACGCGTGTATCTTGGAGCAGATTCTGCGTATCTGAGGCAATTGGATCAAGTGGCCTATTTGGCTTGGTCAGGCGGAGCCTCTTTGCTTCTGGCCGGGAGGCTCGTGGGCTCCTAATGGAATATTGGGCTGGCGGGCCCAATATATGAACAGGTAAAAGGCTCATTCTCAGAATTTATACCACATTAGCCCCCAGGTTTCGTCGTCACTAGCGCGTGGTAAGTGGAAGCGGAACCTTCTTGAAGCATGCGCGTGTTCCAATTTTTGAATTTCAGATCTGAAACGACGTCTTAAGGATCGTGAAGTGACGTTTTGAATTTTTGGGGCATTTTCGACGCACTTTTTCGTCATTCGAGCTGCGTTTATCAGGCTCCGCATTAATGACCCTCTGCATATAGATCACGTCGATCAGGAAATTATGCTTTAAAAAGGGCCTTTTCTCCTGTCACAATTTCATCTTCATCCTCTGTTTATTCTTCCGACTTTCCTTTCTGTTTATCCATAACGCTTAAGCATGAGTTCCAGCGGTCAGCCAACTAGTCAGTCGGGCCCTCGACGAGCGAGGAGCGGTGGTGAAGCGGTGTCGGAGTCTCTGGAGAGAGCCTTTCAGGATTTACAGGAAGAAACATAGGTTTCTTCTTCTCGCCGAAGGCTTCCGCCGGCGACTCGCTCTTTGCCCTCTTCGTTTGCTACGGTGGAAGACATACCAGATCCGAAGAACATTCGGGCACGAATCGCATCTCACGACGGTGCCCACAATGGGATGTGGTCCCATTTTTAGGATAGCACTATCCCTCATGCTCAATTCGAGAAGCTGTGTTCAAGATATGCGGCGTCAGAAGTGGATTTTATCTTGCCGGTCGAAAATGAAAGGGCGAGCAGACCAGCCCCCGGGCGAGTGGCAGTGAACGTTCATATGTTGAAATTAGGGTTTCGCTTGCCTCTTCACCCTTGTTTGGCGGAGCTCCGGAATTATTGAAATTTGGCGCCTCATCAACTTTCTCCGAATTTCTGGGCTACGATTATTGGGTTCATACTTTTGTTCTGCAAAAAGGGGTATCGACACTTGTCTCCCAAAGAAATTGACTACCTGTGCTGTCCTTCGGAGGAGAATGTGCATAAGGGGTTCTACCGAGTCAATCCTTCTCGAGGATTGACTCTTTCGGGGAAGTTTACCTCTATCAAGAATTGGAAGGAGTGGTGGTGCTGAGTTTCAGACGTGTGGAAGCCGTCGCACATTAGGGTTCCTTTGGCCTTCCAGTTGATTCGTTCTCGCGGAGGTATGTTCGTCTTCTTTTGTGTTTCGTTATTGTTTTTGTGTGCACGTGAGGTATAGTCACTATGTTTTAAATTTTCAAACAGGGACACTCGTCCTGGTCCTCCCCCCTTCGAAAGAGTTCTTGGAGTTGGTGGGCGTTATTAGCAAAATGAGCGCCCAGGAGAGGAGTACCGACATCATTACTAATAAGCTTTTGAAAAAGTATGGACTCATGGTGGATTCAGAGGCACCGGCTCCTCTGCAGATGGTGACTGTGGCTACTCATGCAGGCGCTCATTCGGAGCCACCGGCAACCTCCCTCGCTGATCCGGATATCCCTGTTGGGGTGGTGATAAATCCTATAGGGTCGTCCGCCTCCTATGATCAAGCGACTCAAAGGTCTGATGCCTTAACTGATATAATAGAAGTGGACGACTCCTCCCCGAGGGAGATGAGTCCTCAGGCCTTACAGAGATACACGGCCGCACCGATGTCGGGAGCCGGGGACTTTACGTGAGATGATGTTGGAGTGAATCGTGAGTCAGTTGGTGTTATGCTTCAAGAGGGTCTTGACGACGTGGTAGCCGTTTCAGAGGGAGAATGCGAGGAGGACTTTCTGCTTCATGATTCTGGTTGCTCTTCTCCCGTCGTCCGCATGGTGCAGCGCCGTCCTTCAGGATCTAGCGGGGTGGCTTTGGACGATCAGTCGGCGCCCGTCAGCAGGCCTTCTGAGCCCCCAAGTAAGAGGATTAGGATTGATAGTTATGGTCTCTTCTCGGCGGAGCTGCTTTAGGAGTGCCCTCCACCGAGACCCCTTATCTTGGTTTTAAGGTTGGTACCTCTACTCCAGAAGTTCGTTCTTTGCTCCCTGTACTCCGCAGCTTGTACGGGTCAAACCCGTATGATCCCAGTCAGCCCACTCTTCCAGCGTATATGTTGAGGGCGATGGAGTCTATCCCCACCAGTTTCACTCAAGAAGAGAGTGACATCATAGGGGGTTTGAATCCAGATGATCTCATATACGCGGCGACTGGATACTATGCAAGAGCCTTAAGTTACTCCAGTCAGACGTCTCTTATTTTGGCTCGTCAGAGTCATGAGGCGGCTCAAGTCGCTGTTATTAATCGTCAAAAGAAGGCAGAGCTGACTCAGTTGAGGGAGGAGATGGAAAAAAGGGAGCAGAGGCACTCAGAAGAGATGACGGGGGTTAAATAGGAGACGGATAGCTAAAGCAAGGCTTCAGAAGATGCCCTAAAAGCCCTTCAGGAGGAGCTGAAGCTAATCGAGGGGAAGCTCTTCTCAAGTGAGGCGTCTGCGAGGGTTGCCGAAGAAGCTTTGAGAGAGTCGGAGGAAGGAAGGAACCGACTCGTTCAAAAGTTAGATGATGCAAAGAGGCAGCTAGCTGATGCCCAAGAAGGGCTGAAGGTCAAAGGAATGGAGGTAGCCGCCTTGTCCCACAAATATGAGGCAAACTTATCCTCCCTGATTAATTCCGAGAGAAAAGTTGCCGGTATAGTGGTTATGCTATAGCCTTGGCTCATTCGGCACGATTGGCTAATGGAATCGGCGTAACTGTTCTTATAGAAATTTTTTGTCAAATGTTGCATGCCCGTACAGCGGCTTCAGGGCTACCGGCTGGCGTAGACTGGGAGTCGGAGGGGATGAACTTAGCTCCCTTAGGGCTTGTGTCGGACTTTTTCTGTGTCCCCAGTTTTCCTAGTCGGGTAGCATCCCAGCCTTCTACAGCATCAACTTCCACCGTGGGCCCCACTCGATCTGTCCCTGCTCCGCCTGACGGGACTTAGTTTCTAGGATGGAATTGCAACTTTTATTCTCTTTCGTTGATTTTTGCCTGGCTTATAACCTTGTTCTTTAATAGCAATGATTGCTTTTAATGGTGGTTCTAACATATATTTATTACATATTTAATGCGGTGGATCCCTCATATCCTCGCCGCCAGTTTTTCCTTCGAACTGTCACATCAACATCCCTGCCCCACGATCTTCCATCCTCGATTTTGTCCACGTTTCCTGATCGGATGCTCTACAATTTTCTTTGCAAGTGGGCTCTTCAAATTCCGTGGGGTGGGACGGAGAGTGGGGTAGTTATTGGGCCCACACTTCTCTTCTCCTCCGCTTCTCACTATAAAAAGGGGGTGTCCATGTTGAAATCTAAACCTACACTTAAACTTTTCAAAGCAAACTCTTCTTTCAGTTGAACTTGTTTTCCCAAGAATGGTGATTTCTTCATCTTTTGCATTATTTGCGCTTCTCTTTCTGTTTTTTGTTGTTCTTATTCCTCCCCTTATGGCAGTGGATTCGCGGTCCTCCCAGGAATTTCTCAGTTCCGAGGAAGAGGAAGAAGTCAGTAATGCTAAGGCTCCTTTCATTGCACCCATGACGCGGAGTGGGCATCGTTCTATTCCTCCGCCCCCACGTTATGAGATTCCTAGGGAGCCTATTCTTCAAGGGGAGGGTTCGTCGTGGCAGCGCGTAGTTCCTAAGACTAAAAGTCGAGCCTCTCCATCCTTTATTAACCTAGAAGATTCTGCCAGCCCTAATAGCACAAGCCATCCCTCCAGTCGAGGCCGCGCGGTGACTGATTCTACTCTGTGAGGTTATCCCACCAGTATGCGGGATGAGGATATGGACGGGGTCTGTGCTTTATACAGTTATCCTGAGGTCGAGTTTAGCATGCCTGGGCTACACAAACGTCCCTGGGACAGTGAGCCTGATCACGCTGCCTTTAATACGGGTATGTTTGCTGCCGGCGTTAGGTTACCTCTGGCCCACGTTATCGGGCGGATATTGATTAATTGGGGTTTGGCCTCATGGCAGATAATTCATTTAGCTTAGGCGAACTTGATTGGTCTGCTAATATTGCTCCATGAGAACGGGTGTCCTTCACCTTCTGCCCGGGATATTGACTATGTCTATCGTTACGTCCACGACCCTGGTTGTCATGGCCATTACTACTTATTGGTGCAGAGAGGCGTTCGTCCAATATTCAGTAGAAATTCGATCGGTGGGCAGCATTAGAGGCGCCAGTGGTTTTGGGTGCGGGGTTTTGAATATCGTGACCCACACGGAAATTATCTGCATGTACCCTGTGCCTTTTGGACTCCTGAATCTGGTAAGTCTTATCATCGCCTATTTTCTTGTGCTCTTACTGTAACTTACCGGCCTCCTTCTTTTTTTTTCTTTTTTTCTTTTTTGGTAGCCTTGCTTCGACTGGCTGAGGAAGAGCTATCCCTAGGGTTCTGCCGTGCTTTTGACGCAATCAATTGTATGACTCTTCTTCGTAATATGTTATCACTTTTATCGGACGACAGACTGTTGGGGGCGAATTTTTATCAAGATCTGGCTCGGGCTCCGCTGGTAAGCTTCGAATGGAGGGTAAGTGATAATTTCTCATCTTGGGATGCTGCTCTTGACGAGTATTTTTCGGATCAGGTTGTTCTTCCTTTGCCTGGGAGGCCCCGTCAAGAAGCCGGTCCTAGCACGACCGTGGCTGAAGATGCTTCCACAGTCGCGAGGGGTAGGACTGGTCTTCATGGCATTGTAATTGTTCATGCTGACGGAACTGAGGAGGTGATGGTGAGTGCGACTCAAGGTGGAGCTCCGGCCGGTGAGACGGTGCATTCTCGTTAATTAGACAAGGGAAAAGCTCCTATGAAGGAGACTGAGGTGCGAGGAAGTGAACAGACAACCATCCTGGAAGCCAGTCGTAGGGCTAGTGGGGCCACCGGCATTTGGATCAATCCGATTGAAGATCCGCCTAGTGCCAGTCAGCCTCAAGTTCCTCTCCTCGATAGCGATCCGACTTCCGGAGAGGAAAAGCGTGAGAACATTGCCCAACCTCTGGCTCCACCGATATGGGAACTTTTACCCCGGAAGACGGCGTTGGTTGGGGCATCCCCCTAGTTGCATTGGATGAGTTGTTACGATTGAGGAGTATGGGTGATGCTCGATCAGCTATTAAGTTAGAGCTGAGCATCTCGGAAGCTGGCTTTGTCCCTGCTCGTTCATGGAATCCTATACTGTCTCGCTGGCTGCAGAGTGCAAGACCCCATGAAATTAGGAATGCAGCCTTGGTGAGCGTTGGGCATGCATTGACTTTTCTGTGCCGCTTTCTTCTCGTGACAGAGTCTGGGCAGTCTATCCCTCCTGGAGTCGGTCTTAGCGCGGGGGCCTTCTCGTGACATGTAATTCATGTCACAATTTCAACAAGTAAAAAGCATTAACATACTTGCCATCACCTATCACAAACAATGCATCATAGCTCACATTCAAAAATATTTAACACCTTCCCAAAACATACCACCAAGCATCCCTATACAAGAATAAGAATTCAAACATAACACATAAGAAAAGACTCACCAAACTAAAATCATAACAAAAGCACATAACATACATGCCAAAATCATCCATCACTAGAAATCAAAGCATATCACCTCATCATCCATAACAAATAAGCTCAACAAACATCCCATCCTTATTCAAAAATAAAATCATAGATTACGAAAGTGAACCTCCACAAACATAACACATGAAGTAGCATGCTAATCCAATACGATCCAAATCAATATCAATTCATGTGAAGCAATTAGAAGTAATGAGATGTAGAACAAACTCCCTTAATCATTTGAGAATGACAATGGTTGGCATGAGCTTCCGAATCGTATCCACAACGATTTCTCAATTTGATCTTCGGGCTCAATTCATGCTTCCACTCTACTTCATTTATACTCAACAACTCATCAAAAACCATTAGCTCAATACTTGTAATAAAAATGAGCACTATCATGCACTTCAACACAACCAATTTTTCCCAACATTATAACCATGCTCATGAGAAAATTTTTAAAATTGACCCAATTTTACACAAGACAATCAAGATAATCACTCTATCAACATAATCCCTCAAGCATACAAAAGTGGTAAGGCACACCGTGCACTATCCCCCCAAACTTAAATCGAAACAAGTTGAGAATTAAGTTTGCAAAAAGTGGTGAGTCCTACCCTTGTAGTATCCACCATTGATCATCATAAAATTACCTTGTGATGACGAATGTGCACTCCATCATTCAAGTATGGCCACCACACACTCTCCCCCCAAACATAAATTAACACAAATGTTAAGTTTAAGTTTGTAAAGAGTGGTGGGATATACATCTTCATTCCAAATCTAGCACATCTCGTCTCTTCAATAAGAATTTTCTCCATGAGCACAATCCACCTTCATACCAAAAATATTAAGAAAAGAAATTAAAAACAAGCATAAAATAAAACCTACTCTACTAAGCACTCAAAGAGTTTCAAGAGGAGAGAGTATCCACATACACTATCTCCTTTTGAGAAGGAGATAGGTAATGTTTAACCCTATGACCATTCACTACAAACTCATTGTTGGGACCCTTTAGCTTCAATGTATGTCCACTTAACACCTCAATCACTTCATATGGTCCCATCCATTTAGACTTAAGCTTTCCGGAAAATAACTTGTGCCTCGAATTGAATACAAGAACTTTATCCCCGGGAGCAAACGTCTTTTCCTTGACCTTAGCATCATGCCATCTCTTTATATTCTCCTTGTAAATGATTGAGTTATCAAATGCTCTTCTTCTAAACTCCTCCAACTCTACTAACTTCAACAACCTTGCTTGATCACTCTCCCTTTCATCCATGTTGAGGCGTTTAATAGCCCACAATGTATGATGTTCCAACTCCACGGGGAGATGACAAGCTTTACCATAAATCAATTGATATGGTGACACACCAAGAATAGTCTTAAAAGCCGTCCGATAGGCCCATAAGGCATCATCAGGCTTGTCCGACCAATTCTTCCTCTGGTCTTCTCCAAAACTAACTTAATTTGGCGGTTTGAGACCTCCGCCAAACTATTTGCTTGAGGGTGGTAAGGTGTAGCCACTCGATGATTCACTCCATATCTCTTCAACAAACTTTCCATCAACTTGTTGACAAAGTGTGATCCTCCATCACTCACTAAAGCCCGTGGAACTCCAAACCTAGCAAAAATATTCTTCTTCAAGAACCTTTGCACTATCAAAGCATCATTTGTCTTAGTGGGGATTGCTTCCACCCACTTTGTCACATAATCCACGGCTAGCAAGATGTATACATATCCTTTCGACGAGGAAAATGGTCCCATAAAATTAATGCCCCATACATCAAATATATCCACATCAATTCTCAAGGTCATGGGCATTTCATCTCTCTTATCTATTCCCCTATCCTTTGTCATTGATCACACTTAGCCACAATCTTCTTTGCATTCTTAAACAATGTTGGCCAATAAAACCCCGATTGCAAAACTTTAGCCCCCGTCTTTTGATGAGCAAAGTGACCTCCACACAAAGACGAATGACAAATTTCAAGAATCCCTATAACTTCTTCTTCAGCCACACATCTTCTTATCACTCCATCATTACAAATCTTAAACAAGTAAGGTTCATCCCACAAGTACTTCTTCACTTCAACATGAAACTTCTTCTCCTTGTACTCATTAAGCAATGTAGGCTCAATTCCAAAAATAATGAAGTTAACATAACATTCACAATGAGAGAACATACTTGCTCAACTTCCAATAGCAAAATTTCTTCATCCGGAAACTCATTCCCAATTGGCTTTACATCCTCATTCTCTCCTCAATTTTCCAATCTAGACAAATGATCCGCTATCACATTCTCCACACCTCTCTTGTCCTTGAACACCACATCAAATTCCTAAAAGCAATATCCAACGGATTAAACGAGGTTTAGCATCTTTCTTGTTCATAAGATATTTTATAGCCGCGTGATCCGTGTAAACAATCATTTGTGTTCCAACCAAGTATGGTCGAAACTTCTCAAAAGCATACACTACGGCTAAAAATTCCTTCACCGTGGTGGTATAATTGACTTGGCATGCATTCAAGGTCTTTGAGGCATAATAAATTGCTCTAAACTTCTTTTCCCTTGTTTGTCCCAACACCACTCCAATGGATTGATCACTAGCATCACAATGCAATTCAAATTGCAAACTCCAATCCAGAGTGATGAGTATTGGTGATGAAGTGAGAACATCCTTTAGCACCTGAAATGATACACGACATTCGTCATCAAAGTTAAATGGACAATTTTTTTCAAGCAATTTACAAAGAGGTTTAACAATTTTGGAAAAATCTTTAATGAAGCGTCTATAGAAGCCCGCATGGCCTAATAATGATCTCACCCCCTTCTCACTAGTAGGAGGGGGAAGACGTTCTATGGCTATCACTTTAGCTCTATCCACTTTTAACCCATGCTTTGAAATATGGTGCCCCAATACTATTCCATCAATCTCCATAAAATGACACTTTTCCCAATTTAGCACAAGATTGGATTTCTCACATCTCTGCAATACAATGGTGAGATTAGTCAAGCATATATCATAGGAGGAACCATACACGGAAAAATCATCCATAAACACCTCCATAATATTTTCAATCAAACCATCGAAGATAGCCATCATACAACACTGAAAAGTGGCAGGGGCATTATATAGACCAAACGGCATCATTCTAAATGCAAATGTACCATAGGGACATGTGAACATTGTCTTCTCTTGGTCTTCCGGTGCAATCAATATTTGATTGTATCCGTAATAACCATCAAGAAAATAGTAATACTCATGCCCTGCAAGACGATCCAATATTTGATCTATAAATGGCAATGAGAAATGATCTTTCCTAGTATTTTCATTTAATTTTCTATAGTCAACACACACTCTCCAACCCGTGATAGTTCTAGTGGCAATCGTTTCATTTGTATCGGATCTTACTATAGTCATACCACCTTTTTTTGCTACTACATGTAAGGGACTTACATATTGACTATCACTTATTGAAAAGATTATTCCCGCATCAAACCATTTTAATACCTCCTTTCTTACAACTTCTTGCATTATAGGATTCAATCTACATTGATTTTGAACACACGACTTCTCATTATCAATCAAGTGAATCTTATGCATGCACATAGATGAACTAATACCTTTCAAATCTTTAATGCTCCAACCAATAGAGGATTTATGCTCTCTCAAAACTCTTAATAATTTTTCTAATTCTAAATCATTAAGGGAAGAGGATACAACTACCGGATATGTTTCATCTTTTTTCAAGTAAGCATACTTCAAATGCTCCGGCAATGGTTTCAACTCCACCTTCTTTTTCTCTTGCACTTCTTCTTTTGGTCATTCCTCAAGTTTCTCCACCTTTGCTTCTTTTGCTTCCTCATTTGTAAGTGCCCTACAAGCATTTAAACCATGTAAATCATCAATCATTTCATCATTTCCCAAACAAAAAGAAGATTTAGATTTAAGAGATTCAATAGAGTAAGAATGACTTATGATAATTTCCAACGAATTCTTGGAATGAAGGTGATACATATGCTCTTCAACAATGTTGTCCACAACCTCCACTCTTCTACATTCTTCCTTGTTCCGTGGATACCTCATAGCCTCTCTTAATGAAAATATAACCTCCTCTTCATTCACCCTCAAAGTGAGCTCTCCTTTCTCCACATCTATCAATGCCTTCCCCGTGGAAAGAAATGGCCGACCAAGTATTAATAGAACATTTGCATCCTCATCCATATCTAGTACCATAAAATTCACGAGAAATACAAACTTGCCAACTTTGATCAAAACATCTTCCACAACTTTTTTTGGATATGTCAACGACCGGTCGGCTAATTGAAGTATAACCGACATCGGTTTGACCTCTCCAATGCCCAACTTCTTAAAGATTGACAACAATATCAAATTAATGCTAGCTCCCAAATCACATAGAGATTTGTAGTTCTCATGCTCTCCCATCTCACATGGAATGGTGAAACTCCCCGGATCTTTCAATTTAGGGGGAAGTTTCTTTTGCAAGATTGCACTACATTTCTCCGTAAGGCTCACCGTTTCAAACTCTCCAAAGCTTCTTTTCTTTGACAAAATATCCTTCAAAAATTTGGAGTAGTTGGGCATTTGAAGTAGAGCCTCCGCAAAAGGAATATTCACATGTATCTTCTTCAACATCTCAACAAACTTGGCAAAATTTTCTTCTAATCCCTTTTTCAAACACCTTTGTGGAAACGAAATTGCCACGGGCAACTTCAGAATTCCCCATTCATCTCTTTCAAACTTCTCTTCTCTCTCTTTTCGTTTTGCTTCTCTACATCTCTCACACTTCTTTGGAGACTTCACTTTCTCTTCTTCAATTATAGGGGAACTTTCATATTTTTTGACAATGTCAACTCCTTTCTCTTTTCCTTCTTCATCCAAGCTTTCCATGGGCTCAACTTCACACTCTACCTCCTCCACTTCCATTGGCATAGAAGGCCCTTTGTATTTTGTTCCACTACAAAGTTCAATCGTCTTACATTGCTCCTTCGGATTAGTAATGGTTGTAGATGGAAAATTTTCTTATCGATGAACATCCCCCCTTTCACTTGCCATTTGACTCATTTGTGTCTCAAAAGCTTTGATTCTCTTATCATTCACCTCATCTCTTTGCCTTCTTTCTTCTTTATCCTCCTTCATGAATTCAAATATTTTAGCAACTTGATCCTCCACCGTAGGCTTCCCTTCACCATTAGAAGATTTCTCTCCCGGATTAATTCCCAGTGGGAGAGTAAGGGCATTCCCTTAATTTTCATATGATAAATTCTCATACCTACGAGGTTGGTTAAAATTCTCCTAAAAATTACCTTGGCTCCATCCTCCTTGCCTTTGTGGATATCCTCCTACGTGACTTCCAAAATTTCCACTATAATTTTCTTGAAAGTTCCTTCCTTGCATGAAGACAACTTCCTCAAGTATCATATCCGGTGAGCACCATGCATCTTGCATTCCAAAATTAGAGGTCATACCTTGTTGAGACATAGAGGTAGGCATTTGACAACTTTGAGAAGATTGACCCATATTAGGCATCGTCATGTCTTGTTGAAGATTAGGAAACACTTGTTAATTCATCAAAGGTAATGACATACCTTGTTGATGACTTGCAAATACTTGTTGATTCACCATAGGTGTCGAATTTGGAGACACTTGCATGCTAACATTCATCCTCTTTAATATCTCCGTGATTGCCTTGTCGGTCATATCTTCCTTAGGTATTTCCATCTTTTTCACTTGTTGCAAGCACACTTCTTCCATCTTGGCAATTCTCTCCCTATCATACATCCCCGATGTTGACCCGTATTCAAAGCTACTTCCTCATATATGGTAATTGCTCTTTCTGGAGTTTATCCCAATATCGAACCTCCCGTCGAAGCATCAATAAGCATCCTCTCACTTCCGTGTAAACCGGCATAAAAAAGTCCTATTTGTTGTTCTTTGGGGAATCCGTGTTGTGGACAATTTCTTAGCATCTCTTTGAATCGATCCCATACTTCACTAAATGTCTCAAGTGACAATTGCTTGAATTGAAAGATTTGTCCTTTGAGATGCAACATCTTTGAAGGGGAAAAATACTTGCTCAAAAATCTTTGTGCCAACTCTCTTCTTGTGGTATAGGATCCCGGTGGTATAGTATGATACCAAGCCTTAACTCTATCTCTTAATAAAAACGAGAAAAGCTTCATTTTAACAACATCATCACTTACTCCATTTATCTTTATCATGTTGGCTAACTCCATAAATTGGACTAAGTGAGCATTCAGATCCTCCATAGTACCACCACCAAATTGATTTGTATGTACCATGTTGATCAATCCCGTCTTGATTTCAAAATTATTCACATTCGTAGGGTGTCAAAAGCTTTTCTTAGGTGGCGCACATGATCATTTGTGTCTACACTCTTAACCAGCATGTCATCCACATATACCTCCATGGTCCTTCCTAGCTCCTCTTGGAATATCTTGTTCACCAATCTCTAGTATATGGCGCCTGCATTTTTCAACCCGAATGACATCATTACCTAGCATAGCAAATTCCTTTTGGTGTAGAAAGCTGTTTTTTCCACATCGTCTGGGTGCATAGGTGATGAGTGTAGAAATCACATGAATTTAGGGTCCAATTATAGCATGGTTCCATACAATTATGCTTAGTTTGAGTGTTTAAGTGTCCTAGATTGCGCGATATTTGTAAATATTTGGAGAATTTGTACTTTGGTGGAATTTGTATAATTTTCAGGCATAAATGAATTCTAGAGGTGAAGAGAAAGATGTAGGAAAAAGCGGATCTCAATTCGGAGTTAAAACGAGGGAGAACGAACCAAAGATAACACAGAAAAGACAACACTATTCAGAAAAGTGTTGTCTATTCAGAAGTGCAAGAAATGTACAGAGAGCTGAAATTTTGCAAGAAAACACGGGCAGATGCATAAAAACACGGGCGTGTTTTTATGCAAAAGTGTCAAAACTCAAGTGCGACTTCCAGACTTCCTCAGGGGGTATAAATACCCCCAATTACACAATTTGCAGGAGAAAAATCAAGGGTTTGGCAGGGGCAGCTGCCCCTCACACACTCCAACACCATCTTCCACACACACTACCATTTTCATCCAAATTTCACTCCATTTTCCACCATTTTCACCTTCATCTTCACACATTCCATCTATCCATCACAAATCTAAGGAGGATTGAGGCTTGAAGAGTGGGATTTTGCAACTTGAAGGGAAGATTCAACCCAAATCCAAATAGGGAAGAAATTTACCTTTATTTTGTATTTTCTTTGTTTTGTTTGCAACAATGAATATTTGTAAGCATTTTGTGGATGTTTTCATAATGTTTATTATTGGCTAGACCTCTAGTGAGGCTAGCCACAAGATGGATTAGGGCTTTTTGGATTTGTTGAATTTTAATGGTATTTTGATATGATATATGAAATTTCCTACATGATTTATGATTCACTTTATTTGTATTATGATGTGTGTGATTGAAATCACTATTTATGATGTTAGGATGACCATTCCGATATTGTAACTAGGGTTTTGATTGAATCATGTTATAGTATGGATAGTGTATGTTAGTATGTGAAGTATGTGGTAGCATCTTTGTATACTTTGAACACTCCTGTTGGGACACTTAGTTAATGGATCTAAGTAGGTTATTAATTGAGTGAGAAGAACCAATCTTATAATCATAGTACCCTTGAGGGAATTGAGAGTAAGGGACAATCTTTTGTGCTATAAACTTGTAATGAGTTGAGAACCTAATCACCTTGGCCATAGGGATTAGGGGAACATTTGTGATTGTTTCTATTCCAATTGTCATTGATATTTGCCATTTAAATTTAACAAGTACATGTAATATCCTTAATCTTGAATGTGGTTAGCCTTGCACCTCTTTGGATTGTTACTTCATCCATCTCACCGTCATCCATCTTCCATTACATGTGTATATTTTCTATCATTTAATTGCTTTCTTAGGTAGATTGTAGTGTTAATCATCCTCTCCTTATTGATTAGTCCTTCTAGAGTGAAATATCTTTCGAATACGAATACATACACTTTCTCCCTTGGGTTCGATATTATAAATTTTGTACTTGGTCACCACGTCTACACACAATGATAGAGTACGCTTACTCTTATCAATTTGTACCAAAATTGAGACTAAGTTCAATAGGAATTTGATGATATCCAGAGTATGCATCCATGAAACTCATCAGCTCGTGGCCGACCGTTGCGTCTACCATTTGATCAACATGCGGCAGTGGGAAACTGTCCTTCGGCATGCTTTATTGAGGTCTGTGAAGTCGATACATAATCTCTATGACTTGTTTGCCTTTTGCACTAGTACTGGGTTGGCTACCCAGGCGGGAAACAACGTCTCTCTCACCAGATTATTCGCCAATAATTTTCTGGCTTCCACCTCAATGATTTCATATTTTTCGGGGCTATACTTCCTTTTCTTCTGTTCTAAAGGGCGATAGGATGTGTTTGTGTTAAGTCGGTGGCATGCATACTTTGGATCTATCCCCTGGATGTCGCTGGATATCCAGAGAACACGTCCAAGTTGGACTTTAAAAATTCAATCAGAGCCATTCGATGGGGATCCTTTAGTTGTGATCCGATATACAACTCCAAGTCCAGGTTACTTGGCTCCATCCTTATCGTTTTGGTTTTTTTGGTCGATTTCCCCTTTTTCTTTTCTTATCTAACCTTAGATCTTTGTCGGTTATTGAAGGTAGATCGACTTCCTGGGCATCGAAAGGTCAGAACTTTTGGCCATCCCCTGCCATCAAGTCGCCCAGCGGCGGAACCTACTCACGATTTGCTTCCTCTTCATGATCTTGTTGTTCCATCATCATCAACTGGAAACTTAGGTCGTGGTAGTTGAGCCCGTCTCTTTTTTTAATGAATGAACACTCTCTGAATTTCCTTTGGCTACCTCTAACGGTGCCGACTCAACCATCGGTGGTTGCGAATTTTATGCATTGGTGTAGTATGGATGGGACAGAGTTGAATTGATGAATGAATATCCGTCCTAAGATGCAGTTGTAGGGTGATAGGAGATCTACCACTTTAAACCCGAAGACATGTTGAGCTCTTACCATCTGCTCCTCATATATCAGTTGGACTAATAGCCATCTGCTCCTCATATATCAGTTGGACTAATAGGTCTGTTTGCATCAAGGGGGTAGTGACGAAATTACTGAACCCTCGAATCTCATCGCCGCATGGAGACATCTTGTGGTGAGAGAGTCCTCCTATGGCTCCGAATGCCTCTTTAAAGATGATATTTGTGTATACGCCCGTGTCGACCAGGCACCGATGCACCTTTACTCCTGAGATTATGGTCGTAATCACTAATGGGTCATTGTGAGAGGTTCGTATCTCGGTGAGATCCTCTTTGGAAAAAAAGACGTCGACTTCGTGTAAAGGTGGTCACGGGCTCGCAGTAAACACGTGTTGGTACCTGTCGGGCCCCCGTAGCTCGGCCTTCTATTTTCTTCGTGATAGGGTGGTCAAGGCCAGGGAAGTTCCTACGTACCCTTCGTTCAGCATGTATACCTCCCTGGATGGCGTGGGCAGACGGTCTCCCAATCCGCCTTGTCCCTGAGGGTGGGCTGGTCCATTAGGTCGGTCGGCTATAGCCTGGGGTTATTTTTTCCTTTGTTTTGGGCCAGCCACCAGTCGATCTAGCTTCCCATCCTCGAACAGTCTAATGAGTTCGGTCAACAGATCTCGGCATTTGTTGGTGTCGTGGCCGATGGATTTGTGGTATTTGCAGAATTTTTTCTTATTTAGCTTAGTTGGATCCACGCGTATCCTAAGCGGGGGACTCAGCAGGTTGGTATCTTGTATTTTGCTGAATATCTCCTCGGGTGTGAGTTCAAGCAACTCTGTGATCTCCTGAATTTGGTCATCGTCAGGAAACGGTTTGAAAGAAGAGGGAGCCTTATAATCCTTCTCCCCTTTCTTCCTCTTCTTGTCACCTTCTTTAGGGTCGACTCTTGACTTCTTATATTCTTCGAGAATTTTCTCGCTGTGGATGAATGCTTGAGCTGCGGCCATGAAAGCTGCGTAGCTGTTTGGCAATTTCTGCTGATAGCTAGTCCACATAGGAGATCCTGGGAGTAAGGCGGTGGTTGCCAAAATGGTTGATGTTTCGTCCGACACTTCTTCCATGTTAGTGCGCTGTTCATTGAATCTCTTCATAAAGTCCTTCAAAAATTCCTTTGGGCCTTGCCGTAGACAAGCTAATTTTTAGGTAGGCTCCTTCCCTTGTCCCAGATAGGCAAAGTGGGACGAGAAGGCCATGGCGAATTGTGCCCAAGAGTCGATGGAGTTAGCGGAAAGTGACTCAAACCACGCGTGCGCCTTGTCCCCCAATGTTAAGGGGAACATCTTACACCGATCCTCTTCTGAGCACCCTTGCACCAGCATTCACCCAACATACTTATTAAGGTGGGAGATCGGGCTGGATTCGCCGGCGTATTGGGGGATCTGAGGGATTCGTATTTTTTTCATGGTGGCGGTCATGATCACTCTGTGAGTGAACGGGGACCTTTCTGATTCCTGGTTTGGGATACTGTGGAGTCCGACGTCGTTTATTCTTTCCATTTGGTTGAGTCGTCTTCTCAGCGCGTTGATTTTCTCATCATGCTGTCGCTTGAGTCAGGCGACATGGTCGTCTTCTGCACTTTCTCCCACTTGCTCACGTCGAGTCTTTGTGGGATCTGATCCCAGTCGATCTTTTGTGCTTACGCATCCAGTCGTGTGTGTGGGGGAACGACTGGTGACTGAGTTAGCCCGGGACGCCATCCTTCTCCGCTCGCGTCCCTCGTCTAGCACTTTTTGGGCCTTCCTTGGTACCTTAGACGTATCCTTTTGGGTCATTCGTTCGTGTATCGACTTTTGAGGTAGAGTTCGTTCATGTCGCCGCTCATTCATCTGTTCTGCTGAATTTTCTTCGTGGCTAAAGCTGAGTCTCCGACTGGCAGTCGCTGCTCACTTTTCTTTCATCTGTTTGAAAAGGTCAAAGTACTTTTGCCTGAAGTCGGTCTGTAGGTCGTCTTCTTCTGGTTTTGTGTTGTGCGGCGGAACTTCCTTTTCCATGGTCCGGGGGAGGTTAGGGTCCTCCGGGCGGCGTCGGCTGGTGGTCGCATTGGCCCTACTAGGAGTGGCTTCGTCTTGCTCATCCACCATTTTCACGTATAGTTGAGTCAGGGCAAACTGAAGAAGGCAGTCGTCCTGAAGATCGAAGGCTACCAATAGTGCATTGACAGAGCCGTCAGCCCTTCCTCTAGCGCCAAATATCGCTCGTCAGATTTTAATCTCTTTTTAATAGAGGATTAATGTGACTGTTATGGGGGAGAAGAGGTATTAATCTGAGCAAAGCTAACATAAAGAGAGATTTGTCCCCTAGGCGTGCTTGTGGCTTTTTCTAGGGGGTGAAGGGATCATTGTATTGCTATGGGGGTTTCCCATATTTATATTGGATAATCTGACGCCACCCGTATCTGGGCAAGTTGATAGATTATTGTGTACAGTGCGAGCATTAAATGCATTTTAGCCTCATGTGATTTATTTGTAGGATACGATCTAGGATATCCTCTATGCGTGTATCTTGGAACATATTCTGCGTATCTGAGGCAATTGGATCAAGTGGCCTATTTGACTTGGTCAGGCGGAGCCTCTTTACTTCTGGCAGGGAGGCTCGTGGGCTCCTAATGGAATATTGGGCTGGCGGGCCCAATATATGAACAGGTAAAAGGCCCATTCTCAGAATTTATACCACAAGACATAAAGGACCAAAGTGATAATTTGACTGGAAAAAATTATAATTTCTCACATTATATTAAAATTCTCACAATATCATAAAAAATTGTTTAAAGATATTATATTTAAAATAATATTTTCAAATTTGGATCGGATAGGTCGGTTCGATTGGAAATCGGAGTCGGAATCAGTTCGAAATACCAAAAAGACTGTTTTTGAGGTTGAATCGAGTTGGACGGAAAAAATCTATTGAATCGGTCAAACTGATTATGTATAATTTTTTTTAAAAAAATTAATTTTTAATTTTATGATGTTTCACCTGTTGGATTGGTTCAACCAGTTTTTCTGGTCCAACCCTATTCAACTTATTTTTTTAATATTTCGGGCTAGTTTTGGCTCCGGTGTATGGTTTAGACGGCTGATCTGACCTGATTTCAAAAATATTATTTTAAATATAATATCTTTAAACATTTTTTATGATATTGTGAGAATTTTAATATAATGTTAGAAATTATATTTTTTTTCGGTCTCACATTTGGTCCTTTAAGTCTTTTATCAATTCATCACAAAATTTGCACGTGGTTTTTTAACTATTGCAATTTTTAATTTTAGTCATTTGTACGAAATTGAACAAAAAAAGACTAAAACTGAAATTTTTAAAAGAAATAGGACTATTTGTTGGTTTAGTAATACTGATCATTTGTGATAATTTTTCGTAGCTGTATTAGTAGGTGTCTATGTCCCATATTTTAATTATATTAGTGGGTGTGTGTAAGTCCCATGTGTGTGAAAAAAAATAAAACCTTCGATGGCGGTGACCAAAATGAATAAAATAAAACTCTTTGGGGGCGGACAGAAGAAGTACTCCCTCCGTCCCCTTCAAAGAGGGACTTTTTTCTATTTTGATTGTCCCACCTAAAGAGTTCTCTTCCCTTTTTTACACACAAGAGACCCACACACTCCCACTAATACAATTAAAATATGAGGTCCACTCTCCTACTAATACAACTACCTACTAATACACATTAAAAGAATAATATTTTTTAATCCACGTGCCAAAAAGCAAAAGATCCTTTCAGAGGGATGGAGGGAGTATTTCATACCCCATAATATCAACTTTTATTACATGTTTAAACAAGTTTACACACATTTTCATTAAATTGCCTAAAATATTCCTATTTTTTCTTGACAAATACTTGTGTGAATCATGTTCACGTGAACCTGGTATTATAAAATTTTCTTTACTATATGAAAAAGAGAAATAAAATATTACTCTTTTAAATGAAAAATTACTTTTCAATTTTTTCCACACAAAGATTTATTGATTTTTCTTTCGTATGTGAAAAATCACTATTTTTTATAAATATGAATTATTATTCTTTAAAAAAATGATTACTATTCGAAGAGTAGTTTTATATATAGGAGTACTAAAGAGTAAAAAAGAAAAAAGAAAAAAAGGATGAACCAGGATTACACTAGTTTTTTTTTATACTCTAAAAAATAAAATTTCTTATTTATAAAGTATATTATGTGTATTAAAAGTGATGATAAATTTGAAATTAAAGTATGTTAAAAGGATATTAATCGATCGCTTTTTCCTTTCATGGAACTAAGGAAATTCGTTAAAAAACAAGCTAAATTTTTGCTAACAAACTTGTGTTCCTTTTAAAAATTCATTTTTTCCATTTTCAATATCAGGGAGTTTCATTTTATTTTTTACACATTGACCCACACACACCCACTAATACAATTAAGACTAAAACTTGTGTATTCCATTTTATTTTTTACACATTGACCCACACACACCTACTAATACAATTAAGACTAAAACTTGTGTATTCCCGGAACATTTGTGCGCCCGGCCTAGATACCCTATAATATTAAATGATATACTCTTATAAGGACATTGCCCTTTATTTGCTGAAAAAAAATTAATGAAAGTGTATATACTATTTAAAATAAAGTGTTATACCCTTATTAATTAAAGTGTATATCCTTTAGAATATAATGTTGTACACGTACACACCATGTGCATTTGGGACACAAGAGACCAATTCTACAATTATAATATGGAGCTCACACTCCTACTAATACAACTACCCATTACACATTAAATAATTCTTATTTCATGTGAAAAAGCAAAAATTCATTTTTTTAATGGGATGGGTGGAGTAGATGTAAATTTTTATCTATCAATATATACAATTTTATTAATATGTGTATATGTTTTAAATGTAGCAGCACTAACTAAAGTTAAATCACAATTTTTTAACTTATAGTATATAAATTAAAACTCTTTTAGAAGTATCACAAATTTAAGAGATGACTTAGGAAAGGCTATTGTTGTGATCTTTGAGAATTTTAACTTTACTCTTGTATGTTTTCATGCATATAAATTTTCATTCAAAACTATAATTATTTTGTAAAATTTAAAAAATTAAATTTGTTAATGAACTCCCAAATAAATAATGAATAAATTAAAAAAGACAAAGAGTGATATGAATCGATTTAATTCTATTTTATTAATATTACTTTAGAACAATGAATCATTTTAGAACGATGAATTACAATTTCTAAATAAAAATTAATTTCGTAAAATAAAGATACAAAAATGGTGCGAAAGAAAGTCAAAGGTGAGTCGGATTTCAGAAGAACGAATCATCTCAAAGACTACCCTACTCTCGAATCACACTCAAAAAATTGTATGGATAAGATAATCAACTGCATGTGTTGGGTTTGAAGCTCCCACCCCCCACCCCACTTCCAGCCATGGCTGGTCTCACCACCGCTCTCACTCATCCCTGCAACACCCAATTCACCATACCCCTAAAAACACCTTCTTTCAATCTCCCCTGCCTTTCTTTCCGCATTCACACCACTAAAACCACCCGTTTCCCGTTAATTTCCACTACAATCTCCGCTAGATACGGCGGCGGCGGCGGAGGAGGTGGAGGTGGCCCCTCGCGGCGGTCCAAGCCCGAGGAGGATGAAGCCCTAGACTTCTCTAGCCTTAGGTGAGCTGTAAATTGCAATGATTTTTTGGGATAAAGTTTTGATGTTTTTATTTAGTATTAAGTTCTGTTTCTTGTTGTTTGAAATAGGTCGGATACTGTTAGGCTTATAGATGAGCAGCAAAAGATGGTGAGTTTATGTTTGATTTTAGTGTTTTTATCCATGTTTATGTAGAATGATTGATGTTTGCTTGGATATTACATTGTTTCTTGATTTGTTTAGGTTGGAATAGTTTCAAAAGCTGAGGCTTTTCGAATGGCTGAGGCTGCTGAGCTTGACCTGGTATGCTTTCATTGGAGTAATTTATTTGTTGAATTTTAGTATATTTCTCTATTTTGATGTGTTAATGTTTAATTGCTAAAATGTGATTCTCTATTATGATTCATCTTACTGAAATATGTTCATAGTGTGGAGTTTTATATATCTATGAGCTCTTTTCTTCGCAATCGAGTGTTGTTTAGCTTAGCAACATACATGTGGTTGTGTTATGACTCGTGTGTATCGTTTTTCTTTCACCTCATGAAGGAAATTCTCTCTATTTTACAGGTTTAAGGTTGGTATATGATGTTTGCATTGTTTTTAATTTAGGTGATATTGTCTCCGGATGCAGAACCCCCCGTTGTTAGGATTATGGATTACAAGTAAGACATTCACTGGCTCTTTTTTTTCTTTTACCTTTTCTATGTTGCTAATGATGATCTAATCCATCTTGATCACACTGTTTAGTTAATCGAATTAATTATCCATATACTTTCATGAAAGAGTCATTTTATAATTACAATTATGTTAGTGTTTTATTTATCCTACTGATCCTTTAATCAGTATGAAATGATATCGGTTGGGGATATTGCTTTCTTGTTTGTATAGGAGCTTCATGTTTCTTAATTAATTTTTGCCCATTTTCAAGACTAAAGCCTTGAAGTGTCTTATGTTTAGCTACATGAATTGTACAGTAAATATAGATACGAGCAGCAGAAGAAGAAGCGAGATCAGCAGAAGAAAAGTCTTGGTAATTAAATCTATTTTTCGAGTTTTCTGTTCTGAATTAATTATAGACAGTTCAGAAATTGTGTTTCTGAAGTGTTGACTTGAATGGCAGCTAGTCGCATGGATTTGAAGGAACTGAAGATGGGGTAAGTGATTCTTGATGCCCGTGCGGGACTGTTTATTTTAGTCTGCATAGTAGGTGAGGCAATAGCAATCATTGTTGAGAGGAATCAGGGTATTTCCAACCTAATTGTTTGCTTATGTGTGCTATCATTAGTTTCAATGAATCTTCAATTGATGAGAACTCCATTAGCTTCAGTTTTTATGTGAATTATTACTTAGCAATTGAATTCTTGTGTCAATCTTGAAGTTCTATGAGGCTTTAAATGATTGACGAACTTTTACATCTATTTCACCCTACTCTTTAATGTCCATTGAGCTCTGTACGTTCTTTCTTTTGGTGTGTGTGGGCGGGGGTTAAAAATTGAAATGCTGATTTATATGCTATGTTCCATCATAGCATGTAGTATGCCCATTTTACATAGCTTCCTGATGCCTTAATCATTTTGTGGCAGTTATAATATTGATGTCCACGACTATTCTGTACGTTTGAGAGCAGCTCAGAAATTTTTGAAAGATGGTGATAAGGTTTCTTGAATTCAATTTATTGATAACATCGAATGCAACTTTCTATATGATACGACCTTTCACTGATCACGAATGATGAAATTTTGATATCATTCCTTCAGGTCAAAGTTATAGTAAGCTTGAAGGGGCGTGAAAACGAGTTTAGAAATAATGCCATTGAACTCATCAGACGGTTCCAAAATGATGTCGGGGAGGTATGTCCAACAATTTCACTTGACTCTTCCAATTAAATATTGAACACCACTTTTCGTATTTATCTATTTCACCATAGAGGCATAGGCTGTTTCAATATGACTTTTAACTTTAAGGAGTTTAATACTTATTAACTAGACGAGGGTTCAGATTTGCCAAAATCTTTACCTTGCAAGAATTAGCACCCCTTCAGTTGCATATTTAGCTTTGTTTTCCCCTCAGCTGTTATTCGTTTACGTTCCATGAGAATTCTGATATTGTCTTCATAACCAATGTCAGAGGCTGTCGATCTAATTTGTTTTCCTACAAGTTAATTGATATAAGAATGTAGATTTGAGGAGCTCATCTTAAAGTTCTATAATTTCTTGCTTATCACAGCTGGGAATCGAGGAGGCAAAAAACTTCAGAGACAGAAACATTTTTATTGTGTTGGTGCCAAACAAGGCGGTTGTACAGAAGTCTCAGGACCCGGCAAAGAAAAAGGACAACACGGTAGAGAATGAAGTTTCTGCTGGTGTTTGAGTGCAGTGCAATTGAGCAATTTTGTTATCCCCTCGACCTTTAAACGAGCAGGTAGGTTTCCCTTTAATCTTTTGCAGTTCCTAGGATCTTACAGGATCCTATGTCTTGTATAGAGATTTAGTGTTACTATGCACCTCAAGTATAAACAATAGGAATCACCATCGTAGTCGTTTCTTAGTCTACTGCTTTAGGACTGGACTGCTGCTTGAAGCCCATTTTCTTCCCTAGTATCAGTAACAGATAACAGGGAGATATATCAGTTGATCCTTTGTTAATAGAAAGTATATGAAAATTCTTACAATGAGTTTATGATTAGAAAAATACCAGTCACATTGTATGATTGTTTGGTGAAAATTTGCGTGAAATCGTCTAACTTGAGACGTATTACTTTTTCTTAGCGGTATCGTTTCTCCATTTTAGGATGTGCTACTGAATTGTCAATATTCTCACATGAGCGTGCTCATTTTATTTTGAATTTAAATATCTGCAAATAATAAAAACATGTATGGAATATAGTATTCTTTATGATTGTGCGAATGATGAAATACAATTGATTATCTTTTTTCCTTTTATTTTTATAAAATTAAAATTCATCAAATGTATGAGAAAAGTAGTGTTCAATGCAGTAGAACAAATTATCTGCAAGAAAATCATCATTTCATTCACATGATTTTATGAAAAATTTAATTCGCGGAAAAAAAAAATCTACAAATTGCAAAGGAACAATAACGAAGAGAGAATTTTATCCAATATTATCTTCGTTTCGACTCGTTATGTATTAAGATTTTTATTTTTTTTTTGAAAAAAAGGAAACATATGCATAGGTTGATTTTCTAATGCTCCATATCCATATTTAAGAAATGATATAATATGTAAACTAATTTAATATCTTAAACTTTTAAGTATTTAATAAGGGTGCATTAGTAAATATCTTGATAAATAGAAGTATTAAATATATGGAGTATTTTTTAGAATTAAAAAAAAAGTCTATATAAATGCAGAGCTTGAATGGGTGTGATACTCTAATGTGACATCTCCTATATTATAATTGGCTAATTATAGTGTGCATTCGGGTGCACTCTAATTTTTTGTTCCTCATCTTTTTTATGTGTCATTTATTTAGTGTTGTAAATTGCAATGAGTATGTATTGGGTGCACCCGAGTGCACCCACATGTGTATAACTTTTTATTCTATTTTGTATACATGTTATTCTATTTTGTAACGTGTTTCGTAATAATTGTATATTTTTTTCACACTAAGTTTTTCATTAAAAAAACTAGCATCATATGTGTATAACTTTTTATTCAATAGTGTATACATGTTTTTTAATAATTGTATATTTTTTTACACTCAATTTTTCATTTAAAAAACTAACAATTAAATTGTATATATTTTTGCTCTTAATTGTATATGTTTATATTTATATTTGTATATGAGTATTGTAATAAAATATTAATATTTTTAAAATATAAATAAAATTTAAAATACAAATAATTTTTTTATATATATTAAAAATATTAAATTATGTATAAAAATTATATTTATATTTATATTACATGTATATACTAGTATATACTCCCTCTGCCCCATAAAACCTTTCATATTTTCCTCATTTGTTTGTCCCACAAAACCTTTCACACCCCAAAAAAGAAAATATTACCTTATCAAACAACCTCAAAAATTACTTTAATTTCAAATTTGTCATTCCTTTTTCACACACATCTCATTACTTTACACATTTTTATTACCTAAAAATACTACAATACCCTCCAAAGTTAATAAAATTGATCAAAAAGTGCAACTTTTCTTAAACAACGTGGAACAGTAAACGTGAAAAGTATTATGGGATGGAGAGACTATTCAATTTAGTTAATAATATTAATTTCACAAATAAGGGAATACACATCCTTTTGAAATCGGGATTCCTATCACCAAAATTATAACAATCGCAGGAATGAAAATAGAAATAGGAATGACGATTCCATTCTCACCCCCATTCCATCATGTCTATGCCCTAAGTCTTAGGGGCAATGCTTGAAATTTTCCAATCTATCGCTTCACTGATGTCGGCCAATAAATGGATGACAATCACCCAATTCTATCATACTAATCATGCCCTAAGTCTTAGGAGAATTTTCCAATCTATCATGTCACTAATGTCGAAATAGATGACATAAGAAATGTTACATCAATATCTCATAGAACATCCCGTAGAATTTCATTAACCAATGATAATTAACCAATGATAATGAATAGTATAGGCAAGATTTTTTTTTCAATTTCATGAGAAATATATATATATATATATATATATATATATCTTTTTATTTTTTATTATTTATTTTTTCAAATTTAATTTTAAAGCTTAAGTATATTTTACCACTAGAATTTATAGTACAATTATAATTTTACCCTTGTAATTTATTGTATCATTTACCAATAATCTCCCTCCGGTAACAAAATGATAAAATCTATTAGCATCCCTAACAATTATAACTCTCTCACTAATCCTAGATACAAATTTACTAAAATTGTGGCCACACCCTAAGATTCTTGATAACCCTAATTTCATCAACCCTTTCACATGTCATAACTCCAAAAGCAATGGCCAGTTTCTCACTATGAACTTTCAAATTTGAAACAAAGCATGGCGTAAGAAACCTGCACAAAAATGATATCAAAGGGTCAAATTTCAAAAAAAGCCACGGAGATGACACGTTGAACAAGATATCAAACTTCAAATTTGAAACAAAAGTAACCTGAGTAACCTGCATTGAAAGCCTCAAATCCAAAGCGTTGTTCTGAGTGGACTGAAATCAGCGCGGCAAACATCGATCAACAGGCAATGCGGGTCATCGTCAAGCAACTGAGCTTGTGAAACCAGAGTATAACATGCTGAGCCCACTGAGCCTCCCTGAACAAGGAACTTGCAAAGCTGTCCATCATCTCCATAATCCTCCTCCGTCTGAATTGAATAATCCAAAGATGAGAAATCACTCCTAACTTCCGAGTCATTATCACCTTCAACATCACACAGGACTTATCAGATACCGATCATTTATCATTGCAAAATCTACGCGCGATCGCCGGACAGAAGATGACCAGGGACACCAGTACGCTCCCATGCTTTGTTTACCGAATTCAGATCCATAGGACCATAACAAACATTCCTTCACTTGTGTGGACCATAAGCCCAGAATCTTACATGAATACATGTCAACAACTTTTATGGCAATAGGGAATGGGGAATTTAGGTAATATTTCCCACTTGTCTTTGGAGGGATCATACAACTCCATAACATCCCTCGCTTCATAATTATCATAACTAAGAAATGTATTCGATACAAGTAGAATTTTATGCCCATTAGTGGTTGAAATAGGGAAAGCTCTTGGACAACATTTGGGTTGATGCATATCGCGTACCCTATCAAGGTCATCCAAAACGATGTCGTTGTGTTCGACTTTCCCCAAAATCTCGGATGATAGACCTAATTTCCACACCGACCTCCCACCTTCTGCCACATTAAGATCTTTCCGATAGTTTCGCCCCTCAAATATATAAAGTGTAGAATTGGAAACGCACATCGCCGAATCGCAGCGTTTCTTCCCAAATCCGTAAATTCGGATGGCAGGACGAACTTAAGTGGTGTAGTCTCCTCCGCCAGCATCCTAATCCAGCGGGAAAATTTGTAATTCAGAAGCGTTCTCACCGTCCCGCGAATAGTCCGGCGAATAGCATAAGAAGACTATTTTGTCGTTGATTTCACAGGCACCGCTGCTAATTGTTGGACCCTTTGGCTTATGGCGCAAATGTTGGTCTTCAATCAATAAGTATTGGGCTCATTCTAATTTACTAGAATGTGGCCCATAGCCTTACACCCAATCACATTTAATCACCCATTTGTGACCCTAACGGGTAGAACGTGGATTTGAATTCTTGTGTGAGTTCAACGGGAATCTGAGTACTGTGGAGTTCATCCCTCGACCACCTTCTCCGGCGAAGACGACGAACACGGATAATGATGACGATCGCATCCGCATAACAGTGGTATCAGAGCGGTTTCGTCGTCCGTCAGTCTCCCAAAGCTGTTGACCGTCAGCCGCCGGTGGGAGATCGCCGCCATCCGGCCGCCGCCGGATTTTCTCGCCGGAATCGTAATCTGACCGGATCGCGCCGCCACCGGGAGCTGCCCGCTAGGTTCTGATCGGAGCTGTTCACATCTCGATCTGTCCGCCGCCGAACTGCCCGAAGTCGCCGCGCCGTTGCTAGGGTTCCACCGCCATAATCGCGACGACTGACACCCGATCTGCAGCGCACTACCGCGTCGTCGATCTGAAGGAGAGGATCGCGAGGGACGCACCGCCGCTGCTTGATCTGCCCGCCGAAATAGCAATCTGCCGCCAGCGCCGTCACTTCTAGCTGTCGATCTGAAGGAAGGATCGCGATCTGACGCCGCTGCCCTCCGTTCGCGCTTAGCCTGATCATAGACATTCGTCTCAAAACACTCCTTATTTATCAAATCATGAACCCATATTCCAAGAACTAAAGCTGCAAGCTGTGCACACGCTGACAGAATACTGGTAATCGTCACTGGATTCAGATGGATGTCAGAGCTTCTGCATTTCTTGGAAGAGCGATATAGCCTTCTCCGTTTCACCATTTTGTGCACAGCCTGATATCATGGCATTCCATGAAGCTAGAGGCTTCTCTATCGACTCATCAAATAGGTTCTTAGCGACATCCAACTTATTAAGACGACTGTAAATTGTCGTCAATGCAGTTGAGACAGAAGGGTTGTAAATGAAACCTGACTTCACGCAATATCCATGGATACACCTAGTAAGATCCAAATAACGAAATGGATAGAATACGGGTACCAAACCAACAATAGTACTCAAGCTAACTTTGAACCCCGTTAAACGCAATTCTTGAAACAGCTGAACAGACAATGCAGTTTTATCATTACATGAATAACCAGAAATCATTGCATTATATGCAACCAAATCAGGCTTCCTAATCAACCCAAACATCAATCGAGCAGTCGAAATATCTCCACATTTCGAATACAAAGAGACCAACCAAGTAAGCACGTGCTGATCAAAATGACAACCAACCTTCATAGCCAAAGCTTGAACCATCATCCCAACCCTCATATCCTGCAACTCAGCTACAAAAGATAGCACAATGGCTAATGTAGTAGAATCAAACCTTATAGTTCTCTCAAGCATGTCATGAAAAACCCGAAGTGATTCATCAAAGCAACAATTTTTCACCAACCCAGAAAGGATCATGTTCCAAAGAACCGTGTCTGGTTCAGATGTTCCATCAAACACCTTATACGCATGCCTAATGTTTGGAAAACTCGCATATAAGTCCACTAAGGCGGATCCCACATACAAATCAGAGCCAAATCCAGAAATAATTGAATGCCCATGAAGCAAAACACCAACTTTCTCAGATGTAGATGAAGCAAACCTCAAGCTGTTAGCATCTCCTGCGTCGTCTTAATACCCAAAAATCGGGGATTCGTTGTTTCTCCAAGCTTGCTTCATTTTTAACAGATGACTCCTAAGGCTAAATTCTTCCACCTGCAAATAAATTCAAAGCTTTATCTTTGCAGAAACGTGAAATATAATAATGACAAAATATGAGGAATAATATGATAGAATTGAATGGATGGCTCAATAGAACAATGCTGTGTTGTGAATCACATCATCTAACGGATGCAAGAAAACCGTAGTAAGGAATGGAAACGTGAAGTGAGGAAGAATATGAACACATGATGGACTTAGTTTTTCTCACCTGCAGTGCAGCTGTGGAGCCCAAAACAGACTCACATTCATCAAGCATTCCTCTCTCCTGTATTGCTAGAACAGGATGAACAGCGAGACGATATACCAAGTTGTTCATCCCCTCCACCAGTATCATTGCAGCACAAATCTTATAAGCTGGATTATTATTTAAATGATGGTAAACGAAAGTGTGAAACATAGTTGAGAAATAGTTGTAAAAAACCGAATGAATCAACTGTACATGGAAGTGTCGGGTGAATTATTTTCTTCCAATACCAACAGGCAATATGTTAATTTTTATAACCATGAAAGGTAGATGTTATCTCACCTTTGAAAGTATGGAACATGAGGATCCCATTGCCTGCATCACATCAACAGCAGAGGATACATCTGCCTTAACAATGTCAATATTACCCTGAAAAATTTAGAAAATACTGATATTATATTTGATTAATATTTACATATAAAAACTATTGTACTTCTATTTAGTACAATTTATCATCAATAACAATGTCAAACAGCATACCCTTGCTCTTCCTGTAATTGGAATACGGATTGCGCTAGCCTGCAGATCTTGGATGGCCCAGGTTAGTGAGTTAATGTGGTCCCTTTCGGTTGAAACCCATTCATCAAGACAAGATAGCTGTGCAGGTTGTGTTTGAATAAATTATAGTAAGAATCCTCAGATAAATAGAAATACTACATGACAAGAAAGCACCAGCCAAATTCCAGTGAACCTAAGAAATGGAAATATGTGGTTGACACGTAGATCCATAGACATGCTCACATGGACATGGGGACAAGCATTCAGATAAGGACATATAATTTCTTGAGTTGTCTAATGCATAACAATAAATAGGAAACACACAAACAAGGAGATGTCAAAGAATTTACAGGGGGAATAAATACAGTGGAAATGTTTTAGAGAAGCTTCATAACCAAGACTCTAGTTAGGGGTAGGTAAAGCTAAGAACTGTCAAAGTAAGTTTATTGTACAAAAGAACTCTACATAGCAATCCAGCTGCTTCGGCAGCTAACAAAATCAAGGCTTACTACTCTTCAGGTAGCTAAATAGCATATTGTACAAGTCAAAGATAATAAATTGCAGTTTCTATGAATGTGCTTAACAATTTGGCATCCTGATCAGACTAAAGCCCTTCAAAGTTCTTTGACAGTTAGCATGGCAATGAGAAAAGATAACAATAGATTATCTAGCACACAAGACAAATTGAATCTGACTTTTTCTTGCCATCCCATTATCTTTGTAAGATAAATTCTGGATCAACAAGAGTTATTGGAATGGATAGCTCAATTATATGTTGTCTGCAAAAGTCAGGAGTTTAATGGTTTATCCTCTTATTATCATGCTCATCTTTAGTTTCGCCTCGATTCCTAGAGCATCACTGAACCACATGATAAGTACGAGAGAAAGACGAGGAAACAGACAAGTTGAAAGTTTAAAGAATTAAAACAAGCTGGTTCTTTCTCAGTATAACTATGTTTGGGAAAGAGAGGCCATACTTGATTTTCCAAAACTGAGTAAATCTTCAATTTAATCCTCAACTGCAGGAGGTTAATCCTTTTCTCTATTATTGAGTCCCTAAGATCAGCAGTTGTCATCCAAACACTATACAACATTTTCTGCACAATCAAACCAAATGAGGGTTAAGAATATGTAGAGTTCAAATTCTAAAACAATAAACAAGAATGCAGAGGCGAGTGAAATATATTTTTGTCCCAACAATGCTGTCAGATATTTGGGAGAGGGCATTGTATTTAAGTTGAAATACTAGCTAACAAGTAGCCAGACAAGATATAGAATGAGAAATCACAACAATGTGCCCCAATATGCAGTTCACCCAGCAATTGTGCTCGAATGAGAGATGTAGAACTTAACTAAAAAAAAGACTAAAGAGAGATAATAACTTGATCAACAGAAAGAAATGGTCATATGAACGGAATATTTACAGTAGCTAAAGGTAGAATTAGATAGACATACCTCTGCTTCTTCTATCTGGGATTGCATTGCAGTATCATTAAAAAGCATTTGTATATCTCCACTGTAAGTGTCAGTTGTATAACAGCTGCAATTGATGGACATCTTCAATTTGATTTGAAGCCTTCTTTTCTTGTTTAACATCCGCAATAAAACTAAGAACAGATGTTGAAAGGGTTGGGTACTCTAGAAGCAGTGCTGATAGGCTTTAACAGAGAGGGACTTACCCTCTAGAGACAGTAGGAGATAGAGGGCCCAATGCAGGAGTTGGAGTAGACAGAGCTCTAGATGCAGCATTCAGTAATTGTGTTGATCTGATGAGTTTGAAGAACCAGGAGATGCAATCCTTTCTGTCTGCAATGAGCTATCGTCTACTGAGTAACCTTTGAACATTGCCTTTCCACTCTCATCCCGTTTTATTAACATCACCAAATCACTGGTAGATTTGATCAAAGGTTTAATAATCCCATCCAGAGATAGTCTCCTGAAGGAAGGTTTACCTGTTCCTGGATGGGATTAAAGATGAAGTTTTGATAGACTTATCAACCAGGTCGACACTTCTATTCAGAGCAGTGGGAGCTTTCCCATCTGTTCTGCTTGGCCATCGATGATGATTCACTAACTTCTGTTTCAAACCATCAACAGGTTTAGAATACTGAGACTGATCAACAGAATTCTTTCATTTGCTGAGACTCTGCATTGTGGAAGGCCATAAGGACTCTGGTAACTTGTTACCAACTACCTTTCTTGATGCCAACATCAGTTCGACATTCGTATCCTGAATCGGTGTTGATGAAGCACGCGATGTTGATGGAGCACACTGCATCGATGGGGTGGCAAGCGGTGTTGATGGAGCTCGTGGTGATGATGGGCGTTTTCTTTCAGCTGATGTAGCCCTCTTTGGTGCTGATACTGTTGTGGTTGATAACTTATTGGAAAATGGCGAAGGGACCCGTTTTGAAGCATTGGGTGAAGACGGTGTAGGTGATCTATAAATTGAACGAGCATTTCTTGTTTGGACAAGGCGAGTGACTTCATTTTTGTTCTCAACTGGAAGCAGAGGTAGTCTTGTTTTCCCTGTTATAGGCTGCTTCTGCAATGCTTGCTCTGACTCATGTTTGCCTATTTTTATAGCACTCACGAGCAAGAATACTCGATCGTTGTAGTAGTATATCCCAAGAAAAATTATCAATCCAATAAGGAGTTATATTCGGACTAGCAAAATACGTGAGCTCAAGTTCATGTTGTTTTTGTAAGGATGATCGGGGGTTTGGAGATTTGATTAACAACTAAAACAAGTAACAAGTAAATAACAATATCAAATAAGTAGAATGACAAGAATAGAAAATGGGTGCTAAAGTTCAAGTATGGAAAGACATGGGATTAGAAACATCCAAGCACACTCGATTCATATTATCATACAAACGGAATTCAACTCAATTGATGTAGACTAAGGGTGATCACGATTGTATCCTAAGCTCCCTTTCGGGTTACAAAGGTTGTTGATCCATTTTAGACTCCCAAAAGCACTTAAGATCAAAACCCAACATTAACCCCTTCCATCTAGGTACTAGTTAGATTAAACTCTCCCTTTTTGTGTACTAAGGCCAACGAATGGATTGGTTCCCCTCATTGAATTCAAATATCCTTTCGGTCAAACCCAAACTCAATGTCTAATCATGCCTTCCTAATACTATAGAGGGTCGTTTCCGTCTCACTCCAAGCAATACATACATGAACATCATGATAGCATTTAATTACCACAAATAATCCATTGATCAACAATCCATTAAATCAATAAACATTCATGAATAACAAACCATGCCATCACAACATCAAGACAATTAAATTCCATGAATAGAAATCAACATCAATTAAATCAAAAACCAATTTAATCCACATGATAATATAAATCTAATATGCTCTTCATGTTCCTAATCCCACTAGAGGGATTAGCCTATCATAGTAAAAGTAACAAAACAATTAAATGATTCATTACAATTACCCATAGTCTAAGATCTAAAGAAATACAAAATGAATGGATTCTTCCCTATCAATTTCTTGAAGAGAATCTTCTATTCTTTTTGATCTCCACCTCTAGCTCTTGATTCCTTGAGATCTCTCACACCCAATGGAAGGGATGAAGTTTTGATGGAGAATTAATGGAGATGATGAAGATGGATCAAAATGGATGAAGGTGGATGAAGATGATGGTGGGAAATGGAAGAAATGGTGTGTGAAGTGTGTGTAGATGATAGGATTTCGGATTCCCTGCCAATTGTTGAACAAAGGGGTATTTATACCCCTTTGGAGGCTTCTAGAAGGATCTGGAAATTTCTGCAGGAAAATACACAACACGAGTCGTGTTATGCAACACGGCCACGGGGTGGCCGTGTTGTGTCTTCTGATGCTGCCGCACGGCCTCGCCTTACAGGGCCGTGTTACGCAACACGGCTCGTGTGCTGCAACACGAGTCGTGTGTTGTAACACGGGCACAGGTGTGGTCGTGTTGGCTCTTCTGATGTCGCCACACGGCCACCTTCTTACAGGGCCGTGTTGGTGACACGGCTCGTGCTCCCGACTCGACTCGTGCAACTGGACACGACCTGAAGTTGCCCGTGTTGAGTGACTAGATGTCGCCACACGGCCAACTCTTACAGGGCCGTGTTGGCTACACGGCTCGTGTGCTGGCTCCTGCATTTCTTCACTGTTTTGGCTCGTTCTCCCTCGTTTCAACTCCGAATTGAGATCCGCTTTTTCCTACACCTTCCTTATCATGTTTAGCATCCAATAAAAAGTGAAAATTTTACGTTTAAGTTCATTCACACACATTTCAATAAAAATACAAAACACAACCAAATAACATATAAAATACGGATAAAATAATACGAAAATACATATAAAAAGACACTAAAATATAGGTGAAAATAGCTCTAATCAACTCACATACATCCATCCAAACTGTGCAGAATTAGACCACATTGATGTCCTCTTTCATACAAAAATTAAACCTCAAAACATACATTGATGATTTGTTTGATAAGAATGCCTTCTCTCTAGCTTTTTCTTTTTTCATTTAAAAGCATGTTCCCTTCTCTTCTTTCCTCTCTTTAATTTGGTCCCCAAACTTTTGTCCCTATCAAGGGAATTCCATGGTTGACTGGGCAGGACATGCATATGCAATGCACAAACTATACACAAACACATACAACAATTAACACTCACATTTCAGTGCCCCCGGGACCTGTTCTTCCCCCCAAAGCCTACTTCTCAAGAAAGGAAAATTCTATGAAAATGATACATCACTCACTCTCCCTCACTCCACACACTCACACAGTTATATGAACAATATACTTACTGAGATCATATATGAGTATATAAAAGCACACATAAGACAATTTTCTCACTCTTAACTCTTTCTGAATTATTGAAGAGAAATGAATGTAAGTTGACAAAAAAACCGGCCAAAACACATACCTTTCTTAACATCTAGCAGAAAAACAAACTAAATGAAATCAATGACTTGGGTTCCCCAAGATACCAACAAGATGGAAAATGCCTTCTTCTTGTAAGTTTGCAAATACATAGTCAAGTTGAAAGTAAAAAAATTCCAAAAAACAATGATTAAGAATCTTTTACTCTGCATAAACCCAGGGAATACGAAATTATGCTCATCATCAAAAAATTTTGTGCAGAAGAATATTACCCGCTCAATTCGATTAAAAAAATTTCATACAATAATTAACGATCGTAAAAATGAAACAAAATTTTCGCAAAAAAGAATGGTCCAAAACACAGAAATCAAATATGTTCTCACCTTTTCAGAGAGTAAACAGCAAACAGAAGGTCGATGAGAGTGTATTTTGTGGATTCTAGACCGACTGAGAAGACGAGACGACAAATGATTATTTTACTTTATTTTTAATTATTATACTCCATAATAATACATAATTACATAGTAAGAGGAAAATTAGGTTATTAAAAAATAAAATAAAAATCTTAAGCGCGGAAAATGTGTAATGACCCAAATTATAGAAGTTTGGAAAAATGTTTTCCTTTTGATTGAGCGTTTACAAAAGAAACACTTTTATATAAGTTGTTATTCCTTTCTTCGTTATATAAGTTGGAAATAGCGTTTTTCTTCTTTTTGATGTCGTGTTTTTGATTGCTTCTGATGTCATGGTGAGTTTAAAACAAAGTTTCGTTTCCCGTAATTTTGAAACCCTTTCTTCGTTTCCCTCAATTCGCGGACTGTGATATCGAGTTTGAAACCCTTACTTTCCGCAATAATTTCTCTGTGATATCGAGTTTGAAACCCTTTCTTACCGCAATGCTTCTCCTCCCAACTATGAAATTGAGTATAGCATTAGCGTTGGGTAAAAGAAAAAGAGGCAAAGGAAGAAACAAAGATGTGAAATCAGTAGCCCTAGTCAATCCCACTAGAAAAAGAAAAGCAACGAGTCCGAGTCCAGGTGAAGCAACCGTCAAGAAAAAAAGGAAAATGAGTGAAGCTACCGTAGAGATTAGACAGAAAGTAGAAATGTGGAGTGAATCACGGATAGCAGATCTAAAGTATAAGTTTGGGTTGATGGTAATGGGATTTTGGAGGTCAACAATTGTCTGGTATATGTCAAGAAAGGTTGCGGTGAGTTTCACTATAGATGTCTGCAAATCGATCACCCGAATCACCTCAATTGCATGAGTTTCGATTATGACTTGGGATATCTAATATTAGACATGCCTGATATGAATGTGGCAGAGTATATCCGAATATGGGAGATCAATGAAGGCGACCAACCCAGGAATGCTATTGTGGATTACACGATTACGACTCACTCTCAATTCCCCAGACCTAAGAAGGTAGTGTCGTACGTTCATTCAAATTGCAGGCTGATTATCAAACAAATTATACGCTAAATGCATTATATAGTGAAAAAAGAGGTGCTCTTATGGGATTCACTACCACTGACATCTATATGATCGCCAAAACAGTCAAATATATGGGGGTTCCCTTCAAGAAAGGATAGAAGACGCTTGACACCTTGAAAGCAAGTATTAAATGTGTTCTAGAGGTTATATATGACCTATTCGGGCAAGGTCCTTTCCCACAGGACTTCACCCATCTCCTTACCAATATTAAAAGTATTCTAGAGGTTATATATGACCTGTTCGGGCAAGGTCCTTTCCCACAGGACTTCACCCATCTCCTTACCAAAATGAGAAGTGGAAATTTTATGTCCGGAATGGAGCTATTGCATCACCTATCAATTGCATCTCCAGAAGAAGCTATCAGATTCATGGTGAACGTCGGTGAGACTTCACCTTCTTATGAGATATGTCGTGTAAAAGCAATAGAAAGATTGAAGAATAAGATTTGTCTGGGGTGGGATAGGCTATTCAACAAGGATGATCTAGGTTATATTAAGTACTTCTGGAGCTCAAAAGACTATTATAGATATCAGAGGACCCGTGGAGGTGGAGGTCGACGTGGAGGCAGCAATTGGGAACTTGATGTCAAACTCTCTCTAATGAGGTATATCCGAAATTTTGTCGTCCACCTAAACGACGGCTTACAGAAAAATCATAACAAACTTGTAAGTGTACAGGCAATAATAATGCTTGTTTTTCATGAAAGTACGATGCAGCAGTTATTTGGTGTCTTTGAAAGTGACGGGGTGGCTATATCTTGGACTAGTCTGTTTTGTATGTGAACCTATCCTTTAAGGTTTTCTTTATCATTGGGTTGGCTATATCTTGTACTTACACTAGCTTGTTGTTCTGCTTTGTATCTGAATCTATTGAGGTTTCTTTATTATTTCGTGCCCATTGGACATGAGTAGTTTGCATGTGAGTAGAACATTCCATCACTCTATGCATTATTTAAGTCTTGGTTGATATTAAAAAAAAACCACAAACAAGTTTTACTTGCTATCAACTATTCAGATTCTAATAAGGTTTATCAGGTGTATCACCATATTTATGATACTTGATAAGCTCAATATCTTTGTTATCTTTATAGCAAGGTTAAAATGGATATGAATGCATTGTGGAAAGAAAAATATGTTATTTTACCAATTTTGATGAATGGAGAAGTCAACGTAATGTGTTAAGGTTGAAAATAGAATTTGGGTTCAATGCGTGTTGCTTCATTGAGCACGCTCCCTCCACATGCCGCTGTGGTGTTTCCATTTTAAACAGGTGTCTTCCTCCCACGCTGAGGTACTCTCTTTGTGCCTTCTCTCAAGATACTGTTTCCCGTAGTTTATTTTTCTGTTCATCTTCAGCTTTCTCTTACTGCTTTTCTGCCCATGTCTATTCTACAGTTAGATATTGTTTGATCTAACATTTTGGCTTTCTCTTACTGCTTTTCTGCCCACGTCTACTCTGCAGTTAGATATCGTTTGATCTAACGCTTCGATTTTGGGTGACTACATGCATGTTGATGTTAATTTCACTTTCCTTCTAACTTCTTGTTTGGGGCCTTTTCCTTTCGGCGACATAGAAACACCAATGCTTCCTTTGTTGCATGTAAAATTCTCTTCTTCTTTATACTCATATTTTATCATTGTATCTTTCCAGCTACCCTTGTGTCTTGCAGAGTTAATTTTTTTAGTGTGGTCGCGTGTTGGTTTTTTATTTTCTTATTTATTTGTTTTTGTAACTAACCATGACTCTTGAAGAATCAGAATATATATCAATCAAGTGATTTTCCCAAATTATAACTGCGCATAGCTGTCTGAACTATCTATAGTAAATCTGTTATTGCAAGATTTACATGTCTATTATTGGACTTCTAAGCTCAGTTCAATCTTTCCTCATTCAATCAAACTTATCGTAACAGTGTACTTAATACTCGTCCTAGTTGCAGAATATGTTTTAATACCTGTTGCTTTTGGTTTTTTCAGTTGCAGGAAGATCTACATGAATTCGGTAAGCAATGTTCTAGTTGCAGAATATGTTTTAATACCTATGTTGCTTTCGATTTTTTCAGTTGCAGGAAGATCTACATGAATTCGATAAGCAAAGTACACTGTTACGATAAGTTTGATTGAATGAGGAAAGATTGAACTGAGCTTAGAAGTCCAATAATAGACATGTAAATCTTGCAATAAGAGATTTACTATAGATAGTTCAGACAGCTATGCGCAGTTATAATTTGGGAAAATCACTTGATTGATATATATTCCGATTCTTCAAGAGTCTTGGTTAGTTACAAAAACAAATAAATAAGAAAATAAAAAAACAACATTCAAAAACAAGATCACACTAACAAATTTTCAAAGCATTAGATCAAACGATATCTAACTGCAGAGTAGACGTGGGCAGAAAGGCAATCAGAGAAAGCTGAAGATAAACAGAAAAATAAACTATGGGAAACAGTATCTTGAGAGAAGGCACAGAGAGAGTACCTCAGCGTGGTAGAAAGACACTTGTTTAAGATGGAAACACCACAGCGGCGTGTGGAGGGAGCGTGCGCAATGAAGCAACATGCGTTGAACCCAAATTCTATTTTGAACTTTAACACATTACGTTGAGTTCTTCGTTCATGAAAATTGGTAAAATAACATTTTTTTTTCACAATGCATTCATATCCATTTTAACCTCGCTATAAAGATAACAAAGATATTGAGTTTATCAAATATAATAAATAGGGTGATACACCTTATAAACCTTATTAGAATATGAATTGTTGATAGTCGATAGCAAGTAAAACTTGTTTGTTGTTTTCTTTAATATTAACCAATACTTAAATAATGCATAAGAGTGATGGGATGTTCTACACACATGCAAACTACTCATGTCCAATGGGCATAGAATAATAAAGAAAACCTTAATAGATTCAGATATAAAACAGAATAGCAAGCTAGTCTAAGTACAAGTTATAGCCAACCCAATGATAAAGAAAACCTCAAAGGATAAAGAAAACCTCAAAGGATAGATTCACATACAAATAACTGTTGCACCGATGTAGAAAACAGAGCATTTACCCCCACACATCACAAAACACAGTGAACATTGAGCAAGAAGGCAATGTCTGGGATTGTCAAAACTATAATCTGAAATTTGGAAAAACCATTGATACTGCTCAAAGTGATTAGAATGCACAGCCGAGTAACCATACTACACAAACCACCTCTGATCTAGGACATCCGCTTTAGCTAGGCAACGTTGAATGTCGAACAAACTTTCATGAAAAACAAGCATTATCATTGCCTGTATGCATACAAGTTTGTTATGATTTCTCGGTAAGCCGTCGTTTAGGTGGACGGCAAAATTTCGGATACACCTCATTAGAGAGAGTTTGACCTCAAGTTCCCAATCCCTGCCTCCACCTCCACCTCCACGTGTCCTGTGATATCTATTCTTTTGAGCTCCTGAAGTACTTAATATAACCTAGATCAACCTTGTTGAATAGCCTATCCCACCCCAGACAAATCAGACAAATCTTATTCTTCAATTCTCTTATTGCTTTTACACGACATAGCTCATAAGAAGGTGCATAAGAAGGTAAAGTCTCACCGACGTTCACCATGAATCCGATAGCTTCTTCTGGAGATGCAATTGATAGGTGATGCAATAGCTCCATTCCGGAGTTAAAATTTCCACTTCTCATTAGGAGATGTGTAAAGTCTTCTGGAAAAGGACCTTGCCCGAACAGGTCATATATATAACCTCTAGAGCACATTCAATACTTGCTTTCAAGGTGTCAAGCGTCCTCTCTCCTTTCTTGAAGGGAACCCCCATATATTTGACTATATTGTCAATCATATAAATGTCACTGGCAGTGAATCCCATAAGAGCACCCATTCTTTTATTATAATGCAATTCCACTACATAGCGTATAATTTGTTTGATAATCAGCCTACAATCTGGATGAACGTACGCCACTACCTTCATAGGTCCGGGGAATTGAGAGTGAGTTGGAATCGTGTAATCCACAATAGCTTTCCTAGGTTCGCGGCCTTCATTGATCTCCCATATTCGGATATACTCTGCCACATTCATATCAGACATGTCTAATATTAGATATCCCAAGTCATAATCGAAACCCATGCCCATGCAATTGAGGTGATTCGGTGATCGATTTGCATACATCTATAGTGAAACTCACCGCAACCTTTCTTAACATATACCAGACAATTGTTGACCTCTAAAATCCCATTACCATCAACCCCAAACTTATACTTTAGACCTGCTACCCGTGATTCACTCCACACTTCTACTTTCTGTCCAATCTCTACGATAGCTTCACTCATTTTCCTTTTTTTCTTGACGGTTGTTTCACTTGGACTCGGACTCGTTGCTTTTCTTTTTCTAGTGGGATTGACTAGGGCTACCAATTTCACATCTTTGTTTCTTTCTTTGCCTCTTTTTCTTTTACCCAACGCTAATGCTATACTCAATTTCATAGTTGGGAGGAGAAACATTGCGGTAAGAAAGAGTTTCAAACTCGATATCACAAAGAAATGATTGCGGAAAGTAAGGGTTTCAAACTCGATATCACAGTCCACGAATTGGGGGAAACGAAGAAAGGGTTTCAAAATTGCGAGAAACGAAACTTTGTTTTAAACTTACCACGACATCAGAAGCAATCAAAAACACGACATCAAAAAGAAGAAAAGCGCTATTTCCAACTTATATAACGAAGAAAAGAATAGCTTATATAAAAGGGTTTTTTTTTAAACGCGTAGTCAAAAGGAAAATGTTTTTTCAAACTTCTGTAATTTGGGTCATTACTCATTTTCCGCGCTCATGAATTGGAAATTCAAAGTTTAAGAAGCAACTAAACCTAATAAACTTAACTTCATATTAAGGGCTTCCGTGCGATAGCCCGACAGAGTATAGACACCAGCACGCTTCCATGCTTTGTTTACCGAATTTAGATCCATAACAAACATTCCTTCACTTGTGTAGACCATAAGCCCAGAATCACATAAAGGGTTACATGAATACATCTCAACAGCTTTAGGGTAAGAGCGAATCGCGATGGGGAATTTAGGTAATATTTCCCACTTGTCTTTGGTAGAGCTGTCAGAATGGGTTGGTGGGTCGGTTTAGCCTAAACCCATCATAACCCGCTCTTATGCGAGCTCAAATGGATTGGGTCACACGCGGGTCGGAACACTCGCGGGTCGGGTCACTTATGGGTTAGGGCGGGTCGACCCACGGGTTGGTCCCATTAAAATATTTTTTTTGGGGTGGGTTGGGGATGGTGGGCGGGGGGGTGGGTGGGGATAGGAATGGGTGGTAGATTATTGGGTTGGAGTGGGTTAACCCACGACCCACTGTGTAGTGGACTTAAATGGGGCGGGTTACTTTTGGGGTGGGTCATTTTGGGTTGGGTCATTTTTGGGGCAGAATACTGACGGGTTTTTATGGGTTGGGGCGGGTTAACCCATTGGGTTCAACCCAAATTGACAACTCTAGTCTTTGGAGGGATCATACAGCTCCATAACATCCCTCGCATCATAATTATCAAATCGATCCGATACAAGTAGAATTTTATGCCCTTAGCGGTTGAAATAGGGAAAGCTAGAGGACAACATTTGGGTAGATGCATATCGCGTACCCATCCAAAACGATGTCGTTGGGTTCGACTTTCCCCAAAATCTCAGATGATAGACCTAATTTCCACACCGACCTCCCCCCTTCTGCCACATTAAGATCTTTCCGATAGTTTCGGCCCTCAAATATATAGTGTGGAATTGAAAACGCACATCGCCGAATCGCGGCGTTTCTTCCTAAACCCATAAATTCGGATGGCAGGACGAAGTTGGGTGGTGTAGTCTCCTCCGCCAGCATCCAAATCCTAGGGGTGAGCAGAAATCCGATAAAACCGATTTTTTGAACCGAATCGAAGAATTTCGGTTAATTTGGTTCGGTTTTCTTCATTAAATTTCGGTTTCGGTTATGAAAACATAGGAAAATCGGTATTCGGTTTTAAGGATAAAAAACCGAGTAAACCGAAATAACCGATATTTTTATTAAGAATAAATAAATATTATATATTTTAATATAAAAGACTAACCCTCCTTCATTTTCATTTGGGAACCCTAGAAGCAGCGCCTCCATTCTTCATTTAGAAGCAGCGCCTCCATTCTTCATCAGCCTTCCAAAGCTCGAGTTCGAGCTCTTTGTTACTTCCAAGGGTGCTAAGCAGTTTCTACCACTATTCTACCCATAAAAAATGTTTATTTAGCAGGTGTATTGGAAAATTTAAAAAAACCCGAAAAAACCAAAAAAACCGAAATAATAATTTCGATTCGGTCGGTTCGATAACTTTAAACCTCTGTTCGGTTTCGGTGGATGGAAATAGAAATTCGGTTTGTTCGGTTCGGCCCAAAAATATACAAAAACCGACCGAACCGACCGAATACTCACCCCTACCAAATCCAGCGCGAAAATTTGTAATTCAGAGTACTTACCTTTCGGCGAATAATCGGCCGAATAGCATAAGAAGCCTATTTTTGTCGCCCCAAGGTTGATTTCGCTCACTATGACAAAACTGTGGAAAGACAACGGGGAATCCCCATTGTCATAGCCCCTCCAGCTCCGTTGTTAACCCGGCAGTTGTTAAAAGTCCAGACTTTTAACAACGGTGGAAAATCCGTTGTCATAGGTTATTTTTAACAACGGTGAATCCCGTTGTTGTAGCTATTAAATATCCGTTGTTAAATCTTATGTTGGTAAAAAAATATGTCTTAACAACGGAAAATCCCCGTTGTCGTATCCATCTACGACAATGGACTATCCCCGTTGTCGTAGCTCCAAATCCCCGACAACGGACAATTGCAGCATTATTCAGTTTTCTCATTTATTTTTTCATTCGAGAACTCATAGCGTACTAGTAGCGAAGCGCCTGCATCTGAGGAAAATAGAATGCCAATTAAAAGTACTTTTAAATACTTATCCTACGCTTGACTCTCAATTTTTGCTAATTGTCAAAAAAAAGTAATAGAGTCGCATCTTTCTACATTTTGCAAATTCAATCAGAGATCAAATGAAGAAGAGTTTCACAATAGTAGAAATTAACCAACATGAGACAAATGAATCACTGATATTAATATGATCTATATTTATATTGAAAATTTTTAGAACAAAATTATATAGACTAGAAGAAGCATACAGAAAAGAAAAAGATATTAGAAAGAAGCAGCATGAACACATTACTTTTCCTTCCATTCCCAGACTCATTAAAATCTTCTCTACCCATATCAATTCTTTTTATTCCTTCCACTGCCAGCATTCTGTCCACAACTAACTGTAAATGAGTAGGTTTTAGATCATACCTAAACAAGGAGTATATAAAAAGCACCTACATTATTAATGCACTAAAAACAGAAAATAAGGATTCAAGGATAAAAAAACAAATAAAGTTAAGACTTATGATCAGATACAACCAATGGTGACATGATATAATGTAAATTTGGAGACTGTCAAACAAGTAGCTGAACTGGTGCATAATTTTATATGAAAATAACAGAAAAGAACAAGTTGTCAGCCTTTTACACACAAAAACAACAAAGCAACCCAAAACTAAATTCATTTATAAAAGCTTGAGATTATACCAAATTTCCATCTAAAAAAAACAAAGGAATTAAGAGTAAGGCTAGAAGTATATTAATCTTCCAAATATTGAAGCTAGGAAAATATTGAATATATTTATGAATCAAGTGAATGTTTCAAAAAGCTACGAAAATGTTGAATATAGTGTGATCAACTCAATTATTATTTTTTTAATCCAAATACTTTGTCAAACTGGAGGTTCATCCGCCAGTTTTATGCCTTTTATATGCATATGAATCACTTTCATCACGAATAGTTTGTCATTGACGCTTTAAAATAGTCTTAGCTTGATGAATCACAGTGGGAGAATCCGTATATACTCACTCCATCTAAATACTTAAAAGGTACATACACACACCTTGTAGGTACTCCATCTAAACACTTAAAAGATATGCGTATTCTTAAAATTTCAACATTTGCAAATTGCTCATTCCAACTACATTGATATGAATCTTCAATATGGTATAATTGAAAATCTGAATTCTGAAAAGGTGTATCATGTATGGATGAATAATTAATAGAACTTGTACTAAATCACAATAGTCTTGACTTTTGAGCAAATTTCAAAATCAATTTTCATAATTCAGAATTACAAGCTATAACAAATCAAAATAGCAGTAAATGCCAAATGATTTGTCATTTAAAGTCAATCATGATGATCAGCAATCATAAACTCAATGGCACAGTCAATTATGCAAATCTCTTTATTTATTAAATTATGAAAGAGCAGTGAAGAAACAGGAGTTGTTTAATGAGAAACATGTAAAATTGAAATAGAATCAATTGAATTTCCACTCAAGAAAAAAGCAATTGTTCCACAGTAAAACTTATAGTTCTACTTGAAATGAAACTTGATGAGTATAGCATTACTGGTTTTTGTTAGCACATTCATCAAATTAACCAAATACACTGACTTAGAAATCAAGTTGTTTTTATGTTTTAATCTGCAACACTCATGAAAAATATCACATCCTTCACATTGTTAAACAAAATAAAACAGTAAATAAGGATCAACTCACACGATTAACCCACTCTACAAATTCTCAAGACCACCAATTATCATTCACATATTTTATCATCTAATCAAATCCATAACCATTTATCTACCTTGCGTATTAAAATTCGAGTAAACAAATTACATTGCGTACTAAAATTCGAGAGAACAAATTAGACAACAACATATTGATAATTTCACAATACAGAAGAACTGTATGGATACCTTTTGGCGAGAGAAGTGAAGAGAGAAGTGAGGAGTGAGATGTGGTAGGAGCAATCTGAAAGGAGTAAGAATAAGCAGAGAGAATTTAGGAGACTCACGCAAATGCAATTTGGAAAAGAAGAATTGTTGGAGATAAATACTCCATTCACAAGAGCAACTCATAGACTCTCCGGCGTGAAGATTGTCGGAGAAATAGTAAGCGTGAGCAGAGTGTCCTCGAAACATCGGTGCGGAAGGGAGCAATAATCGAGATTCAATACTGTGGGTCGTTACCCGTGCACCGTCGGCCATTTCTTCAGCGCGATTCACCACCGTGGGTCGTCGGCCGTTGCTGGTAGGACAGGGTTATCCTCTCGGCGGTCGCCTCTGGTAGGGCAGGTTGAACTCTCGTCGGCCGTCGACATAGTAGCTAGGGCAAGAGGAGAGCCGTCTCTGGTAAGACAGGGTGAACTCTCGTCGGCCGTCGTCATAGTAGCTAGGGCAAGAGAAAGAACACAGAAATATTTCTAAGTCCTGATTTTATACCTCTAATAATTTCTAATTTAATTTAATTCAAAAATAAAATAAAATGACAAGAATTGAATTAACAACGGAAAGAATAACCCGTTGTTAATACGCGCTTTTTCCAACCTTTTACTACGGGGATTTATTTTCAGCCATTTTTACCCTTTTAACAACGGGTTTTAAAAACACCGTTGTTATTCCGGCGTTGTCATTCCACAGTTTTGGCATAGTGGCTGCTAATGTTCGTTTAGATGGCTTACCTGTGCGCCGCCTTTTCACAAGTCGTTTAGATCGCTTACCTGTTCGCGGCCTTTTCACATGTTCTTCTGCTAATGTTAGTTTAGATCGCTTACCCATGGATGGGGGACGAATTAATTCAGAGATGGGATATTAGGGTTAAACAGAGAAGGATGTAATTGGGGATTTCTTGAATTTTCATCTGCAACCTTCAAAGCCACCGTGGAAGTATATTAGGCCCATTCAATAAATTAAAGAAAATTATAGCCCACCGCCCCAATTCTTAAAAGGAATATCTCATCTCCTCACCGGCCCAATAATCTTTTGACTTTCCATTTGGGCCACCAGATTTCCAAATTGTTGTGATAAATGATAATTGATGATTCCAATACTTCCTTAAATAATATTGGGCCCAGTGTGGTGAGCTTATTTGCAATTGGGCTTCATTCAAATCGCATCACTTGGGCTTTCAAAAGAGTTCCTCTAAATCCAATATTTTACTATTCCTTGGGCTTTAGCGTTGTGTTTATCCGCATAGGGAGCCGGGCTCACTCAATCCAATAACATGATATTTTTTGCTTTGGACCTTACATTGACCTGCATGGTTTTACTCTCTTTTTTCTTCTATCTTCGGTCTTTCCTCAATGATTTTTAGAGCAAGATAACATCAAGTATCGGGTCTTCTTATACTTTACAATCTTATTGGCTATTGAGCTCTTCCACATATTTGAAACCCAACCCAACATTTAGATGTATCAATTTATCTTTGATTTCTCTTAGGTTATTGGACCGTTAACATGTAGTTTAAATTAACTTATGAGAGCATCAAACTTATATCCCATAAAATAAGCCTATCATCTTAAGCTAAATTAAGAGAGCTATTGACTAAATTAAATATTAATAATAATATAATCAACCATTCTTAATTTAAAAGTTTACTACCTCTTAGTCCCAAAACTATTGACACTTTTTTTTGACAAGGAGATTAAGAACCATAATATTTATAGGGAAAATTGAAATAATACACTAAATTCAATATACAAAATCTTTACCAACACTTCAATATGTTTATTATCATTTTTACATATTTGCACATTTTATGACACTATTACCCCTCTCCCACACTCACCCACACACCCACACCGGCGGCGGCAATAGGCGACGACAACCGGCAGTGAGTGTAGGTCACGGTGTGGGTCAGGGTGTGGTTCACCCACACCAGCAGCGGCGGCCGACAGTTGGTTTATGAGTGAGTAGGTTTACTTAGAATTTTTTTTTAATTTGGGGAGGAGTATAATGGTCCTTTTAGGTAGGTTTTGGTTAAAAAAGAAAGAAATTTTTTAAGCTATTGATAATGATATTTGTATATGGAGTATTGAGTATATTTGTCTATTGGCACATATTTAAATGTGTAGTGGGTAGTTGTGTGCAGCAAAGCAAGAGCTTGGATTTCTCTAACTACCAAAACTTTTGGATTTTTTTACTTGAATTTGAATTCAACCACCATTTTCTCCTTATCAACTTTTAGGTTCTCAACTCATTCATATTTCAATTTGTTACCTCACAAACTTGATGGAATAATATGAATTATGACTGAACTTAGCGGAGTGATTGTTTAGCTTGGAATAGTTTCAAAAGCTGAGGCTTTTTGAATGGCTGAGGCTGCTGAGCTTGACCTGGTATGCTTCAATTACTAATTTATTTGTTGAATTTTAGTATATTTCGCTGTTTTAATTTGATGTGTCAATTTTGTCAATGTTAACTTGCTTAAATGTGATTCTCTGTTATGATTCATCTTACTGAGATATGTTCACATAGTCTGGAGTTATATATATCTATCAATTCTTTCATTCTCAATTCTTTCATTCTCAATTCGATTGTTGTTTAGCTTAGAAACATACGTGGTTGTTTTATGACTCGTGTGTATCGTGTTTCTTTCGCCTCGTGAAGGAGATCCATCTTAATCACACTGTTTAGTTCATACAATAAATAATCCATATATTTTCGTGAAAGTCATTTTATAGTTTTATTTATCCAACTGATCCTTTAATTGGTATGAAATGATATCGGCAAGGGAACAAATTTCATTTACCAATAGTCTCCACAAGAACATTCTCCATTTACAAAATGATGAAATCTGTTAGCATCCCTAACAATTATAACTCTCTCACTAATCCTAGAAACAAATTTAGTAAAATTGTGGCAATCTAAGCACACCCTAAGGTTCTTGATAACCCTAATTTCATCACCCCTTTCACATGTCATAACTCCGAAAGCAATGGCCAGTTTCTCACTATGAACTTTCACCATCAACTCCTTCTCTTCCTCCTCCACATCATGCAGAGAAGTAACACTTTCTGCAACATATCCAACACTTTTTATCTTCTCCATCAATCTTTCGAGCATCCCATGGATCGCTTCGGATCGAGGATGGGACTGGTCGCCCGCTGTGAACACATGCGGGCGACCCTTAACCTCGATCAAACTGCAACCGGGGGCCTTGGACAGGTTCTTTCGTTTGACCACTTGTCTTAGAGAAGCAGCCTGAGTGTAGTTGTTGTTTGTTGAGTATATATTGGAGAGTAGAACGTGATATCCTATGTTTTCCGGATCCAAGTCGAACAAACGGTCGGATGCAAAACGAGCTAAGTTGTTGTCCCTGTGAATCATACAAGCACCTAGCAATGCACCCCACTCAGCTGGACCAGGCTTAATATGCATGTTATTTATGAATTCCACAGCTTCTTTTAGCCTTCCGGATCGGCCTAAAATGTCGACCATGCACGCGCAGTGCTCTGTTTTGGGCTCGAATCCATGATCGTAAACCATAGAATGGAACATTAGTTCGCCTTCTTCAACCAAGCCAGCATGGCTGCATGCATACAGGACTGATAGAAAAGTAACACTCGTCGGAGGAACTCCTGAGTCGACCATTTCTTTATACAACTTCAGTGCCTCGTTCCCATGTCCGTGTAGGCCATAACCAGAGATCATCGCGTTCCAAGTCACGATATTCCTGTCCTTCATCGTATCAAATATAGCCTTAGATTCCCCAATGCTCCCACATTTCATGTACATGTCGATCAAAGCAGTTGATACATAGACGTTCGACTCAAAACACTCCTTATTTATCAAATCATGAACCCATCTTCCAAGAGCTAAAGCTCCAAGCTGTGCACACGCTGACAGAATACTGGTAATCGTCACAGGATTCGGATGGATATCGAGCTTCTGCATTTCTTGGAAGAGCGATATTGCCCTCTCTGTTTCACCATTTTGTGCATAGCCTGATATCATGGCATTCCATGAAGCCAGAGGCTTCTCTATCGACTCATCGAATAGGTTCTTAGCGATGTCCAACTCATTAAGTCTACTGTAAACTGTCGTCAATGCAGTTGAGACAGAAGGGTTGTAAATTAAACCAGACTTCATGCAATATCCATGGATACACCTAGTAAGATCCAAATGACCAAATGGACAGAATAAGGGTACCAAACCAACGATAGTACTCGAGCTAACATTAAACCCCGATAAACGCAATTCTTGAAATAGCTGAACAGACAATGCAGTCTTATCATTACATGAATAACCAGAAATCATTGCATTATATGCAACCAAATCAGGCTTCCTAATCAACCCAAACATCAATCGAGCAGTCGAAATATCTCCACATTTCGAATACAAAGAGACCAAACAAGTAAGCACGTGCTGATCAAAATGACAACCAACCTTCATAGCCAAAGCTTGAACCATCATCCCACCTCCCATATCCTGCAACTCAGCTACACTAGATAACACCACGGCTAATGTAGTAGAATCAAACCGTGTAGTCCTCCTAACCATGTCATGAAAAACCCGAAGTGATTCATCAAAGCAACAATTTTTCACCAACCCAGAAAGAATCGTGTTCCAAAGAACCGTATCTGGTTCAGATATTCCATCGAACACCTTATACGCATGCCTAAATTTTGGAAAACTCGCATATAAGTCCACTAAGGCGGATCCCACGTACAAATCAGAGCCAAATCCAGAAACAATTGAATGGCCATGAAGCAAAACCCCAACTTTCTCAGATGTAGATGAAGCAAAGCCCGAACAAGCTGCAATAACAAAAGAGTAGGTAAAATTATCAGGATTGAAAGCTGTTCTTCGGAGTAAACTCTGGTATACGTAAAGGGAATCAAAGGGGCTGTTTCTAAGCCCCTTAATAAGAACATTGTAGAGGAAGAGGTCAGGTGATTCGACTTTATCGAAGAGGAGTCTGGCTTGTATCCTGGCTTTGAATTCCAAGAATTTCTGAATGAGTTTTGTGATGATTATGTTGTCGCGAACAACGTTGTTGTGGATGATTTGGGCATGAGTTTGATTGAGATGAGAGAGATTTGTGGCCTGCTTGATTACATCCAGGAAGAAATTTCTGTCTCTTGGAGGAGCAATTGCTCTGCAAACCATTGAAGTTATCCGTGTAGTTCAAGCTGTTTTCATTCCAAATTTAGAGAAATTCTCTGATAAAAGTGTAAAATTTAAAATAAACTCCTTGATTATTAATTAAATTTTTATTATTTTGAACTGAAATTAATTTATATTTTGCACAGTTGCTTTAAAAGAATTAGTTTGTCATACAATCATTTTTTTAAATGTAAATAGCAACTACTACCAAAAATTCAATTCTTAATTTTTTTTTCCAAGATAATTAAGAATGTTGCAATCAAATCTCAATAGTGTATATTAGGTGCACCCGGGTGCAACCTTGCACCCAACCTTTTATTCTATTTTGTATACATGTTATTCTCTTTTGTATACATGTTTTGTAATAATTGTATACTTTTTTCACAATAAGTTTTTCATTAAAAAAACAAACATTCATATGTGTATAACTTTTTATTCAATAGTGTATACATGTATTTTAATAATTGTATATTTTTTACACTCAATTTTTCATTAAAAAAATTAAGTGTTAAATTGTATACATTTTTACTCATAATTGTATATGTTTTTGTTTATATTTGTATGTGGGTGCACACGAAGCTGTGCACCCGGGTGCACACTATATTTAGCCAATGCACAATGTTAAGAATAAAACTTGCGTTGCTATGCCTAAATTCGACGAGCTATGAAGGTCGTATAATTAAATATTGAATGTTGTATTCTTTAATATAAAAATTAATGTCCTTAATTTTTCCAAAAAAAAAAAACTAAAAATTTTATTAAAACATTAATACTACTGCAATGCATATTTTTAACCAACTTTTTCACTAAAAAAATAATATCTCATTTAAAATAAAATATTATACCTTCTTTTTTGACACACAAGAGATCTAGCGTTAAAATTGTTAATCAAATAAAATAAATACCTATAAAAAGGCCATTTTATTTAATTGCGTTGTTCTAAACTTTAACCAATATTTATTGAGATTTATGAACAAATAAATTAGAATTTAACCAATAAAAAGATGAATAGCGGTTGCAATATAACCTAAAAAGAAAGAAAATAACACAATCTCCCATTAGTATATATCACTTTGCTTCAATTTTGCATTTCCATTGGCTTAAATCAAATAAAATAAATACCTATAAAAAGGCCATTTTATTTAATTGTGTTGTTCTAAACTTTAACAATATTTATTGAGATTTATGAACAAATAAATTAGAATTTAACCAATAAAAAGATGAATAGCGGTTGCAATATAACCTAAAAAGAAAGAAAATAACACAATCTCCCATTTCTAGTATATATCACTTTGCTTCAATATTGCATTTCCATTGGCTTTTACAAATTAAATACAATTAGAGAGAAGTGGAGCAAGAACCCTAAAGCAAGGGAGAAGAAGAGAAAGAATAAATAGAACTTAAAAAAAAAAAAAAAAAAAAACTAGTGACACCTACATTGTTGAAGAATATATATATTATATAAGGCAGTGTAGAGACATGAATTTACAACCACAAAGAGATGGAGTAATGGCGATGCCATGAGGGCAAACCTCAAGTTGTTAGCATCTCTTGCGTCGTCTTAATACCCGATAATCGAGTATTCATTGTCTCTCCAAGCTTGCTTCATTTGTAACAGATGGCTCCTAAGGCTGAATTCTTCCAACTGCGAATAAATTCAAAGCTTTATCTTTGTAGAAACACGAAATATAATGACCAAGTATGAGGAATATTTTGATAAAATTTGAATGTATGGATCAGTAGAACCATGATGTGTTGTGAATCCCATCATCTAAAGGATCTAAAGGATGCAAGAAAACCGTAGTAAGGAATGGAAACGGGGAGGGAGGAAGAACATGAACACATGATGGACTTGATTTTTCTCACCTGCAGTGCAGTTGTGGAGCCCAAAACAGACTCACATTCATCGAGCATTCCTCTCTCCTGTATTGCTAGAACAGCGAGACGAGATACCAAGCTGTTCATTCCCTCCACCTGTATCATTGCAACACAAATCTTATACGCTGGATTATTTTTTAAATGATGGCACACGAAAGTGTGAAAGATAGTTGTGAAATTGTTGTAAACAACCACGAATGAATCAACTGTACACGGGAGTGCCGGGAGAATTATTTTCTTCCAATACCAACAGGCAATGGGCAACTGGATCACCCAAATAGAGTATATGTGGATTTTTTAACCATGAAAGACAGATGTTATCTCACCTTTGAAAGTATGGAACATAAGGAGGAACCCATGGCCTGCATCACATCAACAGCAGAGGATACAGCTGCCTTAACAGTTTCAATATTACCCTGAAAATTTTAGAAAAAACTGGTATTATATTTGATTAATACAATTTATGTATAAAAACTATTGCACCTCTATTTAGTACTATGATTTATCATCAATAACAATGTCAAACAGAATACCCTTGCTCTTCCTGTAATTGGAATACGGATTGCGCTAGCCTGCAGATCTTGGATGGCCCAGGTTAGTGAGTTAATGTGGTCCCTTTCAGTTGAAGCCCATTCATCAAGACAAGATAGCTGTGAAGGTTGTGTTTGAATAAATTAATGTAAGAATACTCAGAGAAGTAGAAATACCACATGACATGAAAGCACCAGCCAAAATCCAGTGAACCTAAGAAATGGAAATATGGGGTTGACATGTAGACCCATAGACATGCTCACATGGACATGGGGACATGCATTCAGATAAGGACATATAATTTCTTGAGTTGTCTAATGCATAGCAATAAATAGGAAACACACGAACAAGGAGATGCCAAAGAATTTACAGGGGGAAATAATGGATACAGTGGAAATGTTTTAGAGAAACTTCATAACTCTAGTGAGGGGTAGGTAAAGCTAACAACTGTCCAAGTAAGTTTATTGTACAAAAGAACTCAACATAGCACTCCAGCTGCTTCAGCAGCTAACAAAATCAAGGCTTACTACTCTTCAGGTGGCTAAAGCCTAAATAGCATATTGTACAAGCCAAAGATAATAAGTTGCAGTGTCTACGAATGTGCTTAACCCTTTAGCATCCTGATCAGATTAAAGCCCTTCAAAGTTCTGACAGTTAGCATGGCAAGATAAAAAGATAAAAATAGATTATCTAGCACACAAGACAAGTTGAATCCGAATTTTTCATGTCATCCCATTATCTTTGTAAGATAAATTCTGGATCAACAAGAGTTATTGGAATGGATAGCTCAATTATATGTTGTCTGCACAGGTCAAGAGTTTAATGGTTTATCCTCTTATTAAGACGATCATCTTTAGTTTCGCCTCGATTCCTAGCGCATCACTGAACCACATAATAAGTATGAGAGAAAAATGAGGAAACAGACAAGTTGAAAGTTTAAAGAATTAAAACAAGCTGGTTTTTTTCTCAGTATAACTATGTTTGGAAAAGAGAGGCAATACTTGATTGTCCAAAACTGAGTAAAGCTTCAATTTAATCCTCAACTGCAGGAGGTTAATCCTTTTCTCTATTATTGAGTCCCTAAGATCAGCAGTTGTCATCCAAACACTATACAACATTTTCTGCAAAATCAAAACCAAATGAGGGTTAAGAAATATTGTAGAGTTCAAATTCTAAAAAAATAAACAATAATGCAGAGGCGAGTAAAATATATTTTTGTCCCAACAATGCTGTCAGATATTTGGGAGAGGGCACTGTAGTTAAATTGAAATACTAGCTAACAAGTAGCCAGACAAGATATAGAATGAGAAATCATAACAATGTGCCCCAATATGCAGTTCACCCAGTAATTGTGCTCGAATGAGAGATGTAGAACTTACCCAAAGGAAAAAAGACTAAAGAGAAAGCTAATAAATTGATCAACAGAAAGAAGTGGTCATCAATACGAACTGTAGCTAAAGATCGAATTAGATAGGCGTACCTCTGCTTCTTCTTTCTGAGATTGCATTGCAGTATCATTAAAAGCATTTGTATATCTCCACTGTAAGTGTCTGTTGTATAACAGCCGCAATTGATGGACATCTTCAAATTGATTTGAAGCCTTCTTTTCTTGTTTAATATCCGCAATAAAACTAAGAACAGATGTTGAACTCAGAGATTGTCTGGTGGGGCTGGCTGGTCTTACCCGAGCAGGGCTGGGTACTCTTGAAGAAGTGTTGATAGGCTTTAACCGAGAGGGACTTATCCCTCTAGAGACAGTAGGAGACAGAGGGCCCAATGCAGGAGTTGGAGTAGACAGAGCTCTAGATGCAGCATTCAGTAATTGTGTTTGATCTGATGAGTTTGAAGAACCAGGAGATGCAATCTTTTCTGTCTGCAATGAGCTATCATCTACTGAGTAACCTTTGGACGTTGCCTTTCCACTCTCATCCCGTTTTATTAACATTACCAAATCACTGGTAGATTTGATCAAAGGTTTAATAATGCCATCCAGAGATAGTCTCCTGAAGGAAGGTTTACCTGTTCCTGGACGGGATAAAGATGAAGTTTTGATTGACTTATCAGCCAGGTCGACGCTTCTATACAAAGCAGTGGGAGCTTTCCCATTTGTTCTGCTTGGCCATCGATGATGATCCACTAACTTCTGTTTCAAACCATCAACAGGTTTAGAATTCTCAGACTGATCAACATAATTCTTTCCTTTAAGTGGAGTCCGCTTCCTTTCGGGAGTCGGCTTTCTTGAAGCAAGAAATTCAGTCTGTTTATGAGAAACATTAGATACTCTTGGAGTCACTGGTTTCTCTTTCTTACTAATAGGAACCGAATATGTATCAGATTGAAAAGAGACACTGAGACTCCGCATTGTGGAAGGCCATAAGGACTCTGGTAACTTGTTACCTACTATCTTTCTTGATGCCAACATCGTTTCGACATTCGTATCCTGAACCGGTGTTGATGAAGCACGTGGCGTTGATGGAGCACGCTGCGTCGATGGGGTGGCAAGCGGTGTTGATGGAGCACGTGGTGATGATGGTGATGATGGGCGTTTTCTTTCAGCTGATGTAGCCCTCTTTGGTGCTGATACTGTTGTGGTTGATAACTTATTGGACAATGGCGAAGGGACCCGTTTTGAAGCATTGGGTGAAGATGGTGTGGGTGATCTATAGCTCGAACGAGCATTTCTTGTTTGGACAAGGCGAGTAACTTCATTTTTGTTCTCAGCTGGAAGCAGAGGCAGTCTTGTTTTCCCTGTTATAGGCTGCTTCTGCAATGCTTGCTCTGACTCACATACATCCATCCAAACTGTGCAGAACTAGACCACATTGATGTCCTCTTTCATACACAAATTCAACCTCAAAACATACCTTTCTCTGGCTTTCCCACTTAATCCAATTAATATTAACTATTTAAACCGATTCTCTCCAATAGAGATCTGCTCCCCTCTTCAATATCTGTTTAACAATTAACAGTGAAAAGTAAGATACTACAGATAGGAAAAAAGAGGGAAAAGAATGTGGGATGATGAAAAAGAAAATTTGCTTAAAAGAATACATCTTTACAGACATCCAGATCTCAAAAAGATTGAATTTGATTTTTCCAGCAAACAAATGCAAATGGGCTTTCTGTAATCAGCACCATCCAACTCATCTGAAGAATCGTACATAACTAACAGTACCCAAAACACACTAACACACAAAAGCAGATGAAGAGAAAGAGTAAAAGTCTAAAAGAGGAAGGGAATTGGGACCATTTCCTCAGAAATGGGAAAGAATGGGGAAGAGTGGGGGCAGGGAAGCAGTACAAGGGGCATGATCTGTTGGATAAGAATGCCTTCTCTCTTGCTTTTTCTTTTTTCATTTAAAAGCATGTTCCCTTCTCTTCTTTCCTCTTTTTATTTTGGTCCCCAAACTTTTGTCCCTGTCACGGGAATTCCATGGTTGACTGGGCAAGATATGCATATGCAATGCACAAAATATACACAAACACACACAGCAAGTAAAACTCACATTTTCAGTGCCCCCGGGAGCTGTTCTTCCCCCCCAAAGCCTACTTCTCAAGAAAGGGAAATTCTATGAAAATGACATCTTCATCACTCTCTCTCTCCCTCACTCCACACACACACATAGGTATATGCACTATATACTTACTGTGATCACATATGGAGTATATATGTAAAAAGCACACATAAGACAATTTTCTCACACACTTACTCTTTCTGAAATATTGAAGAGAAATGAATATAAGTTGACAAAAAAACCGGCCAAAACACAGACCTATGCAGAAAAACCAGACATAAGTGAAATCAATGCCTTGGGTTCCCCTAGATACAAACAAGATGGAAAATACCATCCTCTTGTAAGTTTGCAAATTCATAGTCAAGGTGAAATTAAAATAATTCCAAAAAACAATGATTAAGAATCTTTTCCTCTGCATAAAAAAGATATAAATAATTTTTTCTTCTGCTAAAAGGTAAACAATTCACAATAATTTTAGGGATATGCGAACACGGACATGGAGACCACGTGCAGGAAGGATCATTGTCCATCCCCATGAATTCACAGTACTCCTATAAACAAAACAACAATAAACTAGTCATTTCTACTTCTATTTATCATTAATTTACTTTTTTAAATTTTCCTTTTGACAGATTTAGGAACAAAAACCGATGCAAATCGCGATTTCACTACAGAACAATGAGAATCAAAACATCGAGAAATTCCTGAATAAATGCACCACGTAATGGTCTACGCATTGTCAGAATTTGTTCCTATTTTCCAACATCTATATGTTTCTCCAATTTTTTAATTTTTTTTTCCTGAAATGAAGAAATTAAGTAAAATTTCATCTAATTCCATGTAAATCAGCGTAATCTCCAGATTTTACAGTTCACAAACCCAGGGAATACAAAATTATGTCGACCATCAAAAAAAATTGAGCAGAAGAATTTTACCCGCTCAATTCGATTCATAAAAGAATTAACGATCGTAAAAATGAAACAAAATTTTCGCAAAAAAGAACGATCCAGAACACAGAAATCAAATATGTTCTCACCTTTTCAGGGAGTAAACAGCAAACAGAAGGTCGATGAGAGTGTATTTCTTGGATTTGTGGTATAATCGACAAATTAATTTAATAAAATTATATGAATTATGAGAATTTTCAGAAAAAAGAAAAAAGAAAGAGAGAATTAATGGAAGTTTCAGTTAGCGGTAGTTGGAGAAATAGACCGACTGAGAAGACGAGACGACAAATGATTATTTTACCTTTTTCTTTTTTATTTAATTATTATATATAATTATGTGTTTAATCATTAGAAATTTAAAATTTTCTTTTTAATTGACAAAGTAATTACTTTCCCATTTCTTTATTTATAACTTTTTACTGATATTTAAGAAGAAAAAAAACCGTCTAATTATAATATACTTACTTTAAATTAAATACTCATATTTTTCAACTAGTATATAGAATATAATAATAAAACATTTACTATTCTTTAATATACTATATAAGATTCCACCTCCAGGTCACCACGATAAATTGATTTGGCATTTTACTCGTGATGAACGATATTCGGTAAAATCTGCTTATAAATTAGCAGTAGCTCTTACCTCAAATTCAGATCAAGAAGTGGCAGGTAACTGGAGTAAGTTGTGGAGGATACAAGTTCCGCCCAAGGTGAAAATGGTAATGTGGAGGATTTGTAGGGATTGTTTACCGAATAAGGACAATCTAATTAAAAGAGGTTTGAACGTGAGTAATTCATGCCCTATCTGTTCAAGTAGTTTGGAGAAGGCTTTGCATACATTTGTTAGTTATCCATATGCTATGAATTGTTGGCTTGCGGCGGGTCTCGGAAACTTCATCAACATAGCTTCCCTCGGAGTTTCATCAATCACAAATCTTTTCTTCTTGTTATTTGACACATTGAATGAAAAGGATGTAAGAAAATTTGTGATGGTAACATGGCAGATTTGGAAGGAAAGAAACTCGGCTTTATGGAGAGGAACTTACAAGCCAGCAATTCAAGCGGTTAACGGGGCATGTTGGTTCTTCCAAGAATGGGAGTCAGTGCGGGATAGAGGAGCTTCTAGACAAACATCTTATGTATGTTTAGATTGGCATAAACCACCCACCTCTTTCTTAAAATTAAATGTAGATGCAGCTTTCTTTGGAGACAATTCTGAGATTGATATTGGCATGATTCTGAGAGATGATACAGGAAGCTTTGTTGTGTGTCGTTCACTTGTGATACCTGAAATATTTCGAGTAGATGAAAGAGAGATTATGGGTATGTATGAAGCACTGTCATGATTAAAGAATTTGGGAATGGAACGAGTGATTATAGAAACAGATGCAAAGATCGTGGATGATGCGCTCCAACACCCAACTGTGGAGGACTCGGTGTTTGGGAATTACGTGACAGCTTGTAAACAAATTCTTACTTCAATTCCATCATTCTCAATTCATCGTGTTAATCGTGTTGCTAATAATGTAGCACACAAAATTGCTAGGGTTTCTCGTGATTATTCAAACCATCATGTATGGGTCGAGCCTCCATACTTTGTGGATGGCCTTCTCTACCATTGTTCTTCGTGTTATTAATCTATAATATCTCTATTTTATTTTAAAAAAAATATTGTATAAGGGACACGTAGAGGAGATGAATTTTTTCTTAATTAATTATTATACTTTTTTTAATGAGATATTATTAATTTTTATTTATAGAATTTCTATTAAAAATGTTATCATGCATGGAGTATTATTCGTCACGGAACTCGCAAACTCTTTTCATATTATAATTGTTAATTAATATTATTAAGATCATACTTTCATGTTAGATCCTCTCATGATAATATTAGTGATTTTTTTTATATCAATTTATTAATATTTATTATTAAAATGTTATTATTTTTTATTTATTTTATAAATTGTTTAAAAAATAATTCAATCAACATTACCCTACGTCTTTTAAAATACTATCATACTCCTTATCGATTATCATATATATATATATATATATATATATATATATATATATATATATATATATATATATATATATATATATATATATATATTCTATGGCTATTAATTAATCTCATTCATTCATTACAATAAAACGAATAACCCCTATATATTCCATTTACATAGTGTGCATGAAAGATATATGAAAAAATCTTTAAGTATTTATTGTAAATTGATATTAGTATTATTTTTGTATGGTGTCCATTAACATGATCTTTCAACATCCAAAATAAATTGAGTGTATACATTGGTGTTGAATGTGGGAAGTGGGTGTAGCAAAAATGACAATTTCTTGATAAGATAAAGAACCCAAAAAAGGAATTGTGGAAAGAACATGGTGAAGTATGGCATATTATTAATTGATTTTGGCATTACATTCTATCACATGACCACCAATCTATCATTTGCCCTTTGCTCTTTCATTCAATATTAATTATTAATTTAATTTTCTCTATAAAATAATTAAGCAATTATCCATTGGTTTCATTATTCAAATCTCAAATCACATTAATTAATTAAATTAAAGAGCAATTCATTATGCATGTCATATAGTTGAAATTCTAGTTAAGAAAAGTATAAACGAGAGTGATGATAAATTCATGTGTGAAATGATATGTGTGATTTATGAGACAATTCCAAATTAGGAGAGAAACACTTGTGTAACTCTAACGGGAAAAGTTTCATTTTTTGATGGATAAATAGTTAGTGATAATATTTTGATAAAAAAAGTGATATTCAAATTGGTGAAAAGTAACAGTACTATACATAGTAAATTATTTTATAACTAATTAGGAATAAAAAGGGATAATATATTTAATAAAACATGTTAACTATTTAATAAAACGTAAAATAATCTCACCTCTAAACGATTTCATTCAATTGTTGCCCTTAAATAAAATACTACTCCATATCTTATTTTTTTTACTCATGTACCTTTTGGTATTTTCTTTCACCTAAATACAAATTAAAGAGTACACTATAATATAACATTATAACTTATAAATTTGTCATGGAAACTTATGTATATTAGTTTCATTGTGCAGTATTTTTTAAAAAATATATAAATGATATTTTTAGAAATAAAGCAAAATTTATTGAAATCACTTTTATAAGAGTAAGTAATGACTGATAAAGAACATGATATTAACTAAAGTTAAGTGTAACTCATTATAAGAGTACATAACCCTAATTTATTATACTCTTTCACTCTAAAAGAAAAAAAATTAATACTTTTCCAATTGCAGCAAATTATAATATATTAATTATGGGGTGGGTACATAAAATGATAGAATCCATGTGCAATGGTGTTAATAAAAATGGAAGCAAAGTAATTAAAGTTATTATTGCATAATTGGAAAAAGATTTAATTAATTAGACAAAAGCATGCTAGGGAGTAGGGACAAAATGGTCCACAGTGAAGCATGCTATCTTTCTCATCATAACATGGAATGCAAATTGAAAAATTCTTTTGTCCATTTTGATTAAGTATTACTCCACAAATTAATCACAATATGATTGATTTAACATCTAACATTAAAATAAGATTAGAGTATGAAAAGGGACATCATATCATATACTCTGTCTAGGCTAAGAGGATCATCTTACCATTTTGGTCGTCTCACTCAAAGAATTTCATTTCTTTTTTTAGACACATGAGACCATCCACACCCACTAATACATTTAAAACATGGGGCCCCCATACCCACTAATACAACTACCCACTATACATTAAATAATAATACCCCTTAATCCACGTGTCCAAAAGCAAACGAGACTCTTAGCCTGGGATGGAGGGAGTATATTCAGTCTATATTCTTATGTAATGCTATTTTTTAATTGATTAATATACTCCATCCGTCCATAGAAATTGACACACTTTCCTTTTTGGTTTTTCCCACTAAAATTGACACATTTCCTTTTTACATACATGAGACCCACATAAAAACAATTAATCTATTCTCATGAGCTCTACATATCACCTCTAATACAACTACCCACTACACATTAAATATTATTTCTCTCACTTCACTTTACTTCACTTTAAATTGAATTATTATATTCCTTAATTTTTCTGCCAAAAAAAATTATACCAATTTTAATGTGACACAGGGAGTATGAGATGCTCAAATAACTTAATTCTGAAGATACTGGACATATATCTTCTAAATTTATTTAAGGTGAAGGGAAAGATTTGTGTGATACTATTCCTTTTGAAAATACAGATAAAAAATGATAATCCCTCTGTTCCATAAAAGTTGGTATAATTTTTTTGGGCACGAAAATTAAGGAATATAATGATTTAATGTAAAGTGGAATAAAATGAAGTGAGAGAAATAATATTTAATGTGTAGTGGGTAATTGTATTAGATGTGATATGTGGGGCCCATGTGAATAGATTAATTGTTTTTTGTGTGGGTCCATGTATTAAAAAGGAAATGTGTCAACTTTAGTGAGACAAACCAAAAAGAAAAGTGTGTCAACTTCTATGAGACGGAGGGAGTAATTTTTAGTAAAATGTGATATCCAATTGAAAAAAAGTGATAACGGAGCCATAAATAATTTTATAAACAATTGTAAAGTGATAATATTTTAAAAAAAAGTGATAATATCTTTAATAAAAAATTATAACTATTTACAAAAGCATGCAATAGTATAATAGTGAGACGTCCTCGTACAAATTTACTAGAAGAAAAAAAGCTTTTCCTAGTGTAACAACAAATTTTGTATTTATAATAAAATAAACACAAAAGAATTACAATGATAATCCAGACGGATTGAACTTGATGATTAAGGAAACAATCTCTATCAATCCTCTGATTCTTCTCTCGAACCAATTTGGCTTTGACTTTGACTTTGACTGCGTTGACCGCGTTGACTGTGTGTTTTGAGTCGGATCTTCAGTTGAAGCTTGTCCGAACTCGGATTTGAATCTTATTACGTTAATCCAGAGGCGTCGAGCCTTTATTTGGATTAAACGTACTTGATCCGAAGAACACTCGATCTGGGGGGCTTAGCACCTTAATCCCGGGTCGTATGTTGTTCTTGACTTGAAGATGCTTGAAGATCTCAAGGGAGCGCTGCTCGTGTTCTTGATCTCTTCAGAGCGTTTATGTCTTCAAGTATTTTAGTGTGTGTGGAGTGAATGAAGGAGGGCTCCTTATATAGGTGAGGAATGAGCATGCCCCATAAATATCTCGCAATCTGATTGGTCTATGACAGATTTGGCCTGGTTCTGCGGGCTTGGGCCGTTCCAAATATATCACAGCTTGATTGGTCATTGCTTAATTTGACCTGATTCTGGAACCTTCCATGCTTTACTTAACTTAGGGGTCAAGTTTTACTTAATTTAAACCCTACTTAATTTATTGGGTATTAAATTAATTATCAATTATTTATTAATCTATTTTAGGAATTAATTTATTAAATCCCCAAAATAAAATATAATAAATTAAAATTGATATTTAATCAATAAAATCCACGTGTCGCCCTTTGATTGGACCGTGAATTTTAATTGCTTACAAATGCCCCCTTGCGATTTGTTCACGGACAGAATGTCTTGTTGTGAAGGAATCGCAAAAGATTTGTTTCTTGTTCACCAAGATTTCATGAACCTTACCCAAAATTATCAAAGTTATTTGTAGTAAAGAATCTCCTACAATTTTAAAGAGCTTGCGCACCTCACAATAATCTCCATAATTATCCATGAGTCCACTAGTAATTTCCATAATTATCCATGAATAATTTTCATAATTATCCATGAGTCCACAAGTAATTTCCATAATTATCCATGAATCCACTGCTATATAATGGTACTTCATGAACTCAATTTTTTTATCAAAGCTATCCAACACACAAGACTCAACTCGTCGAGGTGAAGAGTAGTCGACGGCGGACCACCCATGGTGGTTGCTTGTCGGGCTCGCACCGTGAGGTGGAGAGCAATCAATGGTAGACTACCCATGGTAGTTGCTTGTTGGGCTCGCACCTCCGATGATGTTGGGATAGAGAGTAGTCAACGGCGGACCACCCATGGTGGTTGCTTGTTGGGCTCACATCTCCGATGACGTTGGGATAGAGAGTAATCAACGGCGGACCACCCATGGTGGTTGCTTGTTGGGCTCACATCTCCGATGATGTTGGGATAGAGAGTAATCAACGGCGGACCACCCATGGTGGTTGCTTGTTGGGCTCATACCGCGAGGTGGAAAGCAGTCAACAGCGGACCACCCATGGTGGTTGCTTGTTGGGCTCACACCTCCGACGATGCTTTGGCGAAGAGGTGACAGAAATCCGACCAAAGAGAAGACTTTCAATGGCTCAAGTCAAACCAACATCGTCGAGGTGGAGAGCAATCGACGGCGGATCACCCATGGTGGTTGCTTGTCGGGCTCGCACCGTGAGATGGGAAGCAGTCAACAGTGGACCACCCATGGTGGTTGCTTGTTGGGCTCACATCTCCGATGACGTTGGGACGGAGGCTCAAGTCGGACCAACATCGTCGAGGTGGAGAGCAGTCGACGGCGGACCACCCATGGTGGTTGCTTGTCGGGCTCGCACCGTGAGATGGGAAGCAGTCAACGGTAGACCACCCATGGTGGTTGCTTGTTGGGCTCACATCTCCGATGACGTTTTGGCGACGATATGAAGAAACCTGACCAAAGAGAAGCTTTTTAACATACTCAGGCAGTCGAACCAACGATGTCGAGGTAGAGAGCGGTTGACGGCGGATCACCCATGGTGGTTGCTTGTCGGGCTCATACCGCGAGGTGGAAAGCAGTCAACGGTATACCACCCATGGTGGTTGCTTGTTGGGCTCACACCTCTGACGTGTTGATGCAACGAAAGCGGACTACCCATGGTAGTTGCTTATCGAGCTCATGCCTCTGGCAGCATTGATTTGAAGAGCGGGAGGGCGATTGATGTCTGCTTTCGATCTGACCAGCCGGAAGATGGTCTCGTCGCTTTAGTGTGATTCAGACTGGATTCGGTAATGCTCTTGGCGACTGGGAAGCAGAATGGCGTGTGAGAGCGGCGGCTGATGGCTGCTCTCGACGACTGCTCGCGGCGGCTGCTCGCTAGCGAGAATCCGGCGTGAACCCTGGTGGCGGCACCTCGATCGAGCTCTGGAAGTAGCGCGCGCGGAAACGTACCTCGGCAGCGAGCAGCGCTCCTTGGGTCGCGAATCTGACTGTGTTTGGCTATGATTTTCTTATGTGAAGGGCAACAGCGAGCTTCAGGCGGCCGGGTGCGTGACCGGTGGCGATGCGAGGTGAATCCCCGGTGGTGTTGACGGGTACTGATGGCTGGTTGTTGTTTTTCGAAGAGAGAGGAATTGGTTGAGCAGCTTAATCCCCTTTTGCTGGAGAAACCCATTCCACGCAATTTCATAGAGGAAAAAAGAATAACTTCAATTTTGACCCCATCAAGTTAATTTTGACTTGCTCAAACTCACCCAATCTCAAATCAGCTTGCTTACTGCATTCAAGTGCTTCCAACATTAATTGGGCCCTTTATTTTTTTTATTTATTTATTTTTTTATTTTCAGTTTCTACTTGGGCCATCTGATCCTTCTTATTCACTTGGGCCGCCTACTGCTTCATATTTTGGGCCAAGAGTGCTTATATTGATTTTAATTTTCATGATTTGGGGCTTAAATTAATTAAACACACATGAATTATTTTAATGGCTCACTTAAGCATCTTGGGCTTCTCCATGGGCTTAATTTATAATTTTGGTTTTTAATAATTAATTGATCCCATAATTTATTTAGGACCTTTTAATTAATTAAATCCATAAATTTAAATTAGCTTAAACCTCTTTCTTTGCTAGCTTTAAGGGACAACATGGATCACCCTCATCACTTTACCACCTTCATCATTTCACCACTGTCTTTGCATTCAACCACATCTTCTCTTTGTCAACCTTTTTCTTCTTAACTCGTTCACACTTCAATTTATCGCTTGCCTCGCAAACTCGACTCGAATTGCTTGGATTATGACTGAACTTAGTAAAATGCTAAGCTGCCTACGTACCTCTTCGCAGAGGATCAAGTCATTACGTAGTTCAAGGGGACATGATTTGATTTGAATGGGGGGGTGTCGTACACAGTTTATACTCATGCAGGCCAGGAGTGACTATTCTTTAACCCCTTTAGACAAAGTAAGATATTTAATGCTTTAACCACTTAAAATATCTGAGTGGGGTGAATTGATAGTTTAACCACATATAATTACCTTTGGTGGGTGTCATGCACAGTTTATACTCATGCGGACCAGGAGTTTGTCGTACACAGTTTACACTCATGTGGACCAGGAGTTTGTCGTACACAGTTTACACTCATGTGGACCAGGAGTTTGTCGTACACAGTTTATACTCATGCGGACCAGGAGTAACATGCAGTTTAGGCTCGTGCGTCAAGGAGCGTTGTACTTGTATTTGTTTTACGCGTAGTAGCGTTTCAAGAACTTCCCATTTATGGGGCCAATGTTCACGCCATCTTCAGAGATCAATTTGTAGGCGCCATTTGTGTAGGCTTCCTTCACAACATGAGGGCCATCCCACTTGGGTAGAAACTTATTTCCAACGCGATGGGTGACTACTATAGGTCTTCTCACAGCAAGCACCAAATCGCCAACTTGAAAAGAACGTACCTTAACTTTCTTGTTGTATGTTCTAGAAAGGCGAGATTGGTAACACTCAAGTCTTTGTTGTGCTTCCAACCTCTTTTCATCTAACGCTTCTAACTCTTGAAGACGTAACTTTGCATTTTCTTCCTCGGTGAGGCCTTCTTGTATGGCTATCCTCAAAGAAGGAATTTGCTTTTCAAGAGGCACAACAGCCTCAACACCATACACCAAGGAATACGGAGTGGCTTGAGTAGGTGTTCTATAGGTGGTACGGTACGCCCATAAAGCTTCATTGATCCTTTCATGCCAATCTCTTTTTGACTTGGAGACCACTTTCTTCAATAAACTGCATAAAGTTTTATTGAAAGCTTCGGCAAGACCATTAGCAGCTGCGTTATACATTGAAGATTTCTTTTGTTTGAAATCAAACTTCTCACATAGCTTATCAATCCAACTATTGCTGAACTGCTTTCCATTATCAGTGATGATGTAGCGCGGAACACCATATCTATAAATGATGTTGATCCGAATGAAATCAACAACATTTTCTTTCTTTACTTCCCTTAGAGACACAACTTCGGCCCACTTTGAAAAGTAATCGGTTGTCGCAAGAATGTAGAGATGACCACCAGAAGACTTTGTAAGTGGCCCTACCACATCTAAACCCCATGCATCAAAAGGCCATGAAGCGACTGTCGGATGTAAAGGCTCCGGAGGTTGATGAATCAAATTTCCATGGAACTGACAAGCTTGACATCTTTGTGCGTAATCCATGCAATCCTTCACCATGGTTGGCCAATAGTAACCCATCCTTTTAATTCTAAAATGTAGCTTCGGTCCGGATTGATGAGCACCGCAAATTCCGGAGTGAGCCTCCTCCATTGCTTGAATAGTTTCTTCCTTACCCAAGCATCTCAAGAAAATTTCATCGAATGATCTTCTATAAAGTGTACCCTTGAAGTAGATGAACCGAGGTGCCCGACGCCGAATATCAACCCTTTGTCGTGGATCGTTAGGCAACTTATCATATTTCAAATAATCCACAAGCGGTTGGCGCCAATCTTCTTCTTCAATTTCGAAAACTTCCACCACATGATTTTCAACTTCTTCATAATCATCATCCTCAAAGATTGGTGGTACAACCCAACTTCTACACACCGGTATTTGAATTTGTATTTCTGGCATAGCTATAGTTGATGCTAACTTAGCGAGGGCGTCAGCTTGCTTATTCTCTTTTCTAGACAGATGCTTAATATCAACATCACCGAGATAACCCATAAGCTTTTGAGCATACTTGTAATAGGGGAACAACTCAGGCTTCTTCACTTCATACACTCCAAGGAGTTGATTTACTACCAATAGCGAATCACCATACACTCTAAGGTGTAGCTGCTTTATATCGACGGCCATCTCTAAACCAAGTATGAGTGCTTGATACTCAGCCACATTGTTAGAGCAATTTTCTGTTAAGGAAAATGAGAAAGGTAGAACTTCACCACTGGGTGTTACAAACACGACTCCCGCACCAGCTCCCTCTCTATGAGATGCTCCATCGAAATACATCTTCCAAGGAGAAACTATGTCCACAGTGAAAGCATCTTCATCGGGGAGTTCATCAGATAGTTCCCATTCAGCAGGCATTGGATGATCAGCTAGAAAATCTGCCAACACTTGTCCTTTTACGGCCTTTTGAGGGACGTACACGATCTCAAACTGTTGAAGTTGGAGATACCATCTTGCAAGCCGATCAGAGAGTACTGGTTTTGACATGACAAATTTTAATGGGTTGGCTTTCGAAACTAGCCGAACTGTGTGAGCTTGAAAATAATGTTTCAACTTCTGAATTACGAAGATAAGGGATAAGCAGATCTTCTCAATGGGTGAATACTTCAACTCGTTTGGAGTCATGGTTCTACTTAGATAGTATAGAGCTCTTTCTTTACCATCATCATTTTCTTGTGCAAGTAAAGCTCCCACAGAACGCTCTTGAGCAGCTAGATAAAGGACTAATGGACGTCCCGGTATTGGAGCACTCAATACTGGTGCCTTCATCAAGTATTCTTTAATGCTATTGAAAGCATTATTGCAAGCTTCATCCCATTCGAATATGCTGTCTTTCTTCATGAGATGACTAAATGGTTGGCATCGGCCAGCTAAGTTTGATATGAATCTCCTTAAGTATGCCAACTTTCCTTGTAGACTTTTGAGTTCATGTATGTTCCGAGGCACATGCATTTTCATGATTGCGTCAATCTTTGCTTTCTCAATTTCAATCCCTCGACGGCGAACAATAAACCCAAGAAATTTCCCAGATGAAACTCCAAATGCACACTTGAGAGGATTCATCTTGAGTTGATGCTCTCTTAATCGTTCAATAGATTATAATAATGATTTTTCTTTTCCTTTGATTTCACCACAATATCATCAACATAGCATTCGACAATCTTATGAAGCATGTCATCAAATATCTTTTGCATGGCTCGCTGATAAGTGGCACCAGCATTCTTTAAGCCAAATGGCATAACATTATAGCAATATATTCCTTTCGGAGTACGAAAGGCTGTCTTCTCTTGATCCTCAGGAGCCAAACCAATTTGATTGTAGCCAGATGATCCATCCATAAATGAAAGGACCTCATGCCCCGTTGTTGCATCAATCATGAGCTCAGTAATTGGTAATGGAAAGTCATCTTTCGGACATGCCATATTCAAATCTCGGAAATCAACACATACTCTGAGTTGCCCATTTTTCTTTCTTACCGGCACGATATTGGAAATCCAAGTAGGATATTTGACTTCTCGGATCTTTCCTGTTTCAAGAAGCTTATTAATCTCGTCCTCAATCAAAGGAATCAACTCTGGTCGAAATCGACGTTGCATTTGTTTAACTGGTCGAGTTCCCTTTTTAATGGACAAGTGGTGCACTGCGATTTTCGGATCTAAGCCTGGCATTTCCTTATGTGACCATGCAAAGACATCTCTGAATTCTCGCAAAAGGCTGACATACTTTTTTTCTTCCTCAACATCTAGCAGAGCACTTATGTAGGTAGGACGTGGGTCATTTTGATCACCTAAGTTAATTTCTTTCAACTCATCAACAGTGGCTTTCACTCCTTCTTCAAATTGTGGAGGGGCATCTTCAGCATCTACTTCCTCCATTTGAGAATCTTCCACAGCAGTAATATGATTGGTAGAAGCTACACTTTCTTTATCATCACTATCATCTTTAGTAAAGATGATTCTTTGCACTTTATCCTTCAACACTCTTCCACTTGAGACAGTCAAGATATTTTGCCGCTTGATACGAGATGGATTTTGACTCCGGAGTTTTCGGAGGTTAAGGGACTTGACATGATTTTGCCTCCTACACTTCCCTTTACAGGGTCCAAGCCTTTCGAAGACACTCCCAAGCCTTTCAAAAACAGATATTCTCTTGACTTCCCTACTACTTGCATCAAACCTATCCTCCGTGGATAAAGCTTCTTTCTCGGTGATATAATTTGTACTTGCTCTTCTAATTGCAATGTGGACTGGCTTTTGAGGGACATATCCCAAACCTGGCTTAGCCTTCTTAATAGTGTGACCATCATTTTTCAACATTTTCTGAGTAACATTGAGCCCATGTCCTGGTGGGTTGATAGTTTCTTGACACACCTTGCTCGCCATCGCTTTTTCCCTTGGTTCATAACCAGCCTTCATAAGGAGTTTATAAGCTTGTGGACTATACGACTTGGTTATTTCGGCTTCAAACACTTCACCATGTTCGGTCTTTGGTCCTTCAATAGGACGTGTGAATCCTTTGAGTGGTGGAGAAGAAAGTTTACTAGCATAAATTTTTGTTAAAGGCAACGTTAACTCTTCCGAGGTCTCAAGCCCTTTGCCTTTGTTCTCCTTGAGAGTGGCAGATGATGTACTACCTTCCTCATCCTTTATTTGTTTATTGCCCCCATTATCTTGCACTGAGGCTTCTTCACGCTTTACTTCCTTTGTACTTTTGAAGAAATATTTAGCATCGGCAAAGTAAGCTTCAGCTTCAGTAAATGGCTTGTCGTCACCGAATACTCTTTTTACACTGTCACCTTCACTATATTTGAAGCACTGATGTAATGTAGAAGGAATCACGCCATTCTCATGTAGCCATGGACGCCCCAAAAGCATGTTGTAGGAAGTTTTTGCATCAATAACATGGAAAAGGACTGTGGATTTCATCTCATCAATTAGCAAATCAAGAACTATTGTGCCGGGAGTCCTTTGTCCCTCATGGTTAAACCCTTGGATCATCAATCGGCTATGGATTAGTTCATCCATTGGTATTTCTATCTTCTTCAACATTCTCAAGGACAAAATGTTCACTGCCGAACCTCCATCAATAAGTATGCGATTTACTCGCATCCCTTTAGTGTAACCAGTCACAAATAGAGGTCGATTATGAGATTGCATACCCAACAACATATCTTCATCCGTGAAGGTCACCTTCATGGAGTAAGCTTTACCCTTAGTTTCAAGTTGTTCACTTTCATTGTCCTCATTCACGACATGACATGAGCCTTCATTATGACTTTCTTCTACAGAAGTGAAGTTTGTGCCCGCCTCATCTTCTAACACGATTTTTCCTTCCTTAACCAATTGCATGATCTTTTCCTTAAGAACGAAACAATCATGAATTGGATGACTCACCAACCTATGATACTTGCAGTATTTTGGGTCATTAGTTCGGTCGGCTTCTTCTGGACGTTTCATATCAGGAAGATCAAGGAGTTTGTTCTTCATTAGATCATCGAATATGCCAGAAAGGTCTGAGTTCAGAAATGGATACTCTTTTTCTTGCATCTCTTTCAGAGTTAACCTTCTTTGCCCCCACTCTTGAGCAACTTGCTTCCCTTTGTCTTTCTTATCATTTTCATTCTTTCGAACCTTGACCGTCATAATATTTGTGGCCATTGACTCTTTGTTGGAACTTTTAACATAGGACTTGCCCCCCCTTTTGAAATCTTGTTTATCTTTAGACTTGTAGGAGTCCGACATCGGTGAATGTTTGATTCCACTAGCAGCCATACTTAATTCCATGTCATGGGCTCTAGTAGCCAATTCTTCGAAAGTCTTAGGTTGAATTCCTTTGAGTATATAAAGGAGATTCCATTCCATCCCTTGGATACACATCTCAATAGCAGACTCTCCGGATAATCGGTCCTTGCAATTTAAACTCAAATTTCTCCATCGATTGATATAATCAATCACAGGTTCTTCCTTCAATTGACGAGTATTAGTTAACTCAGTCATACTAACAGTTCTCCTCGTGCTGTAGAAACGATTAAGGAACTCATGTTCCATTTGTGCCCAACTATCAATGGATTCAGCTTGCAAACCGATATACCAATCAAATGCATTTCCTTTGAGAGAGCGAACGAACTGCCTTATCATATGATCTCCATAAGTACCAGCGTCATGGCAGGTCTCAATAAAGTGTGCTATATGCTGCCTCGGGTTTCCCTTGCCATCAAACTGTTGGAACTTGGGAGGCTGGTAGCCAGCTGGCAACTTCAAGTTGTCTACTCTTTTCGTGTATGGCTTGACATAAGTAACAGTAGGCTTGGAATTCTCCTCAAACCTTTCTTTTATTGTTCCAAGTATAATATCCTTGAGTTGATCTACTTGGAGCATTCCATCAGCTGAAAGTGGCAACGTTCCTTGAGTTTGCTCCTTTTCAATAGCCTGGCGCCTTGTGACCTCTTCCACTTCACTATCGTCCATGACTCCTTTTTCGTTTGCACGGCTAGTCTCCGCGATGTCTCTTTTCATCAATTGGGAGATCTTTGTGTCTTGAGCCTCTATGTGTTTCGTGAGCCCCTCGATAGCTTTCATCATGTTTGCTAATTGTTCCTCAACAGTCGTGGCGCCTGCCATCATTACTGGAGTTGCAACGGAGTCAGATGAAGAGTTTGAAGATGCAGAATCTTCATCACTATCATCTTTCATAGGTAGTTGTTTTCTCGAAGCCTCCTCAACCGAAGGGTTGGATCCAGATGAGGCTTCCGAACGAGCTTTTTCTGACATGCTCCTTGTAACAACAGCAACATATTCAGTCAATGCCTCTGAGAGCTTAGAAGCAGCAGTCCTGCCTACAGTAATCCTAACAGGAGTCATATCGTACTTTCGAGCTTGTAGAGAGAAGAGATGAGAGGTAGAGACTGTCCCACTGGGCGTGCCAAAATTTGTAACAACAAATTTTGTATTTATAATAAAATAAACACAAAAGAATTACAATGATAATCCAGACGGATTGAACTTGATGATTAAGGAAACAATCTCTATCAATCCTCTGATTCTTCTCTCGAACCAATTTGGCTTTGACTTTGACTGCGTTGACCGCGTTGACTGTGTGTTTTGAGTCGGATCTTCAGTTGAAGCTTGTCCGAACTCGGATTTGGATCTTATTACGTTAATCCAGAGGCGTCGAGCCTTTATTTGGATTAAACGTACTTGATCCGAAGAACACTCGATCTGGGGGGCTTAGCACCTTAATCCCGGGTCGTATGTTGTTCTTGACTTGAAGATGCTTGAAGATCTCAAGGGAGCGCTGCTCGTGTTCTTGATCTCTTCAGAGCGTTTATGTCTTCAAGTATTTTAGTGTGTGTGGAGTGAATGAAGGAGGGCTCCTTATATAGGTGAGGAATGAGCATGCCCCATAAATATCTCGCAATCTGATTGGTCTATGACAGATTTGGCCTGGTTCTGCGGGCTTGGGCCGTTCCAAATATATCACAGCTTGATTGGTCATTGCTTAATTTGACCTGATTCTGGAACCTTCCATGCTTTACTTAACTTAGGGGTCAAGTTTTACTTAATTTAAACCCTACTTAATTTATTGGGTATTAAATTAATTATCAATTATTTATTAATCTATTTTAGGAATTAATTTATTAAATCCCCAAAATAAAATATAATAAATTAAAATTGATATTTAATCAATAAAATCCACGTGTCGCCCTTTGATTGGACCGTGAATTTTAATTGCTTACACCTAGTGGCGTGCAGTCTCTACATTCATTCTCGAAATAAAAATTAATGTCGATTTCTTAATTAATAATATTTAATATGGAGTAATTAAATTTGAGTACATATATACACCATGTAGTGTGCAAACTTAGGCAGTAGAAAATACGTAAAGGTTATGTAGGGATTCGATGTATTCAACCTTAAAAACAAGATGACCCAAATGTCATGTTCTTTTTGCTACATCCATTGACAAACCCACTAACTCAATTGTGCTGATTTGACCAAAATAAAGAACATCTTCATTTCAATAAATAAAATGTATGTATAAATTATTTTATTTTAATTTAATCATAGAGCTTATGCCAAAGGCCCAAAGTGCATTGAAAAACAACTGTTAGATTATGCACCGATATTCTTGAACTTCTTAAAAAGTTGACAATATGTATAAAAATTTATTAAGATATAATGATAACTTTTAATTAGATTAATACTTAAGATACTCGTACTAATATGAAATTTAAATAAGTTGGCAGCTAAATTTTCGGCCCGACCTACTAAAAAAAGTCTTTCGTGAGATGTGTTAGAGACGTGTTAAAATATGATTATTAGAAACAAAAACTTGGGTTAAAATATGATTGTTAGAGTAAAAATTTGTATAAGACCATTTAAAAAAAAACCTTTATGAAATGAATAAAAAATAATAATATTTTTATAAAAAATAATACTCAATTAATTAAAAATAATAAAATAAACTATTTTATAATTAATTAATAATATAAATAATAATAATAATTCTACTTAATTCAATATACGGTGTGATCTTCGACCAACCATGTACGAACTTAATATAAAAATCTAAGTAAAAGCTTTAAAAGATTAACACGCAATATCGCAAATGAATTTGTAATTCTTCTCAGAGATCACCATAAATTTGGAAATATTTGGACTTCAAAACGGATTATGAATCCCTCGATCCAAACAGAAACTCAAATCACTGATAGATCACAATTATGTCCAAGGTACACATACAGAAAATCAAGAATTCCCTAGCCATGGCTGCTCTGCAACAGAAATCGAAGTAATCTTTGTAGCAGAAATGAAGAACTCTACACTATAAACGCGATCCAAACGACACAACCACTAGTTTTAAATTGAATGTAATGGTAACTAATGATGTGTGCAAGAGTTCAACTCCTCTCAACGTTTCAGTCTCTGGTGAGGCTCTCGGTCACCATGGTTAGAGGTCCGTCTCATTGGGTTGGTAAAAATCGTTAGATCTCACAATGTTTATGTCTTCAAATTCGCTGTCATCTGAGAGCCAAAGCGAAAATCCATCAACCATTGTATATGCACAAGAAAAAAGAGAAACAGACAAGTACTCGTGTAATCAAACTAGAATTGAAACAGAGATGAGATTCTTGTTCTAGTATTTTGGCATGATCATTTGAGAGGACGTAGCAAATGCAGAAGCCTTTAGGAATAATTGCGAAACACAGCTGAATGGCAGTTAGTTATGTCATAAACACGCAGGCTAAAACCATCAAGATGAAATAACGCAGTAAACTGGACTTATGAATATCGGATAAGGGAAGCTCTAACAGAGTGATGAATTTAATTAACTGGGCAAGTAAATGAGTGAAAGAAAACACCAACTTAAGTGTTCGTAAGGCCTTGCAACAAAATATGATTTTATGATATGGTTCTATCTTTACTTTCAACACGCATCCGACATAAAAAATAAAGCCCGACTTGTATTATAGTTGAGGACTGTAACATATCTGATGCTAGTTTAATAGTTTACCAAGAGTTGATTGGACATTTGCAAATTTTAGAAAATAGTAAATTATTAAAATCAAGAAAATCAAAAGCATTAGAATCATAGATTAAACATCTTCAGCCACCCTACGGACTCAATATGCAATGATGGAAATGGATATTTCCTTGGCAGTCCATTTTTTTCTAAAACATGATAACACTGCACAGTTCACTTCAGAGAAGGAGAAAATCAATCATATAAATCATGGAGAAAACGAAATCAAAACTATGAAAGTGAACTAGAAAAGTTATAGAACCTTTTCTCAATGTTAGAGCAACAACTGCATCATTCTCAACCTGAAAGACAGAGCAAAAAACAGATTGAATGAGATGCAAACCAAGCAAAGGTGCAAAAATAGTTGGACTGTCGAGCAAGCATATCAACAAATACCAAACCGATCAGTTGATCGCAATTATGCTAACTAGCTATAAAACACAAGACCGTATGCAGCACCCAATATTTTACTAATTGTCAAGAATGAAGATAGACCTTCTGATCTGCCAGTGACTTTGAATCATCTAAAACTTCTCGGTTTGGCATTAGTATCAAACGTTGATCATTGACTGGTTGATCAATAAGTTCTTGCAACTTCTCCTTAATTTGTAGAATTGTCTCACTTGGCACGCATTGCAGAAAGTAAGTTGTTTTATTGCGCTTTACACGAATATACATCCCCTGAAAAATACATTAATCAGAAGATTCACACAACTAGCTTTTACCAACTGCATCAGTGCACTATAACAGAGTATATACATAACAAGTTTTTTAAATAAACCTACATATAAGAACTTCCATACAACATAACAAAATAAGAATATTAACTTCACTTAGAAATCAAACGACGATGAGTTAACAGTATAAAAATAAAGATACAGATGGGAAAATTAGGTGCAACAAACACTCCTACTAACAACCTTAATGCCAGTTACAGCACACAAAAGGGTGAACACTAACATTATTTTCATGGCATTCAGAATTGACACAATAATCAATAAGCCACTATAGTCTATAACATAATTATCCAGTATATGTGTAACAAAAAAAAATACGGCCAGACTCGCAATTATTAGCTAATTCATGTAAGAAAAAATCCTCTGATGCACCCACACACCATTCAATGCAGAAGAAACAGAAGCTTAGGCTTTTCCTTCCATTGAAAGCAGGTATACCACACATGAGAAATTGCAATTTTATTCCAAAGAAACAGCACCACCACCACCACAACCACCAAGACAATCGCATTATAGAATCCGAGCAAAATTAATATGTCAAGCAGTAATCATTCCTTCTCAAACATATCAGAGGAGACTATTGTAAACATAATCAAACAATTATGACTATGTCAGGGTTTACAAAATGACACACCCTAAAACCATAATTTCATCATATCATTTTCTCCCATGATCAATGCCAGTTTCTTCGATATACTCTAGCTATTTATACTATAACACATAATTCTTCAAAATTCAACCCCACATTCTTCATTGTCCTTAATTCTCATAAATCACAAAGTTAAAATATACTATTAAGTCCTCAAGAAACAAAGAAAGAGAGTGCACATGAAATTGAATGGAAGGCATCACTTCACTCAAATTCACATAACAAGATCATCATCATCGCACCCAAATATTCATAAATAGCGATTCCACATATTAATTGACTACAAAACTACTAATTCGAGAAAAATCGTCAGCTAATTTCCACATTAGAAGCCAATTCGAATGAAAATCGATCAATTCGATAAACCCGGATAAAATGCCACTTCGTGACTCATATAATTGGGAAAATTCCAAGAAAACAAGGATTTGATAAACGGAGAACATACGTTTTGCTCATCGGGGCTCTTGGGGCGCGACGGCTGCGACATACTTCTGGGTGAAGAAAGGAGTAAGAATTTGGATTTATTGGAGTTGAGTGTGTTATGTAGACACGAGAGAGAGATGAGAAGAAGCTTGTGCTAAATTTCTTGTACATGTCGACAATCAAGATTAGAACTTTCTAGATGTAATTAAGCTAAAAAGATTAGCATTATTATTATTATTTTGGGCCAACCTAAATATTTACAATTTGCAACGCTATAATATTTATCCTCAATTTTTTTAGCAAATGAGTTGCATTAAATACACTCGTTTCTTTACTACATTCATTTATTTATATCCAAGAAATGAGAAAAATATAAAAAGAAGGAGATCATCCCATTCAAAACTAGGATTTGGTTTTAGAAGTGAAGTAATAGGAATGTATAAGTCAAATATGTTGTTTTGTATTATGGAAAATGAAGTGGACAGCATGCATGTCGATTTGATGGAAAAAACGGGTGTGAATAGTAAGTAAAATGCATAAAAACCAGGGTATGTCGTTCGATCCTGATCAAACGCTTGAATTGAGTCTGGTTCAGTCAATCCTGGGCGAACATGCTTTTTATTTGCAGTCTTCCTCGATTAAGTGTTTTTTTGCAACACCATTTCTTATAATGGGATATGTAGTGATTTTTATGAATTTTTATTTATTTTTTTATTTGGATTCAAAAAAAAAAAAAAAAACAAATGTGTTTAAACAAGAAAAGTGGCAATGATAATTGGGTTGGGCCAGCACCGTACAAATTTTATCATTTTGTTCAACCAAATCTAATGAGCTGAACGGAAAATTTTGTCTAAATCTGGTGAACATCTTTAAATTCACTTTCTTTCTTTTTTTAATTAAAGTTTTAAAATTCAATTGGCTCATAAAAAACACACATTATACGGAATAGTTAATTATCACATTATACTAAAAAATTTCAATTGAATAACCCTATAATTCATTACTCCATATTTTAGAAAATTTAATTATTATATTTTTTATTAATTATTAATAATTTGATAATTTGGACAAAATAATATATTATTTTATAATATATTTTTTTAATTACTCGTGATCTTAATAAGTGTCCAGAAAGAATTTATTTAATTTAAATAAAAATAAAGGATGGAGGTGGGAAATTTTGATTTCTTAAAAAAGGTGGGTAAAAATGATTTTTCGAATTTCCAATTGGCAAGTTTATTTTTGTTTTTTTTGGCTAAATATATTAATATCGTTAAAAACAAGCACAGTACACTCGCTTCAACTCCGCCATTGTTGAAATCGAAGCTTTTCTGCTTTTCCTTTATCACTCTAAAATTACTCAATCGAGATTGTGGGCGGTTAAATCGCCCCTCCAAAACACAGTCATCCGTAAACTACGCCAATAACACCATGGGCAACAGCTCCTCCATGCTCACGCAGTACGACATTGAAGAGGTCCAGGAACACTGCAATCACACCTGTAAACATCTTCCTTTCACTTTTCTTTTCGACTTGTTTCCGGTTTACTCCGACATTCCTCTATGTCACACCTCCGATTCTTGAAAGATTGCTGCGCTTTTCATGTTTTTCGTTTCCATGGTTTCTGATGGGATTTTTCTGACTTATATATCAATTCAGGAAAAAATAACCATAATTGAGATTACTGTCTGGTTCTAATGTGTATATAATGATGTATTGCTGTTGTAATTTTTCTTTTAATTGTTATTTTGATGAATCCTGTTTGTAGTTTCCCAGCAGGAGATAGTATCATTGTACCAGAGGTTCTGCCAGTTGGATAGGAATGGTGGAGGGTTCGTTACGGCCGATGAGTTCATGACCGTACCTGAATTCGCCGTTAATCCTCTCTCTCAGGTTATACAATTAGCTATCACAAGCTCCATTTTCTTTGTATGGTTTTAATGCATGAGAATTTGCACTGACATTAACCTTGTGATGGGACAAAAATAGAATATCAAATGTCTAAATCTTATTTCTTGGTTGATTTGTTCTTGAGATAATGAAGAATCCCTATCTCAATTCCCATTTATTTACATGAAGCACTAAATAAGAATTGAAAGTGATTAGTTTTTTCTGTAGATTTGAATTTTTGCTTCACAAGTGGTGCTAAGTTGGTGGTATCTCATCATCTGTATAAGTATGACGAGTTTCATCTTTAGGTAATGAAGCTTAATATGGCAAAATCCTTAAAGAAAAAACAGGAGTACATGAGTATGATCTGATTGTTGTTGTGTATAAATGTGTGTGCTTGTGTGTGTGTGTGTGAGAGAGAGAGAGATGTGAAGATGACTATATGAGGATGATATAGGTGATCACTGAATGAAGTGTTAGACTTTGAGAATCAATATATCCAAAATTCCAATTAGGGTAATGGCCACAAAAGCTAGAGATTTTCTTTGCAGTTTGGAGTTTCATTGGCATTCCTACTATTCAACAAACAGTTCTGGGGAAATATATAGGCCCTAAAATGCATTAATTCAAATGACCCTCTCACAACCTCTTTGAGAGCAAATTCTTGTTCTTGAAAATTTTGGAATCTAATAAGAGATCCCCCCCCCCCCCAACAACCAAATAAATAAATAATTTCTCATATTTCTTCAAAGTATATCATTCAAGCTGAAAGGTAACACCTTGTGCCACTGTTACTTGCATTCAGTTGTATAAGCTTCCTGTTGAACTGTCTATTTAAGATCACATGGAACTGGTTCATCATTGATGTACAAAGCATGCATTTTAGCATATTTTAAATGTTTGTGCCACAAATAGAATGAAGACGACTTCCAAAACAGTTAGTTGGAAATTAGCTAACAAAGTAACTGTTAAAACAAGATGATGACTAATCCGGAATGTATGCAATTACAACAAAGTGAACCTGATTTTAATATATATGTTGATTTGATTAAAAAAAAATTTCCTCTCTCTCTTCTCAGAGATTGTTGAGGATGCTGGATGGACTAAATTTTAAAGAGTTTGTTGCGTTCCTATCTTCTTTTAGCTCTCGAGCTAGTTTGCAGCAGAAAGTTGAATGTAAGATGAGAAAAAATAAAAGTGTTCCTTTCTTTATTTTCTGCCAACATTACTCTTTCTATTACCTGTTGGCTGATGCAGTATAATTTCTTTTGACCCAGTTATTTTTAAGGTTTATGATTATGATGGTAGTGGGAAGGTTAGTTTCAACAAGATTCTGGACATACTGAGGGATTTGACTGGTCAATTTATATCTGAACAGCAGAGAGAGGTTAGTCTTGATTCCTTTGTCATCATCTCCACAGATAATATATTTAATGTTTTACCACCTTTAGTTTATTTTTTTTCAAATGGTATACCCTTGCTTGATTATTTATCTTCACCCTAAGAAGCTATGGAAAAAGTGCTGATTCGTATGTCCACAAAAATCAGAAACATGGAATGCTCACCAGATATAAATAATGAAGCTGATACAATATTACTACTGCCTTCTAAGTTACAAGGAACATGAACATTTTCGTTTTAGAAGTTTTATGACTATCATATACTGTTTTTTGAACATTTGCGTTGATTCTTTGTGCCTTAGAGCATCTCCAAAAAGCTCTTTAAAATACAAAATATTCAAATTTTGAAGAGAATGTTGACAAAAATGAGCTCCAACACACTCTCTATTTTAACTTTTAAATTTACATAATCATTTTCACTCTTCAAATTTGAAGAGCCAAATCCACTCTTTAAACTTAAATTGCATTAAATGTTATCTACTTTATTGTGTGTTTTGGTTCAAATAAAATAGTTTTTAATAAATTGAAAGAGAAAATATGTAATAAGTGTACATTGGAAATGAAAATATAAAGAGTTTGTTGGAGTATAACAAAAATATGATTTTTTTAAATTAAAAATCCTCTTCATATTGTGAAAATACTCTTCAAATTTTAAAGAGTCTCTTGGAGATGCTCTTATGCCTTTATATCTTAAGCCATCATGATATTCTGTTCATAGAGAGAATTGTTACGTTATTGCTTGATAGAGCTGATGTCAGAAGAGAAGGTTCCTATTAAGATAATAGGTAACAGAACAACATATGACACGAGGGAATCAAATTATAAGTAAACTTCACAAGTTACTACTTTTATTTTCCCCTTTAAATTGTCCTCAGTACTGAATACATTTTACCATGTCACTTCTTCCTCTCATTTCGTCTATGCTTATTGGCTCCTAATCTAATTAAACATCTCGGAGTTATTTTTTAACAGAAATTTCTTACCCAAGTTCTTGAAGAGGCCGGCTACACAAAAGATTCTCTGTTAGTTCCAGCCAACTTCATGAAGGTAATATTGGACCTACTCTATTATTAACGAGCACTTGAGCATAGAACTTCTTTCTCTGTAATTTCGGCATGTGAGTGTGCGAATTGTTATGATTGGCTGTCCATACACTGATAAGGGATGTATAGATTCTCAAGGATAGAAGCAAGATTGTCCTATCTTGGTGGACTGTGCTTTCTCTCTTTTAAGACACCTGCCTTCATTTTATGTTCTACATCATTACCATATTATTTGAATTTTGAACCCAATAAGTTGAATTGCCATGTTTGAACAAATCGATGTATGTATCTGTTCGTTTACTTGTTAGAAAAGTTGAAAGGTCATGAACTTATTTACGAGTAACTCATGTTGAAAACTAGCTACTTCCTATATGCAGATTCTTGGCAGTTCTGGGCTGAAGATGGAAGTTGAAGTTCCAGTAGACTAGAGCAAACAGAAGGAACACTTTCTTTTGTATTATCCATCCAATCCATGTTGTACAACACTTAACCATTCATTCATGTTTTTTCAGCCACTGTATGATATTGAGATTTCAATTTTTTTGAGATGTAAGCTGTTGAACAATTTCTGAGTTCGGGAAAAATAAATGAAGTGGACATGTTGAAGTTGAATTGCCAAAATGGGTAAAATCCAGAATTTGCTTTGCAAATGGTTTCATTTTCATTTAACAGACTGAAATGTGCTTTGAAAAGCTAAGAACTTGTAAAGATTACAACAAATCACACAAATAAATCAACTTCTGGTGTCCACACGCGAAGAAGACGATCATAAAACGAGCAAGTAGCGATTGCAGGATTCTTTCTTATTCCACTTGCGAATGGACCGCCTCTCTGCCAGTCAGCTCCATACGCAAGGGAACCGTGCTTTGTATATGTTTCAACAACTTGAGCTTCATCCGCTCGATACTTAACAATGGCATATCCATTGTGCATACAGGCAGTCAAGACAAGGCCTGGAATATATGGATGGTGTTTTATTCTCCAAACTCCACCACCTAAACCTATAGAAGACACATTTACTGGGCTTGAAGTTGATCGAACATCCCACATCCGTAGGCATTCATCGTAGCTGCCAGTAAGTAGAATATTTGGGTCATGAGGGCTTTTAGCTATACAGCATATTCCCATTGTGTGAGCTTTTCTGTTTTGGAAAACCATCTGAGACGGGTCCTCGCGCAAATCCCAACAACTGAACTTGCAGTCATCAGATCCTGTGTACACTAGCATTGGCTGTTGGACATCAAACGAAGCAGCCCAAAGCTCAAAGTCGTGTGCTTTCCATTCTTGTAAGATGTTGAGTTGGGATTCGTCAAGTGAGACTATAGAAACCGATCCATCAGAAAGGCCTACTGCCATGGATGTCGCGGATGAATTCCAATCAATGCACAAGCACATGGAAGAACTGATACATTTTCCACGAACTTCATTTAATATTTTTCCTGTACTAAGCAGGAGATCTCATTATCATTATGGAAGATAAAGAGAGCACACATCAGAAGTACAAGTAATACATCATTTCACAATCCAATAATGTAATAGGAATCTCCATAAGCTACTTATGTCTATACAAGCAGAGCTGAACACCAACAAGTTTTAGGTAAACAATATGACATACAACCTTCACTAAAATATGAGAAACATATCTTCTTTTCTAACATCTAGAATGTGGCAGTATGCCCAAGACTTGTTCAAATCCAGCTAAAGTGGTCAATTTTTATGGTGGAATTCTGTAAATATATAATTTCACTCAAATTCTGGTCTCATACTACAACCATTCCCTCTTTTAATGCACTAACAAGATTAGATCCAATTAGGGATATAAGCCTCCCTTTTTATTAAACTCACAATCCCACATAGTTGATGATCTAACGTTGATTCGTGTTCTTCAGTCAGATAAGGTTCATTGAAGAAATTCAATGAACCCTACAGATAGTGTGCTACATAGGAATAAACCATTATATAAAGCATTTGATCACCAATATGATGGTTCAAAAGACCATGGTCTAAATAAATGACAGACAATAACAAGTTACGAATTCAGCATAAGAAGTTATACAGTGAAAAACGAGCGAAAACTTACCACGTAATTCTGATCCATCTGCAACCAAACACTTCGATTGCAGAGAATAAATCTTAACATAACCATCAGCATCAGCTTGAGCAAGCAAAGGATTGCCCAGGTTCTCTGAGAGCCCCGGGCTCCACTTTATATCGAAAACGCCTGCTGTTTCAACTTTCTGAATCAATTCAAGCTTCCCATCATCAACATCAAACAGTGTTATGCAACCTGACCGACTGGGACGATCGCCCTCTTGCAACACGTAAGTGGAGGCTGCAAGAACATTATGGTACGAATCATGGGGACAAAACTCCACAGCATCTGCATGTCCATCTAAAATATAATGCCCGATTTCCATGTATTGCACCTAAAAATGTTAATCAACAAGAATTAGCTCACAAAATTTCTAGCATAATAAATGTTCATTCAATCAGGCATTTCATCGAACATGAGCTCTGCATATTGCCCACGAACCAAAGAACAAATTGAAAAAGTAACAGTATCTCAGAGCAGTTTTAAAATCTCCATCAATGCCTGATTGAATGAATTGCAGCAAAGCAGAAGGAATAATCTTGGAACTTCAGTTCATATTTTTACCGTTTAGTTAGTTGACAACCGAAGCTAAAAAAAAATTCTACTACCAAAATGGTAGTTAAAGCTTTTACTTTCTTTGGTTTCCTCCTTTTTATTTTGGGCTTCGGCCTCTAAACAAGACGTTTGGCCCCAAAGTACACAAGACAATAGTTGGGCCTAGGCCCATATTTTAGAAAAATAGCTACTTCGAATCTGAACCACCAGCTTCATTTCATTTATAATCAATTTTTAATAGTATTCTTTATAGACCGCGGCTAACCACACCCCCCTTTTTAATGAATACGTCCGTTACTGAATACACCACTTCAAATTATATGTACACCCACTACACTTTTACTATTTTACTCCTTTACATATAAAATAAAAATTACTTAATACATTTACAAAATTACACACATACACCCATCACTCTATCCTAACGTATAACACAACAAAAAGAAGCAGAAAAATAAAACACGACGAGTCTACATTTTCAGTTCAAAAGAAGGAAGAAGAGAGAAGGAAAGAAAGAAGGAAACAAGAGAAGAAGGAAAGAAGAAAGGAAGAAGAGAAAGAAGGAAAGAAGAAAGAGAGAAGAGGGAAGAACCTTTTTCAATTCAAAAATAGTTAATACATTCACTTCCATAATATCCTTGTTCCAAAAACATTTTCTCCTCTTGACCACCAAAAAAAAAAAAAATCTAGTTCCAAAATTATGTTTAAATTGTTCCCAAATACAAATGTAGCATAATGGAGGACAAACTCAACTCAAATATCATAATGGTATGTGTTTGTAAGCATTTTAACCGTTTAAAATGTCATTTATGTTTTTTGCTGTAATCGCGAAATTGTTTGACAAGCCTGATGTTCGACCAACAATGGACGATTTTTAATAAAATGTTCGATCACTGTTGGTTTAAATTTAGTTAAATGTTCGACCACTGCTGGTTGACAGAACTTAAGTATGTTCGACCACTGTTGGTTGACAGAGCTTAAGAACATTCAACCAGTGATGGTCGAAATTCATAAAACTTTTCATCCACCATTGGTTGAACAGTAGCATTTGTGTGCCTCAAATTGTGTCTTATATTTTTTTTCCAAGATTCAGTTATTCTGTCTCCAAGATGTAGTGTTATCACAGAATATGACCAAATGAGTAGAGATGTTTATATGGATGAAGACTTCTTGGACCAAAGTACATATCATCCACAAAAAATATGAAAGCGGATGGGCATTGTGGATTTCGGGCCGTAGCAGACTTGATTGATTATGGAGAAGAAGCCTGGGATAAAGTTAGAAGAGAGCTTTTGATCGAAGTGAATAACCATAATGTCCTTCAGAACGTTCGACTAGTAGTAGAGAATTTTCTTCACATTGTTCGACCATTGTCGGACGATTTTTGTATAAATTTTCAGCCAGTATTGATCGAACAGTATGTCAATTTCATCCAATTGTGGTAGAACGTGAGCTTTTCAACACAACACATGATGTTCGTAATTATAATACTACTACTTCAATAACATTTAATCAAAATAGTAATATTTTAGATAGAGTTTCATCAAAATACATGATATCTCTATTTAATCTACTAGTGTTATTGAATCCATACTCCTACGAGCTTCTCCCACCGATATAGGTTTTCGTATACATCTACCCGGCATTTAAGATATGATTCCCAGTCTTGTGCCACAGGTAAGCGATGGACTATCCACATTGTGTTAATCGTGGTATCGGACACCCGTCATTAAGAAAAATCTAAAATTGCATGAACAATGTCACAATGCTAGTAAACCTAAAATTGGTATAACAAATGACCTAAAAACCAAGAAATGCACCTGGACAAAATGATCCCTGTTTATCAATCCTACTGAAATTAGCTTTGGTATTGGGATGCCACTCCTCAATAGTAGATATGTGGCGCACGTAGCATTGCTGATCAGCACGAAGGCCACATTATATAAACAAGTCCATGATACCAATTCTTTTCGTGTTCGAAACCATTCATGCTTTTCAAACAAGTCCTAGAAGTCTTCATTCATATAAATATCTCTACTCATTTGGTCACATTCGGTGACAGCACTACATCGTGGAGACGGATCAACTGAATCCTAGAAAAAAAATATGTGACATAATTTGAGGCCTAAAAATGCTACTGTTCAACCAATGATGGACGAAAAATTTTATGAATTTCGACCATCACTGGTTGAACGTTCTTAAGCTCTGTCAACCAACGGTGGTCGAACATACTTAAGCTCTGTCAACCAGCAGTGGTCGAACATTTAATTGAATTTCAACCAACAGTGATCGAACATTTTATTAAAAATCGTCCATTGTTGGTCGAACGTCAGGCTTTCCGTTCGACCCTGGTTTGTCGAATAATTTCGCGATTATAGCAAAAAACATGAAATGACATTTTAAACGGTTAAAATGCTTACAAACACATACCATTATGATCTTTGAGTTGAGTTTGTCCTCCATTATGCTACATTTGTGTTTGGGAAAGATTTAAACATAATTTTGGAACTAGGGTTTTTTTTTTGTGGTCAAGGGGAGAAAATATTTTTGGCAGTGGTAAATGTATTAACTATATTTGAATTGAAAAAGGTTCTTCCCTCTTCTCTCTTCCTTCTTTCTCTTCTTCCTTTCTTCTTTCCTTCTTCTCTTATTTCCTTCCTTCTCTTCTCTTCCTTCTTTTGAATTGAAAAATATTGTGTCCTACGTAAGGTTAGAATGATGGGTGTATGTGTAATGTTTTGGGTGTATTGAGTAATTTTTATTTTATATGTAAAGAGGTATAATTGTAAAAGTGCAATGGGTGTATATATAATTTGAAGTGGTGTATTCAGTAATTGGCGTATTCGTTAAACCAGGGGGTGTGATTAGTCGCGGCCTTCTTTATATATCTATGGAGTATATTTTCATAATTTGTCATTCTCAACTTTGATAGTTTTCATAACCGTATTTTTTATTAGAATTATTATTATATTTAAATAGTATTATCTTTTATTTACACTATAAATTATTCAATAAAATAATTCATTATATTATTATCATTTTTCATTAGGTGTGTCTCACTTTTTCATTAAAAATGTTATCATACTTTTATCTGTCTTACAAAAATCACATCTTACACAATATTTTGCTTTGAATATTTCAATAGCTATAATTTAAAATATTGATACAAAATATTAAATATTAAACCTTGATTGCAACATTTTCTTATTGACAATCATGTTTTCAGGTTGAGCAGTTGGTGCGACTAATCATCTTGAAGCACGTGGCTTGATTATGAAATTTTCTAATATTTTAAATCATGCACTAATATGTTTTTGTTCTTTTTTTTAATTGATGATTTTCATTTTTCAAAGAGGAGGATGATGGGGTAAGCTTATTTATTATTACGAGTCAAAGAAAAAAAAATTATTTGGTTTGGATTAAAAATAAGTTAACTAGAGTCAAAGTTAAGTAGGTGAATATTTATTTAACCAACTACAAATGTAAATATCTGTGTAGTTAATTTAGTTGTTATAAAAGCTGCAGTAGCTGAATTAATGAATAGATGAATTTCATGCAATTATTATAGCTTTTACGATTTATTATTATTATTATTATTATTATTATTATTATTATTATTATTATTATTATTATTATTATTATTATAACCACCACCACTATTTTTTGTGCATGCAGGAAATTCTAGTATTTACATTAAAAAATATTATTATAATAGTTTCTAAATTTTTTTAAGTTGGGATAGAAATATTATAATTATTTAAAAAAAACACCGAAATTATATGGAATATTTAGCATGCATTAGAATTTTTTTGCCTTAATAGCATTAATGATTTAAGTTCATAATATTTGTGGAAATAGTTGAGAATTGAAGATCAATACCATGAATTTATTATACTTTGTAAAAAATAAATATAAAATATAATTAAACATCGGAAAACATCTCAAACTCTATTTGGTGAGAGGTTATTTTCATATACATTTTTTGTCAAATTACTTTACACTCCAGCTTTTCAATATTAGTGTTACACTTTTCATTGTCTAGTTCTAATTAGAGAGATAAAAAGAAAATAAAAACTAAATTAAATAATTAGTGGAAGAGGCGATAATAGCTAATGGCTAATGGCCCAGCAACAACTTGGGAGATTGATATAACAAACCAAATCATGATTATCAGATTTAAATCCTGAATTAATTGGTGGGTTTCCATTGTCACACGTTGCACCAATTTTATACATTTATCTCTTTCATAAATGAATTTATATTTTAGTTATTTAATTTATCTTAAAATTGTTTTCCCACTTAGAAAAATAAATAACAATTAATATCTCTACATTAGACATTAGACTTAAATTGTAGTTGTTTTGTAATATACTTTAAAATTTATATATTATCCAAAAATTTCAAACTAATTTTAAAAGTTACTAAAAGATAATTTTTCTGTGGACATTTTCTCAATATTTCTTGTTCTTGTAACTTAAATTAATATCATTTATTTTGCTGTAAGGAAAAAAAAAAGATAATTTTTTCTCAAACACCAAATATTATAATTTATACCATTATTATGAAATTATTATTATTGGGATGAAGGGTAGTATTTAACGGAGTATACTCTTTTAAATAACATAAAACAATAAATGTGAATGATGTTGCGTGACAAAAGTAATTAAATTTTTTAATATTAACATAAAATACAAATGTAAAGTATAAAGACTTTAGTGAGGAGCCAGATAAGTTATTTCACTTGATTAATTTCATGTTTAAAGTTCTACTAGTATTTATTACTCCTATTATACACATGGCAATCTCTCTTTATTTATTTATTTATTTATTTTATTTTTACGAGAGTATTATTTAAAATAAGTATTGGACACATTAAAGTAAGAAATGGTGGGTTTGATGGAGCCTTTCGAACTGAATTTGAGGTATGATTCTGCTCCAACTTTTCGACACTTTCGTGCTTAATTTCTTCTTTCTGGATTCTTATTTTTCCTACAAAATTAAAAGCAGTGATGAGTGATTATTATGACACGTGGGTCCTTTTTTTAAAACAAATTATTATTTTATAATTTAATAATGGAATAAAGAAAAAGTAAAAGTTTAATAAAAGTTTTTTTTATAAAATATCCAACGGCTATGCTGAGTCGCGCGGTCAACCTTCGAGCCGACCACGCCATTTACACGCCTAATTATATCATAAATTTAATTTTATTAATGCCAAATGATAATTAGATATTAATAAATTATTATATATTTGTAATATGGACTTCCCTTTCATGAATCTTTTTCAATGTTTAGCAATTGAAAGATGTGATAACCAAGATTTTAAAGAATGTTTATATTACACAAGGTTTGAATTCTTAATACCATTCAAAATGAATTACAACAATTAAATTAATTTTAAGAATAATCATTATATCTTTAAATAAATTTTAATGTTTTATGTTAAGTTAAACAATATACTCTTAGGTCGTACAAAATTGTTAAAAAAAAACATTCACATTTGTTTATGCATACAAATGCATAATATGTTAAAAGTATTAAAGTTTAACTTTAAAAAAATTCCTAAAAAGTCAAGAATCTAAATTGTTATATTAAAAGATATAACATAAGAGTCTAAAATTGAATTTTAGACGTAATACTTTAACTTTTTAAAATATTATTATTAGTAGTTTTTTTTAATCGGTAAATATTAGTTATTAGTCCAATTAGTAGTTAATATATACCAAGCACCTTTACATCCCTTTCTACAAGCCTCCTTATATCACCTCTCCTTAAGTCTCTCACTTAAGTGAAGAGCTCAATAGCCAGGTTTACAAGCCTCCTTATATCACCTCTCCTTGAGTCTCTCACTTAAGTGAAGAGCTCAATAGCCAGGTTTACAAGCCTCCTTATATCACCTCTGTTTGAGTCTCTCACTTGAGTGAAGAGCCCAATAGTCAGATGGGCTAGCACACCTGATTACTAATAATATAAAATATTAACACCCATATTAGTACAAAACTATAGAAACACTTTACTTTCTAGATATTATTCCTTAAACTCAATTACTTTATTTAATTTTTTATTAAATTATCTAAAATATCTCAATTTTATTTTACATACCTCTATATACACGTGAAGAAATAATAATTATATATACAATATTTATAATGAGTAGTTAGGATTTTTTAACCAAAATCTTTTTTCAAAAGAAGATTTGCAATTATATAAATTGCTTAAGAAAAAAAGAAATAGATTGTGGGTTTAATTTATGATACTTGATGTTGATTTTGGCAACATGAAATAGCACATTTTAATAACAGATTACTAATCCAATTTAACGAAAATCATTATAATAAATGTAGTTGAATACACCTGTATTGAATAAATTATTTTATTAATATAAATCATGATTTTTTAATATATGAATTCTCAATGTTTAGCTTATGAATTATGTCAACGCAACATCTAATTAAAGCAATAGTTTTGAAATCACAACATCTAAATTCATGAATTTTGAATATTTATTTAAATAATAGATTTCTTATTATAATATAATCTGATACAAAAAAAATCTAAATATTTTGAATACTTATATAAATATTTCTGAATACATCATGCAGATTTATTATTTTATATAATTTGGATACCTGTTTAAATATTCTGAATACTTATCTAATTATTTCTAAATACTGTTGTATTATCGTAATGATACAAAGTATATCTAAGGGGGTGTTTGGTATTTTTGTAGGAATTGGTATTGGAATTGATATGATTGTAGAGTGGAATGGGTTTGATTCCAACCCATTTAGTAGTGGGATGGATGATTCCTTAGTTTTGGGGTTTCATTCTCATTCCACCCCAAATTCCAAAAATCACTTTTCATTCCATTCCCATTCCAATTCATCCATACCATTCAAACAAACACCTCCTAAATATACTGGATACTTATCTAAATATCTTATATTAATATACTAATATTTATCTAAATATTTTGAATACTTATCTAATTATTTATAAATACTATCAGGATACCAAATATATTTAAATATTTTGGATACTTATCTAAATATCTTATCGTAATATTCTAATACTTATATAAATATTTTGAATACTTATCTAATATACTGCATAATTCTTTTCATAATCTAATCTCATAACAAATATATCTAAAGAATACTTATCTAAATATTTGTGAATACATCAAATTTCTTATTGTATATAATCTAGATACTAGAATATATAAAAGTTTTCTGACTATTTATCTAAAAATTTTATGTAAATATTTTTTAATAATCCGGAGGCATTAAGATTTTTTTATCGTACTATATAATCTGAATACCAAATATATGTAAATATTTCAGAAGACATCATGAAGATTTCTTATGGTAATTTAATTTGATAGTAATATTTTTAATTAATTAATTAATTTTGAATACAATATAATTAAATTTATTTTTTAATGTTTGACCTACCATTAATTAATCTCAAACTATCTCTTATTTTCATAGAGAAATTAATAGTTAATTAATTCTGAATACACTTAAACTTAAATAGGATTAAAAATGGTATTTGATTAATATAATAGGGATATTATACCTTACAGTAATAAAGGTTAATAATTGACCCATAACGCAATTATCATTTAAACCAACGCTAGTAATTAGTATTAGTCTAATCTATCATCAATAATTAATACTTAAAAGAAATAAAAACCCTCTAAATCATTTCGTTGTGTAAAAGACAAACTAAGAGACCGTTACAAGATTTCTTGAATTCTCTTCTCTATTCAATTTCTGTGGATTCTTCTTTTTCATCACACCTCTACATCAAATCTAACTCTTTTTTTCTCTCTGATTTTTCCACTTCATCTCTCTCCTTTTCCATTTGATTTACTATTACTACCTTCTTCTCAAAAAAAAAAAAAAAAAAGACTGTCAGATTAATCTGGGATGAGTAACTGCTCGAGCAGTATAATCTCATGGTGTGTGGCTTTGTGAATCTGGGATGATTTTTGTTGAAATTAGCAGTTTAATTTTCTTGTGCTTGAAGATTAAGGAGGTGGGCTTTGCTTGAATTGGTTTAGTTTGGAATGAAGTTTTCTCCAGAGAGATAATTAGGTATTATTCATCTATTTCTGTTTATTTCTTTCTGTATGTTGTTTGCATCACAAGGATTTTCCATTTATGATAGAAAGTAAAATATGGGTTTCTTGATCAGTTGATTGTTGAAAAGAAAGATTTAATGATTCACATAATTTGATTTCTTGAATTGGTATGACTTCTTATGCTGGTACATGTTTTCCCCCCTTTTGAATTCCCAGTATTTGTTCATATGTCCAAAATCCAACTGGTGATCATATCATGTCTGAAGATGATGTTTCTGCTCTTAAAGAGACACTCTATGCTCAGCAAAAGCTTCTTCAGAAACTCTACAATGAATTGGAAGCAGAGAGGGAAGCATCCGCCACTGCAGCTAGTGAGGCTTTATCAGTAATATTACGGCTGCAAGGCGAAAAGGCGGCCGTAAGAATGGAGGCAGAGCAGTACAAGAGATTGTCTGAGGAGAAAATTTATCATGCTGAGGAATCATTGTCCATAATCGAAGATGTTATCTATCAGAAGGATATGGAAGTTTCTGCTTTGAATCACCATATGCAAGCTTATAGGTACAAGTTGTTGAGCATGGGGTGCACTGATCCTGGTTTTGGAGAGCTGAAGCTTGATGAAAATATAGCCGGGGAGACGAGTGCTCTAAGCTTAGGAAGGCGGAACTCTGCACCGGTCTCAAATGAGCATAAGAAGGTGATTAAGGATAGAGATGGTTTTAGCACAGGTGAAACAGATTTGGTTTCTAGAATTATGGAGGAAAGGGTGAGTCGAAATACGTGTGATCAAGCGTCGGACTCAGACAGAATTACGAATAATTCTAGTCCTAGAGGGATGAATTCATACTGGGAGCAGATGAGGAAATTAGATCTCAGAGTGAAGGAGATAGCGGGTGTGAATTCCAGGAGTAACACTCTGTCACCTTCTCCTCTTCCTTCTCATACGGGATCAGACAATGTATGTGATGTATCGAGATCTGAAAGAAACGAAAGCAGATTGAACGAAACTGATGAGACTCGCATAACGAAATCAAGAAACTGTACCATAGCTGTTGATACTTGTTGTTCCACTAGCATTCATGATGTCTTTGAGGTCCCACGTGTTGAGGAAGACTTGAGTTGTCATGACTCACTTGATGGACGAGATGATGTTCATCCACAAGCTGTGAAAATGGATGCTAGAGATGAAACTGATTGGCTCAAGAAGATGCTGCAAACATCTCAAAGTGAGAATGTTTTATGTCAAAAAAGTGATTTCAACTGCAATTTGGTTGTTGTTCAACCCAGAACTAGTACTTCTGTATATCAACTTAATAGAACATCAGAAATTGTAGAAGAGTTTGAGAGGTCATCTGAATGTAGTAGCAGAGAGGAGGAAATGAGAATGTTGAATGAGATTAAACAGAAACTTGATTTATTACATGATGAGATTAGGGGTTTGAAAGTAAAGAAATTTTCCACAAGAGAAAAGCCATCCTTGGAAATTCTCTCTGAGGTACAATTTACGTCGTAATTTTTCTCTCTTTCTCGTTCTTCTGATGAATCGATTTCCCTCATGCTTAATGTTGGTATTCAAACAGGCTATGCTTTACTTCTGGCTTTGATCACTGCTCTGCTATTGGAACTGATGTCGTTTCTCTCGCTCACGTGCTTCGTGTAAATTCCAACTCATCAAACAACTGATTGTGTAAGAGTAACTTTGCCATTGTTTTTAACTTTTGATTGTCACTGATGAATTTGATTGTGGATTTGAGTGTTCATTTGTACAAAATCACTTAGCATGATCTTTGATAGTATTAACTCTTCTTGGCTTGTAATTTGTAAAGAAAAGAAGTTGCCCATTTGTAAGCATTGATACTTAATCTGTAGTTTGTATGAAGAAACCCAGGTTCCATTAAGGTTTGTGTTGTGTTTGATCATCATTATCAAGAAAACAACAAAAACAGTGTTTGATAACAAAAACATGAAGTTCAATCTAGTTTGGAGGACAATTGCACGTAGATTATCAACATAAAATTGCAGAATTGATGTTTGCATCATCCAGCCAAGCCTTATTCCAACCTCAAGCAACAGAAGGGTTGAGACGAAAAGTCAATAAAAAAAACTACGAATCACTCACTAGGTCGAGTTTTGGCATAGACTGTCCTGCTAAGAACGACTCGATCAGTGTTAAAGCTTGTTTCGGTTTATGCAGAGGAACTTCATGGCCTGCTCCTCTCACGGTCACGAAGGTTAGCCCTTCGTATTCTTGTGTCCATCCTCCGACCTGTTTTGCATATACAACAAACGTTAAGTTCCGTTCGTCCAAGATCAGATTCAGACTGGTTGGTGGGTAGAAAGTAAGCTCACCTGTCCAGCATCGTACCAAGGGCGATATGGACTAATGGTTGGAAGATTTAGAGCAGCGATACTGTAACGTGTGGACGTAACTGGAAGCACACCATCATTATCACCACTGTCAAAAACATTGACTCAACTGTCATTTGAGCTTTCTGATCTTTTTAAAGAAACAAAAACTGATGGCTTAAGGAAACTGTATCTGTTTATACATATAAATATATAGCAAACTTCCAATATTTGATGGATCAATGATAAAGTAACAGAGATGGGGAGTGATGAGAAACCTGAAGATCCATATACGAAGCCCTGTGTGTAAGAGCTCACGGTAGACATTCAAAACCGAGCTAGGCGAATCCAACCAATTCTCATTCACCGTGTCACTGTAAATGTAATGATGATATAGATGCATTTTACAACAAATCATAAAAGAAAATCTAGTATATTCATGTGTTTTCTAACTGCATATATAAGCAAGGACGATTGCATTCATGGTGATCGAAGTTTCAAAAGAGGGGTAAAGATTTTGTATTTATCATTCCACATTTTCTGTGAATTCAAACCACAAAGATCGAAGATGAATTTGATCCATAATAGTAATAAATTCATAATGATGAATTTAACAATATGAGATTGATAATAACAGAAATTAAAGAAAAGAATAAAAACAATCAAACGATAAACAATTGGTCAAACGGAAAACTCCGTTTGCCCAAAAGCCTCCATGTGATAAAAATCAATAAACCCTAATAATACACTCCTGAAATACTACTACTTTCTAATACCAAAAAGGAAAGAAACCAAAACTCTAAAAACCTAAACAAAAACATTATTAAAATAAATATGCCCAACCCGCGAACAATGGGTTCAAGAGCTAAATAAACATAAATATAATTAAAATAAATAAGGTAAGCCCACGATACGGACCTAAGCCCGCTCCCGTCGAGGGTGAACCCTAATTTTGCTTCCTATCAGAGATCAAAAAAAAAAAAAATTACTTAGAAAACAAGTTTTGAGAGCTAGATTGATCTCAAATCAATAATAGACCTTGCAAGGTGCAGAGAAATAGAAATTATCATCTGCATAACACCAGTATTGAGTGGTAGAGAAATATAGCAAGGATAAGATTAGTACTGATCAAGGTTAAGGTAATATATTTGCATACAGCTCGATCCAATGATCATTAGCCGAAACTTTGATTTCTCAACCCTAAAATGTAGAACATTTTTATCTACAAAATGTTTGAGCTAGTGTTTAATAGAAGAATTTTGAAAACCAGTTAGTCTTTTTTACCAGCTCGACTCTCACAACTACCGTTGCTGTAATAACATTTTGTAACACCCCAAAAACTATAAGCTTATTCACATTATTATTTTTACTAGTAGCTAACCCGTGCGTTGCACGGTATGTATTAGTTTTTGGGCAACAATTTCATTTGATTTTATGATGTTTGAATAGAATTATATTTCTTTGAAAAAATATATAAAATAATAAAAATAAACAAATACCCCTACAAATCACAACATGATGCATCAGAATGATTAGAAAATAAATAACAACAAAGTAACAACAAAGTAACAAATATTAACAAATCTCAACATCGTGATAAACACCTTCCAGATTGGTTGAACCATGCATGAATTTGATAATTAGGAGACTCAAACAATCTAATGCATCTGAGTTTGACGGCAATGTTTGTTTTGTTAATTGGTAGAGAATTAATCAAACGAACACAAAAATAATGAGTATATATTCTTGCCATATAAAATTATTAAAAAATTGACATATATTTATTTTTTTATTTTTTTTGTATTTATTGTTGCTATAATAGTAAAAGGTTTAATGAGATTATTAAAGTTTTAAATTAAATATCTCAATGTAATGTAATATCACGAAAATAATATTTATTTATTTATGGGCCATAAAGTTGTAATATATTTATTTTTGATTTTTATGAGATTATTAACAATTATTAGCAATAAAAGTTCGGTTGGGTTAATAATTATTTAATTGTTGAAAAAGTCATAATTATAATTATTTAATTAGTTTAATGGATGATTGAGATTTGTTTAAGAAATAGATGGTCAGTATTTGGCCCTCTACAAACATTATGTCATAAACCATAAAACCATAAACCCTAAAACTCTAAACCCTAAATTCATAATTATAATGATTTAATTATTTTAATGGGTGACTGAGATTTGTTTAAGAAAAAAATGGTCAGGATTAGATTTATTCTGCTTTAATAATATCTTAGTCCCTTCGTCCCACTGAAAGGATCCTTTTTTCCATTTTGGGAGTCCCACTCAAAGAGTTATCTTTCTTTTTTTACACATATGAGACTCATGCACACCCACTATTACAACTAAAATATGGGGCCTACACTCTCACTAATACAACTACCCAAAACACATTAAATAATACTCCCTCTATCCCGCACTAAACTTCACTGACACTGTAGATACGGAGTTTAAGAAAAGTTATTTTTTGACCAACTTTATTGACTTTTTAGGGGTATTGTGGTATTTTTAGATAATAAATAAATTATAAAGTAAGTTATGTGTATTAGGTGAGAGTGGTATTTTTGAAATTAAGATAACTTTTGAGGTTGTTGGTTGATGTGAAGTTTTCTTTTTTGGGTGGTAAACATAAGTGTGGGGGACGGACGAAAACGGAAAGTGTGAACATAAGTATGGGACGGAGGGAGTACTTCCTAATCCACGTACAAAAAGCAAACACCACCATTTGGGTGAGAAGAAGGGAGTATTTCCTAATTTGAAAAAATCATAATTATAATTATTTTAATGGGTGGCTGAGATTTGTTTGAGAAATAGATGGTCATGATTGAATTTATTCTACTTTTATGGGTTAATAATTATTATTTAATTATTGTAAATGTCATAATTATAATTATTTAATTATTTTAATGGATTGTTGAGATTTGTTTAAGAAATACTCCCTCCGTCCCCTTGAAAGGTATCCATTTCACTATTCTTGGCATCCGCTTCAAAAACATCAATTTCCTCTATTTAATAAAGAAAATACACAATATGACCCACCACTTCCCTCTAATACAATTACCCACTTTATCTATAATAATAATACTCCTTAATTTACGTGCAAAAAGTAAATAAATACCTTAGAACCGTCCACGTGCAAACAGCAAACGAGTACCTTTCAAGGGGACGGAGGGAGGACATGGTCAGGATTTGACCCTCTGCAAACATTATCCCATAAACCATAAATCCTAAAACCCTAAACCATAAAACCCTAAACCCTAAAACCTTAAATCCTAAACCCTAAATTCATAATTATAGCTATTTAATTATTTTATTGGGTGGCTGAAATTTGTTTAAGAAATAGATGGTTAGGACTGAATTTATTCTACCCTAAATTCATAATTATAATTATTTAATTATTTTAATGTGTGGCTAAGATTTGTGAGCTTATCTCATTCGATTTTGGTGTGGTTTGAATTTTGTTGTCGTGTTATTTCTTTATTTATGTTTTTTAATTATCTCATATATGTTTAAGCAAACACCACCCTTTGGTGGGATGGAGAGAGTATTTCATAATTTGAAAAAATCATATATAATTATTTATTATTTTAGTGGGTGGCTGAGATTTTTTTGAAAAATAGATGACGAGGATTGAATTTATTCTGCTTTTATGGGTTAATAATTATTTAATTATTAAAAAAGTCATAATTATAATTATTTAATTATTTTAATGGGTGGTTGAGATTTACTTAAGAAATAGATGGTCAGGATTTGACCATCTGCAAACATCATCTCATAAACCCTAAAACCCTAAAACCCTAAATCCTAAACCCTAAAGCCCTAAAATCCTAAATTCATAATTATAATTATTTAATTATTTTAATGGGTGGCTGAAATTTGTTTAAGAAATAGAAGGTCATAATAGGATTTATTCTACCCTAAATTCATAATTTATAATTATTTAATTATTTTAATGGGTAGCTGAGATTTGTTTGAACTTCTCTCATCTGGTTTTGGTGTGGTTTGAATTTTGTTTTCGTATTATTTCTTTATTTATATTTTTTAATTATCTTATATGTGTTTTGTACGAAAATAATTACATAAAACTCTAAATCATAAATTCTAAAACTTGAAACCATAAAATTCATAATTATAATTATTTAATTATTTTAATGGGTGTCTGAATAGATGGTCAGGATTGGATTAGTCTTCTTTAATAATATATTATTTCCTAATTTGAAAATTTTATAATTATAATTATTTAATTATTTTAGTAGGTTGCCCTAAATTCATAATTATAATTATTTAATTATTTTAATGGCTGACTGAGATTTGTTTAAAAAATAGATGGTCAGTTATTCTGCTATAATAATATCTTATTTCTTAATTTGAAAAAGTTATAATTATAATTATTTAATTATTTTAATGGGTTGCTGAGATTTGTTTGAGCTTCTCTCATCCGGTTTTGGTGTGGTTTGAATTTTGTTGTCGTATTATTTCTTTATTTATGTTTTTAAATTATCTCATATGTGTTTATTTAAAAAATAGATGGTCAGGATTGGATTTATTCTGCTTTAATAATATCTTATTTTCTAATTTGAAAAATCATAATTATAATTATTTAATAATTGTAATGGGTGACTTAGATTTATTTGAAAATTTTGAATATATTCAAATAATATATTTAATATTATTAAAGTTTTATTAAATAATATCTTATTTCCGAATTTGAAAAGGTTATAATTATAATTATTTAATTATTTTAATACATGCTTGAATTAAAAATACTTAAATCCGGGTGGTTTAGCACCTGAATCCCAGATTATAGTCCATTCTTCGAAGAACTTTAACTTAAGCATGTTTAAATTCGGGCAGTTCAGCACCTGAATCCAAGATTATAGGCCGTTCACAAAAATTTCTTGGATTGATTCTCGTTTGAAGAATTCGAAGAACTATTCAGATAACTCTGAAGTCTTTGATCTTCGTAGAGAATCACTCTCGGTGTGCCTAGAATGAATGGTGGAGGGCTCCTTATATAGGTGAATGGTGATGAAGCCCCATATAAAACTCGCAATTTGATTGGTCAATGGATAATTTGACCTAGTTCTGCGGGCTTGGGTCTTTCCATCCATGCAATTTGATTGGTCTATTTAATATTAATAATTTTTTAATAAATAAAATCTTATTTCTTAATTTGAAAAGATTATAATTATAATTATTTAATTATTTTAATGGGTGACTGAGATTTGTTCATAATTATAATTGTTTAAAATAGTCAGGATTGGATTTATTCTGTCATAATTACAATTATTTAATATCTTATTCTTAATTTGAAAAGGTCATAATTATAATTATTTAATTATTTTAATAGGTGGTTGATATTTGTTTTAGAAATAGATGACCATGATGTTGGGAATGATGAATAAAGTGTAAAAAAGTAATTAAAGTTGTTGGGATTGTAAAAAGTAGGTAATAAAATATTATGTATTTTTTCATTAATGGAATGGGGTAAAAATACATAGGACAGTCCAAAATGAAAAGTAGGTAAAAATACATGGGACGGAGGGAGTATTATTAATTTTTTAATAAATAATACTCCCTCCGTCCCATAAAGAAGTTCACAGTTACTGTAGATACGGAATTTAAGAAAAAGTTGCTTTTTGGGGGTAGTTTGGTATTTTTAGGTAATAAATAAATTATAAAGTAAGTTTTGTGAGTTGTAAAGGGGTGACAATTTTGAAATTAAAGTGTATTGTGGGGTTATTGATTTGTGTGTGTTTCCTTATTTGGGGTGTGAACTTGTTTATGGGACGGACAAAAATAGAAAGTGTGAATTTGTTTATGGGACGGAGGGAGTATATTATTTTCTAATTTGAAAAAGTCATAATTATTTATTGGGTGACTGATATTTGTTTGAGAAATAAATGGTTAGTATTGAATTTATTATAATTATTTAATTATTTTAATGGGGGCTGAGAGGTGGCTGAGATTTGTTTAATAAATAAATGGACAAAATTGAATTTATTCTAGATTGGACTAAATTATTTCCTAATTTGAAAAAAGTCATAATTGCAATTATTTAATTTAATTATTTTATTGAGTGGTTTAAATTTGTTTGAGAAATAGATGCCCATGATTGGATTTATTATAATTATTTAATTATTTCGTAATTTGAAAAAGTTATAACTACAATTATTTAATTTAATTATTTCAATGAGTAGTTGAGATTTGTTTGAGAAATAGATGGTCAGGATTGGATTTTTTTTTGTTGAGATTTGTTTTGAAAAATAAATGGCTAGGATTGAATTTATATTTAATATTAAATAATATCTTATTTCCTAATTTGAAAAAGTCATAATTATAATTATTTAATTATTTTAATGGGTGCTCGACTTAAAAATACTTAAATCCGGGGGGTTTAGCACATGAATCCCAGATTATAGGAAGAACTTTAACTTAAGCAGTCTTAAATCCGGACAGTTTAGCATCAGAATCCCAGATTATAGGTCTTTTTTACTTTAGAAAAATTTGACTGTAGAACGCTTAATCCGGACGATTTAGAATCAGATTATAGTCCGTTCAAATTTTTTACTGTAGAACGCTTAATCCGGATGGTTTAGAACCAAATTTTAGGCCGTTCAAATTTTTTACTGTAGAACGCTTGATCCGGGCGGTTTAGAACCTGAATCCCAGATGTATTCCGTTCTTGAGTTGATTCTCGTTGAAGAATTCGAAGAACTATTCAAACAATGCTGAAGTCTTTGACCTTCTTAGAGAATCGTTCTCGGTGTGTTTGAAATGAATGGAGGAGAGCTTTATATAGGTGAAGGGTGAGGAAGCCCCATATATAACTCACAATTTGATTGGTCCATGGATTATTTGACCTAATTCTGCGAGCTTGGGTCTTTCCATCCCTACAATTTGATTGGACTATTTAATATTATTAATTATTAATTAAATTTTTAATAAATAAAATCTTATTTCCTAATTTGAAAATGTCATAATTATAATTATTTAATTATTTTAATAGGTGACTAAGATTTGTTTAAGATACTAAATTATTTTCTAATTTGAAAATGTCATAATTATAATTATTTAATTATTTTAATTGGTGGCTGAGATTTGTTTTAAAATTAGATGGCCAGGATTGGATTTATTCTGCTTTTATATATACTAGTAGCTAATCCGTGTGTTGCACGATATGTGTTAGTTTTAGGGCAACAACTTCGCTTAATTTTATGATTTTTGACCGAATAATATTTACTTGAATTATATGATTTGTTTGAAAAATCGATGGTCAGGATTGGATTATTATAATTATTTAATTATTTTAATGGGTAGCTGAGAGGTGCCTGAGATTTGTTTAAGAAATAGATGGTCAAGATTGGATTTATTCTAGGTTGGACTAAATTATTTCCTAATTTGAAAAAATTATAATTATTAATTCCAGCAATTCAGCTCTGCTTCCCCGATTTAACAACAACCAGAGCTCCAACATTGTGCTAAGTCATCGACTTCACAGCATCATACACCGTATCATCGGTGGTGCACCAGAGCCAGGATCCATCTGCACTCTTCCCTTTGGCTTTCCGAACATCAGATATAGTAGTGCTTTCGAAATTGTATAGATTCGTCGTATGGCTTCCTACCATCCTCACACAATTAATAACTCAAGAACAAAATACTTGGAGTTGTATGTACAATTAATCATCAATTAAATAATAATTAAAGTGAGTGAAATTTCTTACATGTGGAGATGATTAATTATAATAAATTAGGGATTATGGGCACCTGTACGTTACACGGGATGTGTTATTTTTAGGGCAATAACAATTTCACTTAATTTTATGATGTTTGAACCGAATAATATTTATTTGAATATGAAGAGAGATTATTCATAATTATAATTATTTAATAATTTTAATGAGTTGCTGAGATTTGTTTTAGAAATATATGGTCAAGATTTTACCATCTGGAAACATTATGACATAAACCCTAAAACCATAAACCCTAAAACCCTAAACCCTTTGATGGTTAGGATTGGACTTTATATTTAATATTATTAATTTTTTTATAAATAATATTTTGATTCTTAATTTGAAAAAGTCATAATTATAATTATTTAATTATCTTATTTTCTAATTTGAAAAAGTTATAATTATAATTATTTAATTATTTTAATGTGTGGTTGAGATTTGTTTGAGCTTCTCTCATCCGGTTTTGGTGTGGTTTGAATCTTGTTGTCGTATTATTCCTTTATTTATTTTTTTTAATTCTCTCATAATATGACAAATTAAAATGCAACAATAAAATTTTTATTTTTCTAAATTATAGGATCAGATTCTATATTACTAATTTACACAATTCAAAACCATTTATTGTTCACACATCTTAGTGAATTGACAAACCCTTTCGAACGCAATATTGGTTACCATATAAATAAAAGAATGTTTCATCTGAAACATGTAGATATTCGATGTTTATTGCAGAATAAGTTGTTTTGAAAAATTAATACTCCATCTGTCCTATCCAAAGAGTCTATTTTTTCCATTTTGGTCGTCCCACCCAAAGAGTTCACATTCTTTTTTTACACACATGGGACCCACACACACCCACTAATACAATTAAAATATGGGACCCACACTCCCACTAATACAACTACCCACTGCACATTAAATAATAATACTCTTTAATCTACGTGCCAAAAAATAAAAACTACCCTTAGTGTGGGACAGAGGGAGTAAATAATTGAGTTCAACTTAAAAAATGCATACCGCTTTTTTTTTGTGGATAAACATTGTGGGTGGTTGAGATTTGTTTAAGAAATAGATGGGCAGGACTGGATTAATATTATTAATTTTTTAATAAATAATATCTTATTTTCTGATTTATTATTAATTTTTTAATAAATAATATCTTATTTCCTGATTTGAAAAAGTCATAATTATAATTATTTCATTATTTTAATGGGTGTCTGAGATTTGTTTGAGAAATAGATGACCATCATTGGATTTATTCTGGGTGGCTGACATTTGTTAAAGAAATAGATGGTCAGGATTTGATCATATAGAAATATTATGCCACAAATCCTAAAACCCTAAAAGCCGAAATCCTAAACCCCTAAAATCAACCCCTAAAACCCTAAAACCCTAAACCCTTTGAAAACATTAAATTAAATAATTATTTTAATGGATAGTTTGGTCAGGATTAATATTATTAGTTTTTTTAATACATAATATCTTATTTCCTAATTTTAAAAAGTCGTAATTATAACTATTTTGTTTAAGAACTAAACCCTAAACCATTTGAAAACATTAAATTAAATAATTATTTTAATGGATGCTTGGTCAGGATTGGATTAATATTATTAATTTTTTTAATAAACAATATCTTATTTTCAATTTGAAAAAGTCATAATTATAATTATTTAATTATTTTAATAGGTGGTTGAAATTTGTTTAAAAAATAGATGGTCAGGATTGGATTAATATTATTAATTTTTTAATAATTAATATCTTATTTTCTAATTTAAAAAAGTTATAATTATAATTATTTAATTATTTTAATTGGTGAAATTATTTCCTGATTTGAAAAAGTCTAAACCCTAGACCCTTTGGAAACATTAAATTATTTTCTAATTTGAAAAGGTTATAATTACAATTATTTAACTATTTTAATGGGTGGTAGAGATTTGATTGAAAAATAGATTGTTCGGATTTGATTTATATTTAATATTATTAATTTTTTAATAAATAATTTATTTCCTAATTTGAAAAAATCATAATTATAATTATTTAATTATTTTAATTGGTGTCTTAGATTTGTTTAAGATAAACCCTGAAACCCTTAAACCCTAAACCCTTTGGAAACAATAAATTATTTTCTAATTTGAAAAAGTTATAATTGCGATTATTTAATTATTTTAATAGATGGTTGAGATTTGTTTGAAAAATAGATGGTTAGGATTTTATTTATATTTAATACTCCCTCCGTCTCGAGTATTTTTACCCATTTGTATGGGTATGGAGATTAAGACGTGTTATTTTTTAATATATTATGTAAGAAAAAGTAGGGATAAATTTGTGATTTAAAAAGAAAATGTAAATAAAGTTGTTGGGAATGATGAATAAAGTGTAAAAAAATTATTAAAGTTGTTGGGATTGTAAAAAGTATGTAATAAAATATTATGCATTTTTTCTATTAATGGAATGTGTAAAAATACATGGGACAGCCCAAAATGAAAAGTAGGTAAAAATACGTAGGATGGAGGAAGTATTATTAATTTTTTAATAAATAATATATTATTTTCTAATTTGAAAAGGTCACAATTATAATTATTTAATTATTTATCGGGTGACTGAGATTTGTGTGAGAAATAAATGGCCAGAATTGAATTTATTATAATTATTTAATTATTTTAATGGGCAAATTTGTTTAATAAATAAATTGCCAAAATTGAATTTATTCGAACTAAATTATTTCCTAATTTAAAAAAGTCTTAATTACAATTATTTAATTTAATATTTTATTGAGTGACAGAAATTTGTTTGAGAAATAGATGGTCAAGGTCAGGATTGGATTTATTATAATTATTTAATTATTTCCTAATTTGAAAAGGTTATAATTACAATTATTTAATTTAATTATTTCAATGGGTGGCTGAAATTTATTAGAGAAATAAATGGCCATGATTTGATTTATATTTAATATTATTAAATTTTTAATAAATAATATCTTATTTCCTAATTTGAAAAAGTCATAATTATAATTATTTAATTATTTTAATATCCCAGATTATAGGCCGTTCAAATTTTTTTAATATAGAACGCTTAATCCGGACGGTTTAAAATCAGATTATAGGCTGTTCAAATTTTTTACTGTAGAACACTTGATCCAGGCGGTTTAGAACCTGAATCCCAAATGTATTCCGTTCTTGAATTGATTCACGTTGAAGAATTCGAAGAACTATTCAGACAATTCTGAAGTCTTTGATCTTCTTAGAGAATCGTTCTCGGTTTGTTTGAAATGAATGGAGGAGAGCTCCTTATATAGGTGAAGGGTGAGGAAGCCTCATATATAACTCGCAATTTGATTGGTCAATGGATTATTTGACCTAATTCTGTGGGCTTGGCCTTTCCATCCCTGCAATTTGATTGGTCTATTTAATATTATTAATTTTTTAATAAATAAAATCTTATTTCCTAATTTGAAAATGTCATAATTATAATTATTTAATTATTTTAATGGGTGGCTGAGATTTGTTTTAAAAATAGATGGCCAGGATTTGATTTATTCTGCTTTTATATAATTTGATTTGATTTGATTGGTCTATTTAATATTATTAATTTTTTAATAAATAAAATCTTATTTCCTAATTTGAAAATGTCATAATTATAATTATTTAATTATTTTAATAGGTGGTTGAGATTTGTTTTAAAATTAGATGGTCAGGATTGAATTTATTCTGCTTTTATATATATTAAGATTAAGATTGCTCAAATTCGTTTTAAGCCCAAATAATTTTTTTTTCCTTACAATGTTATTTAAAAGTACACAATATTTTTTTTTGTGCGCCTCCAAAAATCAACGTGATTATTTCCTAATTTATATTTTGAGAGAAAATCTTCCCTGCAGTATATTTTATTTTCAAGATCTTTTTATTAAATCAATTTTTGTGTCAATCAATTATGTCATCCTAAATTAGCTAATTGGGAAAAATTGAAATCTCCTACAATTCAATCCGTACCTTATAGACTTGTCTTCACTACACATAAATAGGCTCCATAAAATCCATTTTCTTGACCAATTCATGATCATCATTAGTGTCGTATCTATCTAGAGAGAGAGAGTGCGATCTATTTAGAGAATGAGAGAGGAGAGAAATAGAGAGTGCGAGGCCTCAAGGGAGATTTTGGATCAAGGCTTCTAGAGTACGAATCGAATCAGTCTCTTTACGTCAAGGTTTAGGGTGGGAATACGTACTGTTTATTAAATTATCGCATTACATGTTAATTTATGTCATGATATGATTTAATATGAATTTATGTGTATGATTTATTATGAATTTATGAGATTATGATATATGATTTATTATGAATTTATGAGATATGATTATTATGAATTTATGAGTATGATTTATGAATGAGATTTTGAGAGTATGATTTATATGAAGTTATGTGATATAATTTATTATGAAATTATGTAATATGATTTATTATGAGATTTTGAGATATGAATTATATGAAATACAAGTTTGGACCGTAATGGTGCCTTACTCTTATTGCAAGTTTGGACCGTAATGGTGCCTTACTCTCATCGCAAGTTTGGACCGTAATGGTGCCTTACTCTCATCACAAGTTTGGACCGTAATGGTGCCTTACTCTCATCACAAGTTTGGACCGTAATGGTGCCTTACTCTTATTACAAGTTTGGACTCATGTTAAGATTCAATGTATGTCATATGAAATATGTGTCATGAGTACTATTATGTTAAGATTCAATATATGTCATGTGGATTATGTGTTATGTGCCATATGTGGGTACTTAAATTTTCATGTATGAGATTATTTAATTTATGACAGTGGCGTGGTTTCCACTGAGCTGTGGTTGGTTTACCCCCTTTTAGATTAGCGTGGTGGCGTACAAAGGGAGGTGTGATGGCGAGAGATACTAATAAAGTTTAATAAAGTCGTTATGGAGATTTCTATGTTACAATTTTAAATGATAGTCTTGATGCAAATATACGAAATTTCTGCAGTTTAGATAAGTTGAAATTTGAGTGTTATATTATAAATTTTCATTTATGAAGTTATGATTTATTATATTGATTGTTACTTACATTTTAAGTGTCAATTGGTTTCTAAAATACCAATTTTCGAAAAGATAGGAATTCCATCAATCATGACTCAATTTTTTCCTTGTTTAAAATTTTCAGAAGTTTAATTATTTAATTATTATGACATTTTTATTTTATTTTTTGGTCATACCCCTCTTTGAAAGACTTTCTTTAAACAATTTTAAGCATAAATTCTATTTATTAAAATTGGGGTGTGACACATTTGATCTTGATTTAGTATGCTTTAAGTTCTCATTCTACCATGCAGTTTGGAATCAATGACTCATGATGTACAAGTGCTTTTTATGGTGCTACCTGCCTAAAACACTATTCGGAAAAAAGAAAAACAAGGATGGCACATCTAAAGTTTCATCTCTTATTTCAACTTTCAAATCGGAATTGTGAGTTTGAACATGAAGAGCATTTTGAACCTCCGGGAGATTGAAGTAAACACTTGAGTGCTGCTCTGTGCATGGATCATAAGCTCTTCTGAGAAGACCAGTCTTCTGCAAATGAAAGTACATTATGTTAGTAATTTAAATAAGAGAATGCGGCGAGAATTCAATGAAGCCTTTTCATAGAAACATTATGATTTTTTTTTATGTTTATGTTCAGATTGTAGAACATCATTATGGTTTCAAGAATTCCTTGCAGTGGAAGATAATACGCCGTACCTAACACAATGTCCTAGTAAGTGATATGACAAAATATTAAACACCTACACTCTTTCTCCTCCATAGATGGTTCAATCTACTTAAGTTAGCCGTGCATGGAGGAGTGTAGATGCTGTACAAATCAATGTCTCCAATTTCTTCATCAGCAATGTCAAGAACTTTCTCACATGGTTCTGGGACGTGTATGAATGATTCATAGTCACATAGTTCATTCAACTGCTTGTAGGTCTGATCAGAAATCAAACCGACTGACCACCAGAATTGAAAGCGTCCCAAGTAGTCATGATAATCATCAGTAAGAGCATTTCCAACCTGATGTTAAAGGAGTGCTGCTAAGTTAATTACTTGCGACAGAAGCTCATAACCCTTATTATATGCTAAATATTAATCCCGTACCATGAAACCCTTAAGGTTAATGATTTGTTCTCCATTTCTCCGATTGTTCTTCACTATAGCTTGGCTAAGTTGAGGAACATAGTGTCCTGTACAATGGTTAAGCATAAAGTTGAGCTGTAAGAGTATAATAATTAGTATGCCGGAAGAAAGAGCACTATTCCTGACCTCTTTGTTTAATAAAACTAAAAGTGCTAAATGGAAATGAATAACGAAATCAGAGAATTTCTTTGGCTAAAAGGAAACAACGAAGTATGTATGCTGTATTTGCCTTGGCAGCATTCGCCACCCTACCTTTTCAATGTAGCTTATGACAGCTTCATCATATGCTATATTTTAAATTTTGAAATAAAATATTATTATCAATTTTATGGTAATGTGGTGGAATGGGATTCATTTTCACAGACAAATTCACTCTCGTAATTAATAATGAATAACTCTCAGTCAACATGGTTAATTTTGTCTTATATTATGCTAGTGTATATCATACGTGTGAGAACATGAAAAATATTTTGCAGACAACAAAAGAACCTCTACTAGCTCATCCATCCATGGGTACAAAAGACCATGAGTAACTTTAGCTCCAACATTTCATGCTTTTCTGTCTATTTTCTACAACTACAACAGGTTATCTGTAAGGAACAGCATAAAGAAAACTTGAAAAAAATATAGAAATCATGCACTAACCAGCATAGCTTTCTCCTGTGATGTAGAAGTCTCTTCCTTTGTACTGTGGATAACGTTCAAACCATTTCCGCAGAAATTTTAGGTTTTCAGTAGCTGTGATTACATTGAGTAAAATCAAGATGATGCATCTGAAAGTGTAGAATATGGGTAGGAGAGGAAAAGGAAGGTTATCATATAGTGAACAGTACCAGTCCTTTTATCACCGTTGGTCACTAAGTCAGAAGAAGTGTTTGAATATGAATAACCAACTCCTACTGGAGAGTCCAGAAATAATATATTTGCAACTGCAAAATGTAGAACCTCGTGAAAGTTTATATCAGTTATTCCTCAAAATTTGGTATTTTGAATCATGCTTAAACATATGAAAGGAAGTAATAGGCCAAAAAGAATTGCAGAAGAAGTGAAGAACACTGGTGAAAATAATATCAGAGAAGAATTAACATCAACTGTGGTGATTCAGGATAAGGAAGAAATAAACAAAAGGAGACGAAACAGGTATATGTACCAAAGTTTCAAACAGGAGTCAAGTCATTATTCTATAAACGTGCCAAGGCATTCTACATGCAACAGCCTCAAACTCAAAGTTACGGCATATAAAATAAGATAACGGAAAAACACACAGAATCACCTGGATGCAAAGAAGAGTTCACGTGTTAACAATCAAATGCCTTGGCGATGCCTTACTCATGAATAAAAGATGGAATCACTGTTTGGTTCACGTTTTCATTTGGTGTACACGTTTGTGCTGTACATAGTTCGAGCTATATGCTCATTAATTAGATATAAGGTTCTCAAGCTAAGAAAGAAAATTACCTTTATTCCAAGAATATGGGTTCATATAGAGGGTCTTCCCATCTTTCTCAATATGGAAAGGTCCAACTTCCTCAGCAAGCCCAAAGGCAACAGATGAACATCCAGGCCCCGATAATACAAACAGCTTCAAGACATTAGAAACAAATTGAGTTGCAAAAGATTAAGTAAAGATGACAATTTTCAACAAAATAAAAAGCATATCAAACACAGAACTTTTCAACGATTGCATTGACATCTCCAAAAAAAAAAAGTTTATACAGGTTGCATGTATTCAAATTTCTACAGTAGCAAAATGTCACCACAATCAAGAACAGGAGAATACTGTTAAGCATGCAAACACCTCCACATTTCATCTCTCTGAAGACTTTTGTCAAACACAAGATATGCAACATCTAAAAATCACTAACTCAGTGAATATACACAACACACACTCAATAATGAGAATACTTATGGACCTCCATTGAGCCAAAGAATAAGAGGCTTAGAAGAAGGGTCCTCATCAGCTTCAAAGAACCAAAATAAAACAGGGCCCTCCCTGATTCCTTATTCACAGTGACATATCCAGCATAGTGCGAAAAGCTGACATTGAAATTCTGCCCTGGAAGCTTCAATACTCTGTCCAACAGCTGCTGATTGGATGGGTCTGAAGAAAAGCTCGAGCTGCAACTAATCAGATGTAGATTGGAAATCAAGATTATGAGGAGAATACTGAAAACCCATTTGATTACTGACATCTTTCTAGGGTTCGTGGATTGAGGACCAAATTCTTTGAGGAAAACCCAAGAAATGGAAGTGAGATATTTTATAATTAGGATTCAGGAGTATGAATGATCGAGTTTTGTCTGTTACGCAAAGCCTTAGCCTTTCTGTTTCACAGTTATTTTGTAAGATCCATGTGACAAAATTATAGTTTCGACTACACATATTGATTTTTTGTATAAGTTTTTTTTGTTTTTGAGGAAAACCAAGAAAGAAAGTGGTATCTCAGTGTGCCGTTATTCTCAGTGGCATGGCATGATGTAATAAACGGTGTACCCACAGGGCCCCATCGTCCCATGTGACAAAATTATAGTTTTGGCTAATGTAAAAAAATTTTTGTTTTTTAGGAAAATCAAGAAAGAAAGTGGTGGAGGAGGTAAATAGCAGGATGTGCCTCAAGTGCTTATAGAGATGGCTCATTGCGCCCCTGTCCTGGGGAGGAGATAAATCGCAGTGCCTCAAGTGGCTTATAGAGATGGCTAAAGTGGCTTATAGAGATGGCTAACAGTTAAACTTGTGCTTGTAAGGGGCCAAATCTATGCCAAAGGCAGGATTCGAACCCCTCTCCTGTGAAACCAAGCTCAATTGAAAGACTTTGTCACCCTCTCATCTACCACTTGAGTTATGCCCTGAGGCTCGTGATGTAATAAGACTCGGGAAAAAGTGTTCTTGTCATTTAGTGGGGGAAGCCCATTATCTACGCCGATTAACATCCAACTTTGGATATAGCCCATTTTCACACTGGGCCTTTTAGGAGATGAAACCTAATATTAGGCCTTTCTTTGGAGCCCGTTCCACAAGATGGCCCTTAGTCAGTAAATGAAGCCCAAATTAAAAAAATAATTAAACGATATATTTTTATGTCAATTATTAAAATCGAGAAGGGAGTAGCATTTAAACATGGAATTCAACTATACTTAAATTATTAGAGATAAAGGCTCTTATGAGACTCGATGACTTTTTAGGCATGTGTGTTTTGATAATAAGAAACCTAAATTTAGAATTAGGTGGGTTTAGTAAATCTAATTAATGATGTTAATTTATGTTTGTTTTTTTGGATTCAAGCAATGTAAATTTTAACTTAATATCAAATTTATTTATAAGATTGGAAGATAATAAGTATGAGAGAGTAGGATGTGAAGTTTTTTAGAAATATATGACATTTATGTAATTTAATTTTACTAAATCTAAAATAAAGAATAAATTATTTATAATTTGAACTAAAAATTAAAAAATAAGCATAATCTTAATTTTTTTTTAGTATGTTTATAAATATATGCGAGAGTGAGTGTACGAGTGAAAAAAGGGTGTGAACTGTGAAGTGTGATATTTTAGTAATGGGATTTCCTAAAAATATAAAGGGGTGTTTGGAGAGGATTGTTTTCCCTTATGGGACCCACGGCAATTCTTGTTTAGCGGCTGCGAATAATTGGATTGTTGGAAAGTGGACAAAATTTGGAAGCAAACAGAGCGCAATGAAGTAACATGAGGTATATGGAGTAATCAATTAATCATATAATTAGGGTTTGTATGAGTTGAGTTGATGATGTGGTCCTCTTAGATTTGGTCATCCCATCTCCACTATACATGTGAAATGTGTGACTTATTATACTACATATTGATTGATAGCAACATAACATAAATATAAAAAGTGGTTAACTTAAATAAATAAAGATATTATATAATAGGATGCTGCTAAACAGATCGATTTGATCGGATCAATTAGTGTTTTGGTGATTAAAAAGACTACATTAACTATTAAAATACATGTTTCAAGAATAATTAATATGATGATCATTAATTACATGATTTAACTACCAAAATTAAAGTTCAATCTATTTAAATTTTACAGGAAAAATGTAACGACATAGAGAATTTGTATAGTCAAGAATTTAATATATATATATATATATATATATATATATATATATATATATATATATATATATATATATATATTATTTTTCTCTCGTACTCGTACTGTACTAATTTATTAGTATACTTTATCTTAAATTAAATTTGTTAAATATATTGAATTATTACTATGAACAAATATTTATGTTAATTAAATATTTTAGTTAAATTATTAATTTATATAATTACTACTCTTTCCGTCCACCGAAAGGTCCACATTTTACTATATTAAGCGTTACACTAAAAGGTTTTCATTTTTCCTTTTTAGTAAACTCGACTCATTTTACTTAACGAGCCCAATCGAGCTCGACTCGACTCAAAAATTACTCGAGCGAACTCGAGCTCATTCATAGGATCATTTCTTTAAAAATTACTCGAGCGAACCATGTTGCAACACATCATATTCATAAAAGTTATTTATAGTAGCATATTCACAATTAGTATACATAAAATAAGATATATAATTATTAATTTAATATATATATATATATTTAATATACTAAATGAGAGGTTAATTTTGATGAGGTGTCATGTCTACAATTTTTCTCAATTATTTTAATTATTAATTATAATTTAATAAAGATAAATACATATTTTTATTTTAGGATTTATAGATATTATCAAATAATTAAATTTAATTCTTAATTAATATTTAATTTAATGTAGATAAATACATAATTATTTCTAAGATAAATATAAATAATTTTTTTAAATTTAATATAAATATTAATAAAAAAGTATTTAATTTTCACCGCGTATAAATAAGATCACAAATATTTTTCTCCTACGTCTATTTTACTCCCGGTAGAAATTTTTTTCCCATGTTTCTTTCGCTTTTAAAGAATTTACTGTATGCAATTTATTTATTTAATTAATTAATTTTATTTTTCATAAGAACTTTATTTTTTTCTCTTATTATTGTCGTGAGCTTTTTTTTAATCTATATTTATTATGTTACATATGATAATTTTATTATTTTTATGTAGACTTGTAAATTTTTAACATATTAAGTTTTTATTTTATTATTTTTTAGGTATGAGAGTTTTTTATTTTTATGTTATATTACACATTTTATAAATATGAACAATAAGAGTATTTTTTTTATATATTTTTTATTCCATGTTGAATCCCCATAATTATTGTCTATTAGTATATTTTATTTATTAATTAAAATTTAATGTAGATAAAGATATATATTAATTTTATTTAGTTTGATTAATGTATATAATACATTTTATTATTTTTTTTATTTTTATTAATAAAAATATTAATTTTATTAATTTTTTTCTTTTAACTCTTTAATAAGTTTTCTAATTGTCATTCACTTTTTTTTTATTTTTTCTTACTAAGTTAATTATAAATTTTCTTTTAATTTCTCAATTTTTATTAATTATTAGGAGTATTAAATATTAACTAAAATTTTGTTTAATAATATACTGAATTTTTTTAAATTAATTATTTAACATTTATAAATATTTATAGAGACTGCATATTTATATATTTTTTTAATTATAACTTTAAAATTCGAATAATACGCGAGATTTGCAATATATATATATATATATATATATATATATATATATATATATATATATTATTAATAAATGGGTTTATAATTATTTGTAAATAATTATATTTATAATTTTAATAATAATTCTTCATTAGTTATATTTATATACTAATAATTATATACACTTATATTTTTTTTAAATATATATATATATATATATATATATATATATATATATATATATATATAATAATAAATTAGATATAGATTAATATTTATATTATAATTAAAATTATTTTATAAGAAAAGTAAAACAATTAATGCATCTCATTAGTTCAATTAATATGATAAATTCTTTCCTAAATTATAATTAATACTACCTTATATGTTAAAAGGATAATTTAGTCTTTGAACATTTTTAATTATTCAAAACTTACCATAACAATTCAATTGATCCGGATCAATTTGATTCGTTTATATTTATCTTGTAGAAAGAATTACAATCCCCATTCCACCTAAAATTCTAGGAATTCGTTGAGAGTTAGAATAGATTCGCAGGTCGGGTCGGCTAATCTGTTTTAAATTTAAAAAATTTCTATAGGTATGTAGTCTTTTCCTATTCCTTCTATTATGTCGCAGGGTTAAAACCAAAAAATTTTAATTTTTTCTCGATGTTTTCTGACATTTTCGATAAAACCTTCTTGGAAAAGTATTTTAACAATATTTTTGGTAATATTAGTAGATGCTATGCGAACAACTCTTTTTCTATCCATATCAGCATTTCGTATAGAGGTTAATATCTCAGTAATAGTGTCTCTACCCATAATGAACTAATATCAACTTCAATTCCTTTCAATTATTTTGATGTTTAAATTATAGTAACAAATACTAACCTTACCTTCCCATACAAGAAAGATGGTTGACAGTTAGGAGACTTCACCATCACTATTTCTTGATTTGTTAATGGTGTTGAAATATAGAAAAAGGAAATAGGAATTAAGAAAATAAAAATAAAGAATTATCATTTTCAATATAAATATACTTGTAATATTTTTAATAATATTTTTTCTCATGAAATTAATTGACATTTGAGGCACTTCTTATGAGATGGATATATGATAAGTTGTGAGACAAATCGACTCATTATTAAAGTTTAATTATTATATAGATAAAATATACTCCTTCCATCCGGTTCTAAGGTATCAATTTATGTGCAAAATATAGTTTTTATTAATACTTAAAATAGATTAACAGTGAATTATATTATAATACCCTAAAATCATATTTTAATGATCATTTCTCATACTTTAAAAAAATATACTTTAACTACTGATAAACATACTTACTTATATATTATTATAATTTAATATGTCTCACAAATAGTCTCATATACATCATTTAAAAATAAAATTTTATCTTAATTCATATATCTTTAATACGTCTCCATCTGTCGGTCATTGTTCCATTTTAAAAAAAAATTATTCTTTATTTATTTACTTCTTTATTATTATTTTTTCCATGTTCATATTGATTTTTTAGTTTTTAAATAAAATTCGGACAACACCATCAGTAAAAAAAAATACAAGTATACTTTTATTTATTTGACGGATTGTTCAAATTAAATAATTCAAAGCACTATAGTATTTTTTTTATTAATTTGAATATTATCTTTTATTAAAATACTATCAATTTTCATCGTTTTACAAAAGTTTACATATTACGATGTAACTAAGTATTTGCCCTACTTAGATATTGAATTATTTATAATAATGTAAAATTAAAATATAAGATAACTATTAATAGTCTCGTAAAATACTGCTAGCTAAGAGATAACTAGGATAGTAACAGTACTAACCCTTTTAGGACTAGGAACTAGGAATACTAACTAGTAAATCACTACGTTAATTGCAAAAAAAACCACGAACTTTACATCTATTGCAAATTAATTATCATTTTTGAAAAATTACAAAAAAAAACATCACATTTAAGTATTATTGCAAAATAAACCCAATTTGTGACTAAAAGTAGGGTCTTTGGGTTTAATTTGCAACAATACTTAAATATAGTGATTTTTTTTTTGCAATTTCTCAAAAGTGAAGTTTAATTTGCATGTAAAGTTCGTGATTTTTTTTGCAATTAATCTTTTATATAAAGAAATTTACTATTAGAATTAGAAATCCTTGTAATAATTATTAAAACATCGCACTAGTTCAAAATTATATACCTATCAAAGAGACTATTTGGGAGCAATAGCTTTTTATCGATATAAGGAGAAAAAAAATCGACACATGAGGTAATTATTGTTTCAATTAAGTTGATTACGTTTTTTTCTTTTTATTTTTCTTAGTAAGTTATTAATTGATCCCAACAAAGCTCTTTTATTTTTAAGCTATGAATTTCACGTATTTTTATGCTTAAAAGTTTGAGAGAAGTTTGATTTTTTATGTACAAAGTAAAAAGAGGGGAAATATTTTAATTAATTTATTGAAGAAAAGTGGGTATATTTATTGAAAAGTATGAAAAAGTATGTATAATATTAGGATGAATGTAAGAAAACGATATTATTATAGTTTATTTTTTACACTTTTAATTAAAAAAAATACTTGATTGAATTGATTTAAAAAAAAAAAAAGAAGAAGAAATACTTCCCAATTAATCAATACATTCCATGGTTTGTTGATTGACTTTTCGAGATAGTTAATTAGCTGTTGGGGTTAGTTTAATATTTGAGGATTAATAATTGATTCTCCCCTAGTGCATGGCTAACAACCAAACACCATATAATTACCAATTTATTGTTTTTTTTTTATAAATATTAGTATTTTAATTGGTTTCTGTAGCTTATAATATTGCACAATAAATTATTGATGAAATTGACTTTTTAGAGCACATTATCAGCTTATAATATATGGTTTTCTTTTCTAATATATATGAAATCGAATATCCTCTAGATTTATTATATTATGTCTTCGATTCCTATATTGTACTACTTCGTTGTTATCCTTACAATAATTAGTTATTAGTAGATAGATTATCCCCACTTTTGTACATTAACTTGTTATTATATTATAATTTTCATTTAATTATTTGAGTGAGGCTCTTGTGCACCCGGGCGCACGGAACACATTCCGTGCGCCTTTACAATTTTCATGTCCCTTTACAATTTAAACCCCTAGCAATACATAGGTTTAAATATGATTGGAGGGGAGGGTTGTGTTCACATGGGGACACGGAGCATCTTTCCGTGTCCCCGGGCGCACAGGAGCTTTTGCCTAATTATTATACACATATCACATCTTACCAACAAATTGAGAATTACAAATTGCACCTATCAAACCTAAGAAATTACAAATCGCCCCTCATAATGATGAATTTTGAGCTTTTCTTGATGACAAAAAATTTTCTAATACTTATAACTGACCTTGTAATTTTTATTAATATTTTATTCTTATGGTTCACAATCATAGTTTAAAATATGTAAAATTATTTTAAGGATTTTTTTTTTCTTAATTATCTACGCATATATAAAATGATAAATATTTAAATACTACTCCTACAATTTAAAAAGAAATAATTACTGATAGGTACACACTTTGTACCCCTAATTACTACTAGATACATTGATTTAAAATAATTATTATTTAATACAAAATATTAAAGTAAAATACCAAATATACCCCTAAACCCATATACCTTTAAAACACTAACCCCAATCTCCACCCACCACCGGACCACCGCTGCCGCTGCCGGACCGCCGCCGCCGCCGCCGCCGTTCGCCGGAAAATCAGTTCGTCAGAAAAAAAAAAAAAAAAAAAAAAAAAAAAAAAAAAAAAAAACTGGTCGCCGGAAAGCTGCCGCGCCGCCGCCGCCGGAGCTCCGGCAGCCGGTCGCCGGAAAAACTGTTCGTCCAAAAAAAAAAAAGAAAAAAAAAACTGGTCGCCGGAAAAACTGCCGCCGCCGGAAAAGCTGCCGGACCGCCGCCGCCGGACCACCACATTTTTTTGCTGCACACACTTTTTTTTTCCTGCACACACTTTTTTTGCTGCACACACTTTGCTGCACATGAACTTTTGCTGCACACAATATTTATGTGCAGCACATTAATAGGGGTAATATTGGAATATCACTATATATTTTTGTACCTAGTAGTAATACTTTTGTATGTTTGTATCTCATAGTAATTTAGGGTTTTTTTGTGTACCTAGTAGTAATCCTCCCATTTAAAAATTAAAATCTTATATTTTAAGTTAACGAAACGTGTCAAAACGGTAAGCCCTGAATTGCAAAGTATTACAACACATTGTCTGTTCTGCAAAATAAACTAGTACTACTTGGTAAATACTCCCTCCATCCCAAGTATTTTCACCTATTTATACGAATATGGAGATTAAGACGTGTTATTTTTTTAATATATAATGTAAGAAAAAGTATGGATAAATTAGTAATTTAAAAAGAAAAAATAAATAAAGTTGTTGAGAATTATGAATAAAGTGTAAAAAAATAATTAAAATTGTTGGGATTGTAAAAAGTAGGTAATAAAATATTATGTATTTTTTTCATTAATGAAATGGGTAAAAATACATGGAACAGCCCAAAATTAAAAGTGGGTAAAAATACGTGGGACGGAAAGAGTATATAATTGGAGAGAGTATATAATTTTAAATAGTAATAATTATGGGGATTACTTGCGTAACTCATGTCATATGTTACCCAAAATTTTACCGGCTATTATCTGTAGTTCATTCCACGTTATTTTCTCTCTTATTAATTACCACATCATCCACGTCCTTTTTATGGTTTGATCTATTAATATTGGATTCTGATTTTCATGTTATTATCCTAATAATTATTATCCCAATATTCAAATTTGTTTTCACGAATATCATTAAGATTTTTTTAATATTTTTTAATATTTGAGTATATTAAATAATAAGTAAATTACTTTATATATTTTTGAGTTGATATCATGATTTTCATGTTATCATAATTATCATCCCAATTACTAGTGAAACAACATCGCCTGTAAGAGCATTTAACATATAATTATTTATTAATTTTATTATAATATAATCTACTCCACATGTTATCATAATTATCATCCCAATTACTAGTGAAACAACATCGCCGGTAAGAGCATTTAACATATAGTAATTATTTATTAATTTTTATTATAATATAATCTTTTTTTTTAATATTGTCACTTTAGCTTTTCCATTAATTAAGTATCACATTTTATTAAAATGTTACTCCTTATTATCCGTATCATGAAAGTCATTTTATGAAATACTCTCAAATATATCTTTTATTATTCTCTTTTCCATACATCTCATTCTCATGTTCACATTTCAAAATTGAACATCCATATAATACACTTTAATTTTAGGCAAAAACTTGTGTGCCACCAGAGACACGGGCACACACCGTGCGCCTTTAGAAATTAGGATTAAATTATATACCCTATACCCTTTAATATAAAAATGTGTACCCTTTATTTTCTTTAAAAAATAAAAAAATATTAATAAAAAACGTATACCCTCTAAGAACAAAATTGTGTACCCTTATTAATTAAAGTGTATGTTTTTTAGAACAAAACAATGTAACCTTACCCATAATACGAAATTCTAAAGGCGTCCCAGGGCACGCAAGACTAACTCTTAATTAAAATTATCATATTTTAAATTTAAATTATCTATTTTATAATTTAAATTATTTTTTTCATAATTTATTTATTATCTAAAAATATCAGGTACGTAAAATATTTTAAAAAAAATACTATACGTATAAAATCATTTTTTTAATGCTCATGAATAAGCTAGTGTGTAGATACGAAGAAAGCACAAAGTAGAGGCACATTATCTCTTACACCTATTCGCTACAAACTTTTTTTTTTCTTTAGTATGTGAAAATTATATTTTAGAGTGATGAACTACTATAAGGGTAGGTATTGCGTGAGACCATCTCACGTGAGACCATTTTTTACTTTTTAAAATAGTTATCACTTTCGCTATAAAACATTATCACTCTTGCTATAAAATGTTATCATTTATTATTTATACTATAAATTGTTCATGAAATAGCATTATCACTTTTCTTTAATTTATTATCATTTTCTATATAAAAAAAGTTATCACTTTCTATTCGTCTCACGTAATTCACGTAAGCTCTTACGTGAGATGGTCTCACACAAGTCTTTGCCTTTAAATAATACAGTTATATATATATATATATATATATATATATATATATATATATATATATATATATATATTATACTAATTACGAATACGCTGCTATAAAAAAATTAAATTTTACATATTTTCAATTATATTTTATAAAATCACTATTCATAAAAAATGTATATAACAAAAAAAAATAAAGTTAAAAATTCAATCTGAATAAAAATATAATAAAATAAAAATAAATACAATTCATAATTCATACTTATAATATACGTACGCAACACCAAAATTCATATTTAATCTAATACTTATATATAATATTCTAAAATGAAATAAAAAATGAAAATAAAATAAATAATTTAAAAATCTTGAAATTTAAAAATCATAATTAAAAAATATATATATAATCGATTGGACCGATTCAACCCTAAAAACTGTTTTTTTGTGTTTCGAACTAGTTTCGACTCTGATTTCCTGTCGAACCGACATATCCAATTCGATTTTGAAAACATTACTTTAAATATTAAATCCTTGAACACTATTTGTGAGAGTTTTAATATATTGTGAGAAATTATAATTTTTTTAAAGTCAAATTATCACATTTGGTCCTTAAATTATATTGTCAAATTATTACAAAAACTGCAATTGATCCTTAAATTATTATAATTTTCAATTTTAGTAATTTTTTATTCATCTTTGTCCTGAGAAACAAAAATTAAGGAAAAAAACACTAAATTTTTTTTTTTTTTAAAAGACTAAAATTAAAAGCAGTCATTGTTAAAGGATCAAATACAAATTTTAATATATTTAAAATATCAAATGTGACAATTTCTTCAAAGTTTTATTTAAACTTCAAAGTTTATTTTAAATTTATAAACTTCAATTATCTTATTTTATTTATTTATTTTTGGTACACATTTGGAGTTCGTTGAAATGAAAAATGTGAAAATAGATTTATTTAAAGTAATTTGATATTTACTATCTTACTTTTGTATTAAAATAATAAAATGTTTAAATTATGTAATAAAACTAATTTAAAATTAATCATACTTTTTTTTACGTTAAATCAATTTCTTATTAATTACTATATGAGTTGTTATAATTAAAATTCCATGTTTCATATAATAAAAATATATTATTTTAAAATTTAAAAGCAAAAATGCGTGTGAATACTTCTATTTTATTTGATACAACATTTTATTTAAAAAATCCATTTATTATTCTTTTATAAATTATTTGCAAAATACTTTAATTGAATGGATATGATCTTTTGAATCAAATATCACATTATATTAAAATTATTAATATTTTATTATTCGTATGATGGATTATTTCATGAAATAATTTCATGTAAGACTGGACTTACTCAAATTTAAATAATTTTTTATTTAAAAAATTAACAAAGGATTAATTAGATAATTAATTAAAAATATTAATCAAAAGATTACAGGATGAAAGGCAACCGACCCTCTCGGTTTTCATGCTTAATTCATCCATTGGTTCCTTATTTTTTGGTGAAATCCAACGGTTGATGTGAAATTGGTAATACATGACATTGTCATGGGTCATGTAAGAATTTGCCAATAATTATTAAAAAATAACCTATTAAGAGTAAAATAAAATAGGGGGTTAAAAATTTAAATTTATGAAGAATTCAGCTAAAACCCCTTCACTCTGTTTTCCCAATCTCTCTCTCTCTCTCATGAGTTTCTCTCTCCCCCCACAAAGATTACAGACTACAGAGTCGTAGACGCAGTAAATAACAGCAGCATCTTCTGCTTCCCAATTCTCTGCTTTTGTTGTTGCTTGCTTCCTTCCTCGTGAAGCTTTTCTCTTTCTTAAAAATCTCAAAAAACGACACTGCTTTAAGGGAGAATAAATATGTCTTAAAAAAGGGGATTCGCAATACTGAAATCAACCATCACTCGTTCATCATTGAGCGATTCTCCGCATTTTTTTTTGACGAGGGAGAATGGGTATGTGAAGTGTGTGCTCTCGACGCAGACGCAAGCATGGAACTCGCAGGATTAACAATGGCAACTGCATGAGTTTCGTGTTGTTGGAGTTGCTCTCGTCTATGTGTTTCCCTCGCTTTTGTCCTCTAGCTTCGAAACTTTTTAGGTAGTTGGAATGGGTGATTGTGAACCCCTTCGTAGTAATTTCTGTTTTGTTTTTTTGTGGCTTGCTTTTGGTGTTTTCCCCCTGCGGTGATGCATTGCAATCCTGACTAGAGTCGGATTTTGCTGAGAGCATGTTGGTTGAGAACCCTTTAATCTGTTCCTAAAGAAATCTGTGGTGAGTCGGTGGGAATTGGAGTTTTTCTCTGGTTATAAATCTGTGGGCTCAGTTGAATTTGGGTTCAATTACACTTTTTCTCAAGCGGTGGGGGGGCTTTGGTGAAGAATGTGGTGGTTATTTGGGAATGATTGTGATTGTGATTGTGGGGTTTATCTGTTTTCTATGATTCTGCTGATAGAATCTTCATTGTGAGTTGTTGTTTAGCTGAATCTTTTGGTTGTGTTGGGGGTGTTTCTTGATGAGGGAAACTGTGTTCTGATTGAAGTTTATTTGTTCTTAGGGTTTGAGAGGATCAAGAAAATGAGTTGCAGTGCTTAGAAAGTGTTGTTCAAATGATGGGAAAGCTTCTTGTTCATGTTGCTGAGAATGGACACTCATTTAAAGTTGAGTGTAATGAGTATACTCTAGTTGAGGCTGTTCAGAAGGCCTTAGAATTGATCTGTGGGATATCATGCAATGATCAGCTTCTTTTGTGCTCTTTCATGAAGCTTGATTCTCACTGCCCACTCTCAGATTATAAACTTCCATCTGATGAGAGGGAAGTGTTTCTGTTTAACAAAGCAAATATGAGGGGCAATTCGCCGCATCCTGCACCCGAAAAAGTGGAGATTGTTAACATGCCTATTGATCCTCCTTTGCCATCATCATCTCACAATTCTCACCCCCTTGATGATGCTTCAGATCCAGCATTGAAGGCCCTACCTTCATATGAGAGGCAATTTTTGTATCATTTTCAACTTGGAGATGCTATTTACAATCGTACATTAGCCAAATTTGAGACATGCAAGAGATTGTCGCAAGAGCAGAAGGTGCAAGAAAGGGCATTGGAGATTTCTAGGGGTAATTTGGACCACTTTTATAGAAAGATTCAAAGTTACACAGATTTTATGAAAGGCTATTCAAGGATGCACCGTAGCCACACCAATCTTCTGGCAAATTTTGGGAGGTATAAAGAGAAATTGAGATCCATACAACTTCTGCCATCTTTAAGGAATGCTCGATTCAAGTGCTTACTCGATTTTGTTAAGGAAGAGAACTTGCAGAAGTCATGGGAGGAATGCAGCTGCTCATTCAAGCTGGTTGAGAATAAAGTTTCTGAATTTAATGTGGATTTTGTTGATCTAAAGAGCAGTGCAGAGCATATTTTATCAGAAAAAACTCAGCATTGTATTGAAGCCTTGGAGTTGTCAATAAAGGACTGTCAGCAGTTTATCCATGAGCAGAAGACCATCATGCAGGCTTTAAGGTCCCTCTCCAGTTCTCAATCTTGTATTTCCAGTTTCTTTATAATAGGTGCTTTCATTATTATTGTTTGGGTGGGACAGTTTATATTATAGCTGCTTTCAGTATATATCATAGATCACTCTTTATATTTGCACGTGATTGACTGTGTGTTCATCCTGTTTAGCATTTCCGTCATTCAAATGATTATTTGTTTCATTGGATTATCTTGTACCTCACCTTATTGATTGTCATATTATTTCACCTGAAAGATTGTCTTTTGGTGATCTAGTTGTAGTTATTATGAAAGGCTGAATATTTCATCCATGCCTTTAGTCACCTATAATGTGCTTAACGACACAGCCATGCACTCACTTTATATTTCAGTTTGTCGTTTTAACTTGAATTAGATAACACATCATATTCAGCTTATACAGTTTTTATGGTCTAGGTTAAGTTTATTAGTAGTGGTAGAACATTCCTTTTGTGCATCAGTTGTTATTGAGTGTTTTCAGTGTGGCGTTATGAACTACCATGAGATATTGTATTACCTAGTTTGTCCTTTTAATTCCATTAGGAATTAGCATGCCGGTGTCATGATTGGGTTTCCTTGATAGTATTTCCTAGAGGATCTGTTTATAAGATGTTGTAGATTCTCACTGAAAGCCACCTGGATAACACAGACTTTCTTTTAACTTTTGGGAATTTTTTGTTTGGGTAGTTAATGCAGTTTTCTGTTCAGGCTGACAAAGGCAGAAGCGAAAGGCGGCGCCGACCCTATTTTTGGGGGGTGGGTGGGGTGGGGGCGTTGTATCCTAGTGTGCTCTAGTTTTATTTGACTTTTTGCTTCCCATTTTAGTGTTAGACATTTAGCGAGTGAAACAACGAAGAAACTTGAGAAATCCGCTGTGTCAAGAATACTTAGCATTTAAAGCTGAGGTACATGGCTTTGAGGCTATTTCAATGTGGAAAATGGTGGAGAAGGATTTGTACTTTCCTTCACGTTCTCATGCAAAACTGCATGTCTTTTTTGATTCAGAGATATTAGGTTCCTTATATGACATGTATGCTGCATGAATTTTGTGATTATCATTGACATATTAGGTTCCTTATACGACTAGTTATAATAGTATTGATTTATGTATCCCAACCCAGGGATCAAGTATTAAGGTGTGTAGTTGTTATGCAGGTCCTTGGGCAAGGTCAGAATTATGGAAATGTACTGATACTAAGTCTTGACTACTCGATAAATATTAAATAAATTGTGATCTTGAGAAACTGGAAATCTTATCTTGAAGAGGAAGACAGACTCTTCTGATTGTTGCAATAGTTTACTATGACAAGTCAGGGCATTGTAAGATAAGTTTGTACTATATGAATGAATGAATGTTGAGCCATTTATTATTATATTAGTATTGCTATAGTGATTTATATTACTAATTAATTGATTTAGTTATTATTTTTCTTGTAATGGCTAAGTATTTTAGAAATTGGAAAAAAACATTAAGAAATATAGTAAGGTAACTAACTTTATGGAAGCATGCACATGCAATTAAAACTATAGTTAGATTAGGGAGTGTCATTTCCAGAAAAGCATGGGATCATCCAAGTTTTCCCCTTCTTTGCAGTTTACTTGATGATTAATCATCCAATGAAATTAATTTAATGCAGTGAGGATGTAAATACTGTGAAGAAGCTTGTGGATGACTGTCTTTCCAGCCAGATGTCATCTTCGCTGCGTCCCCATGATGCAGTTTCAGCATTGGGCCCCATGTACGATAGCCACGACAAAAGTTACCTTCCAAAGATGCAGTCAAGTGAGCGAGAAATTTCCAGTTTTCTTGATTTCTGCAGGGATAAAAAGAATGAGATGAATACCTTTGTGCACGTTTTTATGCAAAAGATTGCATGTATCCAGTACGACATTAAAGACGTGCGCTATAAGTTTTCTGTATTCCAGGAGGCTTTGAATCAGCTAAACAAGCAGTTCGAGCATTTAAAAGTGGTGCGTAGGATTGGTCCTGCATACAGATCATGTCTTGCAGAAATAGTGAGACGAAAGGAGGCAAAGAAGCTATACATGGGTAAGGCTGGGCAGTTAGCTGAAAAACTTGCATCGGAGAGGGATGCTGAGGTTAGGCGACGTGAGGAATTCCTCAGAGTACACATGGCTTATATTCCTCGGGATGTTATAGCATCCATGGGACTGTATAGCATCCCAAATCCTTGTAGTGTCTATGTGGCTCCTTTCGACTGTGATCTGCTTGATATTGACATTTCAGGTTTAGAGAGTTATGCTCCTGAGTCGTTGTTAGGACTCTCTTTGACGAGTGAGAAACATGCTACTTTGAGGAGTTCATCATCTATGTCTAATGATGAATCTCAAGCAGATGAAGTAGAAGGCACGACGGAGCTTCCCAAAAACTACGATTACAGGGATTTACTTGAGAGCTCTGAGTTGTTCGAGATTGGGGGTAACAGCAAGATGGAAGTTGAGAATGCAAAACTCAAAGCTGAACTTGCTTCGAAAATTGCTCTTATATGTTCCATGAGTGCTGAGTTGGATTACGAATCACTTGATGACAGTAAACTAGATAGTTTATTGAAAAATGCAGCTGAGAAGACCTCTGAAGCTTTACATTTGAAAGATGAGTATGAAAAACGCCTCGAATCAATGCTAGAAACTAAGCAGTTGCAGTGCGAATCGTATGAGAAACGGATCCATGAATTGGAGCAGAGGCTGTCAGATAAGAACGTGCAAGGACGTAAACTTTCAGCTGATGAGCATGTTCCTAATTTTATGGTTTCAACTATAAAGACTGGTGATAACAAGTCAGAAGTGTCTGGAGTTTTGGAAGTCCAAACTCACCACACTGTGGAGCTCTTTCGTGCATCAAGCCCGTTAAAACCTGAGATTCGTGCTGAGCATGATAAGCCACAAGAAGAATTGGATGATATTATGATGGATTCCTCTAGATCCATGCTAGATCTGCATCATGATGGAGGACATCTTTGCGGTGAAGATAATAAGACAACAGATAGTGGCATGGGTCTTGTGACGATCAATATGGCTATTAGCATGTCGCGGCCACCTCCTGTCCCATCATGTGAAACAGCGGGATCAGATGATGGGTTTTTGTTGGAACTGCAAAATTCACTTGCAGAGAAATCAAGACAATTAGAGAATGCAGAAACCAAGATAAAAGAATTGATTGATGAAGTTTCCAAGCTTGGAGGGGAGTTAGATGTCAATCAGAAGCTACTCGACGAATCTCAGGTATTACCAACTTAGATCTTTTCAAGTCTACTCCACTTATTGTGTTTCTGTTTACAAAATGACAGAATGCAACTCACATTCCACCTTATACATTTATTATCTTTCAGATGAACTGCGCTCGTTTAGAGAAGTGTCTGCATGAGGCCCGAGAGGAAGCCCAAGCACGATTATGTGCAGTTGAGAGGAGGATCTCTGAGTGTGCAGCATTACATCTCTCAACCATCAAAATGCATGGCTTTTTTGAAAGTCTGAGAAGCAGTATTACATCAGTTGAAATCGCTGAATTTTCCGACTCTTTATGTGCTTTAGCCCAGTCTTTGGCTAGGTTAGTACTCCGTCGTTACCTCATTACCACTGAAACTATATTTAGCATGTGTATTTGTGCTTCGACGAAATGGAAACGTCATCTCTTGACTGTGACTGTCGTTGCATGCATGAAATCTAACTCTACGCGATGGAATCATGAATTTGGTTACCTTGTGATCTATATATATTCTGTTATGATCGTAAAATTCTTGACAGGATACGCGTAATAAATGAAACACATCAAGTCTGGTGAACTATTTTCTTAAAGCTCTTTGATAGTTTATTGATCTATTGAATCTTCATAAATTCTCAGCTGCCCCAGTGAGACGGACGATGAAAGGTGTGCTGAGTTCCGTGAATTCATCCAGAAACTTTCTGATAAAGTCAGTCTTCTGTCAAGGCAACACACGGAGCTCCTCGACAGATCTTCCAAAGCTGAAGAGGCAAACGAGCTACTTTACAAGGAGTTGATCGAGAAGAAAGAGTTGGTAAACACCCTTCATCTAAAAAATCAGCGAGAAAAACAGGTAGCCAGACTATGCCTTTTATGTGTGTATATCAATTGTTAGATTCTTGCCAAAGACACCATGAACAAACGAGTAGACGTTCGTCTTTCAGGCAAACAAGGAGAAGATTTCTTACAACGAGTTACAAGTTGATGACACAGCTGCATTCATCCTGAACTCATCCGGGCATTATGAGGCTATAAACCTCAGCAGTCCCCACCACTACTACCTCTCGCCTGAGTTGGTGGCCTCATATTCCAGCCATCCACCCACTCAACGGAGCTACATTGTGGGACAGGTGGTGCACATAGAAGGAAAGACAGTGGAACCAAGTTCAGACAAAGCGGCTTCAAATCCATACGGGCTTCCCATCGGATGTGAATACTTTGTAGTGAAGATAGCCACAGTAGGAGATAGCGAAGAGCACTCGGTCTCTTCCTGATCTAGCCGCGAACGGCGAATAGATGTGACGGAAGAGACCAAGTGTGCATACAGTAAAAAGGTAAAAAATAGTGAAAAGAGTAGGAAAAGAAAGGTCGGATGTTTAGTGAGAGTACGTACGTATACTTGGTTTCCTCCTGTAGAGTATGTTATACAGTATGGTATTAGGGGGTATAAAGTATAGTATAAATTCAATCCCATCTCTTCTGTAAGTAAATAAACTTCCTGAATAAGCCCCCTTTTTTCTGGCTTCCAGGTTCAATCTAAATCAATCACATACTTTTTCAATTTTTTTTTATTTTCTTTGTTTTTTTAATTCCAGATTATATTGTGTTTTTTTTTTTTTTTTAAATTTGGATGTTCTATTTTCTTTAATTTCATTTTTTGGTTAGATGATTCCCCACAGAACACTTAATACTATATTTTAATGGGACTCATATATTTTTTTATCGATAAATGTTAGTTGTTAGTATAGTTAGTAATTACACCAAGCACCCTTACAACCTCTATCTCAAAGGCCTCTTTATAACTCCCTCCTAATTCGTTCCCAAGGGGAATCGAACCTATGAGACTCATATATTACATTAATACAATTATTCATTTTGTATATTTCTTAATTTTGTGTAAAAATAAATACTCCCTTCGTCCTAATTATTTTGTTTAGATTTCATATACCAATAAAGGAAATTGAATTATTAGATTGAGACGCTTATAAATTAGAAATACTCTGTAATTATTAGGATGGAATGAGGGAGAATATAAATATTGAAATGGGGCAATATTAATTTAAAGTTGAGTAGTGCAGTAAATATTTTGTGTGGTTATTATATTATTGATTGATATATTATCATTTTATTTTAAAAATATACTTCATTAAAAACAAAAATAGCATCTCAAATTCTCAATTATACTCCCCATTTCCTCCATATTTACACCTATATTTCTGACTGTTATAAAATAAATAATAATATACTAAATGAGAACTAAAATATACAGCCTCTATAATCATTTACTAAAAAAAAAAAATTAACTTAGAGTAAATTTGCTAAAATAATTAATCCAATTACATTGGAATGGTAAAATAAAGACTAGAGGTTCGAAATCATTGGCTCATCCCTTTATCTGTAACCGCTCTCCACCCCTCGAACATGGCTACAGCAACCATGGCCGCCATGTTTTCCTTTGGATTGACCACTCTTGCTCCTCTCAAGCCAATTCCATCAGCAACGTTTCCATTAACCCCATTCAAGATTAAACAAACGTTGAGTCTCAATCTCAGTTCCTCTCACTCTATTTGCCCTCTCATTAGAAGCAACATCTCCACTTTCTCCGGTGCCGTTCAGGGAAATCCGCAGCCGTTGACGGTGGTGTGCGCAAAAGGCTACAAAATGAAGACACACAAGGCAAATTCTCTGAATTTCGGCTCTACGTCAAGTTTCAATTTTGTGTAGACATTTAGTAATTTGGAAATTTTGATGTGTTGTTTTGAATCGAAAATCCAGGCTTCTGCTAAGCGGTTTCGTGTTTCTGGAGGTGGGAAGATAATGAGGAGAAGAGCAGGGAAGCAGCATTTGCTCAGGAAGAAGAACACTAAGAGGAGAAATAGGCTCTCTAAAATGGTTTGATTTTTTTTCCTCATTTTCTGCCTTTTCTTTTATTTAAAAAATACACGATTTTTCCTTACTTTGGTACTATCCTTGTGCGTTGTTTTCAGTTTATGTGGTGATAAATAGAAATAGGTAAAAAAAAAAAAGATTAGAGATTGAAGTAGATTCATAACTTGCTTGCTGCTCACCTTTATATGATAAGTATATCTAGGTTTTTCTATGGATGATGTTAGGGGTCGTTTGGTTCGAATTCTTCAATAGGAATGGTAATGGATATCATTAAGGAGGTCAATCACAATGAGATTGAAAGTGATTGAATCAACGGGAGTGATTGGAGAATTTTGATTCCCATTAAACCCACCATTACCCCCAACCAAGCACCTCCTTACTTTCTTTTAATGCATCAGTCAGTGTCTTGATTAACTAAAGTTATTCTCTTATTTAGCTTGTTAAAGAATATTGAATACAAACATAGCAGGACCTCAGGTAGGATTAAACTTGTTTGGTGGGGGTTGAAGAACCTTGTTATAGAGTTAGAAAGGTAGGGCTTAGTAATTGCTTAGAATTTCCATCAAGTTTGAAAACCAGAGTTGAAAATTAAGGAAATAGACACACAGTTATTGTATGGAAAACTATTGTAATTTCCTTGGCTTTATTACAGTGGTTTATGGGCAATGATTCAGCCTTTTTGATTTTTATCTGCATTGCCTATTTTCTCTAGACTCTAGGTGCTCATTTTGTATGGGCTTATAGTTTAATGTTTTTATTCAATGTGGTTATTGGCAAGAACTTATTGAAACCATCATTTAGCCTTACGATGCTCCTGCTACTCAACCAGGATTTTCTTAAAATGAGACATGAATGTAAATTCTGGAGATATGTTTTGACTATGGATGTGCACAATTTGTATTTTCTTAAAGGGTGGTACCTATTTTAACTCTTATGGAGTATAATGTTTTTAGAAGACATAAAAAAAAATAACACAGCCCAGGAGTTTTAGCCCTTTTAGACCCTTGGATTGGGGTTATGTATTGCTTGTAGTGAAAACTAAACATGTAAAGTTGCTGCACGTTTTCTGGCTGACTGTACTCATAATGAAATCCAATGATCGAGAACTCGAGTTTGGAGTATTCTTAAACATGATTGGCTATGAATGTAAACTCCGTCAAGTTCATAGATATTGTCCAATAGATTGTTGAAGGCTAAATATTGTTAAACTCATTTTATCGTCCAGTTACCAAGTGGACTGAAAGTCATTTTAGTTAAAATTAATAAGATTCTCAATCTACAATAGATTGGAACTGATGTAATTGCCTTTTACTGCTTTACATAAGATAACATGAATAATATCTATGATTGGGGTTGATAACTGTTGTTTGATAGTGTACAGCAGAAAGTGGTGTAATGACCAATAGGTTGAGTTCTTCAGAGATAATCCGGACCACGAGATGAATGAAATAAAATTAACATCAATATGTATTTTCCATCATTGCATCAGTCAATTGTCATATTAAACCAATCGTCACATTAGTTGTTCTCTGTTGTGCCAAAAGTATACTCTCTTGACTCTTTAAGTTCTATTTGTTTATTATTCACAGGTACAAGTTGATCGCAGCGACTATAACAATGTCATAGGCGCGTTGCCGTATCTGAAAGTGAACCGAGCAAACTAAAGTTGATGGTTTGTGTTATTTGTAGAGCTTGTTGTTTAGCCCAAATTGTATTCTCCCACATTTCTCTTTTCAAATGCATAGTTCTTATTCTATCTGCTTGAAATTTGATTCTTTGACAAAGATTATTTTCTGCCTTTTGTGCATGGTCTTACTTTTGGTTCTTTTATAAGTAGAGGATGATCTATCTTAAACATATGGTAATGTAATAGATTAAGAATAATACTAGATTCTAACACAAATGCACTCAAAAATTGAACTGTATGTATAGTAATGTGCAATATTAGCATAATTATAATTAGATTTTGGAACGGCTATAATTACAATTCTGAATCTTACCCTTAGTAAATTTGAAGAAATAATTACCATACAATATACCCACTCACAGAGACAATATCCACATATATACACATCCAAAAAAAATAAAAAATATAATAAAATCATAAAAATAAAACAATAAATTAGCTGAGCTATCTAAAACCATCATAGCAGTGAAGCAAAACTCCATGCATGAAATCTTAACTAGCAACTAAACCTCGCCGCCACTCCATGATGATGAGGGTGGCCGCACTGTGAGCCAACGCCGCCGCAACAACGAAAACGTGGAAGATCTGATGGCTGTGCCCCACCACATCGAACGCACCAGGCTTCCATCTTTCCGGAATCCTAGTCACGTAAAACATAGCTCCAACACCATACAGAAGCCCCATGGCTAACTCGTACACTAGTGAACCCAGTACGGTTGGGTGACCCCAGTGGAGGATCACGGCGTGGGTGGCTGGTATCACGCCGGAGAACCCCATGCAGAGGAACAGGGTGGCCCTGAATGACCTGTAACGGCCACTGGATAGAGCGGGGGCGAATAGGGTCACGACTACAAGAATGCCGAACAGTGTGATGGAGGATAGGTAGACAATGCGCCACATGGGATGGTCCAGGAAGGTGTAGTAGATCGGGGCGAAGAAGGAGCCGATTATCATGATGGAGATTCCGGTGTAGTCGAGCCGCCAGAAGAAGTAGTAGAAACGACGCGAGTGGCAGGCGAAGAGATGCGACACTGTGCTGAATATCAGACACGTCATCGCCCCGCCCAAGAACACGAACCATGGCCACAATGGGATGGTATTTGGACGTTGGTTCACTCCCAAGATTGGTGAGCTAGCAATGTGCCTTAGACTTGAATCCTGCTGTTCACAAGATCGTAGGATCGTGTTACACAAATTCATTGAACATGTGTATTATTTCGACAAATTATTTAGCTACATTCTACGAACAATGAGAATCATTAATTATGTGCAGTAAAAACCAAACATTTCTTGACGTATACTATATGTGATCATTTTTCAAGAATGATTATTTGATATTTGTTCCATGTGAATACATGCTGGTACAGTACTATATTGGTCGGCTGTCCCACGTGCTGATGATTGTGGAAAAGCCCACTTAATTAAATTGCTAGTAATTAATAAAATGATTATCACTGAAATTAATGAGAAAGATTCTACATTTTGCAATTAAAAAACTTCCTAAATTGACAGCAAATCGATGTTGGAAGGATTATCAAAACTCATGTGCAATCATTAAGGAGATCACAATGCGTATCAAATTTAAATTTAATTTACAACCCGTTTGAGAATTTCTATAATATCACCACTAAATCACATTACCTAATGAGATATGAGAATTTGAAATTAGCTTCTTTTTCTTCTTTGGGGGTGGTTGCAAACAAGAAAAATATGCTTTTGCCGTTTGCATTTTAAGCTTTAGTAGACATATATGGAATAAAAGTTGCTTCTTACTAAACTTCATTACTAATAGAATTCAAATACGTATATTTGTTACTCAGAAGATGATCACTTATTCACATAATGAAATGTGCCCGCTTGACATACAGATTTTTTTCCAATTTAGAAAAGAAATGTACGATATTCCTTTCAACAAGAAAATAATCACCATACGCAAAAAAACTATCCAGCTATTTGAATTGACATCTCTTATGTGTTTTAAATATTTAAAGGTATAAATAAATTGAATAACATCTTTTCAGGGTGTAAAGAAATCTTCAATTATGAGGGAATTTCACCCAAGCTGGTGCATGTGATGTAGGACCCAAATTTTCCCTTCTATAATGTTCTTATGTTTGGAGTTTTTTCCACCAAACGTTTCAAATTTGGCAAAGTTTTTCGTATAAAATTTATTGTACAATATGGTGTAATACAAGTATTTTAAGCTTATAGTTAACTTTTAACTTTAATGTTTACCTCATTTTTCTATTAAATGATTTCTCATTGATTAATTCAAAATTAAATTGATATTTCAAATGTATTAAGTTATGATATTATTAATTTTATTCTTTTATTTATGGTTTGCCTTTGATTCTCTTTTTTCACAAGAGTGTATAACAGACAGACTCACCACTCTTCATATTTTAATAATTACACTTATTTTATCAAGAAATGGTTTTGACATTAGGACTCGATTGCCTTGATTAATTATTACTCTTCATTAGTTATGTGTAGAAAATTTCAAATTTTAACTCAATAAACAGCTCCGCAATCAACTCAAATAATTTGAAATGGCATCCACATTCATGTCTATATCAAATGAACGGACTGTAAAAAATTAAATAATACTAATAGTATACAAACAAAATCCTAGTAGGCTTTTTTTATTTTTTTTATTTTCCTTTTGAATCTTTGATATAAATATACAGAATGTGATATCTTATCTTAGTCAGTTGGAAAATTATGTTTACCATTTTTATCTTTCAATTTAAAAATAAAATTGAAAAGAGAGATGAGAGAGGAGACACTGACCGAAAAGAAAGCGTTGGAAACGTTGGATTCGTTCATCGTTTTAGTCTTCAGCAACCACCCATCACTTCCCTCTCTGCAAAAATTAATTATTCAATTATAAAATTAATAACTAAAATAAAACGAAAATGGCGTGAAGTGTGTGAAGAAGAAAAGTTCAGAAATGATTAATTAATCACCGAATGTAATTTGAAAAATTACCCGAAGAAAGTGGAGATCACATTATCAACACTCATCTTCTCCGTCAAACTAATTACCGTCATCCCCAAAAATATGATAAATCCAATCAAATGCCTGAAAATCAATCAAAATTCAAATTCCTAATTTAGTTCAATCCGAAAATAAATCAGAAAGAAATTTAAAACAGAGGATAATTTAATCGGACTCACGTCCAAATATTGAGTGTCTCGTTGTGCAGAGAGAAAACACTGCAGAAAACATCCTTCAATGGCCATTCACATCTGTAATAATCCCTAATAAATTCGTTGTCCTTCAAATACTGCGGCAGCTCGTCGTACTTCAGCAGCCGCTTCTCCAATTTCACCGATTTCTTCACATCTTCATCATCTCCGCTCCTCGCCGCCGCCGTCGACAAGCTGGATGCAGCAAATCTGGTTGCTCGTTTCTTCATTCTACGATTGCTCAATTACCACCAATACGTATCTCCTCCACCGGAAAAGATATCTCTTCTCCGGTGAATACGCTAAATCTTCGCCGGAATACAACTCCTCTCTCGTCGGGAAGCCCGTACAGCTACAGCCTATACATACACGCACCTGTACGTATATCTGTGCGTTGCAGAATGGGTGCTTTTTTGGAGAAGGGCGATGACATTTTATAACTGCAGCACAAATCGTGTCGCCATTTATTTTATTTTTCGAATTTTATTTTAAATTTCAGGAATTTAAAATAAATATTATATTCTCCACTTGGAGTTGCGATCAGATGCGGTAGGGAGCATTGTACCAAGTGGAGTAACGGATGTGATTTGATGTGTCAATGAGCGTTGACTGGAGTAGTCAAACACAAGTGGATAAACGGCTAAGGGAAGTCCAACCAGATTTGAACACGTGTTACAGCGATATGGTTGGAACACAGGAGAAGTTTCGCTACTCCCAGCTTGAGCCTTGAATTAGTTGGTGTACGGGTGTACGAGAAATTCAAATTTGGCGGAACGTGTCATTATCTAATTGTTCGATGTCAAGAAGGAATGAAGGATCGATAGATGAAATTCCCATTTACTTTTATTTATAAAAAAAACTGAAAATGGAAATATAATTCTTTAAAGAAAAATAATATAGATATATATTAGGAGTATATAATTTTTTAAAGAAAATATTCCTTTATTAGTTTATTATTTTGCTTTGATGAAAAAAGACTCATTGTTATGGAGACTTATAGCTCACAAATTATAATTCGGATTATTAAGTTATATTAAGAGAAAGTAAAAATAGTACTGCTAAAATATTAATTTGAAAAAAAATCATATTTAAGTAATTTATAAGAGAAAGTTTGGGGTGTTAGATGATTGATAAATATACAATGAAAAAATAAATTTAACAAGGGAAAAAAAAAAAAGAGCACACCGTAAGTATTCACATGATTTTGTTCATTTGACTTGCATCTTCCTTATGTTGCGGTTTCAACTATGATTTTATATAGAACTAAGTATTATGTCTCATGCTTGGGAAAAATAGATTTTTTTATCAGTTAATTTTGCCCAATTTTTAATTTAGTCCATAAGTTTTTACTTTTTGAAAATCGTCCATTATATTTGCAGAATTTTGAAAATCATCCATTATATTTGAAAATTTTGAAAATCGTCCATCATGTTTACCAAGTTCAACAAAATCGTCCGTTTCAACAGGTCATTAGCAGGTTATTCTAAAAAAAAATATGTAATATATATATATATATATATATATATATATATACTATTTTAAAAAAATAGCCTCCACTAAGAATTTATATTATACTCTCCGTCCGCCCGAAAGAAGGCATTTTGCTTTTGTGCACGTTGATTAAGAAGTATTGTTATTTAATGTGTAGTGGGTAGTTGTATTAATGGGAGTGTGGATCCCATATTTTAATTGTATTAGTGGGTGTGTGTGGATGTGTGTAAAAAAGGAAGTGACCCTCTTTGGAACGGACGACCAAAATGGAAAAAATACTCTCTTTCGAGCGGACGGAGTTAGTATCAATATTTAGTCAAATTTGCTCCACTTTAGTAATGAGATTAATATTGTTTGTTTGGTATACGGAAGTGAAAAATGAAAAGTGAGATAAAATTGGTTAAATAAAAATATGATATAGATTAATTGGGGTGAAAATATTCAAATGACCTGCCATAGCAGGTCAAATGACCAAAATGTTGAATTTTATGAAGTTAATGGACTAATTTCAAAATTGTTATAAAATTAACGGACTAATTTCAAAATTAAAAAAGTTAATGGACTAATTTCAAAATGAATGAAAGTTAGTGGACGAAAAAATCTATTTTCCCCTCATGCTTGCATTTGAAAAACATTAATTTAAATTAATATAATTTTTTTAAAAATTGCATAAGTTAAAGAAAATTATAAAATAAAACATAAATATATACTCACATACTCTATCCGTTCGATTACAATGTACGCGTTTGCTTTTTGTACGTAAATTAAAAGATATAATATTTTAATGTGTAATGAGGTAAGAGAAATAATATTTTAATGTAAAGTGTGTAGGTGTATTAATATGATATATGTGAGTCATGGAGAGAGAAGTAATTAATATGTGTGGGTCCCTTTTACCAAAAAGAGAAATATACAAATTGTATTGGGACGGATCAAAATGAAAAAATGCGTACGTTTCAATGGGATGTAGGGAGTTTGGTTTAACCTGGCCTTGAGTGACACACGTTCAATTCCCTTTGAGAACGAATTAAGAAGGGAGTTATAACTTATAAGATAGCTTGGAATATGAGTTCTGGACAACACATTCGTTTTTGCAAGCGACCCCATCTTTATGTATTGTACAAATTTTTTTTTGCCAGCTATCTGCACTCCCGAAATTACTTAACATACCCCAAAAATATTTAATACTCCCTCCGTCCATCCTCAATCTATCTGTTTGCTTTTTGTGCGTGATTTAAGAAGTATTATTATCTATCCGTTTGCTTTTTACGCGTGAATTAAGAAGTATTATTATTTAATGTGTAGTGAGTAGTTGTATTAATGGGGTATGTAGGTCCCATATTTTAATTGTATTAGTGGGTGGGTGGATCCCATGTGTCTAAAAGTGAAAATGAATAGATTAAGAGTAAACGGCCCAAAATGAAAAATAGATAGATTGACAGTGGACAGAGGGAGTAAAACATAATTGCCATTATAAAACTTATATATGTTGAGTTAGTATTGGATGCAACTGGGTGCAAAGTTGTACCCGGGTTACCCATTTTAAAATGGATCATATAAAAATGTAAATTTGACCTAGTCTCTCCTCATCAATCCGTCTTGCTCTTTTCTCTCTGCAACCAATTCTCTCTCCCCTACCAATTCTCTCACAATCTGCCTTCTATCCTCTCTCTCCCCTATCCATTCTCTCTCTATCAATCTGCCTATCTTCTTTTTTTTCTCAATTATCAATTCTCTCTTCTTCTCTTTTCTTTCTCGCTCACTCTTCAATTCATTTAATTAATTAATTTATTTTACATTTGAAATTGAGAAATTCATTGAAGAATGTTTCTAAAGGTTCGTCGTAGGGAGTAGATCTGAGAAATTGATTGGAATCAGAGGAAAGTGATTAATAAAAAATCAGAAGTGATTATAAAAGAGAAATCTGTAATGCTGCCAAACGCCGTTGTGTAGTAGGGTTGGAGAATTTCATGGTGAAAACGACATCATAAATGGAGACTAGGAGGAATCGTGGCAGCAAGCAAATAAATTTGTAGAGTGACATCTCCAACGCACTTGGCACAGAGCTTGATGGCTTTGACTTTCGAAGTAATGGATTTTTCTTTACTGTATATATTTTATTTGTTAAGTGTATAAAAATATCTTCTAAAATTTTATAGCATGATGAGTATGGTGGATTATTTTAATTGTATATGTTTTCTCCATTAATTGTATATAGATATGTTCTGAATTGTGTGTAGGCATGATGGACATGTTGGTAGTATTGTGCATTCGAGGTGATGGATTTTTCTTTACTGTATATATTTTCTTAGTTAATTGTATGTAGATATGTTCTGAATTGTACATGGGCATGATGAGTATGATGGATTATTTTAATTGTATATGTTTTCTCCGTTAATTGTATATAAATATGTTTTGGATTGAATGTGGGCATGATGGACATGTTGGTAGTATTGTACATTCTAGGTGATGTTTTTTCTTTACTGTACATGTTTTCTCCGTTAATTATATATATATATATATATATATATATATATATATATATATATATATATATATATATATAGGTTCTAAAGTGTACATGGGCTTGATGAGTATGGTGGATTATTTTAATTGTATATGTTTTCTTCATTAATTGTATATAGATATGGTTTGAATTGTACATGTGCATGATGAGTATGGTGGATTATTTTAATTGTATGTGTTTTCTCCTTTAATTGTACATAGATATGGTCTGAATTGTACATGGGCATGATGTGCATGTTGGTTACATTGTGCATTTGAGGTGATGTATTTTTCTTTACTATACATATTTTCTCTGTTAAGAGTATATAATTATCTTCTGAATTGTACATGGGCATGATTATATGTTGGTAGCATTGTACATTCGAAGTGATGGATTTTTTTACTGTATATATTTTATCCGCTAAGTGTATAGAAATATCTTTTGAATTGTACATGAGTATGATGGGTACGTTCGTAACATTGTGCATTGACAGTGATGGATTTTTCTTTACTGTAAATGTTTTTCTCGTTAATTGTATAAAAAATATGGAAATTACACAATAACAAAATTACACAACTGAAAAATAAAAAATAAAATAAATAAATTCCATAAGGTAATTGCACAAGGTATAAAATACAAAGCACAGTAAGTCACAAACACAACAGTGCAAGTTAATTACAAAACTAAGTCAAAAGCTGTCTAAATAATCGACCAAATCAAAAGGTGATATCAATGTGAACTAACAATCCAGCATGTTGCAAATTTTCGTGTTCCTTTACAATTTAAACCCCATAACAATACATAAGTTTAAATGGAATATATAGGAGGAGAGTTGTGTTCACATGGGGATACGGCATGTCCCCGGGGGCGCATGAGCTTTTGCCTTTACATATTATATTGTTTTTAAATTAATTAATGTGTTTTTACCTTTTAATTTAAATAATACTCCTTCCGCCTACTTACAAGGTATTTATTTTACCATTTTGGGCGTCTACTTCAAATGTATCTATTTTCCTTATTTAGTAAAAAAATACATCATATGGCTCACCACTTCCCTCTAATACAATTATTCACTTTACATATAATAATAATACTCTCAATCCACGTGCAAAAAACAAACAATTATCTTTCAGGTGGCCGGAGGGAGTAATAATTAAGTTACATCATTGGTTATTATTTATTAACTTTTAAATTAATTTATACGACAAATAAAAAATATAATATTTTTAATAAAAAGTGATAATCATATAATTGAATTATTTAATGAATAATTAACAGAACATATAACAAGTAATAACATTTTTAATAAAAGTGATACATGAAAAAGTGATAATAATTTATTTGAACTATTTCATACATAAACAATACGACAAATACTAAATGATAACATTATTAATATAAAGTGACACATAATTATGAAAAAAAGTAATAAATGTCAAGTTACATTTACTAGATAAAATCATAAGACGGATACTTAAAAAAGTGATAATATGTTTAATATTCTAATAAAAATTGATACTTAATTAATGAAAAATGCTAACTTATTAATTGAATTATTTTACAAATAATTGATATGACATATAAAAAGGAGATAAAATTGTTAATGAAAAGTAATATCTATTAATGAAAAGTGATAATCGTCAAATTATTCTAATAAAAAGAGATATTTGATAATAAAAAGTGACAATAGTGCTTTAAATAAACTATTTTAGGAAACAATGCATAATAAAATTACGTGTAGATCATAATTTACTCCAAGCTGACACATGCCATATAAAAACTCACTATTACTTTATTTATTATTGAAATGAAAAGGAAGTTTAATTTAAATTTTTAAATCGTACATATAATTATTATTAATTAATAGATTTGAAATGAAAAAAGAATTTTAATTATTCATAATATTTTGAAAATGTGACGGACATAAAGTTTGATAAATTAGGCAAAAGTGTGGGGCAAATATGATTAGATAATGACTTTTTAAGAATAAGAACTTTTAATTTTTGAAAAGCTTTTGTTAGATTGTCTGGTACTCGTGAAAGTTACATTATTAAATAAATTTAATATTAATTATTTTATATGTAGTAGTATTTGTTGACTTTATTTAAGAAACTCGTGTATATATATACTGATACATACTAATTTTACTTTATTTATTTTGTGCCTATTATCTATTTCTCCCGCCGAGTGAATTTGAATTAAATTAAGTCAAAACAATTATAAATTAATTAATTCAAATTAATTGACACTCCCTCGTCGCGGCTATTAATTAGTATACACGTATGTGGGGCAAGTGAATTAAGAAAATTTATATTTTATGTATATAATGTAAAAAAAAAAAGGTAAGTTAAAGTAATTTAAAGGAGAAAAATAAATAAAGTTATATGGAATGAATAAAGTATAAAAAAATAAATAAGTTATTGAGATTAATGAATAATAATGTGTACTTCAAAGTATGTAAAACGGCTCAAGATAAAAAGTGGGCTAAAATATTATAGACGAAGAGCTAGAGTATTTAGGATTTTATATACTCCTTTTGTCACCTTGATAAGTAGTGTAATCATTTATCTTTTTGTACGTGGATTAAATAATTCTACTTCATGTAATAAATTGATTAGAAATATAATATTTTAATGTATAATTGATAGTTGTATTAATGTTGAGTGTGGGTCAATATTGAATGGAATGTAATAATTGTTTTTTGGATTACAGCAATAAAAGAAAAGATTTTTTTTTAATAATTTATAATGAAGCGGTATTAATATGTAATTTGATTTGTATATATACAGCCAAAGGAGTAAATTTCATGATTAGTGTGTAATATGGATTGCTCTTGTTTAGATAAACACCTTCACCACTTGCAAATTTAAATTGCACGAACATCTCACAAATGGCTAGCTAAGAGATGTATAATTGTATTACGTAACTGTGTTATCTATAATTACGTCCTATTTAATTTTAGCAAACAATTATACGAGACTGTATCAAGAATTTCATGAGATATATAATAAGTAATAACGAAAAAAAAGTGATATATTGTTAATAAAAACTTAAAAAATAATAATAATTCAGTGAGCTATTTTATTAATAATTTAAAGTATAAATAAATAATAATAATATATTTAATAAAAAGTAATAAGATTAAAGAAAATTGTTCCAATACAAGGGTTCATTTTAATTTTTGACGTTGCCGAGGTGCATATGAGCGTATTGTTATTACTCCCTCCATCCTTTTTAAAGAATTATTATTTTTATTTTACACGTCTTTTTTAAATTGTCATATTTATTTTTCTACATACATGAAATCCATAACAAATCCATTAATACAACTACGTATTATATAATTATTTTTACCTTTTAAAGTAAGCCTATAAAATAATAGTAATAGTATTAGTAATACTTCCTTTGCCACCGTAAGATTGGCACTTCCTTTGTAACAGCAGGACGGACAGTAATATTTAATTTTAGAAGGGCAATAATTATACTAAAGTAACCATTATCATTCATAGTAATAAATTTTTTCATGTTTATTATAAAATTGAAATCTAGTCAACTAATTTTTTTATTTTTTTTTGTGTAAACGTGTATCATAGAGTTGTCCTCAATTTCCACTTTACTAAAACCTGGAGTATAATTTTATACATAAATCATCAAGAAATTAATTACTTTATTAATATTTTTACTTATATAGTTCAACAATAAATTACTCAACTATGTATTTCTACCTAAATGGATCTCTATCTATACACTTTTTTTTCTTTCTTTTATAGGGAGCTTACCTAACTAAATCAAAAACAAAAATATTCAGTAGTTAGGTCAATAATAGTTGTTTTTTAAAATTATATTTTCATAATTTGGTGTAGCTGACCAACAATATATAAATCACAACACTTCTAGTATATATTTAATTTTAAGAATATACGCCTTTTGAATTTACTATAAAAATAATTTATTCAGCAATTCAAAAATTGCTTACTTAAAAGTTCAATTATGATGACTATTGACGTGATTTTTTAAAAATAATAAACTAACATGATCATCATTTAATATTGCGTGAAAAGATTAATGTCGCAATTATAATGTGTCTTCATACAACTTTTTAGAATATATTTAGTGTATATTTGTATAAAATAATTGTGAATGCTCTATTTTGTTTTTTTTTTCTATAACAATATAATTATTTAAATAAAAAAAATGATTTGCAGTATATGTGTATATTAGAACGATATGTAAGTGATCGAGTTGGCCTCCTCTGGTCCGACGATTTGAGTTGCAACTCAATATTAAAGTGGAGTTTTATTTATTTTTTTCTTTAAGTAAAGTGAGTTTTTTTTTTCTAATTTTTATAAGCTTTAATTCGTAATCAAAATAAAAGTGGAGACATTTTCAACAATTAGTCCTAAAATTATCTAAAACTTGTTTTGGACACGTAAAAGGTGACTTAAATGATAGAATTACACGTTAGCAATCGAACCATTCTCGTAATCGGAATAGTTTTTTTGTAAATTACCTGAAACTAAAAAATTAAACTTTTTCAACAATTAATCTTACAAAAAATTAAGTATTACACTCTTTATTGTAATAACAAATTATTATTCATGAGAAAACATGATACAACAAAAAAAAAATTAATTTATTAAAGATAACAATTATCTTGAAAAATAAATCCGAATCGACAAGGAGTATTTGCCAAAATTATGAAGTGCGGGGAACTTTTTTTTTTTTTTTTACCGTGACAATGAATAAATTGGAAAATAAAATAATAATTAACTAAATATAAACTTTTAAACGACAAACTTGTTATGTCATGGGCGGTGGTGACGATTGATAAAAACCCGTCCATCACACTTGCTCCATTTGTTCATATATTTTAGGCATATTTGTGGTTCAATTATAATATTAAATTATGACACCCATCGAGATTTATTCAAACTATCAAATAAACTTTGTGGTTCAAAAAACTATCAATTATTCCCTTTGATTTTCCTCTATTTTATTCTTAATTTAAGTATAATTAGACGTGTTGGGGGCTCTTGGACTGTATCTTCTGAATCCTTTGGCTATGATTGCCACGTTGTGTGGACCTGGAAAGGAGATAGTGTCTTGAAAGCTCAATCATCTAGAGAATTTTTTTACTCCTTATGAGAAGTATGAAATGGTTGAAAAAATAATGGTGGATGTAACCAACCAAGTAGCATGTAATCAAACCAAACCATCCGCGAACTATTCGAGTCTCGATTTGATTAAATATTCGTTCGAACTCGTTCGTTAACCTTAACGAGGCAAACCAAACTTGAATTTTGAGTTCGAATAGTTTACCAAACCAAACTCAAGCCTAAGGGTGTTCGACTCGAAAGCTCGCGAACATATTCGTTTATAGGTTCGCTAATGGCTCGCAAACGCGTTCGTAAATTTTATAGTTATTCTTAGAATTATATATTATTATTTATTTATTAATATTCAATAATTAAATATTTTATATTAAACCACACAAATATGATAATAACTTAAGTGATTATTTAAATATTTAAATATTTTTTACCGTTTATTATTATATTTTGTTAGTTTGTTTATTTAATATTATGAATAACATTAAATGTTTATAAACGAAACATTCTTTTAATATCCAGGCACAAAATTATTTAAATGTTCATGAAAATATATTCATAAACAATTTACTTTATGTGTTCGTGAACATGTTTGTGAGTCTTAACAAATAGTTTGAGTTCGAGCTCGAGTTCGATATTTTTTCTTGACGAGTTCGAGCTCGGGCTCGAGTTCGATAATTTCTTAACAAACGATCCTCAAACCTAGTAGTGTTCGACTCGATTCGATTACATCCCTACAGGTGGGTGCCTCATCTTGGGAGGGTTTGTGAGTACGCTGAGCACTATCAATATTCAAATTAAATACAAGTTAAAATTTGTAATTGGTAATTTTTCAAAACACTAGATTATTTGTAATGGTTAAGCTGTAAAATGTCTTTGTTTACCGTGTAGAACATTTGGTGACAAAATACGTGAATGCAATTGTATAACAGAGAATCATTGTGAAAAGTTCCGGTTCATAAAGAATGAAATTCGAGTGTGCACTCTATACAATCATTGGTGATAAATTGAATTTGTGTATTAATAAAGATGTTAAACTGTTTTTATTTTTTATTTTTAAATAATTACTACATTTTATTAAATACTCCAAAAAATGGTCCTTTCTTTTCGTAACATTAATATCGTATAGATTGAGGCTCTTGTGCCCTGGACACCGTGCCCTTTTGCATTTAAATCCTAACAATACATAGGGTTAAATAGAATATAGAGGGGAGGGTTGGGGGCACGGTGTCCCCGGGGTGCAGGAACTTTTGTCTATCGTATAAGTGTTTCCATAAATAAAGAGTTGGTCTATTATGTCCTCAGGTGTGTAAGGGTACAATATTTTGTTCTATACGCTTTAATTAATAAAGGTAAAATATTTTGTTTTAAAGAATATATACACTTTCATTAATTTTTTTCAAGAATAAAGAGCACATAAGTACACAATCTTATTTAAAATGATATGTTATTTAATATTAAAGTCAAAAGCTCCTGTGTCACTGGGGACACGGGTGTAAACACAATACTTCCCCTCCCTATTTTATTTAAACTTATGTATTGCTAGAAAATTTAAATTGTAAAGGAGCACGAATTTAAATCCGTGTACCCAGGCGCACTAGAAACTTTTTTTTTTTTGAACAGACAAGAGACTCACTCAATGGGTATCTGTATGATGAGCATTTCAGGGGCATGGGGCATGTAAGTTTTGTTAGATAGGTAAATGTGAGTACTCCCTCCGTCCCGTTCTTATAGTTACGTTTGCTTTTTGCACGTGGATTAATGAGTATATTATTTTAATGTGTATTGAGGTGAGAGAAATAATATTTTAATGTAAAGTGGGTAGGTGTATTAGTGTGATGTGTGGGGTTATGGAGAGAGAAAAAGTTAATTTGTGTGGGTCCTATATGCTAAAAAAGGAAACGTAACCGTTGGGGTGGGACGCCCAAAATGGTAATGCGTAACTATTAGGACGGGACGGAGGGAGTATTTCACTTGGAAATTGTTAAAAAGTACCGTGTATAAAAGTTTTAGCCATAATAAATAAAGGGTAAAATCGTGTAATGCCCTCACAGATTTAAAAAAAAATCTGTTTTGGACACTTTTTAAGGAAAAATACAAAAATGCCAAAAATGACAAAATTTCCTTGACTCGATTGTGACACTATATAAATTTTCAAAAAATGTTAGTATCGAGTCAATTTTTTAAAAATATACTAACATTTTTAAAAAGTTGATTTGATGCTGACATTTTTTGAAAATTTATATCGTGTCACAATCGAGTTAAGGATTTTTTTGTCATTTTTATATTTTTCCTTAAAAAGTGTGCAAAACATATACTCCCTCCGTCTCAACAAGTATTTCACGTATTGGTGTGCGCGGAGTTTAAGAAAATTTTGTATGTTTATGTATAAAATAAGAAAGAGAATATATATTTTAGTTGATTTAATGAAAAAAATGTGTAAAGTTGAGAGGTGTGTAAAGTTGTTGGGAGATGTGAAAAAGTAAGTATTATATTGAGATATGTGTAAAAAGTGAGTATTGTTATAATGTATTTTTTACCAAATTTAGTAAAAGTAAAGTGTGAAATACTTTGAGAGTCGAATGAAAAAGGAAAATGTGAAATATTTTGAGGGACGGATGGAGTATACTTTTTTTAATCTGTGAGGGCACTGTTGCCCATTGAATCATAAATAAATAATCAAATTACGTGGATAAGTAGATTAGCGTGGCTGTTGAAATTTGCGAACAACGGCTAATATCCACATGAGAACAACCCGTTTATGGCTGCAAAACACAAGATTTTTCTCGACAGTTAATTGAAATCAGGAGTGAGGAACAAGAATCATGAGCTTATGCTTCTGCTCAATCTCGAAACCTTCCTATCCAAATTATCAATTACCTTCCGTTTTTCGATCACCTGCCAACCCTAGTATCAACGCCTCTCGATTTCTCAATCTTCTATGTCTCCGTAAGCAATTCATTTTCAGGGCTGTTCATACTGATGGCGTAGGAGTACTTTACCCCGACGACGCCGTTTCAGAGCGGGGCGCCAGAGCCCCAATTGACACTGAAGCGGTGGGGCAGGATCATGGGTTGGTCCATGGAGTCGAATCAGTTACTGCGACTGAAGAATCTTCTGCGGTGAAAGAGTTGAAGAAGAAAGATGTTGCGGAAAGAGATGATGAAAACCGCTTTACCCTGCGAGGCGGACGAGAGGTATATCTTTGTTCTACTTCAATTTTAATTCTGAATATTCATGTGTTTTGATTTCCCACTCTGTAGTGATATTTGGTTTTCAGTGAAAGCCATTAGTTGTTCAGTGAATGTTTTATAGAACGCATGACGATTTTTAGAATGTTGCACTTTTAATGTAGGATATATGAGGCACATGGTACTTAATATTTGAGTGTTTTGAAGATCTGTAGAGGAATATAAGTTTGTTGGATATTAATTTGAGAAATATAAAGATAGGTGTATGAAGAGAAAGCTTATCTAGTTGGTGTAGCAAGGAAAGGCGACACTGATGATTCCTTTGGTATAGAAGAATCACTAAGTGAATTAGAGCAACTAGCTGACACAGCTGGATTACTTGTTGTTGGTTCTACTTATCAAAAGTAAGTAGAATAAATCATGATTTACAATTCGTGGTTGAATTTTTTAAAATAATTTATGAGTACTTTAGGATTTTAGGTTAATGGTTTGAAATGATTGTTCTGTTTATTGTAGACTTGCAGCTCCCAACCCCAAGACATATATAGGATCAGGAAAGGTGGCAGAAATTAAGAGTGCGATCCATGCATTTGACGTGGAGACGGTGATTTTTGATGATGAACTCTCACCAGGGTTGGTTCTCAATGACCTCATAATTTCATACTTATGTCATTCCATCTCTAATACATTATAGCTACGGTATCCTTGTGGGAATCTGAGCAATTCTCTATTAATTATGTGGTTATGCTTGGTTATAGATAAACGACTTAATGGTAATGGATCACATTTTCTTCTTACTCTTCCTTTATCTGATTTTAAATGGTTGAAGACAGGCAATTACGGAACTTAGAGAAGACATTTGGCGGTGATGTTAGGGTGTGTGACCGTACTGCACTCATCTTGGATATCTTCAACCAGCGAGCAGCCACCCGTGAAGCTGCTTTACAGGTAATTTATCTTGATTCATGTTTGAAGATTCACTTTTATTGATGCTAACTAAAGAAGCTTTTTCTTATCAGGTTTCATTGGCTCAGATGGAATATCAACTACCCCGATTAACAAGAATGTGGACCCATCTTGAGCGACAAGCCGGAGGGCAGGTGAAGGGTATGGGTGAGAAACAAATTGAAGTTGATAAACGTATCTTACGCGACCAGGTGTGGATCTTGCTTTATGTTGCAATAGTTAAATCTTCAAAGGGTCTCAGTGAGTTCAAACCTGAATTGCTACGTTCAATTTTGGATTTGGATCTGGGTCCATAACTTGTTATACTGTTTTCTATTTAATTTTTATTTACAAGTATCTGAAATATGACTTTCTGGTTTAACTATATGATAATCAAATTTTGACTTTTACTGCCTTAGGTATTATAGTTGTCTGGATGGCACGCCAAGCTTATGTGTGCAAATTTCAATTAATTAGAAATATTTTATTCTATACTATGCAAGTCTTTCTATGTTTTTTAATTTTATGTCCCGTCTCTTAGCATGCTTTCAATTAGACAGATGTTAAATACTCAGTAAAGTAACAATTGATACGTCTGATTTGAAAAAAAAAATTACAGACAAATGGTTTGAGCACTTTAGAATTATTAGTATCACATTTCTGTTAGGCATTATGCTTCCTTAATGTAGATATGCATATAACTTACACTGTTTTCTGGAGTTTTTAGATTGCTGCTCTCAAGAAAGAGATAGAATCTATTCGTAAACATCGCAAGCAGTACAGGAATCGACGAGGTGCTGTGCCTGTTCCAGTTGTATCTTTGGTAGGAATACTCTTTATTTCTGTTCTATGAGATGCTAAAGTTTGATTGTAATGTCAGCTCCATTTGTCTTAACTGTCAATCCCTTCTGTTTGTTTGTTATGGTCTATTATGTCCTTTAATGCCGTAGATTTTCAATTAACATCCTTGTATCATGATCCGGAGTACCTCTATCACAAAAAACTATTGATTTTATTATCGAGAATCCATCTTAGTACCCCAACTGCCCAGCATTCCAGTCTTTTCCATGAATTTAAAAGATATATGTATTGGTATAAATTGAATATTCTCAATTAATTTAAGCTCAATTGAACGCATGATGGTGAATCTATTTGTAGGGTGCCATTTGCAGAAAATGCTTAATGGTGCTCAAAGAAGCTGAAGTTAAATAGAAAGAATCCTAGTGGTGCTTGTTAGCTAATTGAAAAAGTATTTGTTGGTTGAAACATTCTCCTTAAAATGTTTAAGAAAGATCAAGATAGTCATGTTTCATTGGTTGCTTGGGTTTTTTTTTTTAATCGTGTGTCTACTTCTTTCTCTTAATTACACATATGCAATTGGTTTTATATGGATAATATATAGATAAATTGACAATATATCTGCTCTTATACTTTATTATTTGTTTTTTATTTGAACTGAGAGGCATAACGGTCAAGCTTCATTTTCAGGTTGGATACACAAATGCTGGAAAGAGTACACTTCTAAACCGATTGACTGGAGCTGATGTTCTTGCTGAGGACAAGCTGTTTGCGACACTTGATCCTACTACAAGAAGGGTCCAGGCAAGTATACTGTCCCTAAAGAAACTTGTTTCCCTTGATTCTTATCTTCAGATGTTCCCATCATCACAGTTTAGAGATGATCACTTGCAATAATACACATAATTCTATATTTTAGTGGAATTGGTCTTGACTTTTGACTTTTATGATATTGCACCTGAAACTATGTGTAGGCAATTAAAATTTATTGCCTAATAAATATAAATGCAAAGAAGATATATTAAATATTGATTAAATATTTATTTATTAAGGAATTTAAATAAATTAATTCCTAAAATAAGTAAATAAATAATTGATAATCAGTTTAATTATTTGAGCCCAAATCCAAGCCAAGTGGGCTCAATTTAAATTAAATTGGTCAAATCCAAGCCAAGTGGGCTCAATTTAAATTAAATTGGTCAAATCCAAGCCAAGTGGGCTCAATTTAAATTAAATTGGTCAAATCCAAGCCAAGTGGGCTCAATTTAAATTAAATTGGTCAAATCCAAGCCAAGTGGGCTCAATTTAAATTAATTGGGTTTAATCCAAGCCAAATGGGCCTGATTTAAGTCAACAAGTCCAGCAAGTTAAATCCAGCAGGCCTAATTAAATTAAATAGGCCCAAGTCAAAGCCCAATTAAAATAGGCCCAAGTCAAAGCCTAATTAAATTAAATAGGCCCAAATCAAATCCAGCAGGCTTATTTAAATTAAATAGGCCCGTATCCAGTCCAGCAGGCTTAATTAAAGGAAGAAGCCCAACATATCTTTTGAAGGAGAAAATATCTCTCAAGTGGTTATTTTCTCTACCTATAAATAAGGGCCTTCAGTCCTCATTCAAGAGACATTCAAGCACCCGAAGACAAGACGCTCTTGAAGAGATCAAGAACATTCAAAAACTTCGAATCTTCAAGCTCAAGACCTTCGAAGATCTTCAAATCTTCAAATCTTCAAGCTCAAGACCTTCGAAGATCTTCAAATCTTCGAATCTTCAAGCTCAAGACCTTCGAGGATCTTCAAATCTTCGAGTCTTCAAGCTCCAGATCTTCAAATCTTCAAAGCTTCAAATCGAAGGCTTCAAGCCAGTCTTCAAGCAGCTTCAAAGTAACTTCAAGTCAAGAACTGCCTCCGATCAAGGATCAAGGTGCTAAGCCTCTCCGATCCGGCGTTCTTCATCCAGTAAAAAGCGTGAGGTCAACGGTGTTCTACCAAATTGAACGACGTTCTTCACAACAAATATTCAAGTCAACGTTCGATCCGAACAAAGGCTCGACGCCTCCGGATAAACGTTTTAAAGCTTCAAATCCCAAACCCCGAGCACGGACAAGCTTCATCCGAAGATCCGACTCAGAAAGTTGGTAAAAGTCAAGAAAGTCAACTCAAGAGAGGAATCAGAGGATAAATAGAAGCTGTTCACTAAAATTCTCAAGTTCAATCCATCTTGGATTTTCTTTGTAATTTCTTTTGTGTTTATTATTTAATAAATACAAATTTGTTGTTACAAATTTTGGCACGCCCAGTGGGACAGTTTCTACCTCTCATCTCCTCTTCGAGCAAAGTAAGATGGTTCCGCTAAGGGTCAAAGTCAACAGATCAGCTTCTGTCTTCAAGTCTTCAGAATTACAAGTGGAAGACGTTAATGTGACAACTAGAAGCATGTCAAAGATGGCACGAGCTGAAGCCTCTTCAGAGATAAATTCTTCAGTTGGAGTTACCTCTGGAGTGATACCATATGATGATAAAGATGAGAAAAACGACTCAGCTAACTCAACCCCTATACTTGAAGAAAGCTCATCGTCTGATTCATCCATAGCCTCGACAATGGCAATAAACACTTCGTCTGTCGAAGAACAGTTGGCAAGCTTAACTGAATCCGTTGCTGCACTTGCCAAACAGAACCAAGAACAAAGTACTTTGATTTTCAAACTGATGGAGAAAATGGCTGGTGCTGAAACTAGCCGTGCAAACGAAAAGCAAGAAGAAGATGCTGAAAATGAAGAAGATGAGTCTGCGAAGCATCAGACGATGGGGAAAAGGGTGATTGAAGAAGAATTGAACATCTCCCATGATGGAATGGTTCCTATCAGCCAGTTAAAAAGCATTATACTTGGCACAATGAAGGACCAATTCGAAGAGAGCTCTAAACCTTCATTCGCTTATGCTAAGCCTTATACTAGGAGGGTTGGCAACTTGAGGATGCCACCTAACTATCAACCCCCCAAGTTCCAACAGTTTGATGGCAAAGGTAATCCAAGGCAACATATAGCACATTTCATAGAAACGTGCAATGATGCTGGCACTCACGGAGATCATATGGTGAGACAATTCGTTCGCTCTCTGAAGGGAAATGCTTTTGAATGGTACACCGACTTGGAGGCTGACTCTATAGACAGTTGGGATCAGATGGAATATCAATTCCTTAACCGTTTCTATAGTACTAGGAGGACAGTTAGCATGATAGAGTTGACGAACACCCGTCAGTTAAAAGAAGAGCCAGTAATTGAGTACATTAATCGATGGAGAAATTTGAGCCTAAACTGTAAAGATCGATTGTCTGAAGTTTCTGGCATTGAGATGTGCACAGCAGGAATGCAATGGAACCTTCGTTACATACTTCAAGGGATTAAGCCTAAAACCTTTGAAGACTTGGCCACAAGAGCTCACGACATGGAGCTATGTATGGGGATAAGTGGAGTTGTAGAACCACCGATTCCTGGATCCTACAAGTATAAAGAAAAGCAAGAGGCAAGGAAAGGGGGCAAACCTTACAATAAATCTTCCGAAAAAGGGTCTATGGCAACAAATGCATCAACTGTCAAGTTCCGAAGAAATGAGAACGAAAAAGATGATAAAGTGAAGAATGAGTCCCAAGAAAGGGGGCCAAGAAGATTGACCTTGAAAGAAATGCAAGAAAGAAAGTACCCATTCCTTGATTCGGATGTCCCAGGCATACTCGATGATCTGCTCAAAGATAAACTCATCGAGCTTCCTGAAATGAAGCGACCAGAAGAAGCGGGACAAACGGACAATCCGAAATACTGCAAGTATCATAGACTGGTGGGACATTCTATCAAAGATTGCTTTGTCTTTAAAGACAAAGTTATGCGATTGGTTGAGCAAGGGAAGATCTTTCTAGATGAAGATGCAACTGCAAACTCTACTTCTGCAGACGGTGGAAATAATTATTCATGCCATGTGGCAGGCGAAGCTGTTGTGCCTAAAGTTGAAAGTAAGGCCCATGCTATGAAGATTACCTTCACTGAAGAAGACTTACTGCTCGGTTCACAATCTCACAACCGACCCTTGTTCGTAGCTGGTTGCACTCAAGAGCAAAGGGTGAATCGAATACTGATTGATGGAGGTTCGGCGGTCAATATCCTACCTCTAATAACGTTGAAAAAGTTAGGGATTTCAACAGATGAACTTGGCAGTAGCCGATTAACGATTCATGGGTTCAATCAAGAGGGCCAGAGAACACTTGGTACAATAGTCATGAATTTGATAATAGATGAGATGGCCTCAACAGTTCTGTTTCATGTCATTGATGCTAAAACATCATACAACATGCTCTTGGGGCGCCCATGGTTGCATGAAAATGGAGTGATTCCTTCTACGCTGCATCAGTGCTTCAAATACTGCGATGGAGGTAACATAAAAAGGGTACTCGGTGATGAAAAGCCATTTACAGAAGCAGAGTCATACTTCGCAGACGCTAGGTATTTTCTGAAAAGTATCAAGGCCGATAAGCAGGAAGGAACTTCATCACAAGATAAAGGTGATGATAAACAAGAAAAAGAGAATGCAGATGATGTTTCATCCACACATTCTAATAAAAGTAAACAGTTGATCAAAACTGTAGAAGGGTTGACACTACCCCTGACTAAGGTTGACGCTGAGAGGCCCTCTCCCCCTCCACTCAAAGGATTCACTCGCCCAACACAAGCGGCTAAAACTGAGCATGGAGATGTATTTGAGGCGGCAGTTTCCAAATCGTATAGCCCACAAGCTTACAAACTTCTTGTGAAAGCTGGTTATGACCCTCAAGAAAAATGTGCGGCAAATGAACTGTCTCATAAGATTCCTAGTGGAACCACCCAAGAGAAATTGAAGAGTAATGATCGTACTTCCAAGTGTATTAGAACAGGCATAGGATATGTTCCGCAAAAACCTGTTCGCATTGCGATAAAAAGGGCAAACACAAACTACATCACTGAAGATGAAATTCTCTCTGAAGAAGATGAGTCTCATGAGGAAGATAGAAAGACAGAAAGAATCTCAGTATTCGAGAGACTCAAACCAGCTGGGGCTAAAAGGACCACTAAGTTCCCAAATTTCCCAAAGATACATAGTCGGATCCCATCTCGCATGAAAAGACGACATTTCCTGACTATATCATGTGGCACAATGTTGAAAGCTAAGAAACGAACAATAATCTTCACCCGAAGTGAAGAAGATGATCGTGAAAGTGTAGGCTCATCAGATGTTGTTCATTCCATCATCATGCAAACAGATCTACAAAGTGCAGAAAGAGATCTACAAAGCAAGATCGTCGAAATGAGGAGAGATGGCTATGAAGTGGGGAGCATTGTTGAAGTGGGAGAGAATGAACAAGTTAGGTCCAACCCACGTTTTCAAAGGCAAGAATTCTTGGAACAAGTTGCCACGGTGAATCATGTCACTATACGAGAGGAGACCTCAACCGAAGAGGAAGATGCTGAGGATGCTCCTCCAGAATTTGAAGAGGGTGTCAAATCTACTGTTGATCAATTGAAGGAGATTAATTTGGGTGTTGATAACGATCCACGGCCAACCTATATAAGTGCTTTGTTGACAGCCGATGAAGAAAAAGTTTACATTGAGCTTCTTCAAGAGTTTAGAGACGTGTTTGCATGGTCATTCAAAGAAATGCCCGGATTAGATCCAAAGGTGGCAGTTCATCATTTAGCAATAAAAGAAGGAGCCAAGCCAGTTAAGCAGATGCAGCGTCGATTTCGACCAGAGCTGGTTCCCTTGATTGAGGCTGAAGTTAATAAACTCCTTGAGACGAAAAAAATAAGAGAAGTGAAGTATCCCACTTGGCTCTCTAACATTGTGCCAGTAAGGAAGGCAAATGGACAGCTTAGAGTGTGTGTTGACTTCCGGGATTTGAACTTGGCATGCCCAAAAGATGACTTTCCATTGCCAATTACTGAGCTCATGATTGATGCAACAACTGGCCATGAAATCCTTTCATTTATGGACGGATCGTCTGGTTATAATCAAATTAGCCTGGCCCCAGAAGATCAAGAGAAAACAGCTTTCCGCACTCCTAAAGGAATATATTGCTACAATGTTATGCCATTTGGCTTGAAGAATGCCGGTGCCACTTATCAACGAGCCATGCAAAAGATATTTGATGACATGCTCCATAAGAATGTCGAATGTTATGTTGATGACATCGTGGTAAAATCAAAGAAGAAAAAGGATCATCTCCAAGATTTAAGACAAATATTTGAGCGTCTTAGAAAATTCCAACTCAAGATGAATCCACTTAAATGCGCATTTGGAGTTTCTTCTGGAAAATTCCTTGGATTCATTGTCCGACATCGTGGCATTGAAATTGACAGAGCAAAAATTGATGCAATTATGAAGATGCAGGTACCCCGAAACATACATGAGCTCAAGAGTTTGCAAGGTAAGCTGGCATACTTAAGAAGATTCATATCAAATTTGGCCGGCCGATGCCAACCATTCAGCCATCTTATGAAAAAGGGCAGCCCATTTGAATGGGATGAATCTTGCACTAATGCCTTTAACAGTATTAAATCATATTTGATGAAGCCGCCAGTATTGGTTGCTCCAATAGCCGGACGTCCATTGATTCTCTACATATCTGCTCAAGAAAGATCAGTTGGAGCCCTGCTTGCACAAAATAATGATGAGGGAAAGGAGTGTGCTTTGTACTATTTGAGTAGGACGATGACCCCAAATGAGTTAAAATACTCACCAATTGAAAAGATATGTCTTTCTCTCATCTTTGCAATTCAGAAATTAAGACACTACTTTCAAGCTCATACCGTTTACTTGGTCTCAAGGGCTAACCCATTAAAGTTCGTTATGTCAAAGCCGGTGCTCTCTGATAGGCTTGCAAGGTGGTATCTTCAATTGCAGCAATTTGAAATTATCTATGTTCCTCAAAAAGCGGTGAAAGGGCAAGTACTGGCAGATTTCTTGGCTGATCATCCCGTGCCCGCTGAATGGGAGTTGTCTAATGATCTCCCTGATGAAGATATATTGACTATTGAAATCAGTCCTCCCTGGAAGATGTATTTCGATGGAGCTGCTCACAGAGAAGGTGCTGGCGCCGGAGTAGTATTTGTGACCTCAGATGGAGAAGTCTTGCCGTACTCGTTCAGTCTAACTGAAAATTGCTCTAACAATGTAGCTGAGTATCAAGCTCTTATACTTGGTCTGGAGATGGCAGTGGATGTAAAACAGCGACACCTTAAGGTATATGGAGATTCGTTGTTAATAATCAATCAACTGCTTGGTTTATATGAGGTTAAGAAACCCGAGCTACGTCCGTATTGTGACTATGCTCAAAGGCTTATGAATTGGCTTGGAGATGTAGAGATTGAACATCTTCCAAGAAGCAAGAACAAACAAGCCGATGCTTTGGCAAAGCTAGCATCAACTATAGCAATGCCTGAAGCACATTTCCAAGTTTCGATCTGCAAAAGTTGGGTGGTACCTCCCTTCTTCGAAAAGGAAGACGATGAAGAAGTTGGGTATTGTGCCATAGAAGTGTTCGATATTGGGAAGGAAGATTGGCGACAACCGTTCGTGGATTACTTGAAGTATGATAAGCTCCCCAATGATCCACACCTAAGGATTGATGTTCGGCGTAGAGCACCACGATTCTTCTATTACAAAGATATACTTTATAGAAGATCGTTTGATGGTATTCTCTTAAGATGCTTAAGTGATGAAGAAGCTCTTCAAGCTATGGAGGAAGCTCATTCTGGAATATGTGGCGCCCACCAGTCTGGACCCAAGTTACATTTCAGAATCAAGAGGATGGGATATTACTGGCCTTCTATGGTAAAAGATTGCATAGACTATGCACAAAAGTGTCAGCCATGTCAGTTTCATGCAAATCTCATTCATCAGCCTCCGGAGCCATTACATCCAACCGTTTCTTCATGGCCATTTGATGCATGGGGCTTAGATGTGGTGGGGCCGTTAACAAAGTCTTCTGGAGGCCATCTTTATATTCTGGCTGCCACTGATTACTTTTCCAAGTGGGCGGAAGTTGTACCCTTGAGAGAAGTGAAGAAGAAAAATGTTGCTGATTTCATCCGCATCAACATCATATATAGATATGGAGTGCCTCGATACATCATCACGGATAATGGGAGGCCGTTCAGTAATTCTTTGATTGATAGGCTTTGTGAGAAGTTTGACTTCAAGCAAAGGAAGTCTTCTATGTATAATGCAGCAGCTAATGGGCTTGCCGAAGCCTTCAACAAAACACTGTGTAATCTGTTGAAGAAGGTAGTCTCCAAGTCAAAGCGAGACTGGCATGAAAGGATTCATGAAGCTTTATGGGCGTATCGAACTACTTATAGAACGCCTACTCAAGCTACTCCATACTCCCTTGTGTATGGGGTTGAAGCTGTGGTGCCCCTTGAAAAGCAAATACCATCTTTGAGAATTGCCATACAAGAAGGTTTGACTGAAGAAGAGAACGCACGACTGCGTCTTGAAGAATTAGAGGCACTTGATGAAAAGAGGTTAGAAGCACAACAGAGACTTGAGTGCTATCAAGCTCGCCTCTCCAGAACGTTTAATAAAAAAGTGAAGATACGTTCCTTTCAAGTCGGAGACTTAGTCCTTGCTGTGAGAAGGCCTATTGTCATCACTCACCGAGTGGGAAATAAATTCTTGCCCAAGTGGGATGGCCCACATGTTGTGAAAGAAGTATATACAAATGGTGCATACAAGTTGATATCCGAAGATGGAGTGGGAATTGGCCCCATAAATGGCAAATTCCTGAAACGCTACTACGCGTAATCCAGTCAAACCTAAGGAACGCTCCATGACGCACGAGCCTAAACTGCATGTTACTCCTGGTCCGCATGAGTATAAACTGTGCACGACACCCACCAAAGGTAATTATATGTGGTTAAACTATTAATTCACCCCACTCAGATATTTTAAGTGGTTAAAGCATTAAATATCCTACTTTGTCTAAAGTGGTTAAAGAATAGTCACTCCTGGCCCGCACGAGTATAAACTGTGTACGGCACCCCCCCCATCCAAATCAAATCATGTTCCTTTGAACTACGTTATGACTTGATCCTTTATAAAGAGGTACGTAGGCAGCTTAGCACTTTGTTAAGTTCAGTCATATCTTTGGTTTATCATATCAAGTTTATGAGACAAGCAATAAATCGAAGTATGAAGGCAATATAAGTAAGCGACAGTGAAGGAAATGAACTTTATTGGTAATTAAATGTTCAAAGCATAGTAGAGAAAACAGACAAGTATGAGTAGAAAAAAAAGAAGAAGCCCTACACTAAACAAAAAAGTTATCAGAAAGTATGCTTCGTAATTCAGCCTTCAGAGCTGCTTTCTCGTTCTCAGATGAATACTCCTTTAATGAGGTCACTGTATCAAGTGCAAAGATATTTTCCTCTATGAGGTCAATTTCTTTCTTAGCACGGTAAATGGTTTGTTTGAGTTGATCAGCTGCTTCACATAAAGTCTTCTCTTTCTTCAGGGTGGCCAACTCGTTGCCTATCAACTCCAATTCTTCCCAGGTTGTCTTTAGTTTTTGTATCTCCATCGTATGGGTGTCCTTATAGCTTTGGAGACGACCTTTGATGTCGGCTGAGACTTTTACGTAATCTCCCTTGGAGGCCGCTTGATCAGACTTCGATCTTGCAGCAGTATAAGCATCAGCCTTATCAAATAAAGGAGTCAAGGCTTCTTCTAATGTAGAGCAATCGATGTTAAGTACTTTCACTTCCCCTATCAGGTTGAAGACTCCTTCCCTTAGAGATGATAAATATTCGATAGGAGTCCGTTGGAGCTTATTTCTGATACGGCTCCAGGCTTTCTGGGCAAATTGCTCTTTGAGACTTCGAGCTTCTTTCTTGAATTTAAATTCTGTTACTGCTGGGCATGCTTTCAAAGAGGAATCCATTCCTGTGTTAGAAGCATCACTCTTGGTAGAACCGTCGCCCTCAGAGTCTGAAGAGAAGCCTGAGACCTAATTGAAAAAAATATATATATTTAGATAGAAAAGGAAAGATGATAAAAAAGCTAAAGACAAAAAAAAAAGGGGCAACCTCGTTGGCCAAGTCTTGTGAAGCGATAGCAGAAATTAATTCTTTTCCTTCATTGGCCTTAGGAGGGGAAGTTGGGTTAGAAATCCTCTGCGCAATCTAAAGTAGTAAAAAGAGCCTTGTAAAAAAGGGGGAAATATAAAAAAAAAAGAAGAGAATTGGGAGAGTAAAGGGAACCTCATCATCTTGCTTTTCAGTGGAGGCAGTGGACTTCTTCCTCTTCCAATGTTGATCCCTGGATGCGCTGCAAATCTCCACAGATTGACCTTTCTTTCTTTTATGCGCCATAGGTTTTACCATATCATGCACTGGAGAAATACCTTGGACATCTTGGTGATTTTCATTAAGATCATCTATGATGTCCACTTCTTCCTCTATAGGGGCTGATACTGGGGTAATCAGGTCTTTAACATGATCAGATAAGTAAGTGCCATGAACATGCTTCCACCACTCCTTATATTCAGAAGTGGAGTAATTTTTAGGAGCCGAGGCTGCACCGGGAAAATAAGCTTCAGATTTGGAGTTACATGTAGTGGAATGACACCAGTAATCAAATCCTTCTTCTAAAGAGGCCTTGCGGAGGTTTGTTCTAAGCATGTTAGGAACATCTTGCAGAAAACCAAATTGACGAGCAAATCTATGAGGAGAATATGGCTCCATTATACAATGACCACCTTGCCTCAATGTAAGATAGCTGGTACGAAGAGCTACAAGATGGGTCCAACTAGTCCAGTCATTATTCCCGTCATCCACATAATAAACGGCTACATCTTTGGAAAAAATGTTGCAAGTCCACGAAGCATTATCAGCTGTTTGAATTCGTTTACGAGCCTCCTCAGGATTAAAGTATTTTGCACCTTGCTCACCAGAATAAGTTACCATGCGAGGATAAGACAATTTGCTACCAATCGGAAAGTGAGTCTTGAAATAATGAGCTAACCAAGCATGAACAAAGTGAACGGGAAATGTTGATTTAACTTCAGATGGATTTGATGAATTTGAGATTTTGTTCAAACCACGATAGATGCTTGTCAGTACGGGAATTGCAAGGCCCACTTTTTTTCCTGCAGCCATTAAGCTCGCTGCTTTAAAAGTACTTGGCCGTATCAAGTTTACTTCATTACTCGGAAGTACAAAAATGCAGAGCCAGCATGCTAAATAAGCAGCGAGATATGTCTCTTCTTGGTTTGTTGGCGCAATTCCCACTTTTCTGAATTGATTCAATTCAGCAGATGTCCAGGAACGGTGATTTGGGATAATGCCAGTTGGATTGTAAGTTTTTTTGGGGCGATTAGTTGATCTTTTCTCAACACGCATCGGAGGCGCAGGGTATGTTACAGTCTTTTTAGACCAAAAACTTACCCATTGATCAATCATCACACCTTTCTTATTAGTATCCTTGCAGAGCAAGTGATAAGCACCAAGTAGATGTCTACAGCTGCGCGGAATACATGGCTCATTATTTGTGGAGAACAGTTCTGTTAGGCTCGTCACTGCTTCATCATATAGGTGACCAGCTATAGGCAACCCCATCAAGTTGTACAAGTCCCACAAAGAAATAGACATCTCCCCATGTTTCGTGAGTAAAGTATTGGTGGAAGGACACCAAGCCTCGCAAAAAGCTTTGATAATTTCACAGTTATAATCATAAGTAAAGAGAGACGCGAAGACAGCATCATATAGCTTGAGGCTTTTAAGAAGAGGTCGGCATCGACTTAGTACATCCTCAGTCCATTCCCAGTACCCTTTGGTGTAGCGGAAGTCTCCAAGAAATTTAATCGGCTCTCCCCAAGTTACCTTACCTTTCCCTTCCAAGATGCATCGTCCTAAGGAAGGTAACGGTTCTAAACTAGGGTGTGGCTCAATATCAGCTCCTTTCAAAGTCCAAGTTATGTTATTCTTCCCCAAAGTAAGCTCATGAGACCAACATTCAAGGAAGAAGTCGTTCTTAATATTAGTAGGAACTACAGCATGATTCCCTAATAGAGATTTCTCGACTAAAATGCGGGTCCCTTTGTTCAAAGGTTGACGCTCGTCATCGAGGATTAGTAAGTAGTTTGAGCCAGATTGTCCTGTGATATTTCTGAAGAAAACCATGCCGAGAAGTTGATAAGCTGCAAAACAAGTGAAGGAATGTTAGAAGACTAATGAGGTCCAAATAAATTGGTTAAAACCATTTGTAAAGGAATATTCAAATAAAGTATGAGCCCATCTATGGTGACAATGGAAGCCCGGGCTAAATGAAGAGGCCCAATTAACATTGTGCAGTCTAAAGGGAAAAGCCTTCAATTCAACAAATAAATTGGGCCCCATTTAAAATAAAAAATTATGAAAGTTGAGTCAAAATTGGAGATAACAGCTCTTCTCTAAGAGAGATGGGAATTCTTCTTTCCCAGAATTGAGGCTCGCAGTCACTGTTCACTTCGGATTACCGCCGCTACTTGTCCTCGCACCACCAACGATTGTCGCCTAAAGCCACAGTGACCGCCATCGATTTCACGACGGGTTTTCACCGGCGAACATCGCCGTAGCCACCATCGGGCATCACGAATAAGTAAGCACCACTTCAGATCTTAAAGCCTGGTTGTGCGCAAGGCGTTGCCCGCCACTGATTCTTTGACAAGTTGAAGCCACTCTTCGTCAACTGTTCTCCACTTTGATGCCTTTGGCTCGCGTTCAACCATTGAAGATCGTAGGTTTTGAAACACCTCATACGACGCGGGTTTTAAACACTGCTGCCCAGCCAAGCTATCGTCGTGGGTTTGCGTTGAGCTACGTCCGCCGGCTCGTTGTCATAGCAACCCAGCCTGGTCAGAAGATTGCTGCTCGTGGCATCGCTTGCAAACGACAATCACCGCCAGTCCGCCGTCACTACGGGGAGTCGCTGCCGGAAAATTAAGGGTCCAACGCACGGCGTTGTCTCTTGTTTCCAACACCCGACAATCGCCGCCACGACTGGAAAGATAGTCTTGACTTGGTTAAATACTTGGCCCGGAAAGCATCGAACTCATCGCGACCTCCGACTGGGATAGATCGCGACCTCCGACTGGGATATCTTCAAAACACCGTCGCCATTGCGGGGTGCCGCTGCGGAAAACTTCAAGGACCGACGCATAACGTCACCTCTCGTTTCCAACACCCGACAGCCACCACTGCGACCGGAGAGATAGTTCGCCAAAAATTATTGCTTGATATTCGGTGTGCACGTTGGACTCATCACGACCTCCGACTGGAATAAAATTCCTAGTCGCCAGGGATGCGCAATGCTGGTCACAACTGCTCGTGTTATCTTCATCTTCAAATTTCTTCTCTTCGCAGGTACAAGAAAACAATAAATAAAAGAGTGGGAGAGATACAGAAGTGAATTTGAGAACGTGAATGGCGAAACTCGATGATTATATGAAGACGATCAAACAAGCAGTTAAAAAAAAAAAAAAAAAAAAAAAGCAAGAAAAGAAACATGTATATGCGAAGGGAAAGGAAAAAGAAGAAGAAAAGATTATATTGCTTACTGTTGGTTTATGGTAGGAAGTGTTGCAATCTGCAAGTTGGAAAAAGGATGTATCAGGTGAAATCTGCAGAGAATTAAAAGGAGGAAATTACTCCTATAAGATGGGTATTCTTTACCTCTGGTTTCGTTGGATGGAAAGTGTGAATTGAAGGGTAAATTCTTCTCATATATATAGTGTTGGATATTATGTGGATAATCATGTGAAAGATTTTGTGAATATTGAGATTTCTCTTAGAAAAGATTTCCATATATCTGCTTGCAAAGGCTATGAAGAGGTACAGATCTTGCAGATATTAGCTTATTATTAGCTTTATTCACTTAGATAATTAGTATATCTCCAGAATATTCAGCGTTAGATATTGAATTGATGCTCCAGCAAATGATAATTATGGAAAGGTTGAGAAGTGGATATTACGTGGATTATTTAAAAAATAATCCAAGCCCAATGGCTCGAACAGCTATAGTAAATCTCATGTGGATGATCATGCGGATAATTCATGTAAAGATTACGAGTCAATCTGCGGGAGATCTAAGTAAAAGAGGTTTCGTTTAATGATAAGGATTTATTGCGAATTTAATGGTACATCCGATCTTGGAAGTTAAAGATAGCAGCAAGGATCGGTTGGGATATGATTTGGTTGAGATTGTCAGATTATGTTTTAGAATGTTTTATACGGTCCTGTACGAGAAGAAGATCTAATGTGACTTTCTTTTGCATGAATATTTATTCCCAGCAAATATGGAAGTTATTTCTTAAGACTTAAGTAAGATATTCTAAGTATTCTGCCAAGTTTTACACGATAGAGATGGAATATATGAATTGGTCTTGCCAAATATTTGAAGTGGGTTTGGTATATCCACCGTTTAAAATAATTGCTTTAGAGTCGGATGGCTTGCGTGGAGGGGGGCGTGTTATCAGACTTATATTGGGCCAAAGCTGTAAAAAATAATATTGCAATTTATTCACTTCAAAAAGATATTTCAGTGAACAAAATGCAAGGGGGCATTTGTAGGCAATTAAAATTTATTGCCTAATAAATATAAATGCAAAGAAGATATATTAAATATTGATTAAATATTTATTTATTAAGGAATTTAAATAAATTAATTCCTAAAATAAGTAAATAAATAATTGATAATCAGTTTAATTATTTGAGCCCAAATCCAAGCCAAGTGGGCTCAATTTAAATTAAATTGGTCAAATCCAAGCCAAGTGGGCTCAATTTAAATTAAATTGGTCAAATCCAAGCCAAGTGGGCTCAATTTAAATTAAATTGGTCAAATCCAAGCCAAGTGGGCTCAATTTAAATTAAATTGGTCAAATCCAAGCCAAGTGGGCTCAATTTAAATTAAATTGGTCAAATCCAAGCCAAGTGGGCTCAATTTAAATTAATTGGGTTTAATCCAAGGCAAATGGGCCTGATTTAAGTCAACAAGTCCAGCAAGTTAAATCCAGCAGGCCTAATTAAATTAAATAGGCCCAAGTCAAAGCCCAATTAAAATAGGCCCAAGTCAAAGCCTAATTAAATTAAATAGGCCCAAATCAAATCCAGCAGGCTTATTTAAATTAAATAGGCCCGTATCCAGTCCAGCAGGCTTAATTAAAGGAAGAAGCCCAACATATCTTTTGAAGGAGAAAATATCTCTCAAGTGGTTATTTTCTCTACCTATAAATAAGGGCCTTCAGTCCTCATTCAAGAGACATTCAAGCACCCGAAGACAAGACGCTCTTGAAGAGATCAAGAACATTCAAAAACTTCGAATCTTCAAGCTCAAGACCTTCGAAGATCTTCAAATCTTCAAATCTTCAAGCTCAAGACCTTCGAAGATCTTCAAATCTTCGAATCTTCAAGCTCAAGACCTTCGAGGATCTTCAAATCTTCGAGTCTTCAAGCTCCAGATCTTCAAATCTTCAAAGCTTCAAATCGAAGGCTTCAAGCCAGTCTTCAAGCAGCTTCAAAGTAACTTCAAGTCAAGAACTGCCTCCGATCAAGGATCAAGGTGCTAAGCCTCTCCGATCCGGCGTTCTTCATCCAGTAAAAAGCGTGAGGTCAACGGTGTTCTACCAAATTGAACGACGTTCTTCACAACAAATATTCAAGTCAACGTTCGATCCGAACAAAGGCTCGACGCCTCCGGATAAACGTTTTAAAGCTTCAAATCCCAAACCCCGAGCACGGACAAGCTTCATCCGAAGATCCGACTCAGAAAGTTGGTAAAAGTCAAGAAAGTCAACTCAAGAGAGGAATCAGAGGATAAATAGAAGCTGTTCACTAAAATTCTCAAGTTCAATCCATCTTGGATTTTCTTTGTAATTTCTTTTGTGTTTATTATTTAATAAATACAAATTTGTTGTTACAATGGAGCGTTCCTTAGGTTTGACTGGATTACGCGTAGTAGCGTTTCAAGAATTTGCCATTTATGGGGCCAATTCCTACTCCATCTTCAGATATCAACTTGTATGCACCATTTGTATATACTTCTTTCACAACATGTGGGCCATCCCACTTGGGCAAGAATTTATTTCCCACTCGGTGAGTGATGACAATAGGCCTTCTCACAGCAAGGACTAAGTCTCCGACTTGAAAGGAACGTATCTTCACTTTTTTGTTAAACGTTCTGGAGAGGCGAGCTTGATAGCACTCAAGTCTCTGTTGTGCTTCTAACCTCTTTTCATCAAGTGCCTCTAATTCTTCAAGACGCAGTCGTGTGTTCTCTTCTTCAGTCAAACCTTCTTGTATGGCAATTCTCAAAGATGGTATTTGCTTTTCAAGGGGCACCACAGCTTCAACCCCATACACAAGGGAGTATGGAGTAGCTTGAGTAGGCGTTCTATAAGTAGTTCGATACGCCCATAAAGCTTCATGAATCCTTTCATGCCAGTCTCGCTTTGACTTGGAGACTACCTTCTTCAACAGATTACACAGTGTTTTGTTGAAGGCTTCGGCAAGCCCATTAGCTGCTGCATTATACATAGAAGACTTCCTTTGCTTGAAGTCAAACTTCTCACAAAGCCTATCAATCAAAGAATTACTGAACGGCCTCCCATTATCCGTGATGATGTATCGAGGCACTCCATATCTATATATGATGTTGATGCGGATGAAATCAGCAACATTTTTCTTCTTCACTTCTCTCAAGGGTACAACTTCCGCCCACTTGGAAAAGTAATCAGTGGCAGCCAGAATATAAAGATGGCCTCCAGAAGACTTTGTTAACGGCCCCACCACATCTAAGCCCCATGCATCAAATGGCCATGAAGAAACGGTTGGATGTAATGGCTCCGGAGGCTGATGAATGAGATTTGCATGAAACTGACATGGCTGACACTTTTGTGCATAGTCTATGCAATCTTTTACCATAGAAGGCCAGTAATATCCCATCCTCTTGATTCTGAAATGTAACTTGGGTCCAGACTGGTGGGCGCCACATATTCCAGAATGAGCTTTCTCCATAGCTTGAAGAGCTTCTTCATCACTTAAGCATCTTAAGAGAATACCATCAAACGATCTTCTATAAAGTATATCTTTGTAATAGAAGAATCGTGGTGCTCTACGCCGAACATCAATCCTTAGGTGTGGATCATTGGGGAGCTTATCATACTTCAAGTAATCCACGAACGGTTGTCGCCAATCTTCCTTCCCAATATCGAACACTTCTATGGCACAATACCCAACTTCTTCATCATCTTCCTTTTCGAAGAAGGGAGGTACCACCCAACTTTTGCAGATCGGAACTTGGAAATGTGCTTCAGGCATTGCTATGGTTGATGCTAGCTTTGCCAAAGCATCGGCTTGTTTGTTCTTACTCCTTGGAAGATGTTCAATCTCTACATCTCCAAGCCAATTCATAAGCCTTTGAGCATAGTCATAATACGGACGTAGCTCGGGTTTCTTAACCTCATATAAACCAAGCAGCTGGTTGATTATTAACAACGAATCTCCATATACCTTCAGGTGTCGTTGCTTTACATCTACTGCCATCTCCAGACCAAGTATAAGAGCTTGATATTCAGCTACATTGTTAGAGCAATTTTCAGTTAGATTGAAGGAGTATGGCAGAACTTCTCCATCTGAGGTCACAAATACCACTCCTGCGCCGGCTCCTTCTCTGTGAGCAGCTCCATCGAAATACATCTTCCAAGGAGGAGTGATTTCAATAGCCAATATATCTTCATCGGGGAGATCATCAGATAACTCCCATTCTGCAGGCATGGGATGATCAGCTAAGAAATCCGCCAATACTTGCCCTTTCACTGCCTTTTGAGGGACATATATAATCTCGAATTGCTGCAATTGAAGATACCACCTTGCAAGCCTATCAGAGAGCACCGGCTTTGACATAACAAACTTTAATGGGTTAGCCCTTGAGACCAAGTAAACAGTATGAGCTTGAAAGTAGTGTCTTAATTTCTGAATTGCAAAGATGAGAGAAAGACATATCTTTTCAATTGGTGAGTATTTTAACTCATTTGGGGTCATCGTCCTACTCAAATAGTACAAGGCACACTCCTTTCCCTCATCATTATTTTGTGCAAGCAGGGCTCCAACTGATCTTTCTTGAGCAGATATGTAGAGAATCAATGGACGTCCGGCTATTGGAGCAACCAATACTGGCGGCTTCATCAAATATGATTTAATACTGTTAAAGGCATTAGTGCAAGATTCATCCCATTCAAATGGGCTGCCCTTTTTCATAAGATGGCTGAATGGTTGGCATCGGCCGGCCAAATTTGATATGAATCTTCTTAAGTATGCCAGCTTACCTTGCAAACTCTTGAGCTCATGTATGTTTTGGGGTACCTGCATCTTCATAATTGCATCAATCTTTGCTCTGTCAATTTCAATACCACGATGTCGGACAATGAATCCAAGGAACTTTCCAGAAGAAACTCCAAATGCGCATTTAAGTGGATTCATCTTGAGTTGGAATTTTCTAAGACGCTCAAATATTTGTCTTAAATCTTGGAGATGATCCTTTTTCTTCTTTGATTTCACCACGATGTCATCAACATAGCATTCGACATTCTTATGGAGCATGTCATCAAATATCTTTTGCATGGCTCGTTGATAAGTGGCACCGGCATTCTTCAAGCCAAATGGCATAACATTGTAGCAATATATTCCTTTAGGAGTGCGGAAGGCTGTTTTCTCTTGGTCTTCTGGGGCCAGGCTAATTTGATTATAACCAGACGATCCGTCCATAAATGAAAGGACTTCATGGCTAGTTGTTGCATCAATCATGAGCTCAGTAATTGGCAATGGAAAGTCATCTTTTGGGCATGCCAAGTTCAAATCCCGGAAGTCAACACACACTCTAAGCTGTCCGTTTGCCTTTCTTACTGGCACAATGTTAGAGAGCCAAGTGGGATACTTCACTTCTCTTATTTTTTTCGTCTCAAGGAGCTTATTAACTTCAGCCTCAATCAAGGGAACCAGCTCTGGTCGAAATCGACGCTGCATCTGCTTAACTGGCTTGGCTCCTTCTTTTATTGCTAAATGATGAACTGCCACCTTTGGATCTAATCCGGGCATTTCTTTGAATGACCATGCAAACACGTCTCTAAACTCTTGAAGAAGCTCAATGTAAACTTTTTCTTCATCGGCTGTTAACAAAGCACTTATATAGGTTGGCCGTGGATCGTTATCAACACCCAAATTAATCTCCTTCAATTGATCAACAGTAGATTTGACACCCTCTTCAAATTCTGGAGGAGCATCATCAGCATCTTCCTCTTCGGTTGAGGTCTCCTCTCGTATAGTGACATGATTCACCGTGGCAACTTGTTCCAAGAATTCTTGCCTTTGAAAACGTGGGTTGGACCTAACTTGTTCATTCTCTCCCACTTTAACAATGCTCCCCACTTCATAGCCATCTCTCCTCATCTCGACGATCTTGCTTTGTAGATCTCTTTCTGCACTTTGTAGATCTGTTTGCATGATGATGGAATGAACAACATCTGATGAGCCTACACTTTCACGATCATCTTCTTCACTTCGGGTGAAGATTATTGTTCGTTTTTTAGCTTTCAACATTGTACCACATGATATAGTCAGGAAATGTCGTCTTTTCATGCGAGATGGGATCCGACTATGTATCTTTGGGAAACTTGGGAACTTAGTGGTCCTTTTAGCCCCAGCTGGTTTGAGTCTCTCGAATACTGAGATTCTTTCTGTCTTTCTATCTTCCTCATGAGACTCCTCTTCTTCAGAGAGAATTTCATCTTCAGTGATGTAGTTTGTGTTTGCCCTCTTTATCGCAATGCGAACAGGTTTTTGCGGAACATATCCTATGCCTGTTCTAATACACTTGGAAGTACGGCCATTACTCTTCAATTTCTCTTGGGTGGTTCCACTAGGAATCTTATGAGACAGTTCATTTGCCGCACATTTTTCTTGAGGGTCATAACCAGCTTTCACAAGAAGTTTGTAAGCTTGTGGGCTATACGATTTGGAAACTGCCGCCTCAAATACATCTCCATGCTCAGTTTTAGCCGCTTGTGTTGGGCGAGTGAATCCTTTGAGTGGAGGGGGAGAGGGCCTCTCAGCGTCAACCTTAGTCAGGGGTAGTGTCAACCCTTCTACAGTTTTGATCAACTGTTTACTTTTATTAGAATGTGTGGATGAAACATCATCTGCATTCTCTTTTTCTTGTTTATCATCACCTTTATCTTGTGATGAAGTTCCTTCCTGCTTATCGGCCTTGATACTTTTCAGAAAATATCTGGCGTCTGCGAAGTATGATTCTGCTTCTGTAAATGGCTTTTCATCACCGAGTACCTTTTTTATGTTACCTCCATCGCAGTATTTGAAGCACTGATGCAGCGTAGAAGGAATCACTCCATTTTCATGCAACCATGGGCGCCCCAAGAGCATTTTGTATGATGTTTTAGCATCAATGACATGAAACAGAACTGTTGAGGCCATCTCATCTATTATCAAGTTCATGACTATCGTACCAAGTGTTCTCTGGCCCTCTTGATTGAACCCATGAATCGTTAATCGGCTACTGCCAAGTTCATCTGTTGAAATTCCTAATTTTTTCAACGTTATTAGAGGTAGGATATTGACCGCTGAACCTCCATCAATCAGTATTCGATTCACCCTTTGCTCTTGAGTGCAACCAGCTACGAACAAGGGTCGGTTGTGAGATTGTGAACCGAGCAGTAAGTCTTCCTCAGTGAAGGTAATCTTCATAGCATGGGCCTTGCTTTCAACTTTAGGCACAACAGCTTCGCCTGCCATATGGCATGAATAATTAATTCCACCATCTGCAGAAGTAGAGTTTGCAGTTGCATCTTCATCTAGAAAGATCTTCCCTTGCTCAACCAATCGCATAACTTTGTCTTTAAAGACAAAGCAATCTTTGATAGAATGTCCCACTAGTCTATGATACTTGCAGTATTTTGGATTGTCCGTTTGTCCCGCTTCTTCTGGTCGCTTCATTTCAGGAAGCTCGATGAGTTTATCTTTGAGCAGATCATCGAGTATGCCTGGGACATCCGAATCAAGGAATGGGTACTTTCTTTCTTGCATTTCTTTCAAGGTCAATCTTCTTGGCCCCCTTTCTTGGGACTCATTCTTCACTTTATCATCTTTTTCGTTCTCATTTCTTCGGAACTTGACAGTTGATGCATTTGTTGCCATAGACCCTTTTTCGGAAGATTTATTGTAAGGTTTGCCCCCTTTCCTTGCCTCTTGCTTTTCTTTATACTTGTAGGATCCAGGAATCGGTGGTTCTACAACTCCACTTATCCCCATACTTAGCTCCATGTCGTGAGCTCTTGTGGCCAAGTCTTCAAAGGTTTTAGGCTTAATCCCTTGAAGTATGTAACGAAGGTTCCATTGCATTCCTGCTGTGCACATCTCAATGCCAGAAACTTCAGACAATCGATCTTTACAGTTTAGGCTCAAATTTCTCCATCGATTAATGTACTCAATTACTGGCTCTTCTTTTAACTGACGGGTGTTCGTCAACTCTATCATGCTAACTGTCCTCCTAGTACTATAGAAACGGTTAAGGAATTGATATTCCATCTGATCCCAACTGTCTATAGAGTCAGCCTCCAAGTCGGTGTACCATTCAAAAGCATTTCCCTTCAGAGAGCGAACGAATTGTCTCACCATATGATCTCCGTGAGTGCCAGCATCATTGCACGTTTCTATGAAATGTGCTATATGTTGCCTTGGATTACCTTTGCCATCAAACTGTTGGAACTTGGGGGGTTGATAGTTAGGTGGCATCCTCAAGTTGCCAACCCTCCTAGTATAAGGCTTAGCATAAGCGAATGAAGGTTTAGAGCTCTCTTCGAATTGGTCCTTCATTGTGCCAAGTATAATGCTTTTTAACTGGCTGATAGGAACCATTCCATCATGGGAGATGTTCAATTCTTCTTCAATCACCCTTTTCCCCATCGTCTGATGCTTCGCAGACTCATCTTCTTCATTTTCAGCATCTTCTTCTTGCTTTTCGTTTGCACGGCTAGTTTCAGCACCAGCCATTTTCTCCATCAGTTTGAAAATCAAAGTACTTTGTTCTTGGTTCTGTTTGGCAAGTGCAGCAACGGATTCAGTTAAGCTTGCCAACTGTTCTTCGACAGACGAAGTGTTTATTGCCATTGTCGAGGCTATGGATGAATCAGACGATGAGCTTTCTTCAAGTATAGGGGTTGAGTTAGTTGAGTCGTTTTTCTCATCTTTATCATCATATGGTATCACTCCAGAGGTAACTCCAACTGAAGAATTTATCTCTGAAGAGGCTTCAGATCGTGCCATCTTTGACATGCTTCTAGTTGTTACATTAACGTCTTCCACTTGTAATTCTGAAGACTTGAAGACAGAAGCTGATCTGTTGACTTTGATTCTTAGCGGAACCATCTTACTTTGCTCGAAGAGGAGATGAGAGGTAGAAACGGTCCCACCGGGCGTGCCAAAATTTGTAACAACAAATTTGTATTTATTAAATAATAAACACAAAAGAAATTACAAAGAAAATCCAAGATGGATTGAACTTGAGAATTTTAGTGAACAGCTTCTATTTATCCTCTGATTCCTCTCTTGAGTTGACTTTCTTGACTTTTACCAACTTTCTGAGTCGGATCTTCGGATGAAGCTTGTCCGTGCTCGGGGTTTGGGATTTGAAGCTTTAAAACGTTTATCCGGAGGCGTCGAGCCTTTGTTCGGATCGAACGTTGACTTGAATATTTGTTGTGAAGAACGTCGTTCAATTTGGTAGAACACCGTTGACCTCACGCTTTTTACTGGATGAAGAACGCCGGATCGGAGAGGCTTAGCACCTTGATCCTTGATCGGAGGCAGTTCTTGACTTGAAGTTACTTTGAAGCTGCTTGAAGACTGGCTTGAAGCCTTCGATTTGAAGCTTTGAAGATTTGAAGATCTGGAGCTTGAAGACTCGAAGATTTGAAGATCCTCGAAGGTCTTGAGCTTGAAGATTCGAAGATTTGAAGATCTTCGAAGGTCTTGAGCTTGAAGATTTGAAGATTTGAAGATCTTCGAAGGTCTTGAGCTTGAAGATTCGAAGTTTTTGAATGTTCTTGATCTCTTCAAGAGCGTCTTGTCTTCGGGTGCTTGAATGTCTCTTGAATGAGGACTGAAGGCCCTTATTTATAGGTAGAGAAAATAACCACTTGAGAGATATTTTCTCCTTCAAAAGATATGTTGGGCTTCTTCCTTTAATTAAGCCTGCTGGACTGGATACGGGCCTATTTAATTTAAATAAGCCTGCTGGATTTGATTTGGGCCTATTTAATTTAATTAGGCTTTGACTTGGGCCTATTTTAATTGGGCTTTGACTTGGGCCTATTTAATTTAATTAGGCCTGCTGGATTTAACTTGCTGGACTTGTTGACTTAAATCAGGCCCATTTGGCTTGGATTAAACCCAATTAATTTAAATTGAGCCCACTTGGCTTGGATTTGACCAATTTAATTTAAATTGAGCCCACTTGGCTTGGATTTGACCAATTTAATTTAAATTGAGCCCACTTGGCTTGGATTTGACCAATTTAATTTAAATTGAGCCCACTTGGCTTGGATTTGACCAATTTAATTTAAATTGAGCCCACTTGGCTTGGATTTGACCAATTTAATTTAAATTGAGCCCACTTGGCTTGGATTTGGGCTCAAATAATTAAACTGATTATCAATTATTTATTTACTTATTTTAGGAATTAATTTATTTAAATTCCTTAATAAATAAATATTTAATCAATATTTAATATATCTTCTTTGCATTTATATTTATTAGGCAATAAATTTTAATTGCCTACAAATGCCCCCTTGCATTTTGTTCACTGAAATATCTTTTTGAAGTGAATAAATTGCAATATTATTTTTTACAGCTTTGGCCCAATATAAGTCTGATAACACGCCCCCCTCCACGCAAGCCATCCGACTCTAAAGCAATTATTTTAAACGGTGGATATACCAAACCCACTTCAAATATTTGGCAAGACCAATTCATATATTCCATCTCTATCGTGTAAAACTTGGCAGAATACTTAGAATATCTTACTTAAGTCTTAAGAAATAACTTCCATATTTGCTGGGAATAAATATTCATGCAAAAGAAAGTCACATTAGATCTTCTTCTCGTACAGGACCGTATAAAACATTCTAAAACATAATCTGACAATCTCAACCAAATCATATCCCAACCGATCCTTGCTGCTATCTTTAACTTCCAAGATCGGATGTACCATTAAATTCGCAATAAATCCTTATCATTAAACGAAACCTCTTTTACTTAGATCTCCCGCAGATTGACTCGTAATCTTTACATGAATTATCCGCATGATCATCCACATGAGATTTACTATAGCTGTTCGAGCCATTGGGCTTGGATTATTTTTTAAATAATCCACGTAATATCCACTTCTCAACCTTTCCATAATTATCATTTGCTGGAGCATCAATTCAATATCTAACGCTGAATATTCTGGAGATATACTAATTATCTAAGTGAATAAAGCTAATAATAAGCTAATATCTGCAAGATCTGTACCTCTTCATAGCCTTTGCAAGCAGATATATGGAAATCTTTTCTAAGAGAAATCTCAATATTCACAAAATCTTTCACATGATTATCCACATAATATCCAACACTATATATATGAGAAGAATTTACCCTTCAATTCACACTTTCCATCCAACGAAACCAGAGGTAAAGAATACCCATCTTATAGGAGTAATTTCCTCTTTTTAATTCTCTGCAGATTTCACCTGATACATCCTTTTTCCAACTTGCAGATTGCAACACTTCCTACCATAAACCAACAGTAAGCAATATAATCTTTTCTTCTTCTTTTTCCTTTCCCTTCGCATATACATGTTTCTTTTCTTGCTTTTTTTTTTTTTTTTTTTTTAACTGCTTGTTTGATCGTCTTCATATAATCATCGAGTTTCGCCATTCACGTTCTCAAATTCACTTCTGTATCTCTCCCACTCTTTTATTTATTGTTTTCTTGTACCTGCGAAGAGAAGAAATTTGAAGATGAAGATAACACGAGCAGTTGTGACCAGCATTGCGCATCCCTGGCGACTAGGAATTTTATTCCAGTCGGAGGTCGTGATGAGTCCAACGTGCACACCGAATATCAAGCAATAATTTTTGGCGAACTATCTCTCCGGTCGCAGTGGTGGCTGTCGGGTGTTGGAAACGAGAGGTGACGTTATGCGTCGGTCCTTGAAGTTTTCCGCAGCGGCACCCCGCAATGGCGACGGTGTTTTGAAGATATCCCAGTCGGAGGTCGCGATCTATCCCAGTCGGAGGTCGCGATGAGTTCGATGCTTTCCGGGCCAAGTATTTAACCAAGTCAAGACTATCTTTCCAGTCGTGGCGGCGATTGTCGGGTGTTGGAAACAAGAGACAACGCCGTGCGTTGGACCCTTAATTTTCCGGCAGCGACTCCCCGTAGTGACGGCGGACTGGCGGTGATTGTCGTTTGCAAGCGATGCCACGAGCAGCAATCTTCTGACCAGGCTGGGTTGCTATGACAACGAGCCGGCGGACGTAGCTCAACGCAAACCCACGACGATAGCTTGGCTGGGCAGCAGTGTTTAAAACCCGCGTCGTATGAGGTGTTTCAAAACCTACGATCTTCAATGGTTGAACGCGAGCCAAAGGCATCAAAGTGGAGAACAGTTGACGAAGAGTGGCTTCAACTTGTCAAAGAATCAGTGGCGGGCAACGCCTTGCGCACAACCAGGCTTTAAGATCTGAAGTGGTGCTTACTTATTCGTGATGCCCGATGGTGGCTACGGCGATGTTCGCCGGTGAAAACCCGTCGTGAAATCGATGGCGGTCACTGTGGCTTTAGGCGACAATCGTTGGTGGTGCGAGGACAAGTAGCGGCGGTAATCCGAAGTGAACAGTGACTGCGAGCCTCAATTCTGGGAAAGAAGAATTCCCATCTCTCTTAGAGAAGAGCTGTTATCTCCAATTTTGACTCAACTTTCATAATTTTTTATTTTAAATGGGGCCCAATTTATTTGTTGAATTGAAGGCTTTTCCCTTTAGACTGCACAATGTTAATTGGGCCTCTTCATTTAGCCCGGGCTTCCATTGTCACCATAGATGGGCTCATACTTTATTTGAATATTCCTTTACAAATGGTTTTAACCAATTTATTTGGACCTCATTAGTCTTCTAACATTCCTTCACTTGTTTTGCAGCTTATCAACTTCTCGGCATGGTTTTCTTCAGAAATATCACAGGACAATCTGGCTCAAACTACTTACTAATCCTCGATGACGAGCGTCAACCTTTGAACAAAGGGACCCGCATTTTAGTCGAGAAATCTCTATTAGGGAATCATGCTGTAGTTCCTACTAATATTAAGAACGACTTCTTCCTTGAATGTTGGTCTCATGAGCTTACTTTGGGGAAGAATAACATAACTTGGACTTTGAAAGGAGCTGATATTGAGCCACACCCTAGTTTAGAACCGTTACCTTCCTTAGGACGATGCATCTTGGAAGGGAAAGGTAAGGTAACTTGGGGAGAGCCGATTAAATTTCTTGGAGACTTCCGCTACACCAAAGGGTACTGGGAATGGACTGAGGATGTACTAAGTCGATGCCGACCTCTTCTTAAAAGCCTCAAGCTATATGATGCTGTCTTCGCGTCTCTCTTTACTTATGATTATAACTGTGAAATTATCAAAGCTTTTTGCGAGGCTTGGTGTCCTTCCACCAATACTTTACTCACGAAACATGGGGAGATGTCTATTTCTTTGTGGGACTTGTACAACTTGATGGGGTTGCCTATAGCTGGTCACCTATATGATGAAGCAGTGACGAGCCTAACAGAACTGTTCTCCACAAATAATGAGCCATGTATTCCGCGCAGCTGTAGACATCTACTTGGTGCTTATCACTTGCTCTGCAAGGATACTAATAAGAAAGGTGTGATGATTGATCAATGGGTAAGTTTTTGGTCTAAAAAGACTGTAACATACCCTGCGCCTCCGATGCGTGTTGAGAAAAGATCAACTAATCGCCCCAAAAAAACTTACAATCCAACTGGCATTATCCCAAATCACCGTTCCTGGACATCTGCTGAATTGAATCAATTCAGAAAAGTGGGAATTGCGCCAACAAACCAAGAAGAGACATATCTCGCTGCTTATTTAGCATGCTGGCTCTGCATTTTTGTACTTCCGAGTAATGAAGTAAACTTGATACGGCCAAGTACTTTTAAAGCAGCGAGCTTAATGGCTGCAGGAAAAAAAGTGGGCCTTGCAATTCCCGTACTGACAAGCATCTATCGTGGTTTGAACAAAATCTCAAATTCATCAAATCCATCTGAAGTTAAATCAACATTTCCCGTTCACTTTGTTCATGCTTGGTTAGCTCATTATTTCAAGACTCACTTTCCGATTGGTAGCAAATTGTCTTATCCTCGCATGGTAACTTATTCTGGTGAGCAAGGTGCAAAATACTTTAATCCTGAGGAGGCTCGTAAACGAATTCAAACAGCTGATAATGCTTCGTGGACTTGCAACATTTTTTCCAAAGATGTAGCCGTTTATTATGTGGATGACGGGAATAATGACTGGACTAGTTGGACCCATCTTGTAGCTCTTCGTACCAGCTATCTTACATTGAGGCAAGGTGGTCATTGTATAATGGAGCCATATTCTCCTCATAGATTTGCTCGTCAATTTGGTTTTCTGCAAGATGTTCCTAACATGCTTAGAACAAACCTCCGCAAGGCCTCTTTAGAAGAAGGATTTGATTACTGGTGTCATTCCACTACATGTAACTCCAAATCTGAAGCTTATTTTCCCGGTGCAGCCTCGGCTCCTAAAAATTACTCCACTTCTGAATATAAGGAGTGGTGGAAGCATGTTCATGGCACTTACTTATCTGATCATGTTAAAGACCTGATTACCCCAGTATCAGCCCCTATAGAGGAAGAAGTGGACATCATAGATGATCTTAATGAAAATCACCAAGATGTCCAAGGTATTTCTCCAGTGCATGATATGGTAAAACCTATGGCGCATAAAAGAAAGAAAGGTCAATCTGTGGAGATTTGCAGCGCATCCAGGGATCAACATTGGAAGAGGAAGAAGTCCACTGCCTCCACTGAAAAGCAAGATGATGAGGTTCCCTTTACTCTCCCAATTCTCTTCTTTTTTTTTTTATATTTCCCCCTTTTTTACAAGGCTCTTTTTACTACTTTAGATTGCGCAGAGGATTTCTAACCCAACTTCCCCTCCTAAGGCCAATGAAGGAAAAGAATTAATTTCTGCTATCGCTTCACAAGACTTGGCCAACGAGGTTGCCCCTTTTTTTTTTGTCTTTAGCTTTTTTATCATCTTTCCTTTTCTATCTAAATATATATATTTTTTTCAATTAGGTCTCAGGCTTCTCTTCAGACTCTGAGGGCGACGGTTCTACCAAGAGTGATGCTTCTAACACAGGAATGGATTCCTCTTTGAAAGCATGCCCAGCAGTAACAGAATTTAAATTCAAGAAAGAAGCTCGAAGTCTCAAAGAGCAATTTGCCCAGAAAGCCTGGAGCCGTATCAGAAATAAGCTCCAACGGACTCCTATCGAATATTTATCATCTCTAAGGGAAGGAGTCTTCAACCTGATAGGGGAAGTGAAAGTACTTAACATCGATTGCTCTACATTAGAAGAAGCCTTGACTCCTTTATTTGATAAGGCTGATGCTTATACTGCTGCAAGATCGAAGTCTGATCAAGCGGCCTCCAAGGGAGATTACGTAAAAGTCTCAGCCGACATCAAAGGTCGTCTCCAAAGCTATAAGGACACCCATACGATGGAGATACAAAAACTAAAGACAACCTGGGAAGAATTGGAGTTGATAGGCAACGAGTTGGCCACCCTGAAGAAAGAGAAGACTTTATGTGAAGCAGCTGATCAACTCAAACAAACCATTTACCGTGCTAAGAAAGAAATTGACCTCATAGAGGAAAATATCTTCAAGAACATTCAAAAACTTCGAATCTTCAAGCTCAAGACCTTCGAAGATCTTCAAATCTTCAAATCTTCAAGCTCAAGACCTTCGAAGATCTTCAAATCTTCGAATCTTCAAGCTCAAGACCTTCGAGGATCTTCAAATCTTCGAGTCTTCAAGCTCCAGATCTTCAAATCTTCAAAGCTTCAAATCGAAGGCTTCAAGCCAGTCTTCAAGCAGCTTCAAAGTAACTTCAAGTCAAGAACTGCCTCCGATCAAGGATCAAGGTGCTAAGCCTCTCCGATCCGGCGTTCTTCATCCAGTAAAAAGCGTGAGGTCAACGGTGTTCTACCAAATTGAACGACGTTCTTCACAACAAATATTCAAGTCAACGTTCGATCCGAACAAAGGCTCGACGCCTCCGGATAAACGTTTTAAAGCTTCAAATCCCAAACCCCGAGCACGGACAAGCTTCATCCGAAGATCCGACTCAGAAAGTTGGTAAAAGTCAAGAAAGTCAACTCAAGAGAGGAATCAGAGGATAAATAGAAGCTGTTCACTAAAATTCTCAAGTTCAATCCATCTTGGATTTTCTTTGTAATTTCTTTTGTGTTTATTATTTAATAAATACAAATTTGTTGTTACAAACATTTTCCTTCATTGGTTTGAAGGAACTGCTGAAGAGTATACAATTTTGAGAATTACTTGGCAATTTATTCATATACTATATACTTTCTTTCTTATTACTTGGTTAACAATCTGTCTAGTTGATGACAATTCAGTGCGAAAGAGTCTTATTTAGCACTCAATCATTTAGTTTCTCCTTTAACTTCCTTAGGAGCATTTTGAATATTTTAAAAATTATATACTATATTGTAGAATTTCTGAGTTAGTGACAATGATCACTACTTGCAATGGATAAACAAATGACACCTTACTATTTACTAATGATGGTTAAGTTTCTGCCGCTCAAATCTCATTAAATTGTTTTATTTTCTCTTTTCTAGATGAAGAATGGCAAGGAATTTCTTTTGACCGACACTGTTGGCTTCATTCAAAAGTTACCTACAACATTGGTATGAATGTTTCTTACTGGACATTTGTAACGTTTGTTCCCATTTTTTTGCAAGATGCGTTTTCATTTGTTTATTACGTTCAACCTTGGCTAATCTATAATATGTATTTTGAATCAAGTTGTGTCTCTTTCAGCTAATCTTCTTCTTTCTGTAATATGTATTTCGGATCTTGTTGTGTCTCTTTCAGCTAATCTTCTTCCTTCAGGTAGCTGCTTTCAGAGCAACTTTGGAAGAGATATCTGAGTCATCGCTTCTGGTACATGTGGTGGATATTAGGTATGATTTCTTCCTAGTAGCGAGCGCCGAGCTATAAATCTCACCTCTGCAGCTTCTGTTAACATTCACTGTTTTTTTTTTCAGCCATCCAATGGCAGAGCAACAGATTGACGCTGTGGACAAAGTTCTTGCAGAACTTGATACGTCATCCATCCCCAAGTTAATTGTGTGGAATAAGGTATTTAGTCATGTATAACAATTTTCTTCTAAATTTGTTTATAATATTTTAGGGGGTGTTTGCATGCATGCTCATGTAGTCAATTGGTTAAGGGCATCATGTTTGCTTAAATATGTTTTTTAATTTATGAAATTGTGACTGATGATGCACATAGCCACACACTTGGTAATCTAACTCTAGACAGTAACTGAACCTGTTAATTTTTTCCACTAGTTGTTGGGTGATTATAGATCTACTACTTTTTTGGTTCAAAATACTATGTTCTTGGTTAATTCATGTTCTTACAGATTGATAATGCGAGTGACCCTGAGAAACTAAGGTCTGAGGCTAAAAAAAACCTTGATATCGTGTGCATATCTGCTTTAACTGGTGAAGGGCTGGATGATTTCTGCAGTGCAGTTCAAGGAAAACTTAAGGTACTTCTGAATATTTTAGCTTTAGAAATTGCGAAGTGTTTTTTTATATCCTCTTTTCCATTGAAAATTCTCCGAGTGAATTCATGAGCTTATATACAGGATATGATGGTATGGGTGGAAGCTTTGATTCCATTTGACAAGGGGGAGCTCCTGAGCACCATACATCATGTTGGTGTGGTTGAAAAAATTGTAAGCTTTCTTTTCGGTATTGCTATATAATTAAAAAATTTTCCCCATGTTTAGAGGTTGCTCGTGCATATACGAATGTAATTATCTTCTCACATTTTTCTACTCCTGTTTTTATTAGTTAAATCCCCTTCTTTTTTTTTTTGTGGGGGGGTGGGGGGGGGGGGGTTAAGGGGTATTGGAAAGCAATTTGGTCTTATTGATTTGTTCATCAGACAAAAGCTCCCTACTTAAACATTGTGCATAGGGGATGATGAATGGAACGTAGAATTTTGCATAGCATTTTGGTTAAAAAAAATGGTTTACTTGATTTTCATTTTATTTTTTTAATCTGAAGAAATTGTTCGACAGCATTATTTGAAATATTGTAATACTCATAAAATGAGTGGGACAGACCTAGTGAAAATATGTACACTGATCAAGTAAAATTATTGGTACTGCAGTATAAATACTAGAATAGAATCGTAAATGGTATTCATCTGTGAGAAATTACATAGTGTAAATTACAAAAATAAAATAGTTGAATTCTGTAGTTCACTAAAGGAGGATAGCATAATATTACAATAGGTTATCTATGGACTTCATGTATTGACTATAGCTTAGGCTTTCAGACAAATCAATTGACATCATGGTAAAAGAGAGGGTTTTAGTGACTACAAGTAAAAGTTACACTCACCTATCTTTCATATGCATTTGATCCTCTCAGTAAACTACCCTACAGAAGTCATGGCCCATTCTTCATCATTAACTGAACTAATCTAGTGCTATAGTGTTCTCTATGTTTTGCCTGTCCGTGCTCGATTCTTTTCTCCATTTCAAAGAATCCCAAAAAACCTAATGTTCGATAATTGTTTCACAGGAATATGTGGAGAATGGAGCCTTGATCAGAGCTCATGTTCCACTCCGCTTCGCCCGACTTCTCATTCCCATGAGACAAACTTGCGTGTCATAGCTTGCATCTGAGTGGTTCAAAAGGGAGGCGGAGGGTGAAGAAGACACGATCAAGCTGATGGGATTATCATTGATGCGTGCAATCGCCCCAGAGCATTATTCGTGACGGACTTTGTTCCCCAGCAGAAGCTTTGACCCCTTGAATGAACATTGTATGGTAGAGTTCATCCTTCCTCCCTTAATATAGCAATGGTGACTCCTTGCATGCACATCTGAAGGCTGAAGTGAATGATACAATTATTTTTCAGAAAACTTGCAGAATCTTGTATATTGTAGTAATTTGTATGGATATTGACGTGGATAAATATATTAAGGCTAAATATAGTGTGCACCCGGGTGCACACGAAGCTTCGTGTGCACCCACGTACAAATATAAGCAAAAACATATACAATTATGAGTAACAATGTATACAATTTAATTGTTAATTTTTTAATAAAAAATTGAGTGTAAAAAAATATACAATTATTAAAATACATGTATACACTATTGAATAAAAAGTTATACACACATGAATGCTTGTTTTTTTAATGAAAAACTTAGTGTGAAAAAAGTATACAAATATTACAAAACACGTATACAAAAGAGAATAACATGTATACAAAATAGAATAAAAAGTTATACAAATATGAGTACAAGGGTACACCTAGGTGCACCTAATATACACTCATATATTAATATTGGAAACTATTATGTGCACCTATAGTTAGACAATGGCTGAGATATACAGAAGATACACATGATCCGAAGGGGGATAAAAGAGAGAGAAAAGAGAAATACTTCATCCGTTCGTTGGAGATATTGTATTTAGATATTTTTTTTCAATTTTACTCTATTTAGAAATAATTCAATTTTAATATTGACCGTTCAATTAATGTTTTTTATTTCAATAATAAAATCTAATATAATCATACTAATAATAATGTATTTTGTTATTTAAAATTTACTTTTTTATTTAACAATATAAATTTGGTAAATATAAGAAATATTTTTGGCATATTTAAATAATTTTTAATCAATATATACTTAATTTAAATTAATATATCAAGAAATAATTACTGATAGGTACACACTGTGTACCCCTAATTACTACTAGATACATTGATTTAAAATAATTATTATTTAATACAAAATATTAAAGTAAAATACCAAATATACCCCTAAACCCATATACCTTTAAAACACTAACCCCAACCTCCACCCACCACCGGACCAGCGCTGCTGCTGCCGGACCGCCGCCGTCGCCGCTCCGGCGGCCGGTCGCCGGAAAATCTGTTCGTCAGGAAAAAAAAAAAAAAACCGGTCGCCGGAAAGCTGCCGCGCCGCCGCCGCCGGAGCTCCGGCAACCGGTCGCCGGAAAAACTGTTCGTCCAAAAAAAAAAAAAAAAAAAAAAAAAACTGGTCGCCGGAAAAACTGCCGCCGCCGGAAAAGCTGCCGGACCGCCGCCGCCGGACCACCACATTTTTTTGCTGCACACACTTTTTTTTTCCTGCACACACTTTTTTTGCTGCACATGAACTTTTGCTGCACACAATATTTATGTGCAGCACATTAATAGGGGTAATATTGGAATATCACTATATATTTTTGTACCTAGTAGTAATACTTTTGTATGTTTGTATCTCATAGTAATTTAGAGTTTTTTTGTGTACCTAGTAGTAATCCTCCCATATCTATCAATATTCATATATTAGTATAATTTAATTTAATATACATAGGGCATATAATTTTTCTTTGATTTCAATCAATCATAAAACATAATTATACTAATAATTTATTTTTTTTTATTATTTAAATTTTACTTTTTTATTGATTTAATTTAACAATATAAATTTAATAAATTTTAATCAATATATGCTTAATTTCAATTAATATTGTATCAATTTTATTTTTATTAGAATCGTCTCTATAAATATTTGCTTTCAATCACGGTCGTTCATTCATTAAAATCATTATATACTATAGGCTAAATGTTTTTAATTTTAATAATAAAATCTAATATAATTATACTAATAATAATGGATTTTGTTATTTAAATTTTATTTTTTTTATTTAACAATATAAATTTGGTAAATATAAGAGATATTTTTGGCATATTTAACTAATTTTTAATCAATATATACTTAATTTAAATTAATATATCTATTCATATATTATAATTTAATTTAATATATGATTTTTCTTTGATTTCAATCAATCATAAAATATAATTATACTAATAAAGTATTTTTTTTATTATTTAAAATTTACTTTTTTATTTATTTAATTTAACAATATAAATTTAATTAATTTTTAATCAATATATGTTTAATTTCAATTAATATTGTATTAATTTTATTTTTATTAGAATCGTCTGTATAAATATTTGTTTTCAATCACAGTCGTTCATTCATTAAATTTATTGTATATAAATCTTTTCAACCTAATCAAATTCTTACTTTCTCCCCCTTTTTTTCCTCTCTCTAATGCTTTTTCTTTTTCTTCTCTTTTGCAGATTCTTCTTTCATATTATTTATAATCAACTCTAATTTGTTTATCTTTTATATTTTTATTTTATCTTATTTGCAGGTTCGATCATTCTCCTAAAGGTATCATTATACTTTTTAATTTTTTGTTATCTTATTTTTTTCTCTTCGATTTTTGTATTTTTTTTAATAATTCTATAAACCTATTTTTATAATTTAATTTATTTTATCTTCTTTTATACGTACTTTTATTTGATATATTATTTTTAGGTACAATCATTCTCATATTTGATCTTATTCTTTTTGTTTTTTTTCTCTAATACTTCTTCTTTTTCTTCTCTTTTATAGATTTTACTTTCATATTATTTATAATCTACTCTAATTTGTTTTGTCTTTTATACTTTTATTTGATCTTATATACAGGTTCAATCATTCTCCTAAAGGTATCATTATATTTTTTAATTTTTTGTTATCTTATTTTTTTCCCCCTTCAATTTTTATGTTTTTTTAGTAATTCTATAAATCCTATTTTCATAGTTTAATTTATTTTATCTTCTTTTATATTTTGATATTATTTTTAGGTTCAATCATTCTAATATTTGATCTTATTTCAATCATTCTCTTTTTGTTTTTTTTCTCTAATGTTTCTTATTTTTTCTCTTTTACAGATTCTACTTTCATATTATTTATAATCTACTCTAATTTTTTTGTCTTTTATACTTTTATTTGATCTTATATGCAGGTTCAATAATTCTCCTTAAAGGTATCATTATACTTTTTAATTTTTTGTTATCTTTTTTTTTTCTCTTCGATTTTTGTATTTTTTTTAATAATTCTATAAACCTTATTTTTATAATTTAATTTATTTTATCTTCTTTTTATACTTTTAATTGATATTATTTTTAGGTTCAATCATTCTCATATTTGATCTTATTGATAAGTCCAATCAGGTATCATTCTTTTTTTTTGTCTATCTTCTTTTTCTTCAATTTTTTTGTTTCCTTTATAATACCATATTTTTATATATTAATATTCTATCTTTTGTTTTTCTTTTTAATCTTCTTTTTGTTTTTTTCCCGCTTCTTCTTTTTCTTCTCTTTCATATTATTTATAATCTAGGTTCAATCATTCTCCTTAAATTTAAAGGTTCAATCATCTATCTATACATATATAAAAGCAAACCTAAACTTATACTTTTGTTTTCAATTTTTTTTCAATTTTACTCTATTTAGAAATAATTCAATTTTAATATTGACCGTCCAAATAATACTTTGATTTCAATCATAAAATTTAATTATACTAATAATTGATTTTATTATTTAAATTTTACTTTTTATTTTACAATATAAATTTGGTAAATATGAGATATATTTTTGGAATATTTGACTAATTTTTAATAAGCTTTATATATATATATATATATATATATATATATATATATATATATATATATATATATATATATATATATATATATATATATATATATATATATATATATATATATATAAACAAACAAACATAATTTCTATTTTTATCTTCAATTTTAATCTTGACCGTCTATTACTTTTTATCTCAATCATAGATTCTATTTATGCTAATAATAAATTATTTATTTATTTTTTAATCAACAATATAAATTTGATAAATATGAAAAATATTATTGACATATATTCTATTAATTGTCAATCAATATACTAATTTTGATATTTTTCATAATATCAAATCTTTCAACGCTATCTTGGGTAATTTTCCACCTTTTTATCTACGTCGTTGATTGCTTTCAATCACGATCGTTTATTCTTTCAAATTATTTTATATATAAACCTTTTCATTAGCTAATAAATCTTTAATCTTTTTTTTCTTCATCTTTTTCTTCTCTATTTCACTTTCATACTATTTCTAATCTACTTTAATTTGTTTTATCTTTTATATTTTACTTTGATTTGATCTAATGTGCAGGTTCAATCATTTTGAGGTATCATTCTTCATTTTTTATTTTTTGTTATCTTTATTTTATCTTTTATACTTTTATTTGATCTTATTTTATGTTCAATCATTGAGGTATCATTTTTCTTTTATTATGGGTGTGGGTAGAATGGGGTGGCGGGGGGTAAGGGGTAGGATTGGGTGGTAATATTTTTTTTATTTAAATATCAAAATCTAAAATTTTATAAATAAAAATACTTTTTGGGGAACGGGGGTGGGTACGGGTAGGTTGGGTGGTAGAGTTTCCTCCACAAAAAATTATTTTTAATAAAATTTTAGATTTTAATATTTAATATAATAAAATTTATTATTTGTATTTATCATATATAAAATTCTATTTCAAAAAAAAAAATTAAGTATGAATTTGAAATTCTTTCAAAAATTCATAATTTATTTAAATAGTGGAATTCAAATGAATTGATTTAAAATTCAAGGAATTTAAAATTCACTCTTACTCAATTCAAATACAACCTAAAAATATACAATTGTAATACACTTGAATTCTTTCCGTGCAATGCACGGATGAATAATATCTGATTTAAGTAATGAAAAAGGTGTAAAATAATTGTAAGCGTATTGGGCGAGAGTGACATTAAAAGTAAAGTAACTTGGGGCGAATAAATATAGAAATTACGAACAAGGCACGAGAGTGCTACTTTACGCCACGTGACATTTTGGTTATTCTCAAAAGCGTCTTCAATTTTCACTGATAAACATCACTCTCTTTAATTTTATTCTTTATTTATTACTTCAAAATATTAAATTACTTCAAAATTACATATTTCTTAATTTGCACGTCAAAGCACATGTGAAAATTTTGGTACGAAGGGCGGTAGAAAATATAAACTAGACAAATTAATTTAATTTCTATTTTATGGAGTTGTTTTTAATAAAAATTAAATTTGAAAAGCAGCTAATACAACCAACTTTTATTGATATTAACAACAAACCCCAATAAGTATATTATCTTGCCTTTCTTTATTTTGTTGTATCCTATCATTTCTGTCTTCTCACTTGAATTCCTTCTTCAGTATAAATATACCAACATAATCTTTAATCCTTTATGTGATCATTCGTTTGTCCTCTTTCTAAGATTGGGTTAGGCTGTTTCACGAAAATCATTTATTGAGATGAATAAAAAATTATAATATTTAAAAATATATATAATACTCCCTCAATTCCATAGAAGTTGGTATAATTTTTTTTGGGCACGGAGATTAAGGAGTATAATAATTTAATGTAAAGTGGAGTAAAGTGAAGTGAGAGAAATAATATTTAATGTGTAGTTAGTAGTTGTATTAGAGGTGATATGTGGGGCCCATGAGAATAGATTAATTGTTTTTTGTGTGGGTCCATGTATTAAAAAGGAAATGTGTCAACTTTAGTGGGACAAACCAAAAAAGAAAGTGTGTCAACTTATATGGGATGAAGGGAGTACTTAATTATAAAATGTAATAAAATTTGTATAGTAAACTACTCCATTTCATAAATAATTTATAATATAAATAAAAATTAATAATAATAAAATAATAAAAATAATAACAATTTAATAAAAATGATAATTAATTAAAATGGGATAAAATGATCTCACTTGAAATGAGTAAGCTTGAAATGCTCTAATTCAAAATTGCCCTCTCTAAGTTTTATTTATTATTTAATCCCAACGTTGTAATTAATTAATAAAATCTAAAATTAAATGACGACAAAATTATAATAAAATAAAGAATAATCTGTAAATTGTAGAATATGTCAGTACGTGTGCACAAAAAACTGGATCATGAAAATTTCCTACGTACTATATTCTTAAAGGAATAAATGATTATTTTCAAAACAATTGTACTCTGTTCTTAATTATAAGAATATTTTCATAGAATTTATATTTTCGGGGTACATTTATTTACATTTTTCTTTTTCAAAACAAATTGTACTCTGTTCTTAATTATAAGAATATTTTCATAGAATTTATATTTTCGGGTACATTTATTTACATTTTTTTTTGGGTAAAGGGTTTCACACTTAAAAACTAATACTCTCTTTCATCTCGTCATAATAAATATTTGATTATAGAAATTTTAAGAAATTTTAGCAACTTTATTGACTTTTGTACATATTTTAGCATTTTTTGTGTAGTAAGTACTATTATGAATGTTAAAAAGGAGTGACAAATTTAAAATTAAATTAACATTTTGAGATTATTAGATAAAATATTATTTCCTTTATTGGGTGTGGATTAAGGCTTTTGTAATAAAAAAATGAAGAAAGTCTAAAGATAATTATAGAATATAAAGGAGATCCCATTATTATTACTTCTGAAACTAAAAATCTTTAATAACAAGAAAGCGTTAATAATAAAATGTCTGCTCGTTAAAAATCTTTTGTTATGGAAGCTATTATGATAGAAAATAAGCGATAACATGGGATTTCTATCCTTATTGATCAATTTTCGCATCATATGTAATTTTGAATAACTTTTTGGAATTTCTTTTTTCCAATGAAGGTCCTATATTAATTTAATAAAGTGCTATAGATATATACTTCCATACAATCGGTATTTTTTTGTGTTGAGTATTAATCTTTAGACTGTTGATTAGTATTCCCTCCATTCCACACCACGCTTCCTGTTTACTGTACCACATTGTTAAAGAAAAGTTGTACTTTTTAATCAAATTTGTTGACTTTTGAGAGTATTGTAGTATTTTTAGGTAATACTCCCTCTGTCCATTGATAATCTATCAATTTTACCATTTTGGGTCGTCCACTCTTAATCTATCCATTTTCCTTTTTAGATACAGGGACCCACCCACACACTAATACAATTAAAATATGGGACACACACACCCCACTAATACAATTACTCACTACACATAAATTAATAATACTCCATAATTTATGTGCAAAAAGCAAACGAATAGATTGATGTTGGACGGGGGAGTTAGGGGTGGACCTACATTGGGCTTGGGGGGCACTGGGCACTCCTGAGAATTTAACAATAACTAGTATATGTATAGGAAAAATTATTGTATGCCCGCCTAGCCTAGTGGATACGACACTCCTTTCCATTTCTAATGGTCAAATAAAAGTAACATGTAAGGTTGTTGGATAAAGTAATAATTCATTTTTTTAGGAGTGAAGGGTGGTGTGGGACGGACGAATATGAAAAGTGTGAATGGTGATATGGGACAGGGGAGTAATTCTTTTCAAAAGTAATACTCTTATTACCTTTTATTTTGAAAGGTAAAAATCTATTATAAAGAAGAGATTAAATGGAGAATAATAGGTTCAGATTTTTTGTGTTACATCTTTTGTGTCATACTGTTAAATGAATGATATGTAAAAAAGAGATAGAAAAAACCAAACTCTAAAAACAGAAAAATATTAACCAAAGGGACAATAATCGAATTTATTTCCCTTCTTACATGTCAATCATATACTAATCAGTAGTAATATTACTTCAAAATAGTGCAGGAGAACCAATGTGGCCGTAAACGATAATGCCCTAGAATATAAAGTACTCCTATTTGTCTTTGATAATTAATTATACAAATATATAAATCATATTCAATTGGATTAGTTAATTAATAACTAATAAGTAATAAGTAATTACCTAGCTGTTAAGACGGCAAAAATAGAAATCGCCGGCAAATATTAATTAATGATTAACCCTAATTATATAAATGCCAGCTCAGCAAACCCTAAATCCAGACTTTCTTCCAACCCTTTAAAAACCCTTCTTCTTCATGACTCAGTCAGCCATATTAATTTTTCACATCCATTCATCCGCCATTGTTGAACCTTCAAGCTAGCTTCCATGGCAAAGTTATCACAAAATTCTAACAACAACATCACTACTAGTAATTCTACTTCCAACATGAATGTCAGCAGTAATCCTGTAAGAATGAAGCCCAAACGTACCAGGAAAACCATCCCTAGAGACTCACCACCGCAACGTAGCTCGATTTATCGCGGCGTAACCAGGTTGCACATTCATGCATGGATGTTGCACATTGCTTCAAGTTTCAACACTAATTAGTTAGTATTTATAATTACATGCATTTTTTAATTGTAATGATTTTGTTGATTATTAGGCATAGATGGACTGGTAGATATGAAGCACATTTGTGGGATAAGAACTGCTGGAATGAGGCTCAGAATAAGAAGGGTAGACAAGGTTGGTTTGTTATTATTATTATTAATTTTTATTTCCATCCAATTAATTCATTCATTTTTTATAGAAATGTTGGTTGATGCTTTTTTTTTTTTTCCTTTTTCATGGGTTGATGAATTAATTTGGTGAAATTATTCCTGATGGATGCAGTCTATCTTGGTATGTTGTACTTTCACAAATTATGCAAGATTTATTAATTATTTAATTAGAGTTTTTTAAAAATGCATTATTAATTATATAAATGTTTAATCAGGTGCTTATGATGATGAAGAAGCAGCTGCTCATGCTTATGATTTAGCTGCACTCAAGTATTGGGGTCAAGATACCATTCTCAATTTTCCAGTAATTAATTAATTTAATTTCCCTCATTAATATTTTCTAAATTTTGTCAATTCTAAGGTCACTTGTATTTAAACTAATTATATCTAAGCTATTTCCTAACAATTATTATGTTATGTTTATATAAAAAATAATAGGTATTTTTTTTCCCCTTTAAAATGCTCTTTTTTAAAAAAAAAAAAAGTACATATGGCAAATTAATTTTGTAGGTTTCAACATATGAGAAAGAAATAGTAGAAATGGGGGGACAGGCTAGAGAAGAGTACATTGGATCCTTGAGAAGGTAAGTGTAATAAAAGAGATATGAATGACTGTTAATTCCAATAAATAAAAAATATGATATTTTGAGGATTATATTTCTAAAAATGTAGTCAGAATTTATTGAGTATTTATGAATGTTGAAAATACAGGAAAAGCAGTGGCTTCTCTAGGGGAGTGTCCAAGTACAGAGGGGTTGCAAGGTATGTTCAATTCATAAATGGGATGAGTTTTTTTTACCTAAATTTGACTATCTATTAAGTAGCTAGGATTCACTAAAAATAAAAAAAAATAATAAAAATAATAATAATTAAAAAAATTTGAGGTTTAATATGAAACTCTTAATTTAGAATATAAAATCATTTAATCATTCAAATACTTTTTTATAAATATTAGAAATCATTAAATATGAGCATCTTAGATTCTCAAAAATTTTCTTAAAACACTGATCCATGCTAGTAGGATTTTATAAACAAGAGTCACACCGGATATCTTTTTTATCATCATTTGTGTTACACATTATATGCAGACATGTAGGAGGGGAATTTTTTTTCAATTTTGTGTTACTCGTTATATATTGGCATGTAGGAGAAGGAAGAAATTTAATCATTGCCCACCGAGTTTATGTTTCTTTTTTAAGGTATAATTATTTTCCTCTTTCTTATGATATAATAAAAAAATATTATATTAAAATAACACAGAGAATCAAGATGGGAGGAAGTATATAATGTCTACATATAGTATGATGTATATTTTCGAGAGGGTGCTTAATAAGGTATCAGATGTCATGTTACGTTTTGATGTTACATACATACTCCTTCCGTCCCAGCTTAAGAGGGTCATTTTTCCATTTTGGTCGTCCCACTCAAAGAGTCCCCTTTCCTTTTTTACACACATGGGACCCACACACCCCCTTTAATACAATTAAATATTGGGACCCACACTCCTACTAATACAACTACTCACTACACATTAAATAATAATACTCCTTAATTTACGTATCAAAAATCAAATGGCCCTCTTAATGAGTGACGGAGGGAGTATATATCTCATGTGACATGTTTTATATGAGTGACACGTGTGTGGTTAGGGATGGCAGCGGGTAGGGTACCCGCATTTTTTTGGGGTACCCGAACCCGTATCCGTTAAGAATACCACTACCCGTATCCGTCCCATTACCCGTTTAAAATATTATTGAAATATCCGTATCCATTTCGAACCCGATTGTTTCTATCCGCGGGTACCGAACCCGTCAAACTTTTTTATAAAACTTAAAATATAAATTTCAAATCTCAAACATTTAAATAAATGTGTCTACAACATTAAACAATAATAATTAAAACATGACATAAAATCACCACACAAGTTTAAAGATCTTCAATTCAAACTTTAAATAACATACAAATAAAATAAAATGATAGGTTAGATTAATGATTTGTAAATTTATTTAAATATTGAAACATATAACAAGATACTTGTGTCTAAACGATGAACGAATATTTTTTTTAATGAGATTGAGTGTTCGAATCCTCTAAAAAATACATACATACAAGTAAACGGGACGGATATATGCGGGTACCCGCTACCCTTATTCGCTTCTTTATACGGGTTCGGGTAGCGGGTACTCGAGGGGGTCTACCCGAACCCTACCCGAACCCTAATGGGAATTTTTATTTTTTCCCAAACCCGTCTCAAACCCGATTATAGGTACCCGAACCCGTCCCATTAAGGTTTGGTCGGGTCGGGAACCCGGGAAAACCCGCGAAACTGTCATCCCTATGTGTGGTACTAAAATCTCAATCATTCTCCTTTGGGTTGATAAATTCATTGTAAAATACTCCATCCATCCCGCGTTAAGATTTACATTTACATTTTTATCAAGTTGGTTTACACAAAATAATTAATTATTTTATGTATAAAACACACACAACACTAATATAAATACTCAGTATTTTACATTAAATATTATTTCTTTCACCTCACTACATATTAAAATATTATCTCTTAATATCCGTGCAAAAACAATCGTCAACGTTAACGCTGAATGGAGGAGGTATAGATTTTGTCTTTCAAGTTTCACCTTGGTGTCATTCATCCAATTATTTATAATAAAAAATGTAATATCAAAATGTGAAATTTAATAATTGAAATTTTGGATTTTCAGACATCATCATAATGGAAGATGGGAGGCTCGAATTGGAAGAGTTTTTGGAAATAAGTATCTCTACCTTGGAACTTATGGTATTTCCATTTTATTTAATTTATTTAATTCCCAATCTTCCTTTTTAATTTATTTTTAATATTTAAAAATTCCAATCCTACCGTGCAGCTACACAAGAAGAGGCTGCAATCGCCTACGACATGGCCGCAATAGAGTACCGTGGCCTCAACGCCGTCACAAATTTCGACCTCAGCCGTTACATCAAATGGCTAAAACCTAACACCGCCGCCGCCGCCGCCCCTACTGAAATAGTCGACACTAACGTGGCCTCATGCTCCAATTATGACTCCGGTACCGCCTCAGAATCTCTACCACCACTCTGGCAGCCTTCCGACTCCAGCGAGACCGCCGCAGCTCAGCCGCGTGCCACCACCGCCACCTCAGCCCTAAGCCTTCTGCTGCAGTCTTCCAAGTTTAAAGAACTGATGGAAATGAACATGGCGGCGGAGTCGCCGTCGACTCCACCGCAAAACACGATTCCTGAGGATGTGAAAACGCTATTTGGATGTGACGATTTTAGTGGCTACGATGATGAGCAGATTCAGGTGGAAGATATTTTTGGGGATTTCATGAATCAACGTATGCCCCATTTTGATACGCTTCTTAATTTAGAACCTTAATTTAATTACTATTATTCTTATTTTTTTAATTCTTGGAAATTAGATATTAGCCCAAGATAATTAATCAGATATTCTTTTGGGTAGAGTTAATTAATAATATGGAATTGAGATGTGGGAAATTATGTATTCTCATTTTCAAAAAGACAAAGTCTCTCGTGAGACGCTACTCTCATGAGACGGTTTGTGAGACATGTTAAAGTATGTCGATTATTTAAATAAAGTATGTTTAATGGTTGTTAATATATGTTTTTTAAAGTATGTTGGATTATGTATTAAAGTATGATGTTAGTGTGTTATAATTTAATTTATTATCGACATACTTTAACCACAAATAAGCGCACTTTAACCACAAATAAGCATACTTTAGTGACGGGTTGACCGTCTCACATCCGTCTCACCAATAACCCGTCTCACAAGAGACTAACTCTTTCAAAAATAGTATCGTACTATGGATTTTTATAGGGTAGGTCTTGCATGAGACCCTCTCACGTGAGATCATTTTTTACTTTTTAAAATAGTTATCACTTTCGCTATAAAAATGTTATCACTTTTTATTTATACTATAAATTGCTCATGAAATAGCATTATCACTTTTCATTAATTTATTATCACTTTTCTTTATAAAAATTATCACTTTCTGATCATCTCACGTAAGTCCTTAAATAAGACGGTTTCACACAAGTATTTACCAAAAATATAATACTCCTTTAACAATATAAAGAAGAATAAGAGTTTTAAAAAATAATGCAAATGATTGAACTCATTTTAATTAATCATGCACATCTATGCTTGTTATAAAACATGGAAATTGGCTACGAAAAAAGAAAATTTGTACTACAAGTATATTTAAGAATTCAATCGAAATTGAGAAATTATATCCACCCAGTATCCTCTCAAGTTAAAGAAAGAAACAGATGTGGGTTAAACGTTAATCAACATAAAGGCCCATAAGAATTCTGAAGTTTGTTCATAAGAATAGCCCGGCCCATCATAATAAGATGGACCGAGCCCACTCATAAAAACTATTTGGGCCTTCCTCTACTATGCTGGACTAGGAAAAAAAAAACTTACACACTATAATAACTCATCAATTAAATGATGAACTATTTCATTCAAAATTAATACTCCATATATTTGTAACTAAATTATTGTTTCAAAAAAGAGAAAAAATATACGTATATTGTAGTAAATTTTACTCAAATTGTACACTATATAGAATACAAATAATAATAATAATAAATAAATTCAAATGACAACATTATTGTATTTATTTTATTGAACACTAGCACTATCAATCCATAATCCTCCCAACCTAACACTAATTGATACTGTCCTTGTTAATGTTCTTGTTTTAAATTCAAAGATTCATTATGTGTTAACTTTGTTAATATTATTTCTTATTTGAACGAAAAATTCATTCATAAATTTGTGAAACCATTCAATGAAATATTAAGATATTGTTCTTTAGATTTAAGAAGCATTCTTATTGGAACATTCCCCATGATTTATTCATAAATTATGAATTACACGTCACCATTTAGATAAATTTTAGATATTGGAGAAATGTATGCTTCATTCTTAGTTCCACTCTGCCACCTCAACATAATTTGTCTACATAGCTAAGTTTATTATCACACACACCCTTTTAACAAAGTTATTTAATCATGCAATAAAATCTTCTACTAATATAAGAACATACACTCCGTTTCAAAAAGTTATTTAAACATGCAATAAAATTTTCTACTAATATATATCACTCCGTCTTCAAAAGAAATACCAAAAAAATAAATAAATAAATAAAACTAACCATTTATTACACTTTATTTACGATGATACTACTCTACTTAACACACTTAACATTGTTTATCATTTATTTATTATGAAAAAAAACCAAAATCCCTAAATACAACATTTTTCTTAATTAATGTGTAAAAGAAAAGGTAAAGGTTTTTTTTACTGAGGGAGGGGATTGGATTTCCTATTCTATACTACTTCGTGTTTTATTGGTATTTTTCGTAACATTAAAAAAAATTGTATTCTACAAATGATCATTAAATCCTTAGAACATATGTTAATCTACAATATCATTGCACATAGCATCTTTTGCGTCATTACCTTGGATGTCCTGTTACATTTTAGTGTTACATCTCCTGTTACACGCGTTAGATGAGTGACACGTATGCGGAGAGTAAAATCTCAACCTTTCCCCTTAGAGTTGATTGTTAGGGTATAGATTAGTCTATCATACGTGTCAATCATCCAACGGTTTGTAACAGCAGATGTAACACCAAAATGTAACAGGAGATCTGAACCGCATCTTTTGTGCCACATATTATATGATTGATACGTAAAAAGGAAAATAAATTCAATCAATGCCCCCAAGGAATTCAACTTTCCTTTTTAATTACGATATAGTTAATTTCCCTTTCCCTCCTATGTGTCATTCATTCAACGCTCCATGTTTGGTTCCGCAGCTTCTATAAAGTAAGATCTTCACGATCCGGTTGACTCTATTCATAAGAGATAGGAACGCACAAGCACAGGCGAGAGGTCTTGAAGAGCCTGGATGATTCCCGACTTTCGCTTTCCTTGATGTAAGAACTGCGGTTCATACTGTGCTGGAAGAACTCATACGTCATTTTGAAGCTCAAGTTTGGGGTCAACAATGGGAAATAAAGAGCTGACTGGGGGCTGAACTACCAAGAAAGCAGCTGGCAGAATTGGACAAGCGATCCAAGACATGATATGATGTATCAAAATGGTACAAAATATTAGAGTCGGTTATTATGACAAGTATCATTCATTTAAAAAGTGAAATTTAAAATGTAACATGAAGTTGGAATAAGTGATCCAAACAAAGTTGGAATAGATGATCCAATATCCGGAAGGACCATATACACACTTCTCTTCCCCCTCCACCCCCAACCTACCTACCCAGCTGCATATACACAAACACAGTATCACAAACACAGAGGAGTAGATCAAATAAAATGATAATGTTTCATGCACACAGATCTCTCATGTTGTTTCTTTCTCAGTGTATCAAAGTACTACTAGTCTTTCTTTATTTTATTAGTTTCAACTTAATTTATATATTTGCTGAAATGGTAGAATTAGAAGATAGAGAAAGATGATTTTGGTGCAGTGGGGTGACTGTGAGAGAGAAAATAAAAGATCTGCAGTGAAAAGGATTGATATCTTTAACCTTTTGCTGCTTTCGCTGATAAGTTTACGTCGCCAAACACTACCTATGCTTTCAGCCTGCCTTTCTTTTACCCTTTTCCTGTTTTGCTACTATTTACAGTCACTTTCTCAACCCTTGTTTGGCAAATTTAATTTCTCCACACTCATCATCTCATCAACTAAATTGTTACTTCTTTGTTTAGAAAAACCCTTCACGTTTCTGTTCCACTTTGTTTTAAAAAAAAATTGGAGTATTCTTTTTGATCAATTTCGTTTACTTTTAAAGGATATTGTAGTATTTTTAGATAATGGAGTAAAAAATATATTCTCTTCGTCCCATCTTTAACTTCACACTTTTCATTTTTGGCTGTCCCAAATCCAACTTCATACTTCTATAAAAAGAAAAAGCAACTAACTAATATCAATATAACATACTTTAATTTCAAATATGAAATTACCTTTTTTAACACACCTAACATATTTTAAGTATCATTTATTTATCATCCAAAAATATCATATTATCCTCAAAAGTAAGTTAAAAATTGATTTTTCTTAAACTCTATACCTACAGTAAACGTAAAAGATAAATTTAGGACGGAGGGAATATAAAGTAATGTTCGGTGTGTTATGTAAGAACGAAAAATTTGAAATTTAAAAAACTTTTGAGATTATGAATAAAATAATTATTTTATTCTTTTGTGGTGTGAATAATGTTATGCAAACAGACAAATATAAGAAGTGTGAAGGTTATGGAAGACGGTATTAGAAACTCTACTATATTTATTTCTTTTTTCTTTCTTAAATTAATTCTTCATTTCTCTTTTTTTTTTTAAATAGTATAAACAAAATTAGGCAATTTAATTTTAATGAGTTGAAAGTGATCGATTCAGTCAGTCTAAAAGCTGAAAGAGTTGGTCAAAATATAGTACTCCCTCCGTCCCACGTATTTTTACCCACTTTCCATTTTGGGGTGTCCCACGTATTTTTACCCATTCCATTTTTGGCAAAAATACATAATATTTTATTATATACTTTTTACAATCCCAACAACTTTAATTACTTTTTTACACTTTATTCATCATTCCCAATAACTTTATTCACTTTTTCTTTTTAAATTACTAATTTATCCCTACTTTCTCTTACATTATATATTAAAAAAATAAAACGTCTTAATCTCCGTGCCCGTACAAACGGGTAAAAATACCCGGGACGGAGGGAGTACTATTAATGTTTGTAAATTTATGTTTATGAATTGATATAATTAAATAAAACTTTAATGAACAATACTCAAAATATTTAAACGTTTTGCAATTACTCTTGTCCATTTTTTTAATTTATTGTTTTAATTTATTATTACTATTCTACTCGTTAATGATCTGATTAATTCGAAGCTCACTATAAAATAAATTTCATTGATTTACGAATTTAAAAAAAGCTGTCATCCCTAGTTAGTTAAAAAAGATTTATGAGTAGTTTTATTGATCCATTTACACTATCTTTCCAAGCTCGTGTAGTTAATTGTAAGTTTTTCAATCCAATGTGCTACTCAGTAATAAATGAATGTGGAATGTACTTAGTGACGGAGCCAGAAATTAATTTTAGGGGGCCAAAATAATACTGTAAAATATATACTTCATTCATCCGCCCAAAACAATACTATATACTTCATTCGTCGTTCAAAATTATTTGCGTTTTTTAGAAGAAGTTACTACTTTTTAACAACTTTATTAATTCTTTTGGAATAATTTAATGATTTTTTAATAATAAAAAGTAAATATGTATGTTAAAATTTATAATAATTTTGAAATTATAATGTACTTTTTTTATTTTTAATTGATATTTGTTGAAATATACCTGGTTTAATCTTGATCCATGAGGTGTATTAACACTTTAACTTGATTTAGGATCAGTTGGACTAGTGCATAAAGATTTTTTTTATCTTATTTCTTAAATTATTTGATGTCTAATTCACAAGAATCACAACTATATAAATGAATAAAGTATAACAATTATATGGAAAAAATTATAATAATAATAACACAAACAATGCCTAAAGATTTTTTTAAAAATAATATATATTGTAAGAAAATTATAATATAATTGAAACTTATAAATAAAAAGAATAAAAAAAATTAATTCAAACAATGTCAAATGAAAAAATGAAAGGCTATGCAAAAAGAAAATACAAAATGTTACGGCAATAAGAGAGAATCGAACCCTCTACTTCTATGAAGTGTGAAAAGCTCTTTAACACTATGCTAGGTACACTGTATAAAAAGGTGGTTCATCCACTCCGGGCGCCCCCGCATGCCATCCCGACAGCATGTGAAGGAGGTTAATCTTGGTAACTCAACCGATCAAAGGGTTGTTTTTGCTTTTTGGCACTTAGATTAAGGAGTATTATTATTTAATGTGTAGTGAGTTGTTGTATTAGCGGGAGTGTGGGCCCCATATTTTAATTGTATTAGAGGGGGTGTGTGGGTCCCATGTGTGTAAAAAATGAAAGGGGAATCTTTGGGTGGGACGACCAAAATGACAAAAAGGAACCCTTTGGGTGAGACGGAATGAGTATACTACTCGTTTATAAAATGCCAGGGGGGCCAGCGGCCCCCCTAGTCCTTAGCTCCCTCAGTCATTGGTACTCCCTCTGTACTGCGTGTTAAAATTTACGTTTTTCATTTTGAGTTGTTCTAAGTTAATGTTTATATATTTTTTTGTCAAGTTGGGCCCACACAAAATAATTATTTATTTCATGTAGGATCCACACACAACAATAACATAATTACTCATTGTACTATCACCTCATTACGCATTAAACTATTATATCTATTAATCTACGTACAAAAAATAAACGTAAACGTTAACGTCGGATGGGGTATACGATAGCAACCCTTTAAAATTTGAGAAAAATGGTTTTCCACTTTTTTTTTTTTTGTCTTGGAGTTGGTGCATTATCATTTTTGTTCCAAAGGTAACTTGCTTCCTTTCTATCCCTTTCTCCTTTTCTTCTGTACTAGTAGTATAATTTTGGCAGAAATTTTATAGGAGTAATTTTATTTTATTTTTTATTATTATTTTATATTGATTTTTATTTATGTCCATCTGTCCAAATTCTGACTTGTCAACAGTGGTTCTGTCTCATGTTGTTCCTTATTGTTATGTTGGATTTTTGTATGGGCTTCAGGCCCAACATGACCATTGAATATGGTTGTAATTATTGGTAATAAAATTATTTAAAACTAAGTATACTATGTGGCTAATTTTATAGCAATGTACTCCCTCCATCTGCTTTCAAGTGTATCATATTTTCATTTTGGGTGTTTGTCCTCAATGGTTTCATTTTCTTTTTTATCTACACACACCCATTAATACAATTAAAAAATGGGATCAACACCTCCACTAATACAACTACCTATTACAATATTCCTTAATCTCCGTGTCCAAAAGCAAATGACACCCTTGAATCCAAACGGAGGGAGTATACTCTTTCCATCCCATAAAAGATTGCACCCCCATTCCGGCACGGAGATTAAAGAAGTGATAACTTTTAGGGATATAATGGTATTTTTTTATAATAAATAAATGATAAAATATATTGGGTAGAGATTATTTTGTTGTAAATAAAGTGTATTGGAATGGTGGTTATTTTTTACCTTTTTATTTTTAAGGAAATGTATAAACTTTTGTGGAACGGCTCAAAATGGAAAGTGTGTCATATGAAATGAGACTGAGGGAGTAGTTGTGAATGTGCAATTAATTTAATTCCATACTTTAGGAAATTTAATATACTGTAATTTATTCTTTTCAATATGAATTTAGTAGGATTATGTGGATAACTTTAAAACTTTTTTTAATATAATAAATTGATAAAATTAAAATTTTAATTAATAAGAAGTAATAACCTAATGGATGAAAAGTAATATTATAAACAATTTATATTATAAATTAAATAATATTCTAAAAAATAATATTAATAACACCTTTAATATATAATGATAACTGATTACATTTTCTAAAAGATAAAGCCTATTTTGAGACGCTACTTATGTGAGACGTGTTAAGGTATACATTCTATATAGATAAAATATGATTAATGGTTGTTAAAGTATAATTATTAGTATATAAATAAAGTATACTCCATTCGTCCCCTTGAAAAGTATTCATTTACTTTTTACACGTGGATTAAGGAGTATAATAATTTAATGTATAGTAATGTGAGAGAAATAATATTTTAATGTGTAGTGAGTAGTTGTATTAGTGTTGAGTGCGAGGCTTGTGGGTCACATCAATCCAAAAGAAAAATAAATACTTTGTAATGGGACGGACCAAAATAAAAAAATAGATACGTATCAAGGGGATTGAGGGAGTATTTAATTAATGATTGTTAAAGTATATTTTTTAAAGTATTATTTTAGGGTGTTCAATTCATTATTGACATACTTTAAGTATGAATAAGTACTCCCTCCATCCCACCCAAAGAGTTCATTTTTGCCATTTTGGACGTCTCACCCAAAGAGTTCACTTTTCTTTTTTACACACATGGGACCCACACACACCCACTAATACAATTAGAATATGGAGCCCACACTTCTACTAATACAACTATCCACTACAAATTAAATAATAATATTCATTAATCCACGTACCAAAAAACAAAAATAACCTTTGAACGGAACGGATGAAATATATTTTATCTATATAAATAAGCATATTTCAGTAATGAGTTAGCCCGTTTCATAATATACCGTCCCTTTGAAGATTTCAAACATCATCTGACAAGTCTGCCCCTTGATTAAATATGCTACTCCGTATTATTTAACATCATGACATAAAATTAATATTTTTAATAAGCACAGTAATACACTGCATGTCTCCAAAACAAATTACCATTGAAACATATAACAACGAAGAACTAATTTTAATTAAACTTTCATTGATCTTTGAATACATATCAATTAATCGACACCTCATTTTTTGAATTTAAGTTCAAACTAAGAGTTCTGTTTTAATAAATCACAAACCTCATTTTTCTCATTTCGATTGTGAGAAGAATATAGAGATGGGTGACCCGTTGTTAAAGTATACTCCCTCCGATCCGGTCAAAGTGTATCATTTGCTTTTTACACGTAAATTAAAGAGTATTATTATTTTATATAAAGTGGGTAAGTGTATTAGAGAGATGTCATAGGTAGTGGTGGACCCTTTTTACTAAAAGAGAAAAATTTACAATTTGAAAGGGACGCCCAATATAGTAAAATGGTGTTATTTTGGCGGGATGGAGGGAGTATTTGTTATATAAGTAAAGTATGTTTGTAGTAAATCATATTATAATACTTTATTGTAATTTATTTTTAATCATACTTTAAAAAAACATACTTTACCTATACAACAACCACACATTACCCATCTCACGAAACTAGATGAATTTTTATTTCTTTTTGGTAAGATCATACTATATTAAATACTCCCTCCGTCTCATTTCAATCTTTACATATTTTCAATTTGGGCGTCTCATTTCAATCTTTACATTTCCTTTTTTGATAAATGAGATCCACACAAATTAATTATTTCTCTATTCATAGGCTCACATCTACTACGGCCCTCTCCAACGCCAAGTTTTTTTGCTGACATGGCCAAGTAAAATACCTAAAAAATGAGGTTTAATGCGCTGGGATAGGCGTTGGGTTTTTTGCTAGGTAGAGTGGGAGAGAAAGCGGTGGAACTCACGCACAGACACCGGAGAGCGTGGCTGTCACACGCGAGTGGTGTTGGGCCAGCACACCATCTCCAAACCTTTTCTGAAATTTTTTTTCAATATTCGTTGTTGTAATTTGTTTCACCATTTCAATATTTGTTGTTGTAATTTATTTCACCATTTTCAATATTCGTTATTGTATTTGAGATTAGGTAGTTTTCATAAAAACGCATCGGTGTGTTTTAGTTTTAATAAAATATTTTATGTTATTTAATACTTCCTCCGTCCGCTCGAAAGGTCCACATTTTGCCATTTTATACGTCCAAACCAAAGGTCCACATTTCCCTTTTTAAACACATGAGACCCACACGCATCGCTAATACAATAAATTTATGAGACTCATACACCCCATTAATACAACTACCAACTACACCTTAAATAATAATACTCCTTAATCCACGTGCAAAAAGCAAATGTCCACCTTTGTGGTGGACGGAGGGAGTAATTTATTAATAAAAAATAATTAATAAAGAAATATTTACATAAATAAAATACTTAAAATCATAAATTACAAAAATACATTAAATTAAAAGAATAAATAAAGGAATATTATTTTTTTGTTATTTAGTTTTGTGTGTGTCTGTTCTATCAGTATTCAATGTGATTTGTTGTGTATATCTCTATCATAAATCAACACGAATCCCAACTTATAAAATATTTGAGATTGGTAGTTTTCATAAAAATACACCGGTGTGTTTTAGTTTTAATAAAATATTTAATAATTTATGTTTTAGTTTTAATAAAATATGTATATTTTGCACTAAATTAGTTTGTGGTGTGCACTAAAATAGTGCGACTGCTGGAGTTGGCCTTATAACACTATCCATTGAAAAGTAGCCGTTGGAAACTAGCCATAAGAAAACTTGCCATTGTGGAACACTACTCTATATAAAGGATGTTATCGGATGCTTAGAACTCCTACCTAAGAACATCACAGTCTTGTAATTGATTATCCTTAAATTTCTTTCATTCTCTCAAACATGTCTTCCTCTATAAATTCATCATCTTCCGAAAGTGATAGTCTTCAAGAGTTCATGTTCGATGATACCATCGAGAAAGAAATAGAGTCCTTGCTAAAAAAATAACAAGATATACTTGGTCGTGCTGGGACTTCTGCTGGCGGTACCAGAAAGCGAAGAATGTATGTGGACCGAAATCGTGAGGCGCAGCATACGAGACTCTACCTCGACTACTTCTCTGAAGATCCGGTATACGGAAGTGAGACGTTTCGTCGACGTTTTCGTATGTCAAGAGAGTTGTTCCAGCGCATAGTTGATGCACTGGAGTCCCACGATGAGCATTTTCAGTGGAGGGTATATGCAATTGAAAAAAAAGGGTTCTCTCCACTACAAAAGTGCACAGTGGTCATTCGCCAATTGGCATATGGTGGACCTGCCGACCTTTGGGATGAGTTTCTACGTGTTGTCGAAACAACTTCTATAGAATACCTCTTTAAGTTTTGTCAGTGTGTGATCGAAGTATTTGGCGGGTACTACTTGAGAAAGCCTAATGCCCTAGATTGTCAAAAGTTGTTACAAATTTACGAAGAAAGACACGGATTTTCCGGAATGCTTGGGAGCCTTGATTGCATGTATTGGGAATGGAGGAACTGTCCGACAGCTTGGAAAGGCCAATTCACACGCGGTGATCATGGCATTCCAACAATCATGCTCGAAGCGGTTTCCTCTGCAGATTTATGGATATGACACGTCTACTTTGGAGTAGCAGGATCCAACAATGATATCAACATACTCAACTAATCTCCTTTATTTACGGATACTCTGCAAGGACGCGCTCCATCCATTAATTTTACAATCAATGGTAGGGAATATAATCAAGGATATTATCTTACTGATGGAATTTATCCAGAGTGGGCTGCTTTTGTGAAAAGCTTTCCATGTCCTCAAGATCCAAAGAGGCAGCTCTTCAAACGACTGCAAGAGGCTGCTAGAAAGGATGTCGAACGAGCCTTTGGAGTCCTTCAAGCTCGTTGGACGATGATTAGCGGTCTAACTCGTTTTTGGTACAAGAATAAATTGAAGGATATAATGCTAACTTGCATTATATTGCACAATATGATAATCGAAAATGAAGAAAATGCATCTATCGATTGGTTCGACGATCCAAATGTGGCCATTCCGCCTCCACAAGTAAGTCAAGGATCAGCCGGAGCATTCAATGACTACGTTAGGAGGGGTGTTCAACTACGAGATAAGCAGAAACATCTTCAACTTCGACAAGACTTAGTTGAGTATCTTTGACCCAATTTGGAGAATAATTATTTACACATTAAAATTGGCCGGATTGAACTTTACATTGTTGCTTTCGGAAGTTTTGCTTTAATTTTTTAATTTGCGTGTCATTTTAATTTATGTTATGTGTCATTTTAATTTGTGTTTTTTATGTTTTATGTAATGAAAAAAATAAATAATATGTTTTTCGATTTTTTTCTTAAATTTATTAAATTAAATAATATGAAAATTTAATTATTTACCATTCATTTTGAAAATTAAATAAATATAGTTTTGGAAACTAAATAATGTAGTTGATAAAATAAATGAGAATTAAATAAAATGAAGTGGGTCCCCAAAATACCTTGCTTTTTGGGTAGAGGGTTGGGGAGGAATTTTGTTAAGGTAGAGATATTTTACTTTTTAGTTGGCGCTGACGTGGCAACCAAAATACTTGTTTTTTTGGTAGATGAATGGGGAAGACCTAATACATCTACTCACTTTATATTAAAATATTATTTCTCTCATCCCACCACACATTAAAATACCATATTTTTTAATCCCCGTGCAAAAAGCAAACTTAAAATTCGAAACAAGATGGAGGAAGTATTACTTTTTAAAAAATACCCCCTCCGTCCCGCCCAAATAACATCATTTTACTATATTGGGCGTCTCATCCAAATTGCACAATTTTCTTTTTTAGTAAAATGGTCCACCAATAGTTCACCACTACCCATCACATCTCTCTAATATACATATTCACTTTATATAAAATAATAATAAGTGAAAAGAAAATGAAAGTCGAAAAGTAGTGAAATATAGTTAATGGAAAAGAGCAATTAGGAGGGCGATTAGCAGTCTTCCTAGAATCCCACAAACGAATGTAATAAGACTCGGCCTCTTGGGTTTAGGTTTTTCTCTCTACTCGATAACTCCTCGGAATTGCTGTCTCTTCAACCTGTCTGGTCCGGTCCCTCTCACCCCCACCCCACCCCATCCACTCCCCACCTGTTTATTTTCAAAATAAATGAGGGATACAAGAGGGTTTTATTGATTTCTCAAGGGTAGACAACAAAACTCACCCATGAACAGACCTTTGCTCGCGCAAATCTAGCTAAACTTTTCCTAATTGGGGGGGGGGGGGGGGGGGGGGGGTCTACTCAACTGCTGCTTGCCTGCCTTCTATCTCTATTCTCTACACACTTTTTTTTATTTATTAATATGGACTATTAATTTATGCTAATTAAATTGAATATCGCACTATATTTACTTTGGTGAAGGGGTTGGTAGGAACTTGAAGCTTGCACGCGCTGATTGAACCCTACAATGAATTTTTAAATCTACGAGTGTGTATAAAGATCTTGTATTAAATGAGTGACACGTGTACGAGAACAAAATCTCAATCATTGTCCTAGGGTTTAACTTTTATTTTAAGATGAAATATGTTTTATTATATCATACATGTCAATTATCCAACGGTACACAATCAGAGATGTATTATTAAAATGTAACAAAGAACCGATGTATATAAATTAAGGCCTATGAATTGGTGTTAATTTTCAATCCATTCACCTACCATACAATACTCCCTCTTTTCCACATTTCCTCAATTAATATTATACTTGTACCGTCCCACGTTACTTTGCATCATTATTGTAGACACGAAGTTTTAAAAAAAAATTAACAACTTATATTAACTTCAAGAGGATAATTTTGTATTTGTATATATAAATAAATTATAAAATATATGTTACGTGTGTTAGGTGTGAGTGATATATTTATAATTAAGATCAATTTTAAGGTTGAAGATTGTCTTTTCCAATGATGAAATTTAATATGTGATGAACAAAAATAAAAGTGTAAAATTTATGTGGAATAGAAGTACACGTGTTTTTTTATTTCACTCTCACCTCTTACATCAACTAATACTCTATTACCCATATAATTATCATCCTCTTAAAAATATTCTTTTATTGGAATCTCAAACAAACTTGCCACCAGCTATGTTTCTTTTGAATAGTCTAAAGTCTACCATTTGGTATTTGTTTTGAGTGTAGATAGAAATAAAAAGTTAAATTTAATAAATTCAATAAATATTGTTAATTTATGTTTATAACTTTAAATTTGTGTGTGAGAGAGTGTAAAAGTGGAATATGATGATGTGTGTCCGAAAATAAGATGTGATGTGCCTAATAAACTCCAATTCAGTACCATAATACGCTACAAATTTTAATTAATTCTCAATCCATCGACACACTTTCATTTCATACATTTTAATTAAAATTCTCTTTCTCTCTCCCATCTCATCTCACCTCAATATCACTCACCTCGACTCTACATTTATATTAGCGTGTCAATCATGAAGCGATTGAGAAATAGTAGAAAGACGAAACCAAAGCCTAGTTTCAAGCGCATTAATTTGGCCACATTACATACAGAAACAAACATGTACAAAAAAAACACAATGCAACTCCCCCTTTCTTGCCCAACTACTCTACAATATATTTCTCCCACTTTTCTTTCATTTTTTTTCCACCAATAAGACAACTATGCCCATCAACACATATGCTACTCCCCATTAGTTAGTTTATAACAAAATAAAATATAAATACATGCTCCTCACATTTCAAACACTTCTCCCCCCCCCCCCCCTCTCTCCTCAACTATGTAGATATATTGCTACTTTTCAAGCACACACACACAATGTATACATATAAGTATATTGGGAGGCTGGAAAATAAGACAAATCTCTGCTGGCTAGCTTCACACATGTTGTCGGAGTTCACAGGGTGGTACGGCGGCGCCGCGGTGGCTGAGGTGGTGGCGGATATCATGATGTGGGCTATTTTGAGATGGGGTGGCTCCAAGATTCAATCTTTTCAAGTGGGGTTTCATGATTCTTTGTCCCTCTTCCGTTGGACGGACTTCTGACGGTGGCGGCGCTTCTGGTTCTGGTGTGATATTGGCGGGGACGGCTCAATCTTTTTTCTGACATAATTACCCTTTGTTTCTGGTTAAATGCCATCATCATCATCGTGTTTATATGCAATGTCTTCATTTTTCATGGTGAGGGTATTTCTGGATTTTTTTTTGGAGCTTAATATAAGATTTATGAGATTGTAAATAAAAAATTTATTCCTGAATTATTCATATTACAAGTTATGATATACTTAATTAATTAATATTAATAGGAATAATAGCTTTAAGCTTTTGGATTTTACTACTGCATTTTGAATATTTACCACTGCATTTATGAAAGTCCTCAAAAATATTGTTTTAATTTTTTTATTTGATATTTCATCCTCCATAATAAAATATATTGCCAAATCGTTTTGGCAATGTAATTGTTCAATTATATTATGTAACATTAAATTGGAGAATTGTTTTTATTTATGAATTAATATTAATATTTGGTGAATGTCACAATATTACGAATTTCAATTAGCGATTTAAATCTATGCAATGTGTTTGCAATAAAAAAAAAAAAAGTGGATTATTTTCTTTCAAACAAAAATTAAAAAGAAAATAATTATTGAGTATTTAATTACCTTCTGCTACTTAGAAACGAGGATTGAGGTGACATTTTTTAATTTAATTCTTCCATGGAAACGTCATTTCTCACTGGCAACATTCAATAGTAAAGTTTTTACTTCCAAAAATTCGAATCTTCTACATTTAATTTGTTTTTGGAGATTATTCGATGCTATAATATTCATTTATTTATTCTTATTTGTTTCATAAAAACATTCGCTTAAAAAAAATACATTAACCTAAAATTTGAAAAATACTCTTTAATTCAAGGTTATATCTTATTTCAGCACATGCTCACTCTATTTCAAGAAAATTTGTATTGTTACTTATACGCGAAGTTAAATAAAAGTTATTTTTTAATCAATTTTATCGACTTTTAAATGGTAATATAGTGACTTTAGGTAAGTAATAAATTATAAAATTGTGTTATATAAAAGTGATAAATTTATAATTAGGGAGTATATAGCACTACTACCTCCGTTTCTAGTATATATACCGTTTGTACGGTTTAATATATTAAGATGTCAAAAAAAGTATGGATAAATTGATAATTTTGAGAGAAAAGTAAATAAAATTATTGGGAATTATGAATAAAGTTTAAAAAATAAATAAAATTATTAGGATTGATAAAGTGTAAAAAATAGGTAAAATGTATTTTTATCATTAATGGTACCGATAAAAATACTTGGGACAACTTAAAATAAATAGAAAGCGGATAAAAATATGTGGGGTGGGATGAAGAGAGTATTAAGGATTGATGTGATTTTTTTTGGCGAAGTTTAATAAAGAATTGACAAAAATGAAAAGTGTGAAATTTAAATTAAAATGAAGGAGTAGAACATTTAAAATACTACTACTCTATAAGATTACTAAAAAAATGAGTTAATAAAGTTCGGATTTTTTATTTATTTAATTTAATAAAAATAAGGCTAGGTCTTGCGTGATCTTATATGAGACAATTTTATACATTTTAAAATATTTATCACTTTCATTGTAAAAACGTTATTACTTTTACTATAAAATGTTATAATTTCTTATTTATACATAAATTGTTCATGAATTAACATTATCATTTTTCATTAATTTAATAGTATCACTTTTCAATATAAAAATTATCACTTTTTATCGTCTCACGTAAGCCCTTTATGAGACGGTGTCACACAAGTCTTTGCCTAAAAATTAAACGATGTAAGGTTTTAGAACAAATAAAGTAAAGATTTGATGGATATAAATAAAGTAAATTTACATTTATTTTTTATTTGCACCAGAAATCGAGCATGTTTTCTTGCTTGATTTCAGTATTAATTTATACGTTACGGAGTATTAATTTGTCAAATTCCCATCAATTTTTATTTTTATTTATTTGACAAGCAAAATTCTTGCTAGCTAGCTAGGGATCATGAAATGAGTGTTACTGGAGTATGAAAATAAATGATGCATTTTTAATAAAAATAAATAAAAATTAAGCACTCCCAGAATTTACTGTTAATTTTTTTAAATCAAAATTTATAAACTTTAAAGGTTTTTTTTTTTTAAAGTTAATAAATAGATTGGAAAATATGTTAAGTGTAAACAAAAAACTTAAATTAAAGTAGTATATCAAAATTAATAAATGAAGTCAAAAATTTTTAAAGGTTTTATGGGACACATGCACGGATGAAAGAAATAATATGAAAGAATGAGACAACATGTTTTTTTTTTTAAGAAAAGTGAAGTACTCTCTCAGTCTCAATATTATATTTGGACTCTGCATTTTCGTTAATACCTTAAATAATTTAAGGGTTTATTAATTATATGTACGTGTATTAATTAATATTAATATATACATTAATTTAATATAATTATTGTGGAATACATAACGATTTTTTTCTCCCAACATTATCCTTGTTCACAATGTTTAATATTTAACATTTATACAAAATAATAATTTCGTTGAACACCGATGTACACTATTATTATATACGGATGTACACTATTATTATACTTATCACTCAAGATTTTAGGAGAGGGAATTTAGGAAAAAATCATTTTCCTAATTCTCTCTGCGGTCACTTTTTTTATTCTTCTCTTTAAATGCACGTTGATGTACAGATTTTGAAAGAAATATTTAGAAAAAATCATTTTTATAATTCTCTTGGTCACTTTCTCTATTCATATCTCTAAATGTACGCTGATGTACATATTTTGAAAGAAAAAATTTAGGAAAAAATCATTTTACTAATTCTCTCTGCAGCCACCTTCTACTTTCTATTATTTCTCTCTCTAAATGCACGCTAATGTACAGATTCGTCATCATTCTTCTAATTGTGACTTCATTCTTCATTTTGTGACAAGTTTCCGATTAATTAATCAAAATTCAGATTGATTAAGTACATTGTGCACTCGTGTGTACAAATTAAGGTTGTATTCAATGACTATTTCTTCGACAATTATTTATCTCACCTAAATGCACACTGATGTATATTCATATAAATAGTTTATTCATTTTTTCTCCTAAAAATTACTTATCTCAAATGAGTGCACAGTGATGTATATACATATAAATACTTGATCGTGTTTTTTTTTAATTTGATTCACACGATCCACACTGATGTTTAGTAAGTTTGGATAATATGGGAAGAACAAAATTAAATTTTGTATATATGTGCGTACTTTTCTATAAAGAATGTATGAATTAGTAAAATTTAAATACGTTTGTATTTATTGACCTATAATTTAATCACAAAAAATGAAAATATTAATGACCTTAAATTTCATATTATAAAAAAATATTATTTCCACCTAAAAGTGTAAACAAGTAGAATAAGGTATAGATACGGCTAATGGAGTATATTTTTATTATTTTACTCTACTTTATTACTCTAATAAAGTATACTATTATTGAGAAGAATCCAAATATTATACATTGAGTACGTGGTTAAACTATTATCTGCAATTAAAAAAAATCAAAACCAATATCAATGTAGCATATTTTGAAATTCATCAATATATAAATAATTTTTAAATATAATCACAATGGTTTTAACCTTATAAACAATAGTGTAATATAATCAAAACCTAAAATTAAGTAAAAATACAAGATAATGCATAGTTCATTAAATTAATAGAATCAAATTTATGTTGTATGCATAGTGTAAAATTACATAAAATATAGTAAATGGAGGGTATTTTACGAAATTCATAAGCTACCCTAAAATTGGTATTTTTGAGTAATTTTTAGATGGGAATATATTTTTTAATTAAAAAATGCTAATTATTTTTTTTAAAAATAAAATTGATATTAACATTTACGTAAAAGACACTTCAATGCCTTCATAACACGTCATATTGAAATAATTACATAATATAGAATTTAAATAATTACGTACTATGTTATTGTGAGACTTAATTCAAATTCAATTATGCAACCAAAGTATAAACCTCACATCCATTTCAAACAGCACATTGCAAAATAATGGTACATTTTTTAAATTTTATTCTTCAAATGCCACTAAATAAAAAATAAATAAAAATAATGGTCTTAATTATATATCTAGGCGTCTAAACGTGACATGACTCATGAGTAATGTATAGGGCCGTATGTATTAAATGCGACAGTAATTCAGTAATATTTTTTTTCTGTTGGAAGATGTAATTATTTGTAATATTAATAAGAAAAAGTCTTTTGTGAGACACTAATTAGGTGAGATGGTTTGTGAGACGTGTTAAAGTTTGTCTACAATATTATTTTGATAACATATGTTTAATGGAGTAGTTGTTAAAATATATTTCTAAAGTACTATGTTAGATTATGCATTAAAGTATAATTTTAGTGTGTTATAATTTAATTTATTATTGACATACTTTAACTGCAAATAAATATACTTTATCTATACAATAAGCATAATTTAGTGATGGGTTGACCCGTCTCACACCCATCTCACAACATAATCTCTCTAATAATAATTATAATAATAGTTAATTTATACTATTATACTAATGTTTTGTCACAAGAAGGAAGCAGACTGGTAACACATCTCTGAATGGTAGATATCTGCAATGCACAAGTATCTAAAATGTACAGTGTGGGTCCCACCCACATTGCTCACATTAATGCACTATTTTAACCTCACCATTTTCCCTGAACCCCCTGCATTGAATGGTTGTACCTTTCTACCCATTTGTGGAACAACTATTTAATAGGGTGTTCTACATTGTCTTCTTGGTTTGTTGGACTTAACAGTAATTAACAAGATGATTGAATGTTTATGCCCATAATCCATGTTTGTATTTCTTGATATAATTATGATAATTTAGAGCGTGTCTTGTAAATTAATCAATGGGTTCATTATTCATTACCCAATTCTATTAAATATATAACATAACTTACTAAATGTACAGTTATAAAATTAAAATATACTATGTAATGAGATTACCAAATATAAAGGAATACTTTACCCTTTAAATTAAAAATCCACTCATTTGAATTCATAGTAAAAACTCGACGAAGAGGAAACCAAAATTAATAAAGAAAAGAAAGTGGATAATTTAAAGAACATCTTCAATCTGCTTCAAAATTTCGTCAACCATGTCCAGTCAAAGTAAGAGTTTGATTTACTCTCCTCATTTCATATTTTATTTTTTGTATTTTCAAGTTTTCAACCAATTCTAGATTTTAGTTTTATTTCAAATTACAGAAATTAAGTGAAGAATCGGTATTCTTATGAAAAACAACGTATCAATACAAAACAGAAATGATGTTCTTACACCAGCCGTGTTTGAATCAGAATTAAAGCGGATGACAATAGAAACGATTGTTTAAAAAGTCGTGATGACTCTGTTACTCCCTCAGAACATTTCATTTAGCAAATCACCAGTGTTACAGACTCACTCTTAATACTTTGACTCTAAAAGACGTTCTGGCCTTACGGACTTTTTCCTACCTAGACATCTTATCTAAGCAGACTCTATTCCATTGAAATGGTTACACTCATGTAAACTCTCTTCAAGCAGAGAAAGATAATTGAAAGGAAAAGAGATAACTTCCTTCTCAATACAAAAAAACTTAAATAGATGCAACACCATCAATCTACATTTAATACATGATTCATACTTCCACAAATCATGCCTCAAATCATCTTGATTTCCATATTTGCAAATAATTTACTCTTGATTCTCGCTGTCAATCTGTCGTGATTTGATCGTGCAATAAACAGGTGAGCTTGGGCTTCTTTAGAATGGGCCGGATCCACTTTTGAAGAGATATCCTACATATAGAGAAGTAAAGCCCAACAGACAAGTTCTCACATGTCACAAAATCATTATTCTACAATCTCCCCCTTGACATGTGGGAACAACAACATAAGGTGAGAAAATAATCATTATCAATCAAACGTCACGACTAACACATAACATTGCAATATAAATTGCTTCAAGATGATTTTGCACAAAAACAAGAGATAATTAAAGTTAGGCACCAGCAGTAACTTCCACTTCCAGAAAGCAATAAATAGACTAATCAAAAGCAATAACAGAATTTAAACCAACAAACCATATGCCACAAAACATCCGGTAGCAAACTTCATTTCCACCCACAGCAAACTTCTCTTCATTGCTACCACCAGCTATCTCCCCCTTTGTTGTTCCCGCACAAGAAGATAATGAGTCCAAAAATGTACTTAACATAACAGGTACAGTTGCATATTCAATAAAGTATTCCAGAAGAGATAAAAATCCAAGAAAAATATTTTAAGTGAGTATCTGCTGGCTTTATCCTCAAATAAAACTTATAGAAACAAAAAAAAAATGCATGCCTTAAATAAAAAAATAAATAAAATCAAAATATGCAGTCCAGTGTTAATAATAGACACGTTTATAGGAGATTCTATTTTCAAGGGCTTCTTTTATTGACACCTTTCAATCAATTTTTTTTACTCAATTATTCCCAAGTGCAAGCTAGACCATATATCTCCAAGTTTTTGAGACTATTTGATAAATTTTCTTTTTTTTTAACAATACTTGCACCGAAGAGATTAAAAAATCTTTCCCTTCTTATAACTCTTTTTTATTCACGAAAACCTCCTTTCTTTTTAGTCAGCGACTTTCACCTCGTATTTTATTTTCTGTGTACGTAGCCCTTTTCATTTAATGATGGCTTTCACAGTACATCATTTCATTATAGGTAGTCATATACTGATTAGAGGAAATAGTGTCATATTAAAACCTCAAGGATCTAGTTTCAACCATATAAATGACAATAAAAAACACTGGAGATGTTCAAACACACAAAACAGCATGCAGAATGACAAAACATGCCTAATACAAACTTAAACATGACATACCTCACGCATAACCAAAAGTAAAAAAACCATACCACACATATCCTTAGGGATTTTCTTAAAGATATGAACCGTTGAGTTTCAAGAGCTTTAGTGAAGATATCAGTCAGCTGATTCTCAGTTGCAATATGTTTTAGAATAAGATCTCACTCCTTGTCTAACTCTCTTATGAAATGAAACCATAATCCTCTTACGACATTTGCTTTGGACAAGGCAATTAGTTTGCTATATCCAACATGATCGAGTTTTTGATGCCACACTTCGAGTTCATCTATTTTGACCTGCAAACAAGAATTTTCCATATCAGAATCAAGTAGATAACAATTATCTGATGAACGAGTTCCAGAAAGAACACAAATGTTGTTGGCATCAAGAATTGAGCACTTGTCTTTGGTGAACCGTGCGTTTAAATTTTGATCACATAGTTGACTAATGCTAATTAGATTAGCCTTCAAGTTTTCAACAAGAAGGACATTTTCAAGTTTATGCAGTCCTTTGTAGTTGAGTGTCCCACTTCCAATCACACGGTTACTTTCTCCATTACCAAAGATAACACGATTGTCACGTACTGGAACTATATTTTCAAGGAATGTTTCTTCTCTGGTCATGTATCTTGAGCAGCCACTATCGAAGTACCATGACTTTTTCAGGCTAGATCATAATCCGAATATAGAAGTTAGACATGTAAATTCTTCTATCTTTCCTTTCGGTTCGAATATGACTTTATTCGAGGGAATTTCTTGAGAATTCCATGTGCGAACATTCCCAACAGATATGTCATATTGCATTTTGTAATATTTAGGGCGGATGTGCCCTCTGATGTGGCAATAGTGACATGTAGGTGGTTCTCTTTTCTTTGGCTTACTGACATGTTTCTCCACCTTTTTCCAGATTTGGTTTTGAGAGACATGTGGTTTTGTCCTAAAATCACAGAAACCGAATGCAGAGTTAGAATCAACATTTATACTTTCATCAAAATCAATACCTGCTTTTCCATGAACTTTCCCCATTGTAAGAATTTCATCCAACTTGACCTTGCCAGTATTCAATCGGTAGATGAGATTATTCAACTTCTCTAATTCCAACTTGTTAGTGTCAATCTGTTTCATCTTGATGTTAAGCACTCCAACCAGTTTTTATTTTCCGAGTTCAGCTTCTGAAGATGATCCTTCTTCAAAGCCACTTTCTTGAGTTTTTCCTGTTGAACAAAAACAAGTTTAGATTTTAGAGAATTTATTAAATTGAGATGATAGTCTGAAACTTGCTGATTGAGTTTTGGCTCATGAAAGATATGGGGTTTTTGAGTTTCTATATGTTCTTTAATTATCTCAGCATTCCTTTGAATTAGACTAGCAACTTCTTCATCAATCTCAGCAACTTTGGCCTGAGAAACCTCATCTTTAGATTCCAGAAAGGCAACCTGTGCTTCCAATTTCTTTATGATAGTGGTGGCCTGGGAGCACTTGTCAGTGATTTCTTTATACATGCTTTCCATCTGTTCTAACGTTGGAGTCTCATCTTCATCAGAATCATCATCATGCTCATCACTAACAACCTGCAATTCAGTATTAGAATTAAAACATGTATTACCAATCAACGAAATTTTTAAGGCCGTGTGATCCTCATTTGAGAGTTCTTCATCTGAATCTGAGTCACTCCACGTGGCCTTGAGAGCCTTGGTTCTTCTTAGGAAGTTTGGACATTCAGCTTGAAAATGTCCGAACCCATGACACTCCCTGCATTGATCCTTCTCGAGTCGAAAATTCCCATTTCCAGACTTGTTTTGTGACTTTTCAGAGGAATATTTTCTCTCTATAGAGTTTTCTAATGTATTTCCCTTCTTTCCAACAGATGGCTTTCGAAACCTCCTCATCATTTTTCCTATACTTTTTGTTAATACTGCCATACTTTCCTCAATTTCTCTAGGATTAACTTGATAATCATCATCCTCGGATTGTTGACTTTCAGCAACAAAAGCAATACCTTTTCCTTTGAATTTGATATCATCATATCCTTTATTCATTTCATATGTACGAAGATCACCGATTAACTCATCAAGCCCAATTGGTTGAATTTTTCTGAAAGTTTTTAATGCCGTTACTTTCTCACTGAACCTTCTAGGTAAGGTTCTCAAGATCTTTTGAACTTGCTTTTGTTCTGGAATGATCTCACCAAGCATGTAAGATTGATTTATAATAGATGAAAATCTAGTAAAATAAACATCTATTATTTCCTCACCACTCATACGTAGGCTATTATATTTAGTCATCAATCTTTGAATTTTAGAATCACGAACTGAATCCGTACCTTCAAATTGAACAGATAGAATCTTCCATGCTTCTTTGGCCTGAGTGCATTTAATAATGAGATAGTGTCTTTGTTGATCCACTGCGATAAGAATAACATATAAGCCTTTATTGTTTGCAGCGTTGGCCTGCTTTTCTTCGTCTGTCCAGTTTTCTTGTTTGAGAGTCTCCTTTCCATGCTCGTCTTTGACTACGGGATGAGTCCACCCATTTTGAACAGTTTTCCAAACACCTTCTCCCAGAGCTTTGAGGAACTCAGTCATCATTGATTTTCAGTATGGATAGTTGGATCCATCTAGATTTGGAGGACGAGTTATCGACCCTGCTTCGCGAGCATTCATGGTGAGTCTTGAGAGGTACCAAAATCGAACCTGTTAACAATTGGTTCTGGCTCTGATACCAATTGAAGAATCGATATTCTTATGAAAAACAACGTTTCAATACAAAACAGAAATGATGTTCTTACACCAGCCGTGTTTGAACATGAATCAGAATTAAAGCGGAAGACAATATAAATGATTTTTTAAAAAGTCGGGATGACTCCGTCACTCCCTCAGAACATTTCATTTAGCAAATCACCAGTATTACAGACTCACTCTTAATACTTTGGCTCTAAAAGACGTTCTGGCCTTACGAACTTTTTCCTACCTAGACATCCTATCTAAGCAGACTCTATTCCATTGAAATAGTTACACTCATGTAAACTCTCTTCAAGCAGAGAAAGATAATTGAAAGGAAAAGAGATAACTTCCTTCTCAATACAGAAAAACTTAAATAGATGCAACACCATCCGTCTACATTTAATACATGATTCATACTTCCACAAATCATGCCTCAAATCATCTTGATTTCCATATTTGCAAATAATTTACTCTTGATTCTCACTGTCAATCTGTCGTGATTTGATCGTGCAATAAACAGGTGAGCTTGGGCTTCTTTATAATGGGCTGGATTCACTTTTGAAAAGATATCCTACATATAGAGAAGTAAAGCCTAACAGATAAGTTCTCATATGCCACAAAATCATTATTCTACATTAAGCATGTCATGATGAAATTGTATTTGTTTTAGAATGATATTGTAATATTCATGTAATTTTTTTTTGTTGAAATGTGGTTGAATTATAATCAATTAGTATCAAAGTCCGTGCATTTAGGTTCGATTTGGTTTCAATATTATACAAATGCGCATTGAATTTTATACATTTTTAATATAAAAATGAGCATGCGTGATTTTTCAAAATAAATAAAATAAAACTATTATACTCTTAAACACTTGCACAAGTATATAAGAGACCAACTTTTTATAAAATATAAAGCATTTTAATTTCAAAAGATCATGGGGTATTTTATAACGTATTCCAAAACACTCTATATATTAAAAATTTATTTTATCCATTCCAATATTAATTAATTAATTACATATTTTATTTAGCTCTCAATTTTTTTCTTTTCTTCAAAAAAGTATTGAAAATAAATTAATAATGAAGCATTAAATTTTAGAGATTTTGTTTTGACTCCCTAAATTTGGAGGGTGAAACAGGTCATATATAGACTTAAAAGTTAAAACTAAAGGATTTATTAGAACGATATTTTAAATAATTGCTATTTAAAATATAATAATACTCCATTTATTTTAAATTTATTGAGTGTGTCTTGGGCACTCTTATTAGTGGCTCATTTCATTCATAATACAAAGACGTTGGAACCCAGGAAGCTCATGGACCCTACGGCCCAATAATGAAATCACTGGTTACATATTCTTGTGGGCCACGGAGGGAAAGCCCAAATATCTAGCCCATGGCATTTCCCTATTTTTTTATATTTTTCCACGAAACTAAAAAAGAATCAACTGTGGTGCTGCCTCATTTCAAGAATCAAGAACCCATTTAAGTGATTTCTTGGTTACCCGTAAAGAACTTCAAGAATCAAGAACCCATGTAAGTAAGTGATTTCTTGGTTACCCGTAAAGATTGTTTATATATTTTTTGATTTAAAATTATTTTTAATTTCTCTCTCTTTTTTTAAATTTACCGCTGAAATGTCGAACTGTGCTACGTGATTTCAAATAAATATCTAAGGATTCATTGTCTCTGTTAAACGTAAATTGAATAATTGCTTGGAGCAATTCTCGATTGAAGTAAATGATTATGGAAATTTTACGATAAAAATGATCAGATGTTTTTGTTTCGATTCATTTTTTCTTCTTCTCAAAATTTGTACTGCTGAGCAGGGACAACGACTATCAATGCTGAAGCTCAAGTTCTCCTTTGAAACATTAATAATAAAAGTGTTTAATCAAGTTATTTGTTGAAGATAACTGGTTAGTGATGGGGTTGATCGAAGATGGTTCAATTTCGGGTGTTCTACCGAGTAGCAGTGAGGCATTTGCAGTTCATTACCCTGGTTATCCTTCTTCAATTGAACGCGCAATTGAGACTCTTGGTGGAACCCCAGGGATTGTCAAGGTTCTTTCTAGTTTCTTAATTTATTTTGTAATTTTTTCTTGAGTAATTTAAGTTGGGCAATATGTCTAGAGTAAATTACTTTGTGGGTATGTTGATTTGAATATATTGATTTAGGTCTTAGTTTAAGGCCTTCTGAAATTGTTGACGGAAGAATCGGAAACCCTAGTGTGCTTGATATATTTTCTTCTCTTTTGAAGCAAATTGTGGTTTACTCTGTAAAAACTCTGAATTTTATTTGATGTCTTCAGTAACAAAATTATAATTTATAGAGATATCTCCGTTCTTTTTTGTTGTTGCCTATCGGATTCGATATCTGCATTTTCAGGTCCGTGCTGAGAAGTCAAACAAGTTGAAGCTATATTTTCGTCCAGAAGATCCATATTCACACCCGGCCTTTGGGGAACTCCATCCCTGCACCAACTTTTTGATGAAAATTTCCAAAAAGAAAGTTAAGGATACAGATAATAAGGATGTCAACAGAATTGCTGGGCATTCTTCAGCTGATTCACCGGTTTCTCTATCAAAAGAAACGACAGAACAGATTGTCCAGCCAGATTGTGAATCCGCTTCAGCTTCTTCAGGACTCGAATCACAGACAAAGAATAAAGCTCAAGAACAGCTATCTGCTGATATTGTTGCTAGGGTATCTGAAGCTTATCACTTCAATGGTGATCTGTCATATTGTTAGTCTTATTTTGCAAGTAGCATGATGCCATGCTATTCTATGTGCATCTTATGCGATTTTCTCTCCGTTTCTGAAGGAATGGTGGATTACCAGCACGTGCTTGCTGTTCATGCTGATAAAAGTCGAAGAAAGAACAGAAATCAGGCTGATATAGAACCTGAAATAGGTTAGCACCCCTTTGATTTATGAGTTGTGCATTAAATTAGGGTTGCTCTTTTTGTTTCACTTTCTTCGTTGTATTCTCTGCAGAGAAAGGTGGTCTAATTGATGTCGATCAGGATGATTTAATGATTCTACTGCCACCACTTTTTTCGTCTAAAGATCGTCCAGGAAAACTAGTGTGAGAATCTTCTGCTCATTTTAGTTTCTATTTTCACATAGTCATTTTTGTCTCCGTTATAAAATGTAATTCTTTCAATCTGGTAAATATGAAACACTTGTCTTATTTGAGTGGACTTTCATTCAATGTCAGTGGACTTGATGTTTTATTCAGGATTAAGTTATTTCTTATCATTCGACTGTTGAAACAAATGCTATCACAATCTTATCAAAGCTACTGAGCAACCCCAAAACATGACCTACAATAGTATATCATAATATCACCTTGACAACACAATAATTTAAAATGATTAGACTCTTCTGCTTTTTTCCTTTTGTATATTTGAAAAGAAGATTGGCTGGTTCTTATGTTGTGTTTGTCTGTCATCATCATTATGGAAAAAGACTGGTGAAATCACATTTTTCATTTTAGCCCTGAATTGATGGTACTGTTTTAACACCTTTTTGTTTCTGCTACTCTATAGTTGAATTATCTCTTGCTTCATGAATGTAATATAATCTTTGTCATGGGCTATCTCTTGCTTCATGAATGTAATATAATCTTCATGAACTATCTCTTGTCATGAGCTATTCTTATGAGTTTTATAATGAAGCTTTTCGTGTTATGAAAGTCTGATTTTCAGTACTAGTTATTATGTACCTGCAGTTTAAAATCATATGGAGATTCGAGTTTGAAAAAGAAACAAGAGGGAGTTGCCCAACAACAATCGGAGGTACGTCATATAAGAAATCAATTAATTAATCAACTTATTACGCTTTTACATTACTTTCCAACTATCATTCTGATATGTTTGATTTCTAGAATGATATGTGAGGTAATTTATACCTATTTCAAGTGTGAATTTGTGACAAATATTTCACTTCATAAAAGATATACCATCTAACTATTACCATGACATGTTATACATTATCGTAGGTGCATAAAGCACATGCAGGTTGATTGTGTTGGAATTTATCTAAAAATATTTATTTTCTATTAGTCCTGTTATGAATATTGAATACTTCTACTTTTTGGTCTCCTTTTTACGAGACTCCTAAAAAAATTGCACCCCTTTTCTCTCCTACTGATTGCCAGAGTTTGTCCAATAGTCTTACAAACTAGTGAGTTAATGGTGAATGTTCAGGGTTGCCAGGCCTCTGGGAAAGGATACTACATTGATTGTATTAATTCAGTCCTTACTATTGTTTTGCTATATGTTATCTTCTTTTGCGCTTTTGTAGATCTTGTACATTTGATAGATTTGTTTCTATTTGACATAGTTTTGAACTTTTGTTTTCATTTGATGCAGATGAAGATGAAGATTGAGCCCTGTCTTGCAATTGACTTCAATATCAAAGATATCCTAATCGTTTCATGACTGCATGCTAATATATTGCTGATGTTTGATTACTTGTGGTCAGTCTTTTAAGAAAAGACATTGTTTTTTTTCACAACTAAACGGTAATCTATATTAATCTTCTTCCTCACTTTGCTTAAAAAATGATCACATTAACTTTATTTTGGCATTTTAATGTTTTATTATGTTACCATCAGCTATGCATGAGCATGGATTTACAAATTTACAATTCATAATACTTGAATTTACATGAAATGATTGTGGGATCTGATTTTTCCTTTCTGCTGTAGTTTGTTTTGTTTGGACTTGACAATCACACAGATCCCTAAGAAAGTAAATTGGGAGAATTACATTCCCAGGAACTCGGATTTATGGCATTGGCAGATGGTCGTGTGTGAATTGTTTGAAGAGCGCCCAATATGGGTAAAAAATTCATTAGCCAAACATTTACTTGATCGAGGACTGAAATTTAGGGACAAAATCCTCAGAAGGTGGCCTTTTTAGTAACTGTTTTGCAATATTTTCTCGTGTTAGTGTAAATTATATTAGCTAAGTGAAGAGCCATTATTTGATTCAAGTTTCTTATGCAAGTCTGTTTCAAATTTCTAGACTTCTTTTTATAGCAGCTTATTATTTCTCAAATGGGCCGTTCCTGAGGTTTTGGATAAGAAAAGGATATGATCCACGCCAGGATTCTGAATCCCGCATGTAAGTTTTTCTAATTGGATAAAATGAACCATTTTTTGACTTTCAAATGCCAGTTTTACTTGCTGGAGTCGTGAAGTTCTCAAAAGCGCTGATGAAGAATTGAACCTAAAGTTTAGTCACTCTTATTCTCGAGGGTGAAAATGGAGTTGAATGTTTCTAAGACAAGATAAAAGTGATTCAGACATTATTCAGGGTTTCAAGAAAATGTACTTATAAGGTGACTGGGGGAGAGAAGATGGGAATTCAGGGGATGCTGGAAAGTTCCTTTGTTATATTTAAGCTAGAAAATAAATTGCTTAGATAATATGTCCATTATATCCTTTTATTTGCAGTATAATATATTTTAGACTTGCTACTTCATGGATTGCTTGGGTTGTACGTTTTAATCTGTATTGTAGAACCAGACTGGTAGGACATCCACATCCCAGAATTAGAAGATTGCAGCTTTTAGGGTGCTCTCTTCTTTTTCCTGGAGTATTGTAGCTTACCACAATATTTTGCTTTTTCTGGAAAGTTGTCCCAAATCTCAAAGGCTAACTCTCTTATTATGCTATAGTTGAGAAGTAATTATTGAGGATTTTTTTCCTCTTTATCCATTGCCCTTATCAAAATTTCCATTTTAGACTTATTATGTCGCATGATAACTGGGTAATTTTGTGAATTTTATTTGCTATATTATGCATGTCACAAATTAAACCATCTTTTGATTTACTTGGGTAGATACCAAAGGACTGATTTTCGAGTACCACCAACTTTAAGAAGATATGGGGATACCAATCTGGCATTTGAGTAAGGCATCTTATCACTTATGGAACTTACAAGTTTATGTCATTTGTCTTATGGTGACTACTTTTTTTTACTGTATAGGAATCCATGAATCATGAGAATTTTATGTTTTTCCTATTTTGATTGCTTGACCCATGAGTATATTGGTAACTTACGGGATAGGTTGTCTGATAATTTTGTTGTCTACATGTTTTATTATAGGAATCCATGAATCATGAGAATTTTATGTTTTCCTATTCTGTTTGCTTCACCCATGAGTATATTGGTAACTTACGGGATAGGTTGTCTGATAATTTTGTTGTCTACATGTTTTATTATAGGAATCCATGAATCATGAGAATTTTATGTTTTTCCTATTTTGTTTGCTTCACCCATGAGTACATAGGTAACTTACGGGATAGGTTGGGAAAAAATTGTTGTCTACATGTTTACTTCATAAATAATAGTGTAGTTATATGTCAGTGTTTTAATGTTCCCTATTTTGACTAACTGAAGATTGGTGCAATTCTTGAAAGTTAAAACTTGACAAACCAACGAATATAGAATACCATAACCAGTCAATGAAGTGTTTTATTCTATATATATAAATATTATGGTAGTGTTCTTATACTAGCAAATTGTTTTGTTTTTTTCAGCAATATATTCATTAAATTGAGACTTTCCCATTGCTTCTCTGCCGTAACATATTCTACCAGTAGCGATGGGAAAGCTCTACAACTTGCTAGCTATTTATTTCTTCCAAGTGGAAGAAATTCTTATACTTTGGCTAACTGGAGTGGACTTCATACTTATGCAACAAAATTCTTCAACTGAGATTTCATGCTCGTTGGCAGTATCACTGTTTGCTGCTGCTTTAATTGTTTCCGTAATATGTAATCAAACTTGCTGTATTCAGCAACTGAAACTTTATACATCACAAATAATGTCATCTTTGTTCCATTCTTCTAGGTCTAATTTTCTTCTGTTGTTGTCTTTGGGAGCAGATATAAGAGTACGTGGGAGGATATTTGTGCATTTCGAGTTTTCCCTCATAAAGCTCAAACTTCATTCCAACTCTTTGATCTTAAGGACGACTATATTCAACAAGAAATCAGAAAGCCTGCAAGACAAGGAAACTGCAGTGTATGATATTTCTACTTTTATCTAGTATTATGTTGCGGAATGTAATTGCTGTTGAGCCCAATAAAATACCCTAACAATTGTATATGCCATATATTACTAGAGAAACCTGATACATTTTTTATTCCATATGCTAAATATTTCTTTAAGAAAAAATAAACTTGTACAGTTTTTCTAGTATACAATAAGATTATTTACATATGCATCTATATTCAACCCATCACTTCAATTGTGGAATATGTTCTAGGTAGTTAGTTTATTTTATAATGTATTTTTCTTCTTAATACTCATTTAATCTCTTAGCAAATGAAATTTTGTTGCAAGCATTGTGAAACTGTAGTTTCCAGGTCTGGGAAAAACCTATCACGTCAAAGGAAATTAGAGTAGTAACTATGATGAAGAGATTAACTGAAGGAAAATGCCTCTTCGCTTTTCGTATGATAGCTTTTTAAATATTTTGCTTTATGAACTGCATTTTTATCTGCATCAATGTTACATTTAGCAGAATTTCTCTTAAAAACTCGAAAGGACATGCGCAAGTGTTTCCTGTAGGTTCTTGGCGGACCCTGTCTTTCTATCTAAAGCAATGCTTCATTGAGGATTTAGTACTATAATAACTATGTGATCGTCTGTTTTTCTCTTTCTTATTGTAGTCAGCTATGTTTCTTATTTTTATAAAGTATTATAATTATTATAATGAAATGGGATGTGAGAAGATATTTGTGTGCTTGAGTAGGTTTTGAATATTGTCTATTTTTGGCAGCTACAAACTGGTTGGTTTTCATCACATATGTTGGATATCTTGAGATTGCGTGTTGCTCAGAGGTTTCTGTCAGTATATCCAGAGGCTGGAGCTGAATCCTTCTTGAAATCTGTTTCCAATCGCTTTGAGAAATTAAAGAAAGCGCATCTTAGTGTGAAGGATTCAAAAGCTGATAAAGAGGGGAAACAAGTTGATAAAGGTTTGAATTAAATCAGTAAAGTTCCTCATTATCAATGTCAAGTATGAAAGCAATTTCCAATATGAATTGTAAGATATGCTAATCTGTTCCTCTTGGGTGTAATGCCTTTTACTGAATCTTGAACTTCTTCCACCTTTTATAGTTTCATATGATCTGGATTTTTTGGCGACATGATGTTTCTTCCACTTTTGATTGGGTGCCATGAATCTATCAATTGGAACTTTTGGCTACTTTTTTGTTATGACTATCATTTTATATTCATTTTGCAGAAGTTTTAGAAAATGAAGATAAAGAGCCTAATGATGAAATTGAATATGAGGAAGACGAGGAAGATGAAATGGAGGATGAAAATCTTGGCGAGGACATGGATGTAGACGAGGCTCTTGATCTGGTGAGTATATATTTCTGGTTTCTCTCTATTGCGCATTAGCCTGAATTATTATTCCTACCCCAAGGATGCAATCGGCATCATACACAATCCAGCAATAATTAACAATGGTGTCTCTCACATTTGGATATTCTTTTCTCAGGCTGATCAGCCGAGGAATTTCCCTCTACCAGATTCGTGTATCCTTGCAATGTGCTCTAGTTCTTGCATCATGCACACTTTGAATCAATTTCGTTACGAATTTGTTTCTTAGAGCAGACATGTGAACATCGAACTTAATCGCCTGAATCCTATACTTTGATTAGATATGGAACATGACAGTGTCTCGAAGGACTATCTTCAGGAACTTTTTGGTAGCTTTCCCTTTGGTTCTGATGGTGGTAATGAAGTGCAAGATTCAGACCCCTTTGATGGAGGATATGAGATTTATGACCAGTACAGTGATGACAACTTATCTGATGATGATTATTAAACTTCTGTCAAGCTTCTTAAGGTTAAACTTGCTATCTCTGCTTTATATTAGTCATTTTGTTGTGCTCTTTTATTGCAGTTTAATTCAAAATGTGGTTGAGATACTTGTGTTTTAACTATTTTTAAAGGTTTTGCTAAGCTGGGAAATGGGAGTGGTTTGATGGTGTATTAATGGTGGAGATTCTTGTGATGCTTCTCACCCATCAGCTACTGAATTAATCTCCATATAATGCTGAAGGGTAGTGTTTTCATGCTGAAAGAATATGTATAACATTATATTTATAATTAGGTTTAAGAGGAGCTGTTGCTCGACTTATATAATCACTTCATCTGCAGCATTATTTAGTTATTTATTTATTTTTAAAATGTGATTTTATCATTGTGGCAAGACTTATAAGAGATCTCCACTGGAGATTTTTGTGAGACGAATAAGAAGTGATAACATTTTATAAGAAATAATATTCAAATTAATGAAAAGTGATAGTGGTGTAGCACGAATAATTGATAATATAAATAAAAAATCTAAATTTATAATGAAAAGTGATTGTGGCAAGTTATAATTATTTTAAAAAATAAAAAAGCGAGATATCTCAAGCAAGTCTTGCTCTAATATTATAAGATTATAGTATGTATATTTTTTATTGATTTTTTTTTTGTTCTTCTTCTCTTTAATTCTAAATTTATTAAATTTATCATATTAGTTATTAACGACTATAATATGTGAAAAATCTATTTTTATATTTTAGCCAAATTCAGCAAAAATTACAAACACTTTCTTGGAGTTTTATTATTATTATTATTATTATTATTATTATATTTTTTTTTTCCTCGTAAATATAACATTTTCAACTTTAGCTGGAAGATACACGATGAGATTAGTGTTATTGAATTTTTTTTCTAAAACTAGAATTATTTGGCAGATAATTGTAATAATTTTTTAAAAAAAAATGTTTGCTTGATGTGTTTCATGATTTATATTTTGTGGGTTAGAAAGAATAAAAGGGACTATTTTATGAATTAAATTGTGGAGTATTTGTAAAGACAAGCATTGACAAATAGGGTACTCTATGAATTAAATAAATCGTAGTTTTGAAATAAAAAAGCTAAAATTTCAAACTTTCGGCAAAATTAGTGCTTAATATTCAATTCCTAGATTAAGAGAGTATCTCATTGTCTTTATTCTTTATTCTTTATATTTATTAAAACTTGCCTTAATTCTTTTTAGGCCATAATAATAAGTTTAAAATTTTAAAATTTCTTTCCAATGCAAGGTGTAACGCAACAAGTAAAACTACCATGTAGAACATTAAAAATGTGATATTCTAGAACAACCAATAGGATTTATGATTTATTTAAATCCCAACCATAGATTAATTAATACGCTACTAGTTCAATACTGAGGATAAAATTAATTCAAATAATAAACTTTTGTCATTTATTTATATGCATAATTAACCAATGCACCGTCACACCTAATACGTAACATAAATCCGTAGCCCCAATAGTATATTATGATATTATTGTCTGTTGTATTAAAAAAACTATTTCTTGTGAACCCAATTTATTACACAATCTATTTTAGAAAAAAAATTACTCCCTCTGTCCGCTCTAAAGGTCCACATTTTGCCATTTTGGGCATCCACACCAAAGGTTCACATTTCTCTTTTTAAACACATGAGACCCACACACATCACTAATACAATAAATTTATGAGACCCATACACCCCACTAATACAACTACCAACTACACCTTAAATAATAATACTCCTTAATCCATGTGCAAAAAATAAACGTCCATCTTTGTGGTGGACGGAGGAAGTAATACATAAAAAGTTATTTTAGAGAGGTAAATTATCACTCATGAAAAATATTATTGTTGATAATCAGTTCTTAACCTTAGCTTAGGTGATAATCGAGACTGATTAAACACAAAGGATATTCGGAATGATCAATCGAGCTGTTAATTAGATAGGATGAGGAGTAACGTAGCTAGCTAGTTGCACGTAAATTATGTCAGAGAATTGGCATGATATACACTACTTGTTAAATTTTTCCCTTTTTTTTATGTAGACAAAGGGTGACTATTTTTAGGCAACAAAGCCTAGGACATGTAATCATTAGGCCTAGGGTTATAGACCTATAGGCTCTATGAGTCAGCACCTCCATGTGATGCCACACCAGCCAGTTGCCACCTAGCCCCGGACATATGACGTAATGGTATTCAGTGTAGTTTGCATGATTCAGTCGATGTGAGTCACCTTAGCTGGTCAAGCTGAGTTGAACCACCTGAGCTGAGGTCGATTGAATTGAGCTAGCAAAGCTGACCAACTCGAGCTAGGCCAGCTAGGCTGAACCAGCCTGGCTAGGCTACCTGAGCTGAGGTTGATTGAGTTGACCAAGTGGAGCTAAACTAGCTGAGCCAGACCACCTGAACTGAAGCAGATTGAGTTGAGCAAGATGGGTTGAACTAGTCGAGCTGGACCATATGAGCCGAACAGCCTTGCGCAGTCCCATCGTTTTGAGTATAACTTTCACATTCGAATTTCGATTTGAGTGATTTTTATGCCAAAACGATCTTCTCTTCCGTGGCTTTCTAACCATATATGACATGACCAATTTGAACCTCCACATGAATACAGAAAAATTAAGCAAGATAAGCATGCGTTTTCTAGCATTTTGCACAAGTTGCTCATTTTCTCTAACTATACACTTTTGCACTTTTTTCCCCTTGAGTCTAGGACCGAGCTTGCTGAAGTGTTTGAGAAGATAGCTTGAATTACTTAAGTTATTTCAAGCTGCATCGTATTTTCGAAATGATACTTAATTAATCTGAGTAATTACATAATTAATTGCACCTTATCCACAATTATTTAAAATATCAATTCATCTTTAAAGAGTAATTTTGATGGTATATTATCTAGTTGTCCCAGATTCTTCCAATTCAACCGTGATGAAAGCTGCAAGCACAATCAAACAATGAGTCTTTCAAGCGTTTTGGATGCAGAGATCGAAATCCTTATATGTCTTACCTTTCGGTGCCACGTAGGGTTGCTGCATGGGATCTGGGAATAAACACGTGGCGTACAACGACAAGCCTTTCCTCCTTGGCTCCTTCCCTAGGTTTACGGCTCATGCTCACTATGCTGAGCTGCATCATAAAATATATTTTTCATTTTTTATTTTTAAATATGGCAAAAGCTTCTGCGCTCCCGGAGAAATGGGCACATACGGCCATGTCCCCAGGTGAACACGACCCTCCCCTTTATCTTCTATTTAAACCTTTGTATTGATAGGAAGTTTAAATTGTAAAAGAATACGAAAAATTGCAAAAGGGCGTCCATAGAGCACAAAAGCCTCACTTTTTTTAATATATAATAATATACAGATTTTCATCTACAAATTCTCCCTCTCAGCTGGTCTTCTCCCACACTCATAGCTATCCATTCAAGTTCAATAACGGTTCAATAATCTTCGTGTTATATTCAATCCATCAGTAATCAATCTCACGAGAACTAAGGAAAAAGTGAGCCCGCCCACCCTAATTTGTTGATGCTTAATTCCAAGAATAGATTCATATGTCAATTCAATTTGTAGAATTAACGTGGTGGTGTGGTGTTGATTTGCAGTAGCGTGAATGTTGTAATGGAGAGTAAAGGTGGGAAGAACAAATCCGGGCGTACCAGATTCATCCATTACGAAGCTCCCCTTGATTACACCATTGAAGACCTTCGTCCCCACGGCGGCATTCATAAATTCCGTTCTGCTGCTTACTCCAACGTAATCTCCCTCCCTTTTTTCATCTTTAATTCATAATCGCATGCGATTTTAACCTCTTTTTGTTTTTAATGGCAGTGCCAGAGGAAACCATCCTGATATCGTTTTCTACAATAAGATGGTCTCTTCTGTGGAGTAGCGAATCTCTACACCGATCCTTTTCGCCTTTTTTCTGTTTTTGGAATATAATTCTGTTTTTCCGTTGAGTTTTTCTGAATCGATCGATTTTCTGCAAGTTTACTGTTCCATTACTGCAATGGCCATCTCTGGTTTCGAAGGCTATGAGAAACGCCTCGAGATCACGTTTTCGGACACTAACGGGCCGGGCCTGAGGGCACTTACTCGGGCCGAGATCGACTCTATTCTCGAGCCCGCTTGCTGCACCATTGTTTCGCAACTCTCCAACTCCGAGTTGAACTCGTACGTCCTGTCCGAGTCGAGCCTGTTCATTTATCCATTCAGGATCGTAATGAAGACATGTGGGACCACCAAGCTCCTGCATTCCATCCCACGGATCTTGCAACTCGCTGAGTCGCGCTCCCTCCGAGTTCGCTCGGTTCGCTACTCGCGCGGCACCTTCATTTTCGATAATTCCCAACCTGCCCCTCACCGGAGCTTTGCCGAAGAAGTGGAGTTTCTCGACTCGTTTTTTGAGAACGGGTATGGGTATTTACTCGGCGATCCGAATTTTCCGAACCGGATCTGGCATGTCTACGTTGCGGCGGTGGACCGGAATCCGACGGTTGGTGTTAACGTGGAAATGTGCATGACCGGGTTGAACCGGCAAAAGGCCGCCGTGTTTTACAAAAACTCGGGGAGTGATGGTGAAATGACCAAAATGTCCGGAATAAATGAGATAATTCCGAGTCATGAGATTTGTGCCTTCGAGTTTGAGCCGTGTGGGTATTCTATGAACGCGATTGAGGGTGCAGCTTACTCTACGGTGCACGTGACCCCAGAGGATGGGTTCAGCTACGCCAGCTACGAGGCAATGGGCTTGGACCTGAGGTCTATTGGGCTTGGGCCTCTGTTGAAGAGGGTCCTCAGATGTTTTGGGCCGGAGGAGTTCAGCGTGGCTGTCACGTGCATGGGAGATGGTGCGTTTGACGAGCTTTTTATTGGTGACGTGGAGGGGTACGCTTGTGTGAGAGGGGCGGCGCAGCCTTTTCCGGGCGGTGGTTGTGTGGTGTACTGGTGTTTCACGGCGAAGGAGAGGGCATGCAGTGCGGCGAAGTTGGAGATGCAATGCTGGAAGGAGGTGGCGGAGGAGGAGGCGGAGGTGGGTGGCGCAGCTTCCATGGTGGCATTCCCTTGTGTGAGATTATTTTAATTACCTTATCTATATGCAGTCTTTAATCTGTACTCCAATTTGTTTGTGTGTCCTTAATTTTTGGTTATAATGGAATAAACAAATTTAAAGAGAGAGAGAATTGTTGTATAATGCATTGGTAAATTGTGTCAATATGAATGCATGAACTATGATCGATGTTTTAAGTATCACAAATTTGCATGCATGCAAATATGCAGTTTTTACATACATCTCCAGTGTACACGAACGGACGAATATATTCACGAGTGAATAAGAACTTATATAATTTGTTAGCGATTTTTACTGAATTTTTTTCTTAAATTTTTAATGAAAACTTCATATATAAAAATAATGCACTCCTTGCGTCATTCTAAATGAAGTGTATATTTTGTCATTTTACTATGTCATAATAAAAGGGGTGCATTTTTTCTTTTTGGTCGACTCAGATTCTCTATGCCATTTTGATACATCATCTCTTGTGCAACAATATTGGATGAACGACACGTAGGAGAGAGAGAGGGAAACTATACAAATAGGAAAGCTTAAACTCGATTGGATTTCTTTCCCCTCTTTCGTGTGACACAGAAACTATACCCTATTTAGGAAAGCTTAAACCCTATAAGCAATGATTGGATTTCTTTCATCTCTTTCGTGTGTCACAGAAGATGATGCACAAAAATAACGTAAAAAATCCGGTGTGCTTTTCGGTAAATGACATTCACACAAAACAATTAATTTATCTCCTTTGGGTCTAAACACAACACTAATACAACTAATCACTATACATTAAAATATTATATCCCTCTCCTCATTTACACATTATACATTTATATATTAAATCTCTTAATTTACGTGATAAATGAAACGCCACTCTGAAACGGTAGTAGTATTTATTTAAAAACACATACATTAATAATTAAAACTAGAGTTGATATTAGGTGCACCCATATATGTATAACTTTTTATTTTATTTGTATATGTATTTCTTAATAATTGTATACTTTTTTCATACTAAGTTTTTCATTCAAAAAAACTAACATCCATATGTGTATTAACTTTTTATTCAATAGTATATACATATTTTTTTAATAATTGTATATTTTTTTATCCTCAATTTTTCATTAAAAAACTAACAACTAAATTGTATACATTTTTTGTTCATAATTATATATATTTTTATTTATATTTGTATACGTTTTTTAGAGTGGATGCACCCTATCTTAGAATGCACCGGACAATATAATTAACCTTAAAACTAATATGGATGTGAATGCATGAGATATCAACTGTTTTAATAATACAGTGTACTCTTTTGTGAACGATCATTTTTAATTAAAATGGTTCAGTATATAAATGGCAATAAACCTAGCTGTATATAATTGAGATGAGGCAGTATTTTTAATAACAAACGTTGTGCTCGTCTCATTCTGTGAATTAGATATATTTTCATAAAAATGATATTAAAATATGTAAATCATGATAACGTCTAATAAATTATTTTATAAATAATTTAAAATATAAATTAAAAGTAATAAATAATACAAATATGCTATGAGTTAAACTTTAATTTTTTTGTGTGAATAATTTTATGTGACAAATAAGAAATGACATTTCTAATAAAGGTTGTACTATTACTGATCATCACCACATGTAATCCTATCTATTTCATGAAACCATTGGATAGGACTTGATGTACATCTAATGTCTTATTAGACTCATCATTTTCTTAATCATTTGTTTCATTATATGATTGATATATAAAAGATTAAAGAAATTAAATCATTTTCCATAGAATTCTAGTTTTTTTTAGTATTTTTTCCTGTCTCCTATAGACCAACATTGCGAGAAAAAAAAATATCCCATCAAAATGTTAATATGATATAATCAAAACATATAGATTACTATGCTCTTCGCGTTATGATATTTTAGATTTATTTAATCAAAGTCTATCTCAAATATTGGACACTGACTCATTGTGACTCAATATATCCCACACAATCATTTCCGCCAATTATTTGTGATATTGGTAACTCGACCACTATTTTCCAAAATATTTTAATGGGAGAGAAAAAAATAAAATGATATACATCATTTTAAAATTTAAATATTACTACCTCCGTCACAACAACAAGCTATTCACTATTTTCTCATTTGTTTGTCCTATTATATTCATTACCTCTCAAAAATAGTAAAAGTTTTAAAACAAATAACCTCTCATTACATTTTATTTTTTAAAATGTCATTTTCACTTAACTCACATAATTTACTTTATTATTTATTTATTACTTAAAAATACTACAATACCCTATAAAAGTAAAAAAATGTTGTTAAAAAAAACTAATTTATTTAAATTATGTAGCTTCAGTAACGGCGAAGAGCTAACCGGAACGGAGGGAATATTATAAATTAGCGTAGTTTCTTAAATAATATTGATGGTTATGTGTTAATTTTGACCAGAGGATCCACTTCCCTTCAACCCATATACGAAATCTCAATATTATTGATCAATTTTTCACTTTTGTACTGTCGAACTCGATGTTGCGTCCTCATAGCTATCACTTTTAAAAAATAAATAAATAAAATAATATCAAACAAAATAAAAGATTGATAAACCATTTTAACATTTCCCTATTTATCAATGAACTCAAAATTTTCTTTCAAATTAATTGAAAGACCTTTGACCGATTTACGCGACATACGTTCGAAGTCATCTAATTTAATTGTGAATTTATGTCATATATTTAGGGGATTTATTTGTATGAAACAGTAAATAATTTTATGTCATATTACAGGGTGTATTTTTATGAAACAGTCTATCATTTTACTCTTTTGAAATTAGTTTTAATTTTTTTTTATCAAATCATTATCACAATTTATTTATAATTTATTTATGATATAAATTATTAATGAAATAATTCAAAAAAACATTATCATTTTTCATCAATTATAGTATTATTTTTAATTATAAAAGTTATTACTTTTTATTCATTTTATTAATATAAGACGACTCATATAAATTTTTATCTAAACTTAGAATGTATACTTTCACCATATCAATGATATCTCCATATAAATTACATCACCACATCCACCATTGCAAATGGGTTCTTAGATTTAAGCTTTGTCAATACTTTTTAAGTATTAATTATGATGCAAAATTAATATGGAATCGACTTCATGATGAAATTATGATCACTATTTAGAACTAAAGGTTATTTTAAGGTATAAGAGACAGTTAATTTTTTTTTACAAATTGTTGCAAGCACTACAAAAAACTAATTTTTAACCATGAAATATTCTGTTGCTAAAAGCCTTAATTCCATTGTTAAATTGGCTTACTAATGGATTAGCAACGGAATCCATTGGTAAAGTGGTAGTTGGTAAATTTTTAGCAACGAAAAATAAATTTCGTTGGTAAATAATTCTGTTGCTAATAATTCCGTATAATTCCGTTGGTAATCTGTTGCTAATAATTCCGTTGGTAATTTATATAATAATTCCATTGCTAATCCGTTGATAATTACCAACGAATTGAATTTCGTTGCTAAAATAGAGAATAAATCCGTTGGCATTCCGTTGCTAAAACAAAAATGTCATTTTTTGTTGCTAATCCATTGCTAATTACCAACGGATTGAACTCTGTTGCTAAATTCGGTTGCTAAAAAATATTTTTTTTTGTAGTGAAGTGAGATTACCTATTCCATTTAGTATTCCACTTACTAACTACGTGATACATGCCATAATATTATCCCAAATTACCGTTAGATGCGTTAGGGTTTAATGATTATTTAATAGGGTATAGTATTTTTTAAAAAATATGCTATGAAAAACATACTCGAGTGGAATACGATATGAAATAGGAGATTCGGACCGAAAAAATTGTACTATTACTTTTGTTAATGAATTTTTTCGAGTTAAATAACCTATGTATTCTAAAGATATTTGAAAGAGTAACTCTACTTGGTAGAGTGTACTATACACCCAATAGCACACTAGCACCTCCCTAATTAAGAAGACTTTATTATATATGCATTCGCAAAGCAAAATTAAAATATTTTGATTGCACATTAACGTTTTTTATTATATACTTCCTCCGTTCCATTCTAATAGTTAAACTTCCTTTGTAAATTTACGAAGGAATCCTAACTACTATGTTGTGATTGAGGGAGTACACGTTAGTAACTCAGGCTAATATATCTAGAATACTCCATGATTGGATTTAATGAAGGCAAAAGCTCCTGCACCCTCGAGGACACGGAGGGATACTTCGTGTCCTCATGTGAACACAACTCTCCCCCTCTAATTCTATTTAAACATATAGTGAGGCTTGCGTGCGCCCGGGCGCACGGGAATACATTCCGTACGCCTTTAAAAATTTAGTATTATGGGTAATGGTACATTGCTTTGGTTTAAAGTGTATACACTTTAATTAATAAAAGGTACACCATTTTATTCTAAAGGGTATACACTTTTCATTAATATTTTTTTTCTTTAGAAAATAAAGGGTACACATTTTTATACTAAAGGATATACAATTTAACACAAAATTCTAAAGGCGCATGGAGTGTTGTCCATGCGCCCAGATACACACAATAATTTTTTTTAGAAAATAAAGGTTACACATCTTTATACTAAAGGGTATACAATTTAACACAAAATTCTAAAGGCGCACGGAATGTGGTCCGTGCGCCCGGGTGCACCGGAGTTTTTGCCTTAAACATATGTATTGCTAGGGGTTTAAATTGCAAATGGATATGAAAATTACAAAAGCGCACGAAATGTGCTCCGTGTGCCGGGTGCACAGGAATCTCAGTCTTTAATAAAACATGATTAGTACTAAGTCAATCTAAATCGTATCTTAGACCCGGAATTAGAGTATTAAATGAAAAAATAATGAACATCAAGACAAACTTTATCATATTTTAATGTGTATGAGATTTGTTGGATTAGTAGGCACACACTCAGCACCCACTATTTAAAAGTAAAATAAAATTACCAATAATTGACTTAGGGATGCCATTTATTGTTATTTAATTAATTAGCATATTCTCCTTGATTTTGTTGACGCTGCAAACGATTATCCAAATCTTTGGCGGTTACAATTCTATATATATATATATATATATATATAAGTTTCTTGAATTTGATTTATTTATTTGAGTGCATTTATGCAATTTTTATTAGCTATTTTGGCTTTTGAAAAATCATTTTTTTATTGAATCGAAAAATTAAATTTCATATATTTTGAATTATATTTTATAAAATTATAATCTATAAATAATGTATAAACACAAAAATTATATTACAAAGTAAAAATTATTTTTAATAAAAAAATTAAATAAAAAAATTATAATTCATAATTTGTACTTCATACATATTTTATAATATCTTTATTCAAATCATAATTAATAATTTAATCAAAAATTTTAATATTATGTTAAAAAAATACTCCCTCTGTCCCGCGTTAAAATTTACGTTTTTCATTTTGGGTTGTCCCAAATTAATGTTTACATTTTCTTTTTTATCATGTTGGGTCCACACAAAACAATCAAACATCAACATTAAACAAAAGTAAAAGTAAAATATCATTAAAAAAACAGAATGTTTAGAAAAAAATAGAGATTCAATTGGATCGCTTCAGTAGGTTTTCCAAATTTGATAAGTTCAACCAGTCCAATCTAGGTTGACCATTAAATCCTTTTTTTTTTTTGGGAATCGGTTCCGACTTCGGTTCACAATTTAACTCGTTGAATTGGCCGTTTCGATCCGATTCTGACAATTACTAATGACATAATATATTAAAATTTGAATAGTAATATTATTTATTCAAACGAATAAGAGTTTTTTTCTTTTTCTTTTTTTGAATTTGTATTAAAATATAATTTTGATTTAGTGTAAGGTAAACTAGGTCACAACTTTTTTGTATTAAAGAATAAATAAATTCAATAAAATTTGAGTGTAGGGTGAACCGGTTTGTTTGTTTGTATTATTTTTTTTTTTTTCAAAAATTAAACACCTAACCGATTCTATCCATTGGCACCCCTATTAAAAGTGGGCAATCATATCTTCACAATGGACTGCACAAGGTTGGACCGCTGTCTGGACCAAAGTTGACTTAAATGGGCTGGACCACGGGTCCATTGGGTCTATTTTCTTGGGCTTTGTTACTTCATAATCAGAACAGTTAAATATAAACAGCGTGAAAGTTAGGCTGTGATTGGTTGTAAAATAAATTCATTTTTAATTTTTTTTATGATTGGTGAGTATATGATTTATTTTTAATAAAATATGTTATTGGACATGGTATTTTTTATATTATACCCTCTCCGTCCTATAATAAGTTTCATTTCTACTGTTCAATATTGTTTTAATTTTTTTTAACAAACTTTATTGATTTTTGGGGGCATTTTAGTATTTTTAAATAATAAATAAAATATAGAGTAATGTTATAAAATTGAAATTAAGATAACTTTTGAAATTATTGAATAAAAGATACTTTTTTTTTCAAATGAAGGTTATTGTGGGACGAACGAATGACTAAAGTGTGGAGATTATTGTCCGACAAAGAGAGTACTAAAAATTATTGTATTTTTGCTTAGCCATATATTTATATTCTTTTCATAGTTGTTTGCCAAAGACAGTACTATGATGCAAACACAAGGAAAAGTAAATTATGTCACTAATGTTATGTGTTTTCATGATTCAAATTTCTGAAACATACATATTTCTTTTATTTTTATTTAAATAAAACAAAAACACAATAAAGTAAACTTGGCTACTTTATATCCAAGACAAATAATTTCATATTAGGTAAAATTTGTATGTTGGGCTCCAAAAGAAAGATAAATGGAATTAGAATTTGTAATTTTCCTTTTGAAATATATTCATATATTGTATACATATTATCCTATACCCAAATTAAGTATCATTATTATCTTATCTTTTTTTGTTTAATTTAATTTGATATGTGGCTACATTTTGGTTTGATAAGTTCATACATATCAAACATTGATTTTGTTTTGCTTTGCTTAATTTAATTAAAACTCTTAACTTTTGTTCAATCAATTAATTGAAGATCACACAAATATTTAAATTGATAAGAAATTACCGATAAAAAAAAAAGAATTGATCTACTATACAATTGGTGTACACTAAAAACATCTCATATTTAAAAAAATGGGTCATGTATAAAACCCAAAAATCCAACTGGATCATTAATTTCATTCTCACGCTCGGTCCCTTCCCTCCCCTCTCTCTCTTCTCTCACCGCATCGGTCCCTTCTCTCCATCTCTCTCTTCTCTCACCGACTGTTCTTCCCCTTTCTTATCTCCTCGCCGCTGGTACTTCCGTCGTATTTTCTCTTCTCTTCTCTACCTCCGTGCGCCTCCATCGGTCTGTACCCTCAGATCTCGCGCCGCCTCCGTCGGTCTGTTCCCTCAGATCTCGCGCTGCCTGCTGCTTCATTCCCTCAGATCTCAACCTCCGCCGCCTCCGTTTCCTCAAATTTACCTCCGTCCGACCACCGGGATTGGGTAGATCTGTGTTGTGTAGAGGAATCCGATAAGTAAAATTGATTTGATGGAGATTACATGGAACTGAAGATGGAATGAATCCGAGATTTCGCGATGTGGAATTGGATAAATGGAATAAGTCTGGATTTCATTGTATTATTTTTCTTATTACATTGTATTAGTTATTATAAATTAATGTATATGCTATGATAATTTTTTAGCTCTTATTTCTATAAGTTTCTAGTTTTTTTTTTGCTTTAGTACTTCTTCTTCCATTCTTAAATTAATGTATTTGCTATGACAATTTTTTAGCTCTTATTTCTACAAGTTTCTAGTTTTTTTTTTTTTTGCTTTAGTACCTCTTCTTCCATTCTTGAAATATATTAGTCAAATTATTAGTATTAAATATTGGATGACTTTTTAAAAACACTATTATAATGGATTTAAAATGAACATATTGATATTTCAAATTTTCTTTTAAAAAAGAGTAATACATTTATTAAGAAAAATGTATACATTAATTAAAAAAAATTTATACATTATATAGTTACAATTAAATACAATTGAATCTGAGCAAAATAGATATCGTATATATTAATTAAGAAAAACGTATACATTACAACTTATACAGTATTCAGATAAGCTCCAGAAATAATAAGATTATTAACAATTTTTTTTAAAAACAAAAAGTAATTCATTTATTAAGGAAAATGTATACATTAATTAAAAAAAACTTATACATTATAATTACAATTGAATCTGAGCAAAATAGATATCGTATACATTAATTAAGAAAAACGTATACATTAAAAATTACAACTTATACAGTATTTCATATAAGCTCTAGAAATTATACGATTATTACAACAGAAAATGAAAAATAAAAATTCACTGCATCCACCACCGGATCTAGAATTGTATATGAAATCATCAACCACTAGCATCATAATTTTGCCAATTTCATCAACACATTAGAGATCTACCATCTTAATTTTCACCAACACATGAAGATCTTGAAAATGGTAAAATTGAAGAATAGTCAATCAATCTAACCATTTGAGATATATAATTAAATCATCCATCGAAGATGCATGTTAGGTCACGAATTTCATAAGAAGGCAGAAGATTTGGAACGGCAGGGTGTGGCTAATAGAACGTTATCTTCCAATAATGGCGACGAGGAATGACGATGGGGAGTACCGTCGTTCATGGCGAAGAGAGAGAAAGAGAGAGCAAAGTGAACGACGAAGAGAGAGAAAGAGAGAGCAAAGTGGAAAAGGATGAGAGAGATGAAGGAGAGGGCAAAGTGGGAGAGAGAAATCTCACAGCGAAGAGAGAGCGCATTGAGAGGGGGGGAAAGAGAGAGTGAGAGAGAACGAGAGAATGAGAGAATGAAATAAAATTAGGATTAAAATTTCTTATATATGCCAGGTAAAAAAATAAATTGGGTAGAGCTAATCTAATTGTACTTTAAAAATTATTGCACATTAGTATTTGTCTAAAAAAAATTGATAAGAAATTTAAATCTTGATTTTGAAATAAAGTAATTTAATAATGTTGAATTTAATCCATTCCCAAGAGAAAAGCTAAAATTTAAACAAGGAAAAAGATAAGGAACGCTATTGAAAAATATTTTAAATTAATATTTTAATACAAATAATTGTCACAAGAGAAAAAAGTGAAGTAAAAAAAGTGGAAATGACGTAAGATACCCTACTACAAGAAAAAAGAAAAGATTATTTCATATAGGCTTGAAAAGGAATGAAGAGGGGCAGAATGGTACTTTTAAGTTTACATTTTTGCCCTCACAAATTGGAGCATCCCTTTGTTATCATTGTTCTCTGTCAGCCTCGAAAGAGATTTATTTATTCGTTTTCACGTGAATTAAAAAATATTATTATTATTTAATGTGTAATGAGTGGTTATGTTAATGTCAGTATGAATTCTATATTTTAATTGTATTATTGTTTGTGTGGATCTATGTGTGTAAAAAATAAAATAAGATTCTTAAGAGCAGACGTACAAAATGGAAAAATGAGATTTTTTTGGGCGAACAGAGAAAATAGTACCCGCACCCTAAGTTCCCTTATACTTTAACCCGACAAAATAATGAAGAGGTAAATTATGATAATTCAACTAATTAACGGTAACTAGACTATTATAACTGCTCATGATGAGCTCTTTATTTTAAAAGATTGTTATGCAGTTTATTTAAAAGATTGTTATGCACTGTAACATAAGATTCGAATTTTTGATTATTAATACAATATATCATTCCTATTAAACCAGCGATGCTTTTGTTATCATTGCCACTTGAAAGTGCAAACAACCGTGGTAGAAGAATCAATTTCACCCAATCAGAAATCGAAGAATAAACGTACTCCAACATTTATTTTATTTTCAAGTTCCCATAAATATTAAGGCTGCGTTTGTTATAATTGCCAAATAAAATTTAGGATAATCTACCCCAAGTTTGATTAATTTAATAAATTAATCTGGTGATTTGAGTAAATTAATAAGAACAACATTATTAGATTCGAGCTGGTCAACAGAATACTTTTTTACTATTTTTTAATTACGTGGAACCAAACTCGTTACTCCTACAATACTAAATTTAAATTCTAATATGGAAGTATATTAATTTGGAATAGTTCCATTTATTGCATTAATGAAAATTTAACTGATTATATCAGCAATATTTGAGTTGTTATAAATGTTATGTGTGTATTTGGATATAGTCTGTACAATTTAAATTAAATTATTTAATTTTAAATGAATTGAGATAAAAATAAGATCTAACCACAATGTACTAAAACTAAAATAGAGTTTTTTTTAAAAAAAAAAATTAGTACTCATAAAAATGACAATTATAATGGAATAAAAATTTTCTACTTTCAGAAATAAACTTAATCACAATTTAATCTCAGCTTATGTGGGGTTATATAGAATAATTAATTATTTTGTATGAGTCAAACTTAACATAAATAAAATTTAAATCTTAACTTAGAACAAATTAAAAAAAAATATAAACCTTAACGTGGGACATGGAGAGTATAAATTTTACTATTCAATATTAGTAAGCGTTTTTATATAAACGCAATTTTTTAGTTATTCATGTGTAATTTACAATTGAGGTGTGAAAATTGTGATGGGATAGAGAAAGTATATTTTGAAAGTTTGCGTGCATATTAACAATCAACATAGTTGTATGTAAGTATAATTTGTCATAAAAAAAATTTATATTATTATTATTATTATCAACAATCTCATCACTTTCACCAATACAATCATGAAATTCCATGTCAATCAACATAGTCACGTGAATCCCAACATTAAGAAAGTTAGCATTTCAAACACTAAATTATAGTGTGAGTATAAATTAATGTTTTCTTTTGTTGTTAAGTCAAGGTTGCTACTTTATACACCAAATAAAAGAGTTGCTTATTTTTACAAATCGTGAGTACGCATTCTTTTTAACTCTGAAATAAAAATAATAATTACAAATATAAAAATAATTATTAAAAATTTTCTTTTGTTGTTGTGTTCTTTTTAACTCTGTAAGTTTTATTATATCTAAAGTTAATATATTAAACTTTAAAGAGAAAAAATAAATAAATAAATAAACCTGAACCACATTATTAACACAAGAGCTTAAGTACAATCCAGTAGATTGCATAAACTTTTGAATTTATATCTCCTGCACTTGGTGATTATTATGCATCGAATCTGTATTATTCTTATGAGTAATGTATTTTTTAATAAATATATTGTCTTTCTATATTCAATTATTTATTAAAAAAACTAGAAAGAAATTCGGAAAAAATTATTAAAAAAAAACTAGCAAACTACATATATTTTGTTAATAAGTTTATATATTTTAACTATGGGAGCATGAAGTAATGTAAGTAGTATCCGGTGTACATTATATTTTATTTATATGTTCACTAAATTAAAATATATACACATTATGAGCGAGATTGTGTAGTTTTAAATTAACAACGGGACAAATTAAATGAAATTGTCAATATTCATGAATTTGATCTGATCTATTATAGTTATAGGACCTATGTTGGTGATAATAAGTTAAAAGTATTATCTACTTAAAATATATCTACTACATAATACTCTATTTAGTAAGTTGTTAATATATTAGTAGTAATTGAGAATCTTCCATTCAAAATTGTTTTATGTAAAAGCTTGGTTGACAAATTATTTTAGTAATTTCAGACGTTGGTTAAAAGAAGTAAGTGTGTTATTTAATTATCATTATTAACTAATAATTATTATTATTCATATTTCTTATTAAGTACTCTTTATCAATTTTCTCTGATTAATATTAATCTCATATAAATAAAAAAACCTCTGCTCTACATCTAGGTCAGTCCAAAGTGTATAAATTGGATTAGTTTTGTATAAGATTATTTTAAGGTGAGATTGTTACATTTGTTTTTATTGGCAATTATTGAAGGTGTTATTATTTTTATTTATTTTATAAAATTATTCATCATTATAAATTTTCATTGATTAAATACTCCCTCCGTCCATTTTAAAGAGTCTTTTTTTTTTTTATTTTGGGCGTCCTATCTAAAAAGTCTCATTTTATTTTTTTACACACATGGGACCCACACACCCACTAATACAGTTAAAATATGGGTCCCACACTTCCACTAATACAACTAACTACTACATATTAAATAATAATACTCCTTAATTCACGTGCCAAAAAGCAAAGACCCTCTTAATGAGGAACGGGGTGAGTATTACCTTTATAAAAAATGTTATAACTTCATGTTGGTCTCATAGAACACATTCTATTAGATAATCCTACACAAGTTTTTTGACTTATAAATATATAACTCCATTTGCTCATAATTTTTTTAGGAGCGGCTATTCGCACCCCCAAAAATACTAAACATACCAAAAAAGATTTAGACTAATATATCCTTAGTTGATAGGACTAAAATGCCCTTGTAAAAAATATATTTTTAAGGTCAAATTATTTATACCTAAAATTAGAAATATATTTTTAAGGTCAAATTATTTATACCTAAAATTACTATACTTACCCCATTTATTTAAAAAATCCATTGTCATCCATATTACCATTACCAAAATCATTCCCAGTAAAAGAATAAAAAGGGATCCGCCATAAATTTTCTAAGTTTCTTGATGATTTTCTCATATTAACAAGTCGTTAATATTTTCACCCCAGATCATGTAATATTAATATTCCATCGTTAAGATTATTTAAATTTCTTCTAGATTTAGGAATTGGCTACACCTTTTCCCTGTTCATGAAAAAGGAATACGTTGAAAGAGGAATACGCTGCCTTCAGTTTTAGTAGTGATGTATAAGTCTGTTATGGTGAATGTCCATCAAATACCCATAATCTCATTGATACTTCAGAATATCACATATTCACCTAAATGAGTTATTGCACAAGAGATTGAGATTTTGTTTGGACTGATTTTATTGGGAGCATACATCTATTGAAATTCAATGTTAAAAGGGGAGAAGAGTAATTTAATTTTTTTGGAATTTTGATAACAATCCAATAGTAAATGGTGATGTTGGTGGAAGGCCATCGTTAAATGAGATCTTGAGGAGTTCCAAAATATAATTCGGAAAAGTAAAAAAAGATTTTGGTTGTATGAATTAAAACTTTGGGTTTCTTAATGGTGGAGGAAGTGATGGTAGTTCTTTCAGATGTAAGAATTTTTATTCCTCGTTGCTGTAGATGGTAGAAGTAAAATGGATGCTGCCTTCTTCTTCATAGGCCAGCGTTAATTAGTTCTTTAATTTGGAAGTTTTAATTGTGAATGGAATGAACATAAATGTTTATAACTAAAGGGATAGAATTGTCAAAAATGGGTAGGTTTAGTAATATATAAAAATATTGCTATAATTTATTTGGGGATATGTTTAGTATTTTCGAGGTACAAATAGCCACCACTTTCTTTATATATATACCCCTATATATATTTGCAAAAGTTAATGTTAACAAATTTTTCATTGAAATCAAAATTACATTTTAATACGATTGATGGTTACTTGTTAGAATAATGAGATTACTTTTTAATACAAAGATTAATGCTTTGTTAATGAACTCTTTCCAATAGGGTAATCTTATGTATGTTAAAGAGTAACCTTTTTAAAAGAGCATCATATACATTTTTTTGCTCCATAAAGTTTTTGACACTTAAAATAAATAGTATTATCTTAATTAAAACAAATAAATTTTCAATATACATACTTAAAAAACACACACACACAATTCAGATGTTACTAATGATGATCAAGACAATTAAATGCTGAGACTCATCTCATTATGAACTACTTTATCAAAAAGAGAGAGAGATGAAGCATGTAATAATTAGAGATGGGAGTTGTAAGTTGAGAATGGCATTGTGATGTCTAATCTCCATTAATATAGCAAAAGAAAAGACAAAACAGTGTCGTTTTGATTCTCACATCAAATCCCACAAACTCAAATTTACCATTCTTGGAGTCCCTATTCTCCTCTCATGTTTTGTCCCCAACAAGCAACCCTTTGCTTTTTCTTCCACATTTTCATTAATAACTTATCCTTTCTTTTCTTCTCTTCATGTGAGAGAGGTAATATTTACACAAAGGAATCATATATAGGAGTGGATGACAACATATATATATGAGTTTTAAATTAATTATTTTTGTAGTATTAAAGTGTTTGAAAATATTATTGTGAATAATTATGGATGAGAAATGAAGTATTGAAATGGAGGAGTAAGTTGTCTGAAATCTCAATCCAAGGTAGTTTTATGGTAGGTGGGTCATGACTTCAAAATTCCAAACATCCTCAATTATTTAACAACTTTTACATGTCACAAAACAGACCAATTCAAGCCTAACTCTCCAGTAAATAAGCACTCCATTTTTTTAAGAATTCTTCACATTTATTGTAAATATAAAATTTAAGAAAAATTAGTTTTTAATTAATTTTATTGATATTTGAGAATAAAGTTGTATTTAAATAATAAATAAATGATAAAATAAATTATATGTATTACATGAGAGTGATATTTTAAAAATATAATGAGTTGAGAGATTATTTGTTTGAAATTTTTAGGTGAAATATTTAATAGAACAAGCAAATGAGAAAATGGTAAAAAAGTTATTGGGGAGAAGAGTATCACATAATAATTGTATATCTAACTTGTTTTTGTGCATTTGCTTAGTGATATTAAATTATTGTAAATTTTAAATTCTACTAGACTAGATATAAAAAATAAATCACATAATTATTTGACTTAAAATGAAGAGTAAATGCACGGTGCTCTCTCCGGCCTATAATTCACTTTTCTTTTTATTTTATTTTCATCACTTTTCTTTTTATTTGATTTTCATCCGTTATATAAAAAAATTTCATATTTTAAAAATAAAAGTATACTGGTCAAAATAACAATCCTATTCCATACAGTAAAATTTAAAAGAAGGAGAAAAATTAAAGACAAAAACAGAAATTTAAGTTTGTTTTTATATATATATAAATTTTTATGTTATGAAGTTATTGAATTTGTAATAATTTCTAATTAGAGTGTATGTTGGGTATATTTGAGTTTTAGTATAATATGTTAATTATAAAAATATAATTAAATATTATAGTACAGTAAATCATTTTTTGGTAATAATAAACATAATTTTAAATTAAAGTGTGTTATGAAATTGTAAGTCATATTTTGAAGTAAAATATGATATAATATGTTTGAGTAGAAAAAATTAAAGTGCCATTCATGTTTTGGTATAATAGAAATCATTTTAAATTGATTTTTCCATTAAAATTTCAACAATATGAATTTGGTTATGAAAGGGTAAAAAGACAATTAGCCTGAATTTATTTACAAAATAGAAATAAATATTTTATGGGAGTATGATTGAAGCAGAGATGATGAATTGTGAGACATGGTGGATTAAAGGGTGGCGAATGGAAATGGAGTGAGTATTTGGAAGTCGCTCTCAATTTCCGGGCTTCTAATCTCTCACTCTCACACTGACTTCTGCATCTCTCAACCCCACCACCAGATTCTCCACCCCCCACCCCACCCCACCCCACCCCTCTCACTGATTCACAATTTAAAAGTGGAATAAAGCAACATAGATTGAATGGAGGCAAAAAGAAGGCAAACCCCCCCCACACCACAACAACAAAGTATGAATCTAAAAGGGTGATTAATTGAGTGTGGGTGGATGGATGGATAAGAAAGAGGATAAAAGTTGCAGAAAGCAACTCTTCACCCTTAATCCCACAAAACACACACATCTTAACTTAGATTTCACCAAAGTTAAAGCCCATGTTTAGGAATAATTTAAAGACAGTAAGACAAGCTTTGCAAAAGCAAAATAAGAGAGAGAGAGTGCAGTGGATCTTTTTAGTGCAGACCATACACACGCATATACACTTTCTTCTCACGTATATTGATGAGTATTCTCTCTCTCTTCCCCCACATTCAAAAGAAAGAGAGAGGGAGAGAGAAGATTTGTATTAAAGGGGTTCTAAAAATACTCAAAAGAGTATTGTTTGAAATTTTGTACAGTAAAAGATAGCTGCTTTGCTAATCTTTTAATATGCATACATATGTGTGTTTATAGATGAGAGAGAGTGGAGTGGTGTTAAAAGAGAAGGTTCTTAGTACATCATGGTTATTTAGTGAATCAAATGTGAGAAGAGAAACCTCTAGCCCATGTTTTCTCTGTGATCATGTCTCTCTTTCATCTCTTCTTTCTCTCTCTTCTTACAGTTTTCTTCACTCCTACAACTTCATTCGAGGCTCGCAATCCTGAAGGTATATCTTCTTACATGAGCCATTTGGTAACATTGGTACTGTTCTTTTCTCTTTATCTGTCTAATTTCTTTCTCTCTCTCTAGTTGAAGCACTTACTGCAATTAGGGAAGGTTTAAATGATCCACATGGGGCATTGAACAATTGGGATGAAGACTCTGTAGACCCTTGTAGCTGGTCTATGATCACTTGCAATTCAGACAACCTTGTCACTGCTCTGTGAGTTTGATTTATTTCATTTGATTTGGTACTGAATTTCAATTAATTGATTTATTCTTGGATGCTCTGCAGAGGAGCTCCCAGTCAAGGTTTATCAGGCTCATTGTCTTGGATGATTGCAAATCTCACAAACCTTAAACAAGTGTAAGGAAAAAAACTGTTGATTCTAACTTCCAACCATGTTGAATCTTGAAATTTTGGTGTTTGAAAAGAATTTGTTGTTTTGAATACAGATTGCTGCAGAACAATAACATTTCTGGGCACATTCCAAAAGAATTGGGCTATCTTCCAAACCTCCAAACATTGGATCTCTCTAACAACAAGTTAACTGATCAAATCCCTGAATCTCTGGGGTTCTTGAATCATCTGCAATATCTGTAAGATCAGTTGTATAACATTCTTACAATATTCTCAGACAAGAAATTAGTCTGCAATAGTGACATCCCTTTTGTTTGACTATATTAGTGATGTTTGTTATTGTGATTTGTCCTGTAATGAGTAGGAGGTTGAACAACAATAGCTTAAGTGGGGCTGTTCCCCTGTCCTTAGCCAGTTTACCTCAACTTGCTTTCTTGTGAGTGTTTTTTTTTTCTTACAGTTTTGTTTTTGATGTAATGTCTTATTCTTGAATTATGATGGAGATTTTTATTCCACGTGTGAATTATTTGGTTGATTATTTCAGGGATTTGTCCTTCAATAATCTTAGTGGACCTGTTCCCACTTTTCCTACCAAATCATTTAGGTATGGATTTTCTTGCAGAACTCTGTGTCCTTATTCTTACATTAACACTGTTCTGAAAATTAACACCATTATGTGTGACAAGTTTTGCTTTATCCATCAATGTAAGGAAATCAGTGCTGTCTGTATATTCTCTGTTTCTTGTCCATCCTCTCTCTCTCTTGTTGAACTCTAGTACTATGTTATTGCAGCATTCTTGGAAATCCCCTGATTTGTGGAAGCCACTCCACTGAAAAATGCTATGGATCAATCCTCCCTAGTCCACTTGCATTATCCAGAAATCCTTCTTCTGGTAATTAACTACTGAGTGTGTGTGTTTTGTTTGTGAATATGTTATGACACAACATGTAATGATTCAGGCAGAACCAACAGCAAGAGACTAGCAATTGCACTGGGTGTGAGCCTAAGCATTGTGGCTGTTATACTCATTGTATTTGGATTTCTCTTCTGGAAGAGTAACAAGAACACTAAGCAGTCCATTTTGAATCTCACAGGTGGAATGATCTGTCAATTTAGCACATATCATATGATCTTGTAATGGGATAGAAACCTTAAGTGAATACTGTGTTGCAGATGTTCAAGAAGATGATCTTGACCTTACCAGATTGGGAAACCTTAGGAACTTCACATTTAAAGAGCTCCAACACGCTACAGACAGCTTCAGCATGAAGAACATCCTGGGAGTTGGAGGATTTGGCAATGTGTACAGAGGTAAACTGGGCGATGGCACATTAGTAGCCGTGAAACGACTCAAGGATCTCTCAGGAACGACGGGCGAATCGCAGTTCAGAACCGAGCTGGAGATGATCAGCTTGGCAGTTCACCGGAACTTGCTCCGGATCATAGGCTACTGCGCCACCCCCAACGAGAGGCTTCTCGTCTATCCTTACATGTCCAATGGCAGCGTCGCCTCCAGACTCAGAGGTATATAAACATCACTACACTTTTAGCTACACTGCTTTATTAGTTCAGTTGCTCTTATGTGATACTTTGAATAAGATTTGCTTCGTATTGTTACAGCAAAACCGGGTATAGATTGGAATACTCGGAAGAAGATTGCAATCGGAGCAGCGAGGGGACTACTGTACCTCCACGAGCAATGTGATCCGAAGATCATCCATAGAGATGTGAAGGCAGCAAATGTCCTACTGGATGAATACTTTGAGGCTGTTGTCGGTGATTTCGGCCTTGCAAAGCTTCTAGATCATTCCGAGTCTCACGTAACCACAGCTGTTCGTGGCACGGTTGGCCACATTGCACCGGAGTATCTCTCCACCGGACAGTCATCCGAGAAAACGGATGTCTTTGGATTCGGCATCCTTCTCCTTGAGCTCATAACCGGAATGAGAGCTCTCGAGTTTGGAAAATCAGGCAACCAGAAAGGCGCCATGCTAGAATGGGTACAAACATACATATATCCTTTCTTAAAAACATCAATTGTCATTTGGAGTTATAGTATCCCGTGTCCATACCATTGAATGAACGACACGTAGGAGAGAAAATGTACTGAACCCCAAAAGGAGACACAAACCTTAAGGGCAATGACTATATTTCATTTTCTCTCTTACGTGTCAATCATATATAACAAAGAATGTCACAATTAACACATCATCTATTACACTTTTCATGCAGGTTAAGAAGATTCAACAAGAAAAGAAGTTGGAGCTATTGGTCGACAGAGAACTAGGAACGAAGTACGACCAGATTGAAGTCGGAGAGATGCTACAAGTAGCCCTACTTTGCACACAATACTTACCGGCCCATCGTCCCAAGATGTCCGAGGTTGTCCGGATGCTGGAAGGCGACGGCCTAGCCGAGAAATGGGCCGCCTCCCGTAGCTACATCCACACTACAACAAACTTCTCTTGCAGTAGCAAGTCGCGTTCGATGGTTGATGACATGGATCATGATCAATCAAGCATATTTGGGATGACAATGACAATGGATGATGACTATGATGCTCATTGCATGGAGCTTTCCGGTCCGAGATAAAACATCTTACGGAAAAAAACAATTGATTCATTAAATACAGCTATATAGTATATAGTACTCCCTCCGTCCCGTTTCAATATTTAAGTTTGCTTTTTGCATGTTGATTGAAAAATATTATATTTTAATAGATAGTGGGTGGAAAAATATAATATTTGATGTGAAGTGGATAGGTGTATCCGTGTTGGATGATATATTAATTTTTTTAGGTTGGTCCCATATTCCTAAAAAGAAAAACGTAAGCATTGAAATGAGACGCGCAAAACAGAAACGTAAACATTGAAACGGGACGGAAGGGGTACTATCGTATGAATAATTGATCGATCATGAGTTTTTTGAGTCATTTATTGTAGAGAAAGCTAGCTAGCTAGATTTATGTATTGGAGAAGTGAGAAATAGTACTTAAATTTGAGTGGTGCTCTTCTTGCATGCATGCATAATTAATTGTTCTTTAGAATTCTATATATTCTTGTAGTTGTAATGTATATATAATTTCTTTAATGTTTTCTTGGTTTTGTAATTAGTTCATTAATTATTTACTGTATGTTTAGCTTTTTTCATTTATTTATTTTTTAATGTTTAGAATCACTTGAATTGATAGATATATCTAGACAACTAGTTTAATGAGAAAAAAAAGTAGAATATTCAATATCTATTGTTATTAGATACTTATAAGTTGAGTTATTATAGACTATCGGTCAACTTATGGGAATTGGTATGTTTTTTTATATTCATACGAATATGCATAATACCACAATTGGTTAAAAAAAATAAAAATGGAATTGCCTATTCTAGGTGCTCTACATCCAAATAGCTAAATCATAGTGAGTCAATGGATTAATAGTGACTATACTTCTATCTATCGCTGATTCTCCTCATTGAGAGATTGCTCCAATATTGCCAGAATTTTTTATACCTAGTCATGTACAAGATGTCACCTTTATTATCTTATCATTAATTAAGGGATATAATAAATAAATGAACAACAATACCATTTTATGGTGGGTGTGTTTTATTTTATTTTTTAACAAAATTAAATATTTCTTTTTATAGAAAATATTATTATTTTATATAATGTTATTATGTATTAATTTTCATTTAAATGATGAATTGGTAATGAAATAATTAAGTAAATAATTATCATTTTAATTAATCATGTATCACAATAAAAAATGGGGTAGGTGAGACCATCTCACGTAAGACCATTTTTCACTTTTTAAAATAGTTATCACTTTTGCTATAAAATGTTATCACTTTTTATTTATACTATAAATTATTCACGAAAGAGCATTATCACTTTCCTTCATAATAGTTATCACTTTCTGGCTGTCTCATTTACGTGAGACGGTCCCACACAAGTTTTTGCCTAAAAAATATTATCATTTTTTTATTTATCTTACATAATTATTCCTCTAATGCGAGTATTTGTTTAAGAGTGTATATTGGGTGCACCCATATGTGCGTGACTTTTTATTCTATTTTGTATACATGTTATTCTATTTTGTATACGTGTTTTGTAATAATTGTATACTTTTTTCACTATTTTGTATACGTGTTTTATAATAATTGTATACTTTTTTCACACTAAATTTTTCATTAAAAAATCTAACATTCATATGTATATAATTTTTTTTTCAATAGTGTATATATGTTTTTTAATAATTATATATTTTTTACACTCAATTTTTCATTTAAAAAACTAACATTTAAATTGTATACATTTTTGCTCATAATTGTATACTCCTTATTTATATTTGTATATGACTGCACCCTATCTTAGAGTGCACCGGATGCACACTATAATTAGCCTTTGTTTAAAGAGTTAATATCCTTTAAATCGGGTTAGCGGTTGATTTATCTTTAATTTAAACCCTAGCAATACAATACAATATATAATATAATAATAGGTGAGGAAGGAGGACTAAACACGGTTAACCCAAAGTGTTTGCCCTATCTAAATAAATATACACATTGCAATTAAGGAAGTAAATTAATTTACAACATAAGAAGGATTATACATTTATAATACTCTTTTTATGAGCACAGTATAAGAAAGTTTTTTTTTTTTTTGAAATATTAAACTTCAATACGTGGAGATGTCTAAGAGAATTCTAAGTAATTGGGAAAATGTGAATCTTCTTAATTGGTGGAGGTATTTGTAAAACTAGATTTCTCAAATGCTTGAGCTAATTATGAATATTAGGATAAGGTGAAAAAAAAATCTAGACAAATGTACTGAAAGAAAAATATTTGCATATGATCAAAATAATAGAAAAATGTAGATCATTAATTAGAATGAAGATAATGTAGAATTATCTGGAACATTGGAGGGGTAAACTTTAATTTGTTTCTTTTCTTCTATCACACATTATTTGCTCAAACCTACCAATTCTTTTACGTCTACAAATACGTACATCTATTCCTCTAAATTAGCACCCGCTTTTACATCTTATTAGCTAGCAGTTTTGCATTCTTCATCAATAAAACAAGTTCATCTCCTATAGGTGTGATGTAGATCATTAAATTCAAAACCACCCCAAATCATGGTCATATTGTTATTTTATATTTACAAACTATATTCGTGTGAGTGCAATCAAGTGAATTCTTATTTCTAAAAAAAAAAAAAACTATAACACCTGGTAGCGATTTAGGAGAGATTCATCAATATTAATTAAAAGCATTTTTTAATGATCAATATTAAAAAAAAAAAAATTACAACCCTAATATTTACATAAATGATTATCTCCAAATTCTTGGATACACCCCAAAATCATCCCCTATAGAACTGGTGGCATATAGTGTTTACCATTTAAAAAATAATATAATTATTTTTTTAAAAAAAATATCCACAACCCTATTTGATATAAAATAAAATAATATAATTAATTATTATTATTTTTTTTAAAAATATCCACACCCCAGATCACTCCCCTAGTATCTACATAAATTATAATCCTAGACATTACCCAATCATTCTTACCAATGATAATATCTAAACATTACCCAATCATTTTTAACAGCCTCAGAAATCAAATCCACCATCATCTAAACCTTACCCAATCATTTTTACCAGCCTCAAAGATCAAATCCACCGTCCTAGTAAGTAGTATCTACATAAATGATAACTCTAAACATTACCCAATTATTTTTATCGGCTTCAAAATCAAATCCACAGTTTTCCTTTGAAAATTATACACCCAAAATCAAATCCACCGTTTCCCTTTAAAAATCATGCACCCAAAATCAACCCTAATTTCTATAAATGATAATCTCAACATTACCCATCATTCTTACCAGCTTCAAAGATCAATCTACGTTGATGCATGCTTGCCTCGGATATAAAGGCCACCAATATCTCTCTGAATTTTTTGCTCTAAATCATACCTTCGATCGCATTTCTTCACCGAATCTATAAACTGCACCTTAGATCAACATATAACGATCTGATGATGTTGATTGGAGGGGTATGACAATCTGATTAGATGCTGATTAGTTGGCGTTGGAGCGTAGAGCGGTGATGATTGTCGGATGATAGGCTGAGGTTACACTCGTGTATGACATAAGGGTTGGACAGTGTATGAAACTACTATGAGAATTTGAAATAAGCATAATAGTATTATTTTTTAATGAGAGTTATGAAAGGTATTAATGTTGATTAAAGCATAAGTAAATGTATAACTATTTTCATGACGTTAATGATCTCTCATGATGCGTATTATCAAAACTTATCAAATACGAATTTAATAATAAAATACTATAAAATCATAGAAATATATTGTTAGAATACAGATATCACGCGACAAAATTAGTATTTGAATAATGCTAGAATTTTGTTCATGTTTCTAAATTTACTCTCAATCTTGGAGAAGAGCACTCTTAAATCGAAAATTAAAACCGTGGATTTTTAATTGGGCCCATTATCAGATTTATACAGTGGCGGCTTACCTATTGGGTTGCTGTCTTTAATACAAAAGCCTGTAAATAATGTGAAAGCCCATATTGAAGGCCCAAAGTCCATCAAACGATGAGGACTGTTCTCCAGCCCGGCCCAGATTTTATCTCCAGCACAAGCAGAGCTGATTACGAATTTACTTCAACGCACTCTGTTTTATTTAAAGGAACAATACACCGCTGCCGCCGGAATTGCACCGCCACCCGGGAATCCCGTCGCCCACCGCCGGAGTCCTCTTCTCGCGAATTTGCTACCCACTGCAGAAACGGGAACTATCTTCTCCCTAAGTTCACGCTGAGATTTCAGTCAAGCCGGTGCTGCTGAAGCTTCGCCCTAGAACCATAGTAAATTCGTCCTCCTTGCTTCTGTATTATGCTTCTTTTCTCTTCAATTTCAGCCAGTGTGATTGTAATTTTACCTTGAGTTGAATGCGTTGGTTCTTGGTTCAACTTGATATTGGCTGTTTACTGCATTAAATTCGTTTGAAATTTTTGGTTAGCCATCATTTGTTGAATATTTCTGTTGGGTTTGATTTATGAAATTGTTGGTGATATGGGGTCTTGGGATTTACTTCTTGTTTCTATGGCTGTGTACAACGAAATCTGTTGGCCCATTTTAACGTGGTGATTCTTGAGACAGTGCCATGGAAAGTTGAATTTAACTTGATCATGATATCCGAAAAACAGAACATTGTCCTTTTTTGTTTAATTTGCTGCTCTTTATTCTTATGCCAAAGCTTTATGTGTGCTATAAGGAGTCCCCAATAGTCAATAAATGAGAAAGATAAGGGAATACAGCTAAAGCATTCTGTAAATATGATGAAGTTAAAGGAAAGGTAACTCTTGTTTCCTTGTCTTTTCTCTTAAAAAGTCTTTATTATGCTTTCAGTTTTGGATTATGCTAGGTTACATAAATCCATATTTCTCTCTACACATTTCTTCAATGCTATGGCACATATTTGTGGGGAATTGGATTCTAATAATAGTGTTCAAGAGATGAACTCATCCACTATCTAGAACCTCATAATGCTGTCATCAAGTTTTGTAATGAATGATATATTTTTTTAACTTCCAGGTTGATAATAGCACAACACATGTCATACAGAGATCTTAAGTTGACATTTAACTCAAAAATAAATATTAAATTATAGGGGCAAAATAGACCATAAACCTTCTGCAGCAGAATTTCCAAAAAAAAATTCGATGGGGGAAAACTCAGTAAGATTAGAACTTAGTAGATTTTAATTAAGGTGTACATTTTGTTTCATGGTGTATTATAGCATGTCAAGAGCACTTAATCATGCCAGTTCACACGATTTCGTATGAGCTTTAGGCCATGTTCTTTTCCTAGAGGTCTGTGTAATATGTGAATATGTGTCATTACATGACAAGTTTTAGTTTTGATAATATGACGTGCTACTAAATATTGTGAATTTTAATACTACGTTTTCATTGATCAAATAATTAATGTTAGTTAGCTAGCTTGTCTCAGGTTTGCCTGTTAATCCTTTGTAATTGAGATGGGTATGACACGGGGTGTGATGCGTCCTCTTGAAATTCTGTACAAAAGGCTGGGTTCTCCAGTGAATTGTCATCATTATTATTCTACTACTAGAGCGCACAAGGGAATCTTGGTTACTATGTTTACAGAAAATAATGCTTTGGGAACATCAAGTTATTTCGGACCAATTAATGGCATCGGGCTAAACTTCACTCGAACTTACTCATCTGAAGTTTCTGCGCCCGAACAAATGAATCTTATCAAACAACTAAGGGAGAGAACTAGTGCTCCAATTAAGGAAGTGAAGTCAGCTCTTGTGGCTTGCAACTGGGATATTGGTGAGTCTACAAATCTACCCCTTTATACTTATTCATACACGCCTTTTATAACCAATGAAGCATCGACTACTGCAGAGGCTGCACAGAAGGAGTTGAGAAAGAGAGGGGTTGTTCTTGCATCAAAGAAGTCTTCTCGAACTGCTGCTGAAGGTTTTCTTGCATTGGCTCAGAATCAAAACAAGGCTGTTGTTCTTGAACTCAACTGTGAAACTGATTTTGTTGCTAGGAATGACATTTTTCAGCATTTGGTCAGTATGAAGTTCGGCTTCTCTTGTATGTGCTGTATTATTTCCTATTGACTATTCATAGTAGTTTGTTTGGAGCTTCATGCCTTCATTATTAAGTACTGTATAGTAACTTGTGATTGCGTAACTATTTCATAAATAAATCATAAGCATCAGAAGATATTTACACTCCCTAATTTTTGTCAAACAATTATCTTCACTTTACAATCCTATTCTTTGTATCTGATATACTTTTCTTTGCAAACTGTTATACTCTAGGCCTTATCATTGGCAAAGTCTGCATTACTGCTTGAAGGTTCTACACAGGCTTCTGGAGCTATTCCTGTCAATCCTGAGTGTCTTTTGGTACTTCTCTTGTTAATGACTAAAGTATAGCTCTTATATTTTAGTCACTAATGTGTTGTTGATTGATGGAATTTGATCTCTCTATTTTTTTATTATTATTTTTTTTTTGCCGTTGTCCTTGACTTCTCTGAGTATTGATGACTTTTTATGTTGTACAATTTATTTTATCCCTAAAAGATTTGACTAAACTTTGTGGTTTCTCTGATTTTTATTTTACAGGATAGGAAGATGTATTTTGACCATCCTAAATTAACTGGAGAGACGACCGTTCAAAATGCAATTACAGATGTGGCTGCAATGATGGGGGAGAATGTCAAACTTGGAGGTGGTTTTGCAATATCTGCACCTTCCCAAGGTGTCCTTTCTACATATCTCCACACGAGTCCACAGCCTGGTAACAAGACTTCAATTTCCTTACAAAAGTTTATATTAAAAATTCTCACATGTAACTTTTCTGCACATTCTGGAAATGATAAACACATTTTAAATCTCAGAATTGATTAATATGAAATAGTTTCTAATTTCTAATATAGAATTGAAATATCAGGTATAGGACGTATTGCTGGAATTTTATCTCTTGAGGTTGAGGATAATGATGTATCATTGGACGCTGTTCAGCGCGTTGGATCAGAACTGGCGATGCATGTAGTAGCTGCAAAACCATTGTTTCTTACAAAAGAAGATGTTACTTCTGATGCCTTAGGCAATGAACGAGATATTCTTAGGTCGCAGGTACTTTTTGGTTTTCTTTAGAACAAATGGTTTTAGAAATAAATAAATTTAAATAAACTCTGTGATAGTTTATCACCATTGTATGGGAAACTCAATATACTCTCTTAGCTTCTCAACGAGGAAAATGAAATGAGAAGAGAAGCAAAGAAAACTTACCAATTGGCTGTTCTGAATTGGATTTTGATCATGGTGGTCAATTAAAAAAAAAAATTATTTATTGTTCTTTTGGTTCTTTACATGTATAGGCATATTCTCCTAATCATGGAGGTTGTATTTGTATGTTGTCTTTTACAGGGCCTTTTCAATTCCTTAGATTGAATTTAATCACTTGCGTTGCTATTATCTTATCCAGGCTCAAAGTACGGGGAAGTCTCAGATGGCTATTGATAAGATGGTAGAAGGTCGCCTAAGAAAGTATTATGAGGAAGTAGTGCTCATGGAGCAAAAGTTTATCGTGAATGACACAATAAACATAAAGGTCTGAGTCGGCCATTCTGTTGACTCTTAATTTTTTTTTTCCTTTTCTTAATGGCTTTGATCTGTGTTGAAATCTGCTCCACTGCCAAAGCATGCTTGTTATGAACATCGAATTGTCTAAAGACTTCTCTGCAATACTTATTCTCCCTTTTATAAATTTTGGGTGTTCGTTATCAGATTGGTGTGAAAGATTGGTTTCACATTCGATATGTAGTTTCAGTACCACACGTGCTAGATGCTCAGTTTTGTAGATTATGTGAGCTATTAATTGAAATAGGGTCTTTTACTGATATGCCACTCTTGCAGACTCTATTGGACAATTTAGCCAAGGAAGTAGGATCCACTGTAAAAATCGGAAATTTCCTCAGAGTAGAAGTTGGAGAAGGAAGTAAAAGGTAACTCAGTTTTCGTTTGTGCTTTCTTATGTTGTGAATACGGATGCATCAATAATATTAGAATAAAATTGGTTCATTAATATTTGGACACTTTTGGTTCATTGCAAGACATTACAATTCCGACATATAATTAGATCATCAGACTTGTCGATAACAATTTCCTTTCATTATTTTCATGAGGGATCATGTCATTCGTACTTCTTACATTTTATACGTATATATCATCCATGCATTCAGAAGGATAGAAAGGTCTAATTCTGATGCAATGATTTTTCTGTGGTGTATGTTAACTTCTTCTGTTTGTATCTTTTAGTCACCTTATCCCTGTATTTTCCACTTGACTGCTTTCTATCAGCATCGAAGCTGCCAGTGGAACCGAACCTGTATCTTAAGCTGCTTAAATACCAAGCGATCCTCTCACCTCCAGACGGACTCATGCAACGAGCTCTTAATCATGGCTCAGTATATTTCATTGCTCACAACTTGAAGGGAACTGCGAAATGATTGAGTGAGAAGAGTAGGAATAATCACCTCCCACCCCCCATCATTCTTCCTGCTCTAAGACTATAAATGCTATTTAGTCGAGTTGAACAGCACCGTCTCCATGTCGTGTTATACTGTTATTTCACTCTATCTATGCTATTCGCATTAGTCGTGCAAGCTATACTAGCATTGAGGAAAATGAGGCTAGATGCTGCGCATTGTAGGGGGGGTGGGGATACACCGCTGTCGAATTTTAGGTAATCTATTTTTTTTTTCTTTTTTCTTTTTTAATGTCTGAAAGATTAAGTTGTGGGATAATGAACGAGAATGATTACATAGTGTGTTCAATTTTTGGATGGATTTATTTGTTTTACAATGGAATATTACAAGCCATATTTGGACACCAAATGAAACAATAAAAATAATGTACTCCCTTCGTCTTATTGAAGTATACAAATGATGTTTCAATAAGATGAACTGGAAATTCGGGTGGGGGTAGACTGCATATTTCAATTGTTGACCACTAAGGTTTCTTTGTGGTCATGAGGATGTACTCGTATTAAAGTGTGAAGCAGTGGTGAATGAAGTTGGAAATTTACCTCATCTTTTATTGTTATCCATGGATCCAGCATTTAGTAATTATAAACTACGTTTTTATAAATTAAGTTATGATTATATCCTTAAAAATTATAATTATAAATTAAACTTTAGGAATAAAATAAGAGTTCGATCGTGGTGCACCTGTACACCTGAACGATTTTAACTGTTAGATTACTTTTTAATTTAATCATTATTATTAAATAAAATAATATAATTAATTTTATTTTTAAAAAACTACACAATACTTTTATTTCAAGCTATAAATATGGGGTGCACACCATAATGACCCATAGAGTACTCTGTATAGTAAAATATTATAGAGAAAACTTCAATTTTGGTTCATTAAATTAGGTTAAATCCAATTTTGGCCTTTTTAACTTTTTCAATTTTAATCATTTTGAATCAAATTTCAATAATTTAACTTTTGAGTTGAACTATTGCACCTAGTTAATATAATACATTACATTAAGAAACTATTTAATAATTACATTTGGATCAAAATAAAATAATTAAAAATTTAAAAATAAAAAATAATTATACCCTAAAAATAGTGCAACGAACACAATCAAGTTTGCAAATCATCTCAATCAGCAATATAAATTGCTATAAAAATTTGTAAAATCGGTCAAAATTGTAGAATGCTTCTAACAATAGCATTAATTGAAACAACAAAAAAAATTAAAACAATTGAAACAATTAAAAACTAAAACATCCCTATCTTTTGAACAATAACATTAATTGAAACAACAAAAAAACTAAAACAATTGAAACAATTAAAAACTAAAACATTCCGGACCAGCAAAATGCTCAACACATCCATCATTTGAACCATCCTCTTCAGAAAAAAGATTATGATGAAATCCATAAATTTGCACCATAAGGATGTGCAATATCAAACGTGTGATCATTCTTGTTCCAAAAACGAACAAGCTTGATCTTGAACTTTATATCCCAGTTTGTAAGGATATTCCACGTTGACGTGAGAGGAGCTGTATTCGTAGTTAAAATGGAGCAATGTTCTCCGACTTTAATAATAAATTTAAGATTAGGAAAACCGTAAAATCTGTCAAAATTGCAAAATGTTTATAACTCTATTTTTAGATGAAACTCCTTTTCAACTCACACATTCTAAAATAAAAAATTCTAAATTACACTAATTTACCCTTCCTATTTTTTCTCTTTGGAGCGCCCCTTATGCCAATCCTCAGTTGTTTTTTTGGAATTTTCCATTATCAAATGTTCAACTATTTTTTTCTTTTTTTGGAAAATTTCCCTTATCCAAATATGTTCAACTATTTTTTTGGGCTAACTCATTTTTGTTTAGATTCATGTTAAGTGGTATTTATAAATATTCACATGCAAAAGAAAAAAGACTAATGTTGAAAAACGTCATATTGTAAAATCAATTTTGATATTTACTCAAAGTACATAACTCGAAGATGAAGAAGAATAAAGGAAGAAAATGAGGAAGAAACAAGGACGAAACAAGAGCTTCATATCAACTGCTTAAAATTCCTGTTCATATCAACTACTTAAAATTCTGTTATTTGTTTAGCAGTAGTTGACTATTTGGTACAATTCATTCATTTTGTGCATTCTTAAAAGCTTAAAATTCCTGTTCATATCAACTACTTAAAATTCTGGGGCGATTCTTACCTGACCCGTGGTGAGGTATGACCCTGGTCAAAGCCGGTAGCAAGTTGGTCAAAATGTCAGGACATTTTGCTTTTTATGTCATCTTCTCTTTCTTCTCACTAACCAAATGTCAGTTTTGCTGTTAAGTCATCTTTTCTTCCTTCTCACATTATATTTCTATCTTCTCACATTATATTTTTGTCATTTCTCATGTGTTTTGGACATGCTAACATTCCAATTAATTTTTTCTTTTTTTAATCATTATTATATAAGATGATTTTAAGTATTAAAAAATTGGAGTAAATAACATTTATTATTGACAAAAATAAATTTTCCTAAAATTATTTTCGCTCTTTCCCTTTGCAATTTTGACATTCCATAAGTGAATTTTTTTTTTCAATATGGACTGCAAGGAGGCATGTTTAATTTCATATATCACCGCCTATATATCAATTTGGATGATCAGCTTGTTTTTATTTTTAGTTAATTTTCGTTAATCTCACAATAATTAAATCATAAAAAAAAAAATTTAACATTACAATTATTTAGAATTATATATGCGACGAAAAATATTTAAAATAAAGTATAATACTATGTTATTGTGTGTATGTATTCAATATATCTAATGTATAAATTTCATCAAATTTACAGGAAAAAAAATCAAGCATACACTACATACAGATTCCGACAAGAACAAGAAGAACAACCAAGAAAACAAAAAGAACATATTCAGACAACCAAAAGCCAGCTGCAGGATCATAGAAGTTGAGCATTCCTCAGAATCGGCCACCACCAAACCACCGTAGATCTCGTAGGATTTGAAAACAACAAATCTCGAAACCACAATTCCGGTTAGATCTGCACCATCAGTTTGTAGATCTAAGGAATCGAAGGTTGGGAATTAGAGAACATCAAAATAAAATGAGCCAAAAAGAATTATAAATAGATACCGCAAGAATATGGATGCGTGAAACCCCCAAATCGGAGGTTTAAATCGCCCATTCGACTATAGCCGTTCATATAAAAACTGATTCCCACCTTTCTTAGGGTTTGATGAGAGTGCGGCTGGCGTCGAAACTCCAGCGGTCGACGGGAGGCTGCACGGTGGAAAATGGTGGCACGGACAACAGCGTGATTCCCGGCTGAAGATTGTGTTGATGATGCAACCGCCGGCGCTGTGGGTGTGTCCACAGATCCGACAGACAGCGTCAACGAATAGCAGCAACTAGAGGCTGAGCGACGGGATCCGATGGCACGACTTCTTCGGCGACCTGACCGTGTCGGGGCTCGGCGGTCGACGGGGCTGGAGGTTGGTGAGCATTGAAGATGAGAAGAGGAGAAGATGAGAGATGAAGATCCAAGATGGGCAGGTGTAAATCAATGTGTGAATTGGAGTAATTAATTGGTGTAATAAATTTAAATGAATGGCAAAGGTGTAATTTTATGTGTGAATTAAGGTGGAACCCTTGTTTACCAAAATAGGAAATGAATATTTTGTATTGGGACGGACCAAAATGGCAGAATGGACACACGTCGGAGTGAGTAAATTATAAAGTATGTTATGTGTGTCATGTGATGTGATAAAGTTGTAATTAGTATGAACTTTTAATGGTGGAAATTGATATCATTTTTTTAGTAAGACAATTAATCTGGATGCACATAAATTTTTGTCATTAAAGTATCGCATAGCTCTTATGGAAAAAGAGTATATTCCTATTAAAAAAAAATTCATTCTAATTTTTATATGGCGGGATTAAGTTTAGATCTTTAATTATATTTTTATATAAAATATAAGTTGAATTTGAGTAGTCGTCGTCTTATATCAATAAGTAAGTACTCCCTTCGTCCCATAATAAGGTACACGTTTGTTGTTTGCACGTGATCTAGGATTTTTATTTGCTTTTTGAACGACATTAAGGAGTATTATTATTATAGATAAGGTGGGTAATTGTATTAGAGGGAAGTGGTGAGTCATATTGTGTACTTTCTTTATTAAATCTTTATTAAATAGAGAAAATTGATGTCTTTTAAGCAGATGTCAGGAATAGTGAAATGTATGCATTGTTATGAGATGGAGGGAGTATATAAGACCGTCTCATCATGAAACTATTTTATACTTTTTAAATTAATTGTTACTTTCATTATAAAATATTATCTCTATAAAACGTTAGGAAAAAATTTGCACGAGACCGTCTCACAACTCTCATTTCGTGAGACGGGTTAAATATCATCCAAATTAATTTCTCGCGGATCTAAGCGAACACACTACCTGGATTACCTTCTAAATACACGTATCCCACCTTCACTTAACTTAATCATTTTTTCTGTTTCTCGTCATTTATTTAGTTACATTTGGTTTCTTTATTTGTTTTTTTTTTTAATTGATTAAAAACATGTACATTTATTTATTATTCCCTCCATCCGCCCGAAAGAGGCGTGTTTGCTTTTGTGCACGTTAATTAAAGAGTATCATTATTTAATGTGTAATAGGTAATTGTATTAGTGAGAGTGTGGATCCCAAATTTTAGTTGTATTAGTGAGTGTGTGTGGGTCATATGTGTGTATAAAAGGAAATGACCCTCTTTGAAGCGGACGACCAAAATGGAAAAAATACTCTCTTTCGAGCGGACGAAGGGAGTATTACAAATAAAAAATTATATTCGTATATAAAAATACAATTAATGTAAATCATATAAAAATAATATATACTACTAATTGGATGACGAATTCATTTCATTTAGTGTGTAACACAGTCTCATATGAGAGCTTAAGTGAAAATGCAACAAGTGATAACTTTTATAAGGAAAGTGATAACTTTTATTAGTAAAGTGATAATAAATTAATAAAAAGTGATAATGCTATTGATAAACAATTTATTTTATAAATAAAAAGTAATAACATTTTATAGCGAAAGTGATAATTTTTTCTTGCGAAAGTGATAACTATTTTAAAAAACGAAAAATGATCTCACGTGAGACAGTTTCGCACAAGACCTACCATTTTATTTATAGTTATACTTTATATTTATTTATTATATTAATGGTTGATTAATTAGTTTATTTGAATGATCATATTTTTTATATTTTTTAAAATGAATCACTTTTCATTATAAATATTATCACCTTTTACCTGTATCATAAATATATTCATTAAATAATTTAATTGTACATTTATTACTTTCTTTGATCATGTATCACATTAAATTAAAAATATTATCACTTTTTATATGTTTTATGAAATTTTCATTAAATATTACTTTTTTCTTAATCAAATATCAATTTTAATCACTAATGTTATCACTTTTTATTTGTATTACATATTATTTATGAAATACTAATTATATTAGTTGTGTATTACTTTTTCTTGTCCAAGTATTACTTTTTATTAAAGACAAAGTCTTTTGTGAGACGAGTTATTTTGTGTGACGAGTCGACTCATCACTAAAGTATGTTTAATGGTTGTTAAAGTATATTTTCTAAAGTATGATGGATTATGTATTAAAGTGTGATTTTACCGTGTTATATATGATTTATTATTGATATACTTTAACTACTATTAAACATATTTTATTTATATGATAAGCATACTTTAATAATTGATTGACCCGTCTCACACCCGTCTCACAAGAGAGCTTCTCTTTATTAAAAATATTATTATAACTGTTTAAAATTTTTATGAAGGTAAAACCGTTTTACAGTGAGACCATTTAACACTTGGGTAGGTACTGTGTGAGACCGTCTCACTTAAGATAATTTTTCACTTTTTAAAATAGTTATCACTTTCGTGATAAAATGTTATCACTTTTTATTTACACTATAAATTGTTCATGAAATAGCATTATCACTTTCATTAATTTATTATCACTTTTATTCATAGAAGTTATTACTTTTTACTGTTTCACGTCACTTTTACGTAAGCCTTTACGTGAGACGGTCTTACACAAGTCTTTGCCTTAACACTTTCATAATTAATTTAACTTTTTGTTAAAATATTATCATCAATTTTCTTTTAAAATATTATTACTTTTTATTTGAATTTTAAATAGTTCATAAAAATAGTTCACAATACCATCATCACTTCTCAGCAATTAAGTATCATATTTCTTTATAAAAACTATCACTGATTATCAATTTTATGAAATTCATTTCATAAGACAGACTTTTCCTTTCATAAAATTGTTCAGCGTTAAATGTATTATTTTTTAATTTTTTATGTAATAAATTATTTTTTTAACTTTCAATCATTATTTTAAATTATTTTAATGTTCAGATTCAATTTAAAAACTACTTTTAATTTAAATAATTAATAAAATTATTAATTTTAATGTATAAGAAAAAAGAGAAAGACAATAGTGATCCTTAATTAATTGCATAGGCGAGATTCCATGAATATGCCGAGATTGCATGGGTGACCTGTCTCACAAAATAAGATCGGTGAGACGGTCTCGTACAAGACCCACTCAAAATATTATTGCGCAATTTATTATGTGCACTCAGGTGCATCTAAGGATATGGTGCACCCATATACAAATATATACAAGAATATATACAAATAAGAGTAAAAATGTATACAGTTTATTGTTAATTTTTTAATGAAAAATTGTATGCAATATTTAATAAAATATTATACACATATGAATATTAGTTTTTTTTAATGAAAACTTAATGTGAAAAAAGTATACAATTATTACAAAATACGTATACAAAAGAGAATAATATATATACAAAATAGAATAAAAAACACATACACATATGGGTGCATCCTTGCACCCGGGTGCATCCGCTCATGTTATTGTATCACTTTTTATTTACACTATAAATTATTCTTGAAATAATATTATCACTTTTTATTAGGTAGTTCTTTTCATTATAAATAAAAATTATCACTTTTGATTCGGCTCTTACGTGAGACGGTCTCACAAGTCTTTCCCTACATCAAATTTTTCATGAAATAACTTTCAAGATATGAAATAAAATAGAAGGATTCCCACAAATTTTTGCTTTTAAATTTTAAAACAATATATTTTATTATGTAAAAAATAAATTTAAATTATAATAATTAATAACTCATATATTCAATAAGAAATTTAATGTTAAAAAATATCTTCAAAATAGGAATATTTCAATTCAAAACCTAAAAAATATATTTTCACATTCATTAAATCTATTTTCACATTTTTGATTTTATCGAACCTCAAATGTATTTACCAAAAATAAATAAATTAAATTAAATGAATATCATAAATTAAAAAACAAAAAAATTATAAAAATTATCACATTTGGCCATGTAAGTATGTTAAAATCTTCATTTGGTACTTTAATGATTGTAATTTTTAATTTTAGTTATTACTTTCTCCGTCCTACATATTTGTTCACGTTTATACGGGCACGAAAATTTAGAATACGCGAATGTATTCTTGAATGGAGGGAGTATTAATTTTCAAAGAGTAAATATTTATATCCTATAAAATAGGATTTACGTATGCACTCGATTTACATGAAACTCGCTCTATATTTATTACATGAAATATTCATATATTAAAAAAATATTTTAAAAAATATAATTAATTACTAATAGGTACACACCTGGTACCCCTAATTACTACTAGATACATTTATTTAAAATAAGTATTATTTAATACAAAATATTAAAGTAAAATACCAAATATATCCCTAAATTCATATACCTTTAAACCACAAACCCCAGCCCCCATTCACCAGCGGACCACCTGCCGGACCACCGTCAGAGCTCCGGCGGTCGATCGTCGGAAAAAATGAAAAAAACTGGTCGTCGGAAAAACTGCCGAACCACCGTCGCCGCCGCCGAAAAAAAAAAGGTCAGCCGAAAAAAAAAAGAAAAAAAAAATTGGTCGCTGAAAAGCTGCCGGACCGCTGCCGCCGCCGCCACCGGACCACCACTTTTTTTTATTGCACACTTTTTTTGCTGCACACAATATTTATGTACATCACATTATAGGGGTAATATTGGAATATCGCTATATATTTTTGTAGTTAATAGTAATACTTTTGTATGTTTGTATCTCATAGTAATTTAGGGTTTTTTTGTATACCTAGTAATAATCCTCCCTAAAAAAATATTAATAATAAATATGAATATTGGGTGATAATTAAGATAACATAAATCAGATTGCCACATTAGTTAAGAGTGTGTAGAACGTGAATGATGTGGCAATTAAATATAAGAAATGATAAAAATTAAAATGAATTACGTAAACTAGCAGGTAAAATTTTGGGTGATATATTACACGGTTACGTAAGTAATCTCCTTAAATTTAATCAGTAGTATTTGCAAAATTTTCAAAATGAAAAAGTTAGTTTTAAAATTTTGTTTGAATGTTTATTTTATTTTATTTACATTAAATAATTTTTAATTGAATTGATATTTATTCGTTTTTTATTTATAATAAATTAATATAATTATTAAAAAACTAACAATTCAAATTACTTAATTGTGTGGGGCTCACGCACAAAAAAAAAATAAATGTAACTTTTAGAATGAAACACCTAATTTAAAAATATGTAATTATTATAATGTGACAGAGGAAATACATAATTATATGTGTGTAAGTGTCTACGATATATATATTAATTTACTATTACAAAAACTCCATATTTATACTATGATTTTACTCTCTCCGTCCCATAAAATCTTTCACACTTTCTTCATTTGTTTGTCCCACAAAACCTTTCACACCCAAAAAAGAAAACATCACTTTATCTAACAATCTCAAAAGTTCATTTAATTTCAAATATGTCACTCATTTTTCACAATAATATCATTACTTTATTAATTTTTATTATCTAAAAATACCACAATACCCTCCAAAGTCAATAAAATTGGTCAAAAAGTGCATATTTTCTTAAATAATGTGGAACAGTAAACGTGACAAGTATTATGGGACGGAGGGAGCATTTTTTAAAATTTATCCTCGTGCATCGCATGGATTAAAATGATTGTCTTAAAAAAAGTCTAATAAAATACTCCCTCCGTCCCCTTGATAAGTGTCAATTTTGTCATTTTGGTCCCTCCCAATTCAAAGTGTCAATTTTCTATTTTGGTTAAATGTGCTGACACAGAATAATACTATTATATTCATCCCATTACACAAGGGACCCACACTCAACACAAATACAACTACTCACTTAACATTTAAATATTATTTATCTCACCTTATTACACTTTAAAATATTACATGGAGTAATCTACAAGCAAAAAGCAAACGAACACTGATCAATGGACGGAGGGAGTAAAGCTTAGGTGGCAGTCCTTTTACTAATAATTTAACAGTAAATAATTAAATCATTAATTTAAAACATAAACAATTAATAGTAATTAGAATAAACATATACTATTATTAACTTTATGTGTGAAGAGAATATAAAAAATATTTATTTCAATTTGTGGTTGGTCATTTTTCATTTAACATGTACTCCCTCCGTCTGGATTCAAGGGTACCATTTACTTTTGGGCACGGAGATTAAGGAGTATTGTTATTTAATGTGTAGTGGGTAGTTGTATTAGTGGAGGGGTGGGTCCCATTTTTTTGTTGTATTAGTGGGTGTGTATGGGCCCCATATGTATAAAAAAGGAAATGAGACCCTTGGGGGGCGGACGCCCAAAATGGAAAAATGGAACCCTTGAAAGGGGACGGAGGGAGTATATTTTATTTATTTTTTGTTCCTTGCAAGATTCGAACCCGTACCTGCAAATGTGTGAAAGGAAGCTCTAGCTATTAGGCTATATAAGTATTTTATTTAATTCTTTGATAATTATATTTATGTATAGATAGGATATGTTTCCAAAATATGCTATTTTATCTAAATATTATTATATTTTAATAATACTTTATTAGTAATATAGTTTTTAATTTGTATTTTCTATTAATTAATTATTTTTGTCAAATAAACTATCATATCATCACATGTGATTTTTTTTTAGCCACACATAAATTTTATGTGTGGCTAAATAATATATTATTAGTCACACAACTATAATATCTATACTCATGTGTGGGAATTCTTAATATAAAAAATAATAAGTAAAATTAAAATGTTATTATTGATTTTTAGTGACACATTTTAAATGTCACAATTAAGTACTTTAAATTTGTTACATTATCCACACATAAAATATTATGTGTTACAATTTAATCACACATTTTCAAAGTTACATGACTATTCTTGGGTTCTCTCATAATTTCTCAACTTATTAGGTATAACTTTCCATTAATTAAATACAACCTCCCTACCTTAACACAAAGTTGTAAGATACCCAGCAAGTAAAACGAAGTGAGAATATATTAGATGATTGTCTGGTTAACAATAAGAAAATATAAAACAATTACTACCATTACTCTCACCATACTCGTCGGTGCATCGAACCATTAATTAATACTAGTATATTAATTTCACATCATTAATCACTGAATTTAGTTCATCAATAATGAAGGAAAAAGAACATGTAAGAAGATTAAGAAAGAAACAAAACTAAGGTCAACTCCAGTTGTTACACTACTCTATCACACTACATTTTATTTTAGTGCAAAATTTACAAAACAGCTCAAATAATTTTACACTAAAATTTACACCAAACTCTATATTCTCATAATTTTAAATTAATTTTACATGATGATTTCATTTAATAAATTAATATAATAACATATTTATTGTTAATTTTTTTTATAAAATTAGATTTAACAAAGTATTAATATTGATGAAAATTGCATGAATTATACGAATTACTAATTTCAACCAACAAAAATTAAAATAAAAAAATCATTTAAATATAATCAAATAAAGATTAAATAATATTAAATAATGATAAATTAATGATATTAGTTTATATAATTAAATTAAATTAAGAATAAGAAGAGATTTCTCTGCATACACGGCTGTACACTAATCTTTAAAACAATAAAATAAAAGGAAGAATAATAAAAAAAATAAAGTTGGAGTGATGACGTGAAAATCTGGCGTGTTGGCAATCACGTTGTGGTCCCCCAGCTTCGCCGCCATGATAGCGCCGACAGCAATCTGCGATGCGAACATCTGAGCTCCTCCGACGTGGAACAGCGGCCTTCTCCCGACTCTGTCCACTGGGATCAATGCGAAGATGACGAAGACCGACCCGACTACGCCGTGATGGTGGCGGCTAAGAGGGAAACTAAAATTACACTCCTTAACTACATCATTTTCCACGACTCCAGAGGCGGAACTGTCGAAGTCCAGCCCCGCCGTAACCGCCGACGGCGTGTGCGGCTGCACCACCAGAGACGGAGCGGCAGAGCCGTCGTTGAAGAAATTCAGCGCGTCGAGTGTCGGCAGGACGCTGCTCGACTGAAGCCGGTAGATTGTCCTGTGAGGCTCCGGCTTCACCACCGTCGCCACCGGCAGATGCCCGTTCAAGCCGCCGAATATCACGCCGGTCACCTGCTGCCACCGGCAGATGCCCGTTCAAGCCGCCGAATCTCACGCCGGTCACCTGCTGCACCATCTGCCGGAAATTGGCTGGATCCGCCGTGATAAACGTCGTGATCGCGCGCTTCGACGCTCGCGACGCCGCCGCGGCGCAGCTTCTGCAGCTGAGCTAATTCATTTTCGGAGCCGCCGGAAAGAGTCGGCGTCTGAAGCGGTGCCGGCTGCGCGAAGAGAGACTCGACCAATACGGCGGAGTTGGCGTCGGAGGACGTCGCCAAGAACGACTTCTGCAGCGCCTTCGTTAGTGTCATTTTCCTTGGTGAAGATGTCGGAAATCCAAGAATCGGCGGCAAAGGAAGGGCGGAGCATCCATGGCTGCTCCATCGTCATCAAATTTTCCGACGCCATTTATATCGCACAAATTCACGCAATTCCTCTGTATAGAAATGAAATTGAATCCAGGCAGAAATGGACTCTTATATCATGAATGGAATTGTAGTACAGTTTGAGTTAAACTTGGTTTGGAATGGATGTTAAGAGAGAAGAATGGGAGGTGGTGTGCGTAGTCTGTGCAATCTCTCTCTTTTCCGTAAATTGTGCATTATCTCTCTTCACTCCATTGGCCAGGCTCTGTACAACTCCCAGCTTTTGCAGGGATAACCGGCTGAAGGGGTAGTGTATGAATTAAAAATTAAGTTTTTTTGATCTATTGGTGTGTGTTAAAATGAGAAGGATCCAACGGCCTCCGATGACCGTGGTCACCGATGACCACGGGTCAGGGAAGTAGCGCTCAAAATTCTGTTATTTGTTTAGCAGTAGTTGACTATTTGGTACAATTCATTCATTTTGTGCATTCATCTTTTAAGAGATGACATCAAATGAAGCACATAACTACTGTGTACATATGTACCTTCTGCTGTGTTTGGACCAGCCACAGTAGCACTATCTATAGTGTGAGTTGTTTAGTTAAAAAAAGAAAATTGCGATTAAGCCGCCAAAAATAACTTTTTAAAAATATGATGTGTTGCGACGTGATTAATAGTTGTATTTTTTTATATTTTTTATTTAATATTATATACCTAATCTTTCTATTTTTATATTTTATTATTATATATTAAAATTTATTATTATATCACTATTTTATATCTCCAAAATATTTATTCTTATCTACAAAATATTGATAAGTCTTTATTTGATTAATTATTTCAAGATATTAATTATACTCCCTCCGTCCACCAAAGTATTTCACACTTTCCTTTTTCATTCGTCCCTCAAAGTATTTAACACTTTACTTTTACTAAATTTGGTAAAAACATTATAACAATACTCACTTTTTACACACATCCCAATATAATACTTACTTTTTCACATCTCATAACAACTTTACATACCTCCCAACAACTTTATACATCTTTTTCATTAAATCAATTAAAATATATATTATCTTTCTTACTTTATACATAAAAATACAAAATTTTCTTAAACTCCGTGCACACCAATACGTGAAATACTGTTGGGACGGAGGGAGTATAAGATAAGATGTATGAATGTATGAAAGATGCTAAGATATATTTATAGTGAATCATACTATGACATTTAAAATTATATTTTAATACATTATATATCATATTTTAAAAAAATATATTTAATTACTAATAATAAACCTATTTTATTTATAAAACAATCAACTTTAATAGCAAGAAAGACTTTTCCAGCATTTTATATTGGAATTTTGTATGTTTCAAACCCATCCAATTCCACTAATACTTACTCCCCCGATGTATCCATTTGCTTTTTGCAGGTGAATTAAGAAATATTATTATTTTATATGTAGTGAGTAGTTTAATAAAGAGTATTTTAATTGTATTAGTGATAGTGTGCGTTTTATGTGTCTAAAAAAATAGATATATTAAGAGTATATGACCCAAAATAGTAAAATGAATAAATTAACAGTGTAAATTTTGAGTGAGACTTTTATACCCATATAAATACAAGAGTCTTAATATAAAACTCTTGAGTTTTTGCCATTAATTTTTACCAACATTTTATAGGATCCAATCCGTAAGTCGATCTTAATTCGTGAAGCCAAGGGTAAAAATGTCCATTTCGAATTATTAAATAAATAAATAAATACTAATAAAAGAATGAAATGTTTTATGAATGAAGAATAAGCGTGAGATCTGAATCTACCCTTCGAAACCACGCGATAGAGCATTGCAGCACCTACCCAGGCGCAGAATTTCACGCTCTCACATGCGAATTTCACACACACTGGACTTCACCAGAAAAACCTCCATCTCGCTGTAATTCGTCCGATCCGAATTCAGATCCACAGTCGGTACGTTTATCGCTCACGTCGTTTTGTTATGCTTGCGTCCGGTTATTGCCAAGTTTTCGCATTTGTTGATTATATGCTTCATTAACAAGATATGCGTTTTCATTTCTCAAATTGTGTATTTCTAAGATTTTGTATTTGCTTATGATAATTGTCGCATCCTCTTGTGCTTAATTGAGTTCTCAACCATTATTCTGCTTGTGCTTGTGGTGGTCTTCCTTTTTGCGTTTGCTTTGATTTTAGATCTATGATTGAACTGTTATTAATTGTTACTGAATTCGTGTCGAGCTGTATATGAATTGATTCCCTAGCGTTTCACGGAGTATCTGTGTTTTGTTTGTCTCTGTGCATGTATATATACTTTTTACCTACTATTTCTAGTGAGCCAGAGTTGAATTTTTGTGTATGTTGGGGTTTCATTTCTGCCTAATTATATTTGGTCTGTATATAAATTTCGATTGGGTATTTGATGTTGGCAATCAATTTTTATTGAAGTTGTTTTGAGTATTGGTGACGTTAGCTTGTATGATTGTAAAAGCAGATTAAGCTTGAGAAATTGTTGAACTGTTGTATATGACTCTGTTTGACCTGACACCTGATGTTATTAATAGAATGGTTTAATTGTTCGTTATTCCAAAAATTTACAGATGATAGGCTTATTTACTCTTTTCTTTTTGTGTTACAATTAGTTAAAAACTTACTAGTGCATTGTATAGATCCGTAAATAGGATTTGTTGATTGGTTTCTGGATTGTAGAGGCTTCTATAATTTATTATAGGATGCGGGTAGACATTTTTTTAGTAATCGTAGCTCAATTGAAGTGTTGTTATTTGTTGGTTGACGGTTGGATTCAGCTTCAATAACTTGGCTTGCTTCATGTGGAAACTGTTGCTTAGGCTGGTACCTCAAAATCCTTGCATGTTTTGATAAACTTATACATGTTAGTTTTTGTCGTGCTTCTTGCACAATCTGCATGTTTTTAGCCTACTTTTATTTAATTATGTTTTCCATTAATGATTTCTCACGTAATTTGTGGTCATTTACAATAGTCACCTCATGATCGTTTATTGAACATTATGTAATGTGCATAAAAAACGTGAGTTCATATGTGGATGCTACTTGTTAACTTTTATTTGTCTTCATGTCAATATTGTGCATGAAACGATATTGTTTTCACCGAGATACGATAATCTCCTTTTGCAAGAGTTATGTGTGAAAATTCTTGCATTTTGTTAAAAGTTGATTTTGTTTAATATAATATTTTATGCCATCTCCTTCTGGCCTATATTTATGGTGACTCAGGAATTGAAATTCTATGTATTAGTTATTTCTGTTAGTATTGACTACCCTATAGTGGTATTTTGTGAAGTAAGTTGCATTTTTGAGTCAACACAAGGTGCTTGGAAAGTGGACATCTGAACATTGTGTTTAGTTGTTAAATATAAGTGAACTTTGAGAATAAGAAACTTTTGTCAGTTGCGCAGAGCTTTTATTTCTCTTTTTCTTTTTTTTTCCCTTGAATTGAATGTCTAGTGGATGGACAATCCACTCCAGGTCAAAACAACAGTACCCACTAGCACTTTGGAAATTACATACAAGTACATTTTATAATTTCCATTCCCACCCAGAGTGCTGCCCAACATCCTTTGGATAGTATTTTCTTGTGAATGAATCCTGAAGTATCCTTATTATCACTTGAAAAGCTCTTGACTTGATTAATTTACAGTGATTAACTGAGATAAGAAAATATTACACTAAGCATATGATTTTTTTATCTTTTGCAGAATAGATTTCTATATTCCTTCATTTTAGCCTTGGTTTAGCTGGTTTGGGGACATTCTCTCTGCTTTCCTTCTATAGAACAATGGCTTTGCCTTTGATTTCAAGAAGGAAATTATGTACAGTTCTTGTATTGGTCGTAGTATTCCAAGCCTGCAGTGGTTTCTATCTACCTGGGAGTTATATGCATACATATTCACCTCGAGATGATATTTATGCTAAAGTGAACTCTTTGACCTCCATTGAAACTGAGCTTCCCTTCAGTTATTACAGTCTGCCTTATTGCAAGCCTCCACAAGGGGTTAAAAAAAGTGCAGAAAATCTTGGAGAGCTCCTAATGGGAGATCAAATTGACAACACTCCATTTCGTTTCCGAATGAATGTTAATGAATCTCTGTACCTGTGCACCACAGACCCCCTGAGCGAGAATGAGGTAAAGCTTTTAAAACAGAGAACTCGGGATCTGTATCAAGTGAACATGATCCTTGACAATTTACCTGCTATGAGGTTTACCTCCCAAAATGGAGTTAAAATTCAGTGGACGGGATACCCAGTGGGGTACACCCATCAAAACAGTAATGATGATTATATTATTAACCACCTGAAATTCACAGTATTGATTCACGAATATGAAGGAGCTGGTGTGGAAATAATTGGTACCGGAGAAGAAGGAATGGGTGTCATTTCAGAAGCTGACAAAAAGAAAGCTTCAGGATATGAGATTGTTGGTTTTGAGGTTGTTCCATGTAGTGTAAAATATGACCCGGAGAAGATGTTGAAGCTCCACATGTATGATACTGTTCCATCTGTGAGCTGTCCGCAGGAACCTGACAACTCGCAGATTATAAGGGAAAAGGAGAGAGTGTCGTTTACATATGAGGTTGAGTTTGTGAAAAGCGACATTAGGTGGCCATCTCGATGGGACGCTTATCTTAAGATGGAAGGTGCCCGTGTACACTGGTTCTCGATTCTTAACTCTCTGATGGTGATTTTCTTCTTGGCGGGAATTGTTTTTGTCATATTTTTGAGAACTGTGAGAAGGGATCTCACGAGGTATGAAGAATTGGACAAAGAAGCTCAGGCACAAATGAATGAGGAACTTTCAGGATGGAAGCTCGTGGTGGGCGATGTCTTTAGAGAACCATCCCATTCAAAGTTACTTTGTGTGATGGTTGGAGATGGCGTTCAGATCACCGGGATGGCCGTCGTCACTATTGTGTTTGCGGCTCTTGGATTCATGTCACCAGCTTCACGAGGTATGCTGTTAACGGGCATGATATTGCTTTATCTTTTCCTCGGAATTGCTGCTGGGTATGCCGGTGTGCGATTGTGGACGACTATTAAAGGTGCATCGGAAGGGTGGAGATCGGTTTCTTGGTCGATTGCATGCTTCTTTCCTGGAATCGTCTTTGTTATATTGACCGTATTGAATTTCATCCTGTGGGGAAGCAAGAGTACTGGGGCTATCCCTGTTTCCTTATATTTTATACTCTTGTCGCTCTGGTTCTGTATTTCGGTGCCCCTCACTCTCTTGGGTGGACACATAGGCACACGGTCTGAGCCTATTAAATACCCTGTTCGTACCAACCAGATCCCTAGAGAGGTTCCTGCTCGCAAATACCCCTCATGGCTTCTCGTTCTTGGCGCTGGAACTCTTCCTTTTGGAACTCTCTTCATCGAGCTTTTCTTCATCCTTTCCAGCATCTGGCTTGGGAGGTTCTACTATGTCTTTGGGTTCTTGCTCATCGTCCTCACATTGCTGGTGGTAGTTTGTGCAGAAGTGTCTGTTGTCTTAACTTACATGCATCTCTGCGTCGAGGATTGGATGTGGTGGTGGAAAGCATTCTACGCCTCGGGTTCAGTAGCACTATACGTATTCCTGTATTCCATCAATTATCTGGTGTTCGACCTCCAAAGCCTAAGTGGGCCGGTTTCAGCTACGCTGTATCTGGGTTACTCGCTGATAATGGCCATAGCGATCATGCTATCTACCGGCACCATCGGATTCATTACGTCGTTCTACTTCGTTCATTACCTCTTCTCGTCGGTGAAGATTGACTGATGGAAGCAGCGGGAGAGGGAGAGAGATAGACAACATTTGCGGTGCGATATCTAAATCCTGTGAGGTTGATCAAATAGACATGATATATTTTTCTGTATGTTGAAAATGATGAAAGTTGGTATAGAACCAAAGTTGTTATGTTAGCTATGTTGATTACTTTTGCTTTTTGGTGTCATTTGATGTGTTGGTAGTGTTGCATATAGTACTGTTCCGTTATCTTACTTCCCAGTTTAATTAATACCCGATTGTGATCTATTCTTTCTATTTTTAAGTTGCTATGGTCATTAATTAAGGGAGGGACATTAAGGTTGTCCTTTAAATAATTTGCCATTTTTAAAAATTTTATCCTTTTCTCTTTATATACTCCTGCAATCAGTGTAAATGTCATTATTTGTTTTTTTTTTTAAAGTGGATTAATTTTTATTATTATTATTTTATTTGTAATAGGTAGTAATGAATGATGAATCAAGTTTTTATTAAAAAATGAAATAGACCTTTGCACTGGAGGGAGTATATAGTAATGCCCTTTTAAGGTTTGATTTTTTTGTTGGAGTTCTGTAACAGTTTCTTATTGTAATCACAAGATTATTTGTCTTTGTTGAAGGGGGATAGCTAAAATTATTTGTCTTTGTTGAAGGGATAGCTAAATTGATGGTTGGATTGACTGACCCAAAAAATGTGAATATTTTTGGGTTTGGAGTATCACTTATCTACTCCAACTTCCAAGTATTCCAATACTCCTATTTATAGATTTTATTAAGTAAGAAATATTAAGAAAGAATTTAAGTTACAGTCAACTGCGTAAGAAATTATTTTTAAAAAAAAAATCATTAGTTAATTATTATTAGTATTATTATTTCTTTTTTTTGGGTGGTGGTGGGGTTTAATATTTTACCTGTAAATAAATTAACAATTTAAATAATTCCAGGAATCGTATAAAGCTTAAACCCAAAGTTAAAATTTTCACACAGTTAAAAACGATGTCGATGACGTCCGGAAGGTGGTTGCGAAACTAAGTCGGAGATGGCGAATCAATCCTCCTCCCATCCTGTTCTATGTGCTTCCTTCAATCAAGATAACAGGTTTTCGTACCTAAATATCACAATAAATCCATGAAATTCGACATAACTCTTGAAGAATATGATTCCGAACTTTTTTTCCCCAGCTGCTTCGCAATTGGAACGAAATATGGCTTCAAAATTTTTGATTGTGATACTGGAAGGCTTCTTTATGATCGAGGTATTTTAATTATTTTATAACTGTGAGCGATTAACTTTATGTGAAATTCATTAATGGATTACCTCTTATAATGAATGTATAGATTCAGGTTTATTATGGGTTATTGTTGGTTAATTTGACACAGAGAGTTTGCTGTCTTAATTTTGGAGATCTCGAATTTGTGCTTTCAAGAGTCAAATGTCATAATTGAGTATGAACGAGTAATTTCTGGCAATGATAGTTCAATTATTGAAATTCATGCTTATTTGTCTGCTACAGCTTGTAGAATTAATCCCTTTTAACTTCATTTAAGTTTATACTATTACTGAGGCCAGTACTGATTATGATAAAGAATAAAGAGGCAAATTGATCAAATATGAAATTCAGTTTATGAATGTAGGATGCTATTGTATTTCGGTTGCATGAAACTATAATGTAATTTGAATCTTTATGTTTATTATTGCATAGAGTTCCCTTAATGGAAAATTCTTTCTTTTGCTAGATATTGGGGCATTCATCATTGTTGAGATGCTGTACAGATCAAGTCTTCTTGCCATAGTTGGAGCTGGTGAACAGGTTATCCTTCAGTTGCCATTTTTAAGGGTGAATTAAAGATAGTTCCTTCGATTTTTGATCAATTTTAAGGAAAAATTCGAGCAAGTTTTTACTTTACTAGTACCAAATAACATTGTGCTTGAATGCAGGTAGTGTTTTTTGGGTATATGTATTCAGTACAGACCTCGAAGCCGTAGTAATAGTATTTCAAAAGGATATTTGTAATCACAAACACAATATGAAAGATAGATCAAACCTGGGAAAGCGTTTTTAGTTTACCCTTATTTTGTTATAGGACTCTAGTCTTTCAAATGGCATTTATTTCTTGCTTTTTGATGAGTTGATTCCTGATATACTTCTGCCAGCCATCTTTATCACCAAGGAGATTGTGTTTGTTCAATACAACTAGCGGAACTGCTCTCAGAGAACTCAACTTCTTGACTTCTATTCTTGCTGTATGTGTAAATAGGAAAAGGTAATTTGGTTCTATATTTCTTAAATATTTGAATTCTTTGTGCCAAACCAGTTGCTAGTATCGATTATTATTATTATTATTATTATTATTATTATTATTATTATTATTATTATTATTATTATTATTATTATTATTATTATTATTATTATTATTATTTTTCCTCATCAGAGATGAGTTGAATGAAGTCAAGCTCTATATCTTGAAGTTACCCAATCTATTGACACTTAGCATGTTTGCAGTGAACTTTGATTATCTGTTCTGACTAAATGCAGATGCATTTCTTTCAATTTAACTTTTATAACATACTGAATGACTGTAGTTTAAGGATTCGTCTGGATAAATAATGTCTGTTTTACAGTAAATCAGGAGTTACGTGTACAAATATATATCTATGATAGTTTTGTGGGCAGATTGATAGTTTTGTTGAAAGAGCAAATATATATCTATGATGTCAACACTCTGGAATCAAAGCGAGTTTTTGATACCGTGCCAAATTTACGCGGTAAGTTTGAAATCAGTATTTTTTCTTTTCAACTTATTACTGTAGCATCTTTGCATGCTATTTCTCTTCCGGAAGTATTATTAAAATGCTAAATGTCTCCTGTGAAAACCTTGGACTGTTTTTCTAAATGACTACTATCTTATTATTGCAATCTGATTTATCAAGTATTTCATTAAGCCTCAGTTATCTCTACTGTGTCCCACTTTTCCTACAGTTAGATCCTACTCTATGTTTCTTTAGAGAGAGGGAGATAGGATAACAGAACTGAGGCTTACTGAAATATTGGTTCAGTAATTTACTTTTGTTTTTGTCTTACTTATATCAGTTGTCTTTATTTCTTTTTCCCTGTTTAGGACTTTGTTCATTTTCACCAAATATGGATAATCCCTACTTAGCTCTTCCAGCAAGTTCAGCAGAGGGATCTGTGTTGGTCTACAATGTTATGGATCTGCAGTCGCATTGTGAGGTCGTAGCTCAAATTCTATTTTTGCATTATAAGTGACCAGCTGAGTGTCAGTTTGACATTCCCTCTGTCTTAAATTTTACTCCATATGATAACCCAATTTCATTTAAGTTTGAATTTTGAAACACTGCCTAATTGGGTTTCTTATCAAGTTCATTCCTTATGGGTCTATAAATGGTAGGAGTAGCCAAATTCGTTATTTTTCTGAATAAATATATTTAATTTGTTATCTAGAGTGAGATATACTTGGCCATGCTTTTACTGGGGCCTTGTTCTGTGTTTTCTTTCTTTCATTAGTTCAGTCAATGAAAATTTTGCTTTCTATGGGTATTTGAGGATGATCAAGTATTCCCATGTGATTATAACAGATTTTGTCTAAAATGTAGATACATGCACATCGCTCCCCATTGGCTGCCATGACTTTTTCTTCAAATGGGACTTACATAGCAACGGCATCTGAACAAGGAACCATAATCAGAGTTCATCTCATTTCAGATGCAACTAAGGTGTTAATAATCACATGTATACCTGCTGAATTATGATATAGTTTCTTTTTTTCATCCTGGAAATCATCGATATTACGTGTTTGGCTTTGGAATGATGATTACTAGTATTAAGTAGAATCTTGATTTTGTGGAAGAATGCTCTATACCTACTACCTCAAAATGCACTTCAATCCTAGCATTTGCATATTTTATATCAGTTCTCTTGCTTCTTATATGAGATCTCAGTTTTCTTTCGCTTGTCAGTCGTACAGCTTCCGTAGGGGCACATATTCATCAACAATCTTTTCTTTATCATTTGGGCCATCTGCTGAACCAGATATTCTTCTTGCAACAAGCTCTTCTGGTTCCATCCATATTTTCCCACTCGGCTCTGATCTAAATGAGAGGTAAAATAAATCTTGTATTTCTCGAACCATTGTCCAATACCTCATCCAATTTTGGCAGCCAAATTTCTCTGAAATCCTTGATGATTTGTCACTTCCCAAATTCCATTAAGGTAGCATAAAAATGTTTTTTGGCGTCTTGTTTGTGAATGCACTTGCCTTCCTAATAAGTAAGAACTGCATGTGTCTTGATATGATCTCTTCTGCATCTTGAACCATATAATATATGTATGCAATTTTAACTTCGTAACTTCTTGTTGTGCTTACGCTGCCTCCTCTGTGCATTCTGCTTTATTTTTCAGGAGCAGAAAATCGAATAGTTTCTTCGGATCAATAATGCCTGGCTCTGTTAGTGATGCATTGGATCCTGCTCACCATCTTGTATATCATCATGCTTTCACAGCTGGACTCAGAAGGTATGCGTCTCCCCCATCGCTTTTTAACAGCACAAAAGTATAACACTCCTGCATCTTATTATGCGTAATAAACATATTAAGAACGTTAACTCGGAAATCTATGGTTCTATTTCGAAGAACTCTCCAAAAGATTCTAGAGATATATATTAACCTGCTTTGGAAAACCAAACTTCCTTTTCATCCTTGATTGTTCTTTTGGATAGAAGCAAACTTCGCACTTAGAATTCAAGAAAGTCAACACTATAAAAAGAAATGCTGATTGCTAAAGGTTATCTTCTGTCTTTCATCCTTGGCATCAATTCTCTGATTTTCTTGTTACAGTAATGCTGTTGTTCGGAAGATCGAGAAAGCCACCGGAACATCAACGTCTGAACGCGTACCTTTGAGGTAAGTTTGGGCATCTATTCTAAAATTCAGTCATCGTGATGCAGATGTACATGTGACAGTTACAAGTGTCTTCCATACTAATTTAGCTCGAATGCAATTGACATAAGTGAAAACTCATTTTCACGACTGATTTTGTAGAGCCACCATAAGTGTGATTGCCTATAGTGGATATTTTCAAGAGTATTGCCTCAGAATAAACCACAAAAATGAAGCTTCGTGGACGTTAGAACACGAGTTTAATTTTTTGACAGCAATTGCACAACAAACCACAAGTTTCAAATGATCGGATACCTGTGCATTAAAAAAAGGAAAAAAAAAAAGTTTCAGATCATGTTGACTATACACCATGTATATATGTACTCTTGCAATTCTATTTCTTCAATGTAAATTATGAGTTAGTCTCTTGTAAATCGGGTTTATACTGTAAACTTGTGGTACCCTTTTAATTTATGCCCTAGCAATACATAGGAATAGGGTATAATATGATTGAAATAGGGGATCACGGAGAAAAAATATTTATATAAACTGGGTTTATAAAAGTGTTTGTGGTAAATTATAGCCGTATGTATTATGATATTATGTTTGGAATTTTAATTTGCTAACTTTTGTTTCTGGTAATTTTTTAGTGTATTATAAAAAGATTAAGAAGTAAATCGAATCTTATTTCGTCAGATGCCTAAATTTTTTTTTTAATTTTTTAATAAGTCTTTGAAATAATAATATACGTACATACATTTATTTCATAATAACTTGTACTTCAAACGTCAAACAAAGAAATTTGTATAACAAGACTACTAGTTTTCATATCCAGACGTAGGGACATAGTCATATTTTTGTCCAATCAGATTTTATTTAAGCATTAATCATTTGAAGAAAAATAGCAAAAATTGCTTATGACAAAATCAGACAATTTCATTTATTTTTATTAAACTTAAATAATTCTTATTGAAGTAAAAATAAATAACTTTAAAATAACCTGTTAAATTCACAAAATTTTAGAGTCCAAGCACTCGTCGGTTTTGAACCATTAAATTTCGAAGATAACTAAACCCTTAAATTTAAATTTAAAAAAATAAAAACAAAATGTATAATTACAACTATATCCTAAATTTAACTTATAAACCCTAATGCGTAACTATGCACCAAGTGCATCCCATAATTACCCAAAATTTTTAATATCTTGAAAAGTTTAATGTAAAATTAAAAAACCTCGATGGACTCTTTTGCAGCACATATCCAAAAAATAAAGAAGTCGTCGAAACAGTATTTTGATACAACGAGCTCTGGCATTAAAATACATGTGATTAATTAGGTATCACTGGGGACTGCATTAGTGATGTCTAATTTGGATTTAAGTAAGCAGATTATACTCTGTAACCTGACTTTTAAAACACTCAAAACTGTGCAAAAATCTGCATCATCGGGTCCTGGTCTTCACAAACTTGGTTCTTGAAGCCCTCTTCTCCATCTTCTCTCTCTTCTTTCTCGTCTTCTCGTCTTCTTCACCCTCCTGCACCATATTCAATGGTTTCACAATCACTTACCAAACAAGCGGTGGAATAAAAATTGTCAATGGAGTAGAACAGAACAGTTCAATACCTCTGACCCACTAGGTAGAAACCCTTTGACAAGCCCGAAGAGTTGGTATGCAGCAAACCCTGGAATCTGGATAGTAGAACGACAATCCTAAGTTGATATAACTTACTAGAAACAATCACAAATATGAGTCATGTAAATATTATTCTTGAATGAATTGACTGGTTGATGGATTACATGATTAACTAGTATTTTATACTATCACAGTATCTATCTTCTATGACAGAGATATCGAAATAACCTTTCCCGGCACCAGTATTTACAATCATCAAAGATAAATAAGGTTTTTCAAAGCTCAAAATTTTCCTTTTTAATCTAAAAATATGGATAAGATATGTAAAACCTAAAAGTGCAGTGACTCCAACCATTTGCTTCTCCCTTTACTAACTTCAAACAAGAACATAATGCCATAATCTTCTAATCATCACAGCAGATATGGTTAAAGTTGTGTCATAATTTAATCTAAAAATGGGAGGAACTTCTACTTGCTACTAGTGTTAATTTCCGAATCTCACTTTTCAGCGTCAGCTTAGGCTATTTACTACATGAACTATCCAGGGAAAGAAGTTTCAACAGAAACATTTCCAAATCTTTACAGGACACTATTCCTTGTGAAGGATAAGAATGGAGCAAAATCCAAATGTAACTTGAGAAGGGAAACTGTCATGGAGAAAGGTTTAATAGTATATCTACAGCTTAGAAACTTAATATACAAACAAGTGACAAGCAGCAAAAATGAGCAATCTAAATGTAAACAATGCCAGTGCCCTTATTAGTCCTAATAAGAGGTGTGCATCAAATGCCCAACTTTAATATGACTCTGAGGAGCTGTAAATTATCGCTCTCCATAAAAATTCATTCTTTCAAGTACTTTATCTCTACTTTAATTCATTATGATTCCACTAACTTATTTGAAAATTTTATCCTGAATCCCTACAGATTTTTGGAAGTTCATCAATAATTTATGATCCATGAAAAGCCTAATCATTACTTCAATCATAAGAAAGTTGTGGTGCACGCTAGAAAGAACTTGAATTCTTGTTTCCTTTTTTTCATTTTTATGAGAAGCAATTTCTCTTTTACCAAATATAAACATCATTTCAAGTCGGTTCAACGCGTAACACCAATCTCTAACTAAATCCGATATATTAAATCTTAAAACAATAAAACTTCTATAACCTAATAACCAAAGAGCAACTCTAGATTTAATCACCCCAAACCTCCTCTAAAGACTCAATTTTTACTAAGTTCTCTTATTCCTTTTCAAACCTAATAACAGAACTTGGATTTCTTATGAAAGGGAAAAGCAAACCAGAGTCTTAACAGCAGGAAACAATGACAAAATAAAAAACTTGTGTGAAAATCTAGCAAATAGCGACCAATTCAGTATTAAGAAAGTTAACTGCATATGTGATCTCTCTCTCTCTCTCTGTCTCTAAGGTGCATTTTGTCAATTGAGAGGGATTAAAAACTTACCACCAAGTATATGTACCAGAACTTTTCGGAAATGATGGAACTGAGTTGCACGAAACATGTAATGTAGATCACATCGTGCAAATATCTGCAATAATATTTAGTGCAAATCTAAGACCATTGTCATCTGATTTTTTCGTGCAGAATGAATGAACTGTATACATTCTCATAAGGCATATAGACTACACTAAAAAAAGGAAAAACAAGCTCGCAATTTTACAAGGATCGAGGATGATACATGTCGTAGTAAACCCATGAATTATACAAGCATAATTGCCAAATCAAGCAGTCAATTACTTTGGGGTTTCTCTCGATTCACAATGATCCAGATTAACGTTAATACCCCAAAACATCTCATGTAAAGAAAAAGAGCAATTACCCACAAATTCCACCGGTACTCATATCGAAGCCGCCGTCGAGAAGCTCCCCATCTTCAGTGTAAGCAGGCTTGGCCATGGCGGCCAGTTGCTGATACGGAATGACGTAAGCGAGTGAAGTCAAAATCAAGCCTAACCAATGCTTCCACGTGAAACTCGAGTAGAATACTCCGATCCTTACAACTAGATATATCACCTATCACACAAATTTCACCATATTATCAATACGGGAATAATAAAGGGGAACGCAAATGAAGAGGCTTCCGATGTACGTTGGCGGCGATTATGAGACGGAGGAGGGTTTTCATGTGGCGGGCGTTTTCTTCTTTGCGTTTCTTCGCTCCTTGGTTCGCCATATCCGAGTAAACGCCGTCGTTTAGATTTCCGCAGGATCTTTCTCTGACTTGTCAAGTAGAGAAATGCAGAGCTAAGCAAATCGAAGGACACAACGACATGTATTGGCTTTTGCAATGACGAAAACACCCTCAACCTGTTTTTTATTTTTTAGTTTTTTTTTGCCCTTTCTTTTTGGTAGTGGCTATTCAGCCTATTCTATCCTAAAATAAAATCCTATCCTATAAAATTTTTAAAATATTCAAAATAATAAGATTAAATTACACTTATTCGGAGTAAAGTATTCTTAAACATGCAAAATAAGTAGATTTATTTTGTTTTCAATTTTTTACAATTTAGTTCGGGTGGCAAATACCTCATCACTACTTATTAGGGTTGAGCAAACATTTCAAAATTGTGATAATTAAGTGATATTTTAATACAAATTGTGATTAATTTTAGAGTCCTTTAGGTAACTATATATGTTAATTGTTAAATTAAATTTTAATATAATATTCTAATAAAATAAGTATTTACTCCAAAACACTAAATAATATAATTATCTATTAAAGTCTACTCTCATCTGCTCCAAAGAGTCTCATTATTTTGGGCGTTCGCTCCCAAGAGTTTTATTATTTTTTTACCCACGTAGGACTCATACACATCCACTAATACAACTAAAAAATGGGGTCACACGCCCACTAATACAACTCTACATTAAATAATAACACTACTCAATCCAAAAATATGTTATTATAATTTAAAGAATAATTGTAATTATAATTTTATAAATACTTTAATCTGAAATTTTTATTTATTAATTAATCTAAAATTTAATTGTTTAAATCCTACTCATATATATAAAATTCATAAAATTGTCATCGCTTGTATAAAATATTTTAAAATAATAATAATAATAATATTTGCATGATACTATCTTACATAACACTATTTTTACGTTTTTTTTAAATAACTCATATTTTATGAAAAATATTATCATCTTTTTCGTTAAAAATGTTATCATTTTTATTTATAATACAAATTATTTATAAAATAATTCACAGACATTGTTGTCATTTGTCATTTTTTTATTAAAAATTTCTCATTGTTATGTTTTTTATTTATAATATAAATTAATTTATGAAATAATTTACTGTTATTATTTTTAAGTATTTTTAAAAAAAATTATTACTTTTAATTAATCTTATTCTTCAAATGATCAGAAACAAGTGTTTGTATGAAAGGAAAAAGGAAAGAAAAAATGCGGATAAGCTAATTGATAAGAGAATTTAGTTTGTCTATGTTAACGACTTTTCGATTATTAAAAATAAATTCTTTTGAATAAATTAGGTAACATTTTGAAATTACACTCTTGCGGATCAATTCCATGAATCTTCATTTAAAATGGACGAAAGTATCATGCTCAAATAGGTTGTATATTTATCGGAAACTTAATTATTTTAGGTTATTTTAAGAAATTTTGTTAAACTATTCAATTTTATTTTAAAAAAATTTTAAATTAATATATAAAAAGAATATATTAAGAACTAAATTAAATACATAATAACCGTACAGTAACCTGTAAAATAAAGGTGTTTGTTTACTAATTTGTCCATAAATAAAACCCACGTTGACAGTGAAGAAACTCTAATCTGAGTCAGATTAACATTAATTAATTCGTTGAATAACTCAAAATTAAAAAAAAAAAAAAAGAATATACTGTAGAAAGAAACAAAGAACATCACGCAGATTAATAAAGCTTATGAGTAATGGGAGAAATTCAGATCCCATAATCTCTCTCTCCTGGGTTTGACCCTTTATCCGAAGATACAGGAATTCTCGTTTCCAGTAATCTATCTTCGGAACACCTCCGTGAAACTAAATTTGATTTTCTTTCTTAAATTCATTAATTCTTGGTTGTTCAAGAAATTTATATACGCTAGATTGACTGTACATGTTAACGATTTATGAACAATAAAGATTCCCTTTTTTAATCCGTGAAAGATGTGCCTTTGAAGAATTCTGGGTTTTTCCGCAAACACCAATCAGGTTTGCTTCCACTTTTTTCTTTCCTTAAATCTTATATTTCTTGGATTGCATGCAGAAATTCTAGATGCTGTGAATTTTGCTTAATAATGATGAATTCTGGTTTCCGACGGTTTACTGATTGTTTATTGGTGTATAAAGTTAATTATTGCTTTGAATTATGTTCTGCTTAACTAAATGTTCAATTATCGACATATATATTAGATTAGATCCTCATTAATTTTTATTTTTTTTAGATTTGGAGTTGAATTATCGTCGATTGATCCCCAAATTTTCATGAAATTAATATGGGGTTTTTTATGCATTACAATGGAAGGAAGATATATCCCAAATCCATCAGTTAAATCATTCTAAGGTTTCTGTTTTTCTTTTTTCTTTATGGATGCAGCTTGATTCAGCACTCTGTTTAATAATTCGAGGACTTCTCTGTTTTCTCCTGTGAATAAAATTAGTGAATTTTAAGTCCCTGCAACTTTAGGAGAGTTCTGAAATGAGGACTGTTATTCTGGCTGCCAGGCAATTTAGACCGGCTTTTCGACATAGAACCTTTCTTCGCGATGCCTCCTGGAGAAAACATGAGTTATGGTCTAATGCAAATAATCGCACCATATTTAGCCTATCCAGCATTACAGAAAATTGTCAGTGTAGACATCAATGGTACATGATGCACCGAGCTCTTTCAACTGATGCAGCTAAAGTTACCAATGGAGGTTGTGGTATTTTAAAGTATCCAACTTTACGAGTTGGAAGTTTTGTGTGTGTAAAGAATTTACTTTTTACATGGCTTTCACTCATATTAGTTTATTGGCAGAAATAAATGGAGGGGGGCCTCTTGTAGAATACGAGCGAAGGGTGGCTTCTGGTGAACTTTTGGATGGGGATGCCTGCCAGGTGTGTTACTGTTTACTCATGTGCATTTATCTGTTTTACTTGATTTTTTATGTTGAGATGGGTACTTTTCGTTGCTGGATTCAAGTAGATTGCTATTCTTGTTTTGTATCAGTAGCATTATGAGTTGCATAGGATGCTAATTTAATAGTTACATGGTGATTACTCGTGTTAGTTTTGCTCAATTGATAAGGGTAAACTACAAACATTACTCACTCATTAGAAATTACGGGTGTAAGTGCACCAGAGAGTTATTACTGAAATTTGTTTCTAAATTGTGTGGCATTAAACTTGATTGGTTGCTTTTGTTATGTGTTTTAAGTGTAAATATTCTCCTTATTTTATGAATATGACTTATATTGCGTGTACTTCTTTTGCTTACCACCTTTTCACTACAATGTGTGAATGGTGACTTTGCAGCTTGATATATTGGCAGAGCTTCAAAGACTATATGACGAGCTTGTTGAAAATGCAGAAGCTTGCCGATTGGATCGTTACGCAACTTCTGAGAAATCTGGGAGGTAGATGTTAATCAGATCTCTGTTTCTGGTTCTCATGAATGGATTCTGGAGGGCAAGATAGTTCCCTATCTCATTTACTCTTCTAGCATGCTCCTTTAGTTTCATTAGTTTCTTGCCCTTTTACCTATGTCTAATATCAATTATATCAATTCACAGGAGTAGGTGGTTGTGGTCCCGCTTCATACCCCAACCTTCATATGCACCCGTGAAAGGACTTTATCTATACGGGGGAGTAGGAACTGGAAAAACTATGTTGATGGACTTGTTCTTTGATCAGCTGTAAGGATCTAACACCACTATCCTTTTCCAATGTTGCAATTAGGTTTACACTGCTCCAATATGTGTATGGGCTGTAGCCGTAGGCTTGTTATTTTTGCTTTCTTAATTCTTATAAACCTTGTAAATGTTTCCAGACCTTCTAATTGGAGGAAGAAGAGGATCCATTTCCATGACTTCATGCTGAATGTTCACAGCCGTTTACAAGTATGAATACTCTCCTTTATGTGCCATATTCAAAAAGTTATCTGGAATATCTATGAAGTTGCATCTTATCTTACTGTACTTTAGATTACCTTGCATCTGGTAATCTGATTTATTATTTTGTTTCCTTACATCTTTTTTTATTTATTTATATTACTCCATGATTTTTCTGGTTACGTTTCGAGTCCTGATTCATGTGCAACCATTGAGAATTGCACACAATCTGTCCAATCATATAATCGAAGTAGTTAAGGACTTCAGTAAATACTTGATTTTTTTTTAGTCAATTGTATGATAATGCTATGAAACATTAATCAAAAGGAGGGAGGACTTAACCTTATGTGTATGATTATGTAATTGCAGAAGCACAGGGGCGTGGCAGATCCTTTGGAAGTTGTTGCTGGAGAGCTATCAGATGAAGCAATATTGCTATGCCTTGATGAGTTCATGGTATGTTGGGTTGACATAATGTTATCGATCTGCTTAAAATGTAAACTTAGGGGCATATGGTAATAGCTCAGGCATCAATGTTCTGTCCTTTTCGGGTTGTTAATTTTATGTTACTGTTTGTAGGTGACTGATGTTGCTGATGCGTTAATTTTAAATCGTCTATTTAAACAATTATTCACCAATGGCGCTGTAAGTAATTCTATCATCACCATTCTGTTTTTCATTGTGCATAAACTGATTATAACTACTCAGTAGCATGCCAACTTGTAATTTATGATGTGAATTTAGATTCTTGTATCTACTTCAAATCGACCTCCAGATAACCTTTATGAAGGGGGACTGCAGAGAGATCTGTTTCTTCCATTTATTGCTACTTTGAAGGTATGTATATCAATGCTTTTAATAGTATATAATACTGAGAAGAAGTTAAAATGAAGCTTTTGATTGTTTGACTGGCTAAAGAGGGAAGAGTACTTTCTCCTGACCTTCTAGCCCATGGAAAAACACTTGGGACATTATCATCCCTGTTGAAATTATACGAACAGCTTCTTGCAGTCCAAATTATAGCCATATGGCACATATATGATGGTCGAAGGGATGAATCATGAGTTCTCTCGCCACAACATTTTTTTGTTGCAACTATTTCTTATTTTACTATATGGACCACTTAATGATTTAGAATATAACTCTTGTGTAGGAAAGATGCGTGGTTCATGAAATTGGTTCCTCTTTGGACTACCGAAAAATGACATCGGTATAGTTTCAGATTTCTCTACATTTTTCGGTTGAAGAAAGTATCCATTCCTTATTGTCTATGTAAGACAATAATGTACTATCTTTCTATGCCTTCATGATTGGTTTTACCTGCATTTCAGGCAGAGCAAGGTTTCTACTTTGTTGGAAAAAAATTATCCGGCCTTCTTATGCAGAAATTCAAAGAATTAATCGGGGATCAGACAGCTGTTCCACAAGAGGTGGAAGTTGTCATGGGGAGAAAATTGCAGGTAAAAATTTGTTCTGATTCGAAGATTACGAACTATTATTCTTTTCCGTGGTTCTCAAGTCTCTTTCTCCCTTAGGTCCCGCTGGGTGCCAACAGATGTGCTTATTTTGCTTTTGACGAACTCTGTGACAGACCTCTTGGGGCCGCAGATTATTTTGGGCTATTCAGTAAGTCCCTCAAACTCGAGAATAGAATAGTTGTAATGCTATAAGGGCATTGAGATTCTTGAATTTTGGCTCCATGGTATTGTTTCTAGAAATATTGGTTACACCCATTGACCTGCTTCCGTTTTCACCAGATAAATTTCATACGCTGGCTTTGGACGGCGTGCCAATTTTCGGGCTCTCCAACAGGACTGCAGCATATCGGTTTGTCACTTTAGTTGATGTTAGTACTTCATACTAATGAATTCTTTTTTGGGGGTTCAGAATACACTATCATGAAGAATTTCTTTAGTCCTTATCCATCACAAATGAATCTTCTTCAACCAGAAATCTTGTTGGTGTCAGATATAGTCTCCATATTTGGTTAGCATTTTCTGTATACGGATGACCCACTCGATTTCATGTATAGGTTATGTATGAGAACCGAGCTAGATTATTATGCACAGCTGAGGGAACTCCCATCGAACTTTTCGAACGGATTGTTACAATAGCTGATGCTCAGCAATTGGTCCCTAGAACCTCCTCAAGATCAAGGAAATCTGATGATTCAGACATCTGCGTGGACAACGAATTAGGTTTTGCCAAAGATCGTACGATTAGCAGGTGATCAATTGTTCTTGTTATTCTTCATTAACTAAATCCAAAACCAAAACCTTGTCAAATTCATTGATGGTCTCAGAACGGACTGAAAACGAGAACATAACTTTTTCGATTCAGGTTAACCGAAATGAATAGCCGAGAGTACTTGGAGCATCATGCCGAAACTTTGGCAGGAAAGCACGAAAACGAGCGAGCGGCGGGCTCTTAGCTTTGCAGGGACTGTGTTGTCCCAGATTGTTGTTTGTAGATGAGTGATGTAGTAGAAAGTATGTTTGGATTAGATTTTTGGTAGCAAATGGAAGCTTTTAGGAGGAGACTGTATAATTATTCATAGTTGGGTTGTAATGAAAAATCTGTACTGCTACTAATCTAATTGAAATAAAAAATTTATATTGATGATTTTTACAACTCTGGTTACATTATTCATAGTTGTTGTGCTTCTATATTCTCAAGACTCTCTCTCTCTCTCTAATTTGATTCTCATCTTTTCATATATCCACATGAAAATAATCTAAATATAAGGACCATTTCATGGATTAAAATATAATGTCGTTTTGTTTTATCATGAGATGAAAACCTGCAAACGTTGCCCATTTACGAAACAGAGTGACTTGGATTTACTTAATTTAGAGTAGAAACATCAGATTCAACAATATTTTTGCCTTCACCATCAACCCCCTCTTCCTGGCAATTAACAAATGACTCATGCACTACCTGATATTCCCTAATTCTATCATCGGTTGTTCTGGTGAAACTAGAATATGATATAGATTTAGGGGAAACCAGATATCATTGAAGATGGGTTGGGCTTGTTATATTTTTAGGCCCAAAACTCATAAGACCTTGGGCTCCTTCCAATTTGGCCTCGTGGGCTCTATCTAAAGAGAATACATATACACTATAAAATTAAAATGATTGTACACAAATGTATTCACCCAAATTCACTAAATATCAAGACTAAATAAAAAGTGATAATATAAAAAATAACAACTTATTATGAACATACAAGGGTGACTCAATATCTCGTTACAATTAACGACTCAATTAAATGATATTACACAAAAAAAAAAACTAACACAAGAGTGACTCAATATCCCGTTTTAGGATACTAATCCCTCCCGATTGAATCAATCCATTCATATGTGGAGCATTAACTCTTGTTATGACAAAATTATTTCTTTAGGAAACTAACACTATGATATACTGATTTGTTGTTATAACACTGTTTTTTGGGTTGACTATTTTAGAATATTAATTTTAAAGACAAAGGCAAATTATCCTAAGACTCTCCTTGTGGGTTGTCAACAAAATATTGAAGAGGTAAACATAAACATGAAAAATATAAATTAAACATCATAGCATACATCTTCTTTTCTGACATGATTCATCAGTATTGCAAAGGTGAGAAGGAAGCATTAATTAGGCTTACTCCATGTATGTTTTGAGTGACTAGCTAGTATTGAGGTTTGAATTAATTAATTTGGCAGTTAAATAGGAAGATCTATTAGGAGGTTGGTAGACTTATAACATGTTGTTCAATCATGTTAATGAAAAATGCCTTAAAGATTGGATTGGTGCTATTACAGATCTACACTGAGGCAGAGCATCATTCATTCGAAACGTTGAGAATGGAGAAATGATCAATATTTTTGTTGATAATATAATAATGCAAATGAAATTTTAAGCGTCAATTTACCTACTACATCAAGAGTTACAAAATATGTATTTAAATGTGATATATAGATAGACATAAATCCAAAATAAATCTTCATCTTACAGTTGAAACAAATAAAATCAGAATTTATAGTCATCTATGTTTAACTAAAGCAACTTTCTACATTAAAAGAAAATCAGAATTTACAGTAGTGATCCAATTATGCACGAACAATGGCAAGACAGCGTTTGTGGTTGTTCTGGAATGACCAGACCTTAATAGTCGTTCCTTGTTCCAGTTTGTTTCTGTCACAAAACGCATTCCAGCCTCCGTTTAATGCGTACTGAGAGCTGCACTTCCAGTTTCTGATCCTCATTCCGCACTCTCCGAACGTACCATCCGGTTCAATCACTCCCACCGCCAGCCCCTCACGACAGTCGGCTTCAAACATTTCCTCTCGCGTTAGAGACAGCTTCTTCGCCTGCTTTTGTGGCAAAGACAGACGGGCGAGAACCGGGTTGACGTCGCTCGCGAATAGGCGTTTCTCCATCACAAGAACTGCACTCTTTGCATCGCCCCCACAGCTGACGATCCACTGCATCGTTTCTTCATCTCTTTTTCTCTTTCTACTACTTTCTTCATCTTTACTCATCACAGCATAGGAGGGTTTCTTGTCGGGTTTCATAGTATGAAGATTCTTGATTTGGAAACCCTGATGATGCGATTTCTTGATATCTTCAAGAGCAGTAGGAACCATGATCTTGGTTTCTTGACAGCCCGTAGGAACCATAATCATGGCAGTAGTGAAACCCCAATTCATTTTTTTTCCATGATGACGCACAGTACGAGGTTTCTTGACAGCAGAAAGTAGCGTTGAATGTTCATATTCATCAACAATCTTGTGTGTGGATGTCACCAAATCTTCCAAGTCGACCTTCCCTTCCGACAGCAGCACCGCCAAATCAACCAAACAATTCCAATTGCGGTGGTCCGAATCGCCATACATCATAGACATTGTAGAAATATTAGGAATCGCAGACATTGCAGAAATACAAGGAAGTAGAAAAGTAATTTAAATAAGGTAAGTAAGAGGTTTAATTCATGAGGGTTTAGTTCATTGTAGAAATATATATAAGGAAGTAGAAAAGTAATTTAATTAAGGTAAGTACGAGACTATGAGGGTTTTAATTAAAATTCGGGTCGGGGCGGGGCGGAGGGTAAAGGGTGTACACCCCCAAATTGATAGCCTGTACATATCTGTGTGCGCGCGTGTGAGAGATGTACAATAGCTCAACGGTCTAATTCTCATAACCCCCCTTGATTTTTATCTTTCTTTTAAAATTATTTTATTTTTTTGTATAACAAACCTCTTCAGAACTTATAACCTAACTAAGATTTTTATCTTTTCTTTTTTTTAATTATTTTATTTTATATAATAACAACCCTGTCCCTCCTAATTCTATACTACTACATTCTTTCTTGAAGTTCTTTTTTCTTTTTTTTTTCTTTCGTTTAGATTAAATCTCTTTATTGCTTCATATTTTCTTCATTTATTTACTCTAAATTATTAATTGCAAGACAAATTTACACACAATTCATGATTATATTTCTAGATTTATATCATAAATACATAATAATAATAATAATAATGTCTTAAATTATTTTTTACTAATAAAAATTCAATGGTGCAAATAGAAATTATAATTCTTTTAATTTATTTATTTATTGTACAATTTTGTATATTAAATAATATTTTTAAAATTGCATGTCGTATTCCCAAATACATGGTATCCCGTAGAACTGCTACGTGTAATTTTGACTTGTGTTTCCAGTAGCCCTCGACTTAGCTACTGATAGAGGTGTTAAACGAGCCGAGCGAGCTCGAGGTCCCCATACTTAAGCTCGACTCGATAAGATAACGAGCTCGGCTCGATTCGAAAAATACTCGAGCGAGCTCGAGCTTGGCTCGTCAAGCAAAAAAAGTTAAGTTTTCAAGCTTTATCGAGTCGAACTTAATCAAGTCGAACATAATATTAAATAATATAATTTTTATTATATTTAAAATATTTGTTTTATTATATATTATTATAATTAAATAATAATATTAATATTAATATTATTAATTATTATTTTTGATCCTTCACGAACCTAGCTTGACTTGTTAACTAAACAAGTACATTAACGAGCTCGAACTCGAACTCAAATGGAAATAAGTCGAGTCGAATTCGAGTTTTGTCAAGTCGAGCCCAGGCTCCCCTGGCTCAGTTTCCATAACAGCTACCAACAATTTAATTTTACGATTTTGTTTAAAAATGGAGTAATATATTTGGAGTGAGGCTCCTGTGCACCCGGGCGCACGGAGCAAATTCCGTGCGCCTTTACAATTTTCATGCCCCTTTACAATTTAAACCCCTAGCAATACATATGTTTAAATATGATTGGAGGAGAGGCTGTTTTCACACCGGGACACGGAGCATCTTTCCGTGTCCCCGGGCGCACAGGAGTTTTTGCCATATATTTGATAAATAAACACTAGACGTCCAATAATATCAAATTGGTTGCTCTCGCGCGGAATGATAAAACAGAGCATGCAACGTGTATTGTTGAGCAACAGTTTAGATTTGTGGATGATTTATTAATCCATTGGTTTGATCTGAATTCCTTCAGAAACGTCTGTATTAATCACCTTCTTCGTCTTCATACACGAATAGGTTTTGCCTTTCATCTCCACCGTCGCCGTTTTCTCTGTCTACTGTTCCGTGATTTGCCGGCGACCAGTCGGCGATCGAAATTGGTAATTACTCTATTCGGAATTTCAATTCTCCTCTTTCGCATCGCAATAATACACTGATTATGCGCATTACGTTAGGATCGATGAATTGGGGACGCAATGTTTTCTAGTCATGTATATTCGTATTGTTTAACATTCAAATGCTCACGCTTTCTCCAATTTGTCGTGCTTTTTTGAGTGGGAAATGAACCTATCGGCATGCCAATTCGTTTTGTAGCTAAGTAATTTCGATTGCATATTCCCCTGATGAGATTATTGAGGCAGTTTAGCGTGGTGTGATTTAGGTTGTCAATATTGTGGTAAACATGTTTATTGATTAATTATGCTGGATATCCACAGTCATTGCTTGTTTCCATCTCTTGTTGATTAAGGAAGTTTGGATCTCTCTCTGGGTTTTGGTTCTTTTTAAAATGGCTTCTGGAAGTAGCAGCCAGCAAAATTTTAGGAAAGCCATTATTGCTATTAAAGACTCTACATCGGTTGGAATAGCCAAAGTCAATAGTGAATATAAGGTGATGTATTGTGCATCTATGTAATTCACCGAGACCCCTTTATTTCAGAAGTTAACTATATACTTTTTTATACTTAATAATTATTGTTTCAGGATATAAAAGTCTCCATTCTTAAAGCAACAAACCACAATGATGTCTTGCCAAAGGAAAAGCATGTAAGAGGTGAGATCAACATTTTTCCTGTCGCATATTCTGTTTTCTTGAAATTCTGTTGGTGGTTATGTTTCATTTAGTTTCTCCGAATATGAAGTTCTAAATTAGCTAGAGTATGTGAACAAAATTAATATACCAATTTATATTTTAATTTTTTTGTCAGCAATTCTTGGGGCGTTATCTGGTTCAAGGCCTCGAGCTGATGTTGCTTACTGTATTCAAACGCTAACGAGGCGCCTTGGAAAAACACATTCTTGGGTGGTAAGCTTCTTGGCCTCTTGTATCAAATTCTTCTCCATTTAGTTACTTACATTTAATGTCATCATATTTTACTTGTGTTAGCATTGCAGATAATATTCTCTAACTCAAATATCATTTCTTCTAATCTGTTTAAATTTGTAGTACTATTTTATAGAAATATTCTACTGGTGAATTTAAAAGGTGTAGTATACAGTATACACCATATATGTGATTGAATTTTTTGCAATCTTTTTCTCAATCTTCATACATTGTGTACTAACATCTTTTTATCAGAAAATGAGTCGGTTTTTCTTGAAAGTGTTTATTTCAAGCCTGTGTTTATTATCAATAATTTCGCATGATTTCTCTTACATATTATATTATCTCTTGAACATGATCATTCTCTCTACAGGTTGCGCTGAAAAGTTTGATTGTTATACATCGAGCATTAAGGGAAGTCGATAATTCATTTTATGAGGAACTAATTAACCATAACAGACGCAGAGGTCATTTTTTGAATTTATTACATTTCAAGGATGATTCAAGCCCCACTGGTATTCTTCATTCTTTGACTTAAAGCAATCAATAATGAACACTGTCAGTAAGGAAAACTGACAATTAGAGGTTTTCTATTTCTAAGCATGGGATTATTCCACTTGGATTCGAACGTACGCTTTGTATATTGAGGAGTGCCTGGAATGTTTTCATGTGCTCAAATATGATTTTTATAGGGATCACTCGGTAAGCTTTTAATTTATGTTCAGAATTTGATTTTGTTTTTTTGGATGCTGTTTGATTTTAAGAAGAAATATAAAACAAAGTTGAAATTTTCTTCAGTGCTTTGTTCTGAATTTCAGTATTATCCCTAGCTACTTTGCTATTATGAAAGCTATTCAAGCACAGTAATGTGCTTGGAGCTACTATATTTCACTCCTTCATTACGAGCCAACTCTTATTTTTCAGAGAACGAAGAAGTTTGGCGTTCCCACCTTGCTTGAGCAGCTACCGTCTTTGCAACAACTTCTTTTTCGCCTGCTCTGTTGCCAGGTATTGATGACCAGTTACTTTATAGTTAGTGTAGAATGTAAAATTGCAAGCTTGAGATTAACTCATGCCTCATGTCATGCAGCCAGGTGGAGTCGCTCAACATAATTTCATGATCCAGTATGCTCTCTCAATTGTGAGCGGTTATAATAGTTTCTGTTACATTCCTCCTCTTCTATTTCCACTGTTAACTTAATTTGGCTTATTGATTTTATTATCTTTGCATTGTGGTTTTCTACTTCAGGTTGCAGCAGAAAGTGTGAGGCTATATGTGGCAATAACAGATGGTGTACTTATATTGGTTGACAAGGTTTGGAATAATATTCATTTGTTTCATAACAGTGATTTATTTCTCCACAAGAACCAGCTCGCATTCAATTTTATGCTTAATAGTTTTTTGAGATGCGACGTAGCGATGCTGTGAGAGCTCTTGAAATCTATCGGAAGGCGGGTGAACAGGTATGATTTTGTGTTACGATCTGCACATATGTCCCTTTTAAACTCAAAGGTTTATTCCAATAAGTCTATGTATATTGTTCCAGGCCCAGAGGTTGTCTGAATTCTTTGAGATGTGCAGGAGCCTTGAATTTGGACGAAGAAAGAAGTATGTTAAAATTGAACAGGTTGAAACCATATCCCCTTCCCCACCCCATCCCTCCTCTCTCTCTCCATTATCCCACTCATTAGTCAGTTCCATTGACTCCGAACTGCAGCCCCCTGCTGAATTTTTGACGACTATGGAAGAGTACATAAAGGAAGAACCCCCACAACAATTGATGCTTCCTTGGACAGATGTATGTACTAATGGCTGAAAACCTCTTAACATGATATGCCTTCCAAAATTGTGTGTATAATTTTCAGACTTTAGAATTCAACATTATCATTAGATTTCAATTTTTGCACTTACCTATCGATTAGAACAAATGATATCTCTATTTGTATAAGCAGCACTAATAGTTTCTAATGGTGAAACCCCTCTAAAAAAGACTTTCCTCTTTGTGCCACCAGAAAGACGATACATGTGCTACTCCAAAGTTGATAGCTAATTTGGACACTGATTCCAAGCAAAGCATCTCTGAAGAGGGATCAAATGCATCTGATGATTCTCGCGACTCAACCGGACCTGACCAACCACCACTGATTCCTGATCTATTGGTAGGTGTTTCTCACTTATCGCATCTCAAATACAGGGAAGTGTCTCGTAATTGGCTCAGAGTAATCGTATCTTAACTCTCAGAGCTGGGATGATCCCATTCAAGAAGCATCTGTATCCGACGAAAGCAATTCTCTTCCCTTAGAAGCAGCTGCACCAGGTGTTTCTTCTTATCACCCTATGTAGAACATTTTATGCTAAGCGTGTGCTTATATCTTCTCTTTGCGTTTAGAAGAGTCGTCTAACAAACATTGAAACAGGTTCAGAGTCCACGACCGAACCAGCTAGCTGGGAGCTTGCACTAGTTACAACACCAGTTCCAGATCCCCCTTCAGTTGCCCTCACCAAGGTAAATTTTTTTCTTCATCAACTCATGCACCCCAAAGTAATTTATTTGGTGCATGCAGGATCATTTTAAAATCTCCAACAATGTTGTTTGATCGAACAGGGCGGTGTTTTGGACATATCAGTACTCGACAGTTTATACAATGCTCCACAGACAACAACACACACCAACGGACCTCATCAAACACCAAACGCCCCTTCTAATCCTTTCGAAGCTGATGACTACGTTTACAATCCAAACATGTTGTACAATGGTTATAACCAGCACATGCCTTACGATCCAAACATGGTTGCACATCCGGGTTTCATGCATCAGGACCAATCGATGGTTGTTTACAACCAAATGCAGATAGGCGGAATCCCCCAACAGCAACCAGCAACGACTGATCAATACTATCAGCAACAATACATGCAGATATCAGGATTCCCCCAACTGCAGCAAGCATCTGCAGAGCCAAAGCAGCATCATCACCACCACCTGTTGGGATAAACACACGAATAATCAAACAATAAACTATTCGTCTACGCAGCGGAATGATCAATTATCCCTCTCTTGTGTGAATCTAGCAGGAAACAATCCTAATAATAATATGCACGATAAAGCAAGCAATCAACAATGCACGACACAATCAATTTAACGTGGAAAACCTCCTCAATGTGAGAAGGTAAAAAACCACGGGACCGAAGCCCACCAAAAACTTCACTATGAGACAAAGTTCAAGAGTTACAATCTGCCACCACAGACGAACTACCACAAACGTATCAAGACAATTAATACTTGATAACAAACAACGAGATTAGAAAGACCTCACCAAACTACGCAAACTGACGTTCTGAGTTCGCAACTGTAGAACCCTCAGAATCCGATCTCCACCGTCCAGAATCAACCTCTATGAGTCCTGAACGTGCTGTCCAAGTTACAGCTCGATCCAACGGTTAGTTTGTGAGAAACGACCCTTTCTCCTCGACTGCGCAGAACAGAATCGCCCAGAAATCTGCTTCTGTCTTCGGCGTATTCCCGTCAACCCAAAGCTCCAAACACGATCTCCACCGTTCAGAATGTACCTCCACGAGTTCCGAACGTGCTGACAAAATTTCAGCTCGATCCGACGGTTGAAACTCCGGTTATTGCTTCTGCACTGTTCTGATGTTCTCTCCTCTTTTTGCCCTCGTTTTTGTTTTGCTCTCGGAGTTGGAGTGTTACCTTCACCCGAACACACACAGCCTATTTCTACTGCCAAGTGATGATGGGCCAGAATGTGATGATGGTGGGCTAGAATGTGATGTTGGGCCAGAATTGATTTGGGCTCTCCACATATTTGGAAACCCAACCCAACAAATCTCCCCCTTTCCGATTATGTGGAGAGACTAGCCATTCCGGCTATCACACGACATACCTCTAACTTCTCTCTAGGCAATGCCTTCGTCATCATGTCAGCACCATTATCATCTGTATGAATCTTTTCAAGTTCAAGCAACTTATCATTGATGACATCCCTCATCCAATGATATCTCACGTGAATATGCTTCGATCTTGAATGAAATGCAGCATTCTTGCTGAGATGGATAGCACTCTGACTATCACAAAATACTACATACCTCTGTTGCTTCAATCCAATCTCCTCCATAAACCTTTTGAACCATAACACCTCTTTACATGCTTCCGTTGCAGCAATGTACTCTGATTCTGTTGTGGAGAGTGCAACACACTTTTGCAATCTTGATTGCCATGACACAGCGCCACCTGCGAATTTCACTAGGTAAGCAGAAATTGACTTTCTGGTGTCCACATCTGTTCCCATATCTGAGTCTGTGTAGCCAACTAACTCGGGCTTCCCACCTCCAAAGGTGAGTCTCAAACTAGACGTACCTCGTAGATACCTCATTATCCACTTCACAGCATTCCAATGCTCCTTTCCCGGATTAGACAAATAACGGCTAACAACACCAACTGCATGAGCTATGTCAGGCCTCGTACACACCATTGCATACATCAAGCTTCCCACAGCTGAAGCATATGGGACTCTTCTCATTGCTTCCTTCTCTTCATCGGTTGAAGGACTATGATGAGCACCAAGCTTAAAATGAGTGGCAGCAGGAGAACTAACCACTTTAGCTTTGCTCATATTGAATTTCTCAAGCACTTTCTCAATATACTTCTCCTGTGACAAGTGCAGCTTCTTGTTTGCTCTATCTCGGGTGATGTTGATACCAAGGATTTTCTTTGCTGGCCCCAAATCCTTCATGTCAAAGGATTTGCTCAACTGTTTCTTCAACCTGTCAATTCTTGAAACATTCCTGCCAACAATCAATATATCATCAACATATAGCAATAATATAATAAAATCATCATCCGAGAACTTCTGAACAAACACACAATGATCAGAAATAGTCTTTTGGTAGCCTTGCTCCCCCATAACTGACTCAAATTTCTGATACCACAATCTAGGTGCTTGTTTCAAACCGTATAGACTCTTCTTCAATTTGCATACATGGTCTTCTTTTCCCTTCACCTTGAAACCTTCAGGTTGCACCATGTATATCTCTTTATCTAGCTTACCATGAAGAAAAGCGGTTTTGACATCCATCTGCTCAATCTCCAAGTCAAGACTAGCAGCCAAACCAAGCACAAAACGGATAGAAGACATTTTGACAACAGGAGAGAAAATTTCTTCAAAATCAACTCCCTCTTTCTGACTGAAACCTTTAACAACCAATCTAGCTTTGAATCGAGGCTTTGAGGTGTGTTCATCTTGTTTTAGCCTGTACACCCACTTGTTCTTCAAAGCATGCTTCCCCTTTGGTAGTTTCACCAGATCAAATGTGTCATTTTCATGCAAGGATTTCATCTCATCTTGCATTCCTTCCAACCATTCATTCCTGTGTTCTCCATGAACTGCTTCTCCATAGCATTCAGGCTCTCCCCCATCGGTCAAGAGCACATACTGATCAGGAGGATACATCCTAGAAGGTACACGAGCTCTACTGCTTCTTCTAGGTGGTTCTTGAACCTCCTGTTCTGGAACATCAGGTGGTTGCGGCTGATCGATATCCTCTTCATCATGCAAAGGATGATCGATATGCTCATCATTACCAAAATCAGGCTGATCTTGATTCTCCTCTTCAACTTCTACTTGATCTTGACCATGAGGAACAATTTCCAAGTCAATCAAGTCATCACCAGGTGTAGAAACTGAGCTATCCGTCTTCTCAATATCTCTTATAGTTTGATCCTCAACAAACACAACATCCCGACTTCTGATAAGCTTCTTCTCTACGGGATCATAAAGTCTGTAACCAAACTCATCTTGGCCATAACCAAGAAACACACACTGTCGAGTCTTCATATCCAACTTAGACCTCTCATCTTTGGGAATATGCACAAATGTCTTACATCCAAAGACCCGCAAATGATTATAGGAAACATCTTTTCCTGACCAGACTCTATCTGGAACATCAAAGTCTAAAGGAACACATGGAGTAAGATTTAAAACATGTACCACAGTACTCAGAGCCTCACCCCAAAATGATGAAGACAATCCTGCTTCTGATAGCAGACATCTTACTCTCTCGACCAATGTTCTGTTCATCCTTTCTGAAAGACCATTCAACTGAGGTGTCTTTGGAGGAGTCTTTTGATGTCGGATACCATGCTCTCTGCAATACTCATCAAAAGGACCAATGTATTCCCCTCCATTATCCGATCTGATGCATTTCAACTTCTTCCCAGTCTGTCTCTCAACTAAGGCATGAAACTGCTTGAATGCATCGAGCACCTGATCTTTCGTCTTCAACGTGTAGATCCAGGTCTTTCTTGAGTGATCATCTATAAAAGTAACAAAATATAAAGCACCACCAAGAGTTCTAGTTTTCATAGGACCACAAACATCAGAATAAATTAAATCGAGTATACCTGATGCTCTAGTAGGAGTTGAGGTCTTGAAAGCAACTCGAGTCTGCTTTCCCGCCAAACAATGAGAGCACTTCTTTAAAGATGCATTCTTCAAGTCTGGAATGAGATTTCTCTTCTCTAAAATCTTCAATCCCTTTTCACTGATATGACTGAGTCTGCTATGCCACAACTCAACTATCCCCTCATTCTTAACTGCATTAATAGAGCCATCAAGTAACTTTGCTTGCATCAAATACAACGAAGAATGTTTTTGACCTCTAGCAACAACTAAAGAACCTCTTGTAAGCTTCCACTGACCATCGAAGAACACACTGCAGAAACCTTCATCATCAAGTCTCCCAACAGATATCAAGTTCAACCGAAGATCAGGCACGTGCTTCACATTTCTCAAAACTAGTGTAGCACCATTACTAGTCCGCAAACATACATCTCCAACGCCAATGGCTTTAGCTAAGCCATCATCACCCATCCTAACATTACCATAGTCACCTGACATGTAGGATGTGAACATATCTCTACGAGATGTGGCATGTATGGATGCCCCACTATCAATCACCCAACTGCTTTCACCATATGCAAGATTGACCACTTCATAATCACGAAAGATAAGAAAATCACCTGTTGCAGCAGACACTCGATCATTATCTTTCGTTTCTTCATTCTTCCTTTCTTTCCCATTTTCTTTCTTGTCATCTTGCTTGGGTTTTCTGCAATACTTTGCTATGTGTCCTGGAGTTTTACAATTCCAACACTCAACCTTGCTGTATCTGTTGGATTTACTCCTCCTGCCTTTTTGCTTGCCTGTTGGACCTCTACTATTACTTCTCCCCCTCTTCTCTGTAACCAAAACCTCTGATTGCTGTAAAGGACCCTGCGATTTTCTCCTCATTTCCTCATTCAAAACGCTGCCCTTAACCAAATCCATTGTAATGGTACCATTGGGGGCTGAATTAGACAAAGATGTCCTGAATGTCTCCCATGAATCCGGCAATGTACCAAGAAGCCATAAGCCCTGTACTTCATCCTCAAACTTGATATTCATTTCCGACAATTGATTAATAATGCCCTGAAATGAATTCAAGTGATCTGTCATAGGAGTGCTATCCTTGAATTTCAAATTCATCAACTGCTTGATTAGAAATAACTTGTTGTTCCCAGTTTTTCTAGCATACAGTTCCTCCAACTTTTTCCACAATGATCGTGCATGTGTTTCTCCACTCACATGGTTCAATACATTATCATCCACCCACTGCCTAATGTAACCACATACTTGACGATGCAATATTGCCCATTGCTCATCCGTTTTATCATTAGGCTTTTCAGTTTCAAATACAGGCAAATAATAATCTTTCACATAAAGAAGATCCTCCATCTTGCCTTTCCACACATGATAATTGGAACCATTGAGATTCACCATTCTATTAGTATTGGTTTCCATATTCACCACAAGGCACAGAGCAGAAACCCGCTCTGATACCACTTTGTTGGGATAAACACACGAATAATCAAACAATAAACTATTCGTCTACGCAGCGGAATGATCAATTATCCCTCTCTTGTGTGAATCTAGCAGGAAACAATCCTAATAATAATATGCACAATAAAGCAAGCAATCAACAATGCACGACACAATCAATTTAACGTGGAAAACCTCCTCAATGTGAGAAGGTAAAAAACCACGGGACCGAAGCCCACCAAAAACTTCACTATGAGACAAAGTTCAAGAGTTACAATCTGCCACCACAGACGAACTACCACAAACGTATCAAGACAATTAATACTTGATAACAAACAACGAGATTAGAAAGACCTCACCAAACTACGCAAACTGACGTTCTGAGTTCGCAACTGTAGAACCCTCAGAATCCGATCTCCACCGTCCAGAATCAACCTCTATGAGTCCTGAACGTGCTGTCCAAGTTACAGCTCGATCCAACGGTTAGTTTGTGAGAAACGACCCTTTCTCCTCGACTGCGCAGAACAGAATCGCCCAGAAATCTGCTTCTGTCTTCGGCGTATTCCCGTCAACCCAAAGCTCCAAACACGATCTCCACCGTTCAGAATGTACCTCCACGAGTTCCGAACGTGCTGACAAAATTTCAGCTCGATCCGACGGTTGAAACTCCGGTTATTGCTTCTGCACTGTTCTGATGTTCTCTCCTCTTTTTGCCCTCGTTTTTGTTTTGCTCTCGGAGTTGGAGTGTTACCTTCACCCGAACACACACAGCCTATTTCTACTGCCAAGTGATGATGGGCCAGAATGTGATGATGGTGGGCTAGAATGTGATGTTGGGCCAGAATTGATTTGGGCTCTCCACATATTTGGAAACCCAACCCAACACCACCATGGATCGTCATCGTCTTTTGGTGAACATGATTTCATGCAGATGACAGAAATGCCCCAATTAGAAGCCCCCATGCAACAGCAACATCATCGACAAGGGTCGTCGTCGCTAGGTGACCATGACTTCATGCAGATGACAGAAATGGCCCAACTAGAAGCCCCCATGCAACAGCAAGAAAACACTCTTGCTGGAGATGTATCGACTACGAAATTAGGGAATCCATTTGATGAGCAAAGTTCATTGCCCGTCGTACCTCAAAACGAGCCTTCCAATTTTAGCCTAATCTAAGTTAAGGTTGTGGAAATGTAGTACATATTTTAGATTAGTTTTGTTGGGGTTACAATTCAAGGTGAAGAAATTAATATGTTATTTTGAATCTGTTGTAATGAAGGAAGCGAGTTATATGCAGTGAGTTCCTTTGTCAATTTATACGCATTTAAAGGTTAAACTTTTTCAATGAAAAGTGATGGAGTACAAAGCAACAGCAATTGTCACAAATCGATTCAAATCCAACATCAATCCATATCTGGATTCCAAAAAGTTTAAAAAATAAAATCATATTCATTCTTAGGTTTCTTTGTTGCCCAAAAGATAATAGTCATAATTTATCGAGTAGTAGTTCCACTTAGTGAACGATATCAAGAAAGTACTATTACATTTTTGATAAGCTAAATAACAAAGTTAATTGAAAAATATTTCAGGTACTTGGAATTTAAACAATCGTGTTGCTATATATTTTAGGGGGATTTTGAGGTGCATCTAATGCACCGGTGCACTCTAGAATATGCTCCCTCCGTCTCGCCCAAACGTCACCGGTTGTTTTTTGTGCGTAGATTAAGAAGTATTATTATTTTATATGTAGTGGGTAATTGTATAATAGTGAGTGATGGGTCACATGTATCTTTTTACTAAAAATGAGAAATGGGACCTTTGGATGGGACACGGGACGCCCAATATAGTAAAATGGGGACAGATGGAGTACAAGCTAAAAACATGGGTGGTATACAGGCTAAAAAAAGGCTAGGTTTTTTAAAAAAAAAATTATTATTTTATAGTATAATTAATGATATGGAGTAGATTAAATGAAATATTGATCTAATAATATGGGGTAGATTAAATGAAGAGTGAGGCTCTTGTGCCCCTTTGCAATTTTCGTGCCTCTTTATAATTTAAACTTCTAGCAATACACAAGTTTAAATAAAATTTGGAGAGGGAGGGTTGGGTTCACATAGGAACACGGTGTGTCCGTGGGCGCACGAGCTTTTGCCTTCTTCAAATTATCCACTTTCGTTTCTTCCATAATTTTGATTTTCTATTCGTCGCATTTCCTCTGGGAATTCATGTGTGAGTTTTTAATTTAAAAAGGGTGAAGTATTCATAAATGGAATATATATATATATATATATTACGTGGACCCTTAATTAATTTACAAGACACACTCTAAATTATCATAATTAAATCAAGAAATACAAACATGGATTATGGGGCATAAACATTCAATTATCTTGTAATTACTGTTAAGTCCAACAAACCAAGAAGACAATGTAGAACACCCTATTAAATAGTTGTTCCACCAAGAACACAATAGAGGGGAGGGTTGTGTTCACATGGGACACGGAGTATCCCTCCGTGTCCCTCCGTGTTCTCGGGGGCGCAGGAGCTTTTGTCATAAATGAAATATTGATCTAACAGTTAAACTCTAGTAAATTTTATCCTTCCATTCATTTTGACATTTTAGCCCATGACACTCGAAATAATTTATTTCCCTTTTAACTAAATCTGAATTCCGCATCAAATAGCAAAATTCCAAGTATTACTCAAAATACCATCTCTTTATACCCCCTTAACCTGATTCTCTTTCAGCCTATTCGTATTTTCACTTGCATGCTATATAATTAGTTCACCTGCCTTTTAATATGTAATATAATTTAGTTTGAGCATGTGTACCTAGTTCCAACCACTTGGATCCCCTATTCCATCCCATGTTACATCTAATGTTACATAGGGTGGGATGGAAGACAAGTGTCCCATTTCACACACATTTCATACATAATTGTGTGTGAAATGAGACACTTGTCTCCCATCCCACCCCATCCCATGTAACATTAGATGTAACATGGGGTAAAATAGGGGATTTGAATTGAGTTCCAACCGGCAACACTTCGATTGTCCTCGTAGGATACATAGCAAACATCAGAGAATTGACCGTGGTAAAATTGAAAATACGTGACAATTGAAAACAACTGAAAAGTCAATTTCTTTTAGATAGAAAACTAAATGAGCATTTTTAATATAAATGAAATTTGATGGGATCGAAATATTTTCTTTTCTTAAAAAGAGAGAATAAAAATAAAAAATTGACGCACCAACTGAGATAACCAAATGACAGTGAAGAAGATGGAGGAGACGTTGATCCACCTCATATGAGCTCCTGAAACTAGACTAATATCTGTTAGGGGCGTATCAAATGCAAGAAAGAAGTTGGAGGGGAGGAAATTTGAATCATTATGCACAACCATGGTAGTTTACTACATTACCAAATGCGATAGGTATTACATTAAGACAGAACGAATGACCCACAACAAGATTCCATATTTCTCAAGCTTTCAACTTCAACCTCAAGGTATGTATTTAGTATAAATGAGGGAAAAAGCAGACCTAGCGTTGAAACGACACAGAATAGGATCCTGTATTTGGATCTTTGACGGCCTTGAAGTTGTCGACGCTCATTCCGAAACGACCTAGTATGGAATTCCCCATCTCTTTCAGTTTACCTGCACTCACAAAATCAATCTCTGTTTTATTAGTAAAAAAATGACTGGAATGGCGATGAACTCAACTCAAAATCTTGGGTCATATTTCAACCAGAATAATGCATCATCTTTCAATCATGGACATTCTATCCATATTAAAGCTCAAAGGGAAGCGTGAATGCCATAAACAACTTTGTCACAAAAAATTTGACCAAAATTAAAAAAATAAGTGTTTTGTTTTATAGATATACCATTGCACTAACATTCCTTCAATCTAAAACTGGAAGACAATACTAACTAAGATGACTAAATGATCTGAATCTAGGTCTGGCCAGTGTGAAACACATTACGCATCAGACTAATGAAAAACATTGCACTCCAAACTCAATCTACTAGAGAGATCAAACTAAAAAAGGTTAGACGTAAATACGTAAATAGACGTAGTTATTAGGGCCAAAAGCCACACCGAAGTGCAAAAGGACTAGGGGTACAGCAGACTAGCGGATTAAACTCTTTCTTTGTACATAATCTTTTTTTGTGCGTGTCGTGGCAGCTAAAGAGCCACATGAAGCATGGATTAAGGATTCAGCAATAGTGATAGGGCAGCCAATATACAGAACTGAAGCCCCATAAAGATGTCAGTCACTAGGGAAAATGCATAGCTATTAGAAATTGATATTTCATGTAAAAATTTGAGCTTACCAATCATCTCTTCCTTCATCTTTTCACGCTTCTCATCTGCTAATGGCTTTAAACGAATAATAGTCCTCCTAGCTTCATTATTTGATGGATCCAGTTCTAAAATTTTAGTCATGTCTGAAAGGACACAAAGAGATAAATTCAGCCAAACAAGCACAAAAAGTAGAAAAGTAAAAAGAAGTCCTCAATATGCTGTACAAGAGACATTTAGGTTTGGGAGAGAAAAGATACAGAGCCGTGGTGCTAAGGAAGAAATAGTTACTTGTGGAACAACAGAACAAAAGGAAATGTTATCCTCTCCAGTATTTAGCAATAAATCTTGCTCAAAATATTTACCAGCTATTGATTCTTCATACTGTTCAAGCTTTTCCCTCGCCTCTCCTCTTCTAAGAAGAGCTTTCATGTATGTAGGATTCAACTCTAATGCCTTCGTACACTCTTTAACAGTGTCCTCATATTTTCCCTGACCACCAAGCAGTCGCACAGTATCAATTAAAGGATGATGATGCATGAAACCAGAACGAGTTGAAATGAATTGAAATATCAAATAGAACATCAGAGATGAGTATTTTATTCATATGCATGAGTTTAAATCGACATGCTCAGTAAATTCAAATAGAAGTACTTCTGAATTGTGCCACAATAGAATACATATACAAAAAGATGCTCAGAAACATGGAATTGGGATACATAATTAAAAAAAAAAGGGGGGGGGGGGGATTAAAACAACATAAGATGACAATTTGCTGCATTTCAAGTTGAACTCCCAACTACTATTAATCAATACGATCTGCTATCTTAGCTGATTGCAAGACTAAAAAGAGTACAAAACATTTAGGTAAGCAGCAAAGTGATGCATAAACTATCAGCCACAAGCTTTTACAACATCTGATTCCATGTCAGAGAGAGAGAGAAATGCACAAGGGTATCATAATCTTGCATTCAACTTAGCGGAACATACCAGTTTGGAAAAGCAAGCAGCTCTGTTTGCATGACAAATAGAGCGTATTTCAGTAGATGACGGACCATCTGGAGCAATTTGAACGGCAAATTCATACTTCGACAGCGCATCTTCATATGATCCAGCTTTAAACAATGAATTCCCCTCATTTTTTGAATCATTAGCTTTGGCTAAAGCAATCTGCTTCTCAGAACAGAATGATGATCAGTACAAGGAATCAATCTAAGAATTTCGCCATTACTCAAAGATTGATTACTAAGACTGCATTCTCCACCAATAGTCCAATTTAACCTAACCTACTAAATCAATTAAAAAATCAATCAAACAGAATGGATAGCTATATCATTACCTCAATGTCTTCAGTATCCACGGTTTCGACCTTGATCTCTTGTTGTTCTTCCTTCTCGACTTCACGGCTTGCCTCATCATCGCCATTTTTTACTTCTCCGACATTATTTCGACCACCAGTACCATTACTGCAAGGATGAATTTCGGGTTCCGGAACGGCGTCGTTTAGCTCGGTATCGCTGGCGGTCTCATAGCCATCGGAAATGTATCCCGACGGCGCCGCAGCGGCGGCCTTTGATTTGAACTCTTCTTGACCGAAGGACTCTTCTTCGATCACCGCCATTTCTACCACTTCAATCAGATGAAATCGAAGCACTCGATTTCATTCAACTTCCGATCGAGTGTTATACTTTTCTTTCTATTCCAGAAAATTCTATAAATATTCAGCGATACGACGGCGTATGTTAATCAAGTTGAGCATCTTAAGGAAAATCAATTACTCCACTTTTCCATAATATATGTATATAGTACTCTCCTCGTCTCTCTTTAGTTTTCACCCCTCCCCAATCATGAAAATTAAGGAAAGTGATAATTTTTAAAGAGTATTATAATATTTTTGAATAAAAAAATAATAAAATATATTAAGTATGCTAAGTATGGCCGAATTTTTTGTAAAAAAGATGTATGGAAAAAGTAATTGTATTTAACTTTTTGCTATTTTTAAGGGGTTTAGCTTTTGTGAGACGATTCAAAGTAAAAAATGTGAAAACTAGTATTAAAAGTCAGAGGAATTTAATATATTTAATTTAATTAAAACTCATCATATTTAAATTAAAGTTAAATTATTTATTGCGCATGTCGCTCATGAAATTATGTACATAGGTAGATGTTCACATCATATATCTTTACCTTTTAAGACTTAATATTAATATTAATTTTTAAAAGTATAATTATAATTTTACCTTTATAATTTTTAATTTAACTTATTTTTCCCTTAAAGTTTAAGTTTAGTGGAGTATTAATCATTAAATATAATTATCTTTTTAATTCACAATTAAGAAAGGTACACCTGAAAATTTTAAGAAAATAGTAATAATAATATTAAGAAAGAAATCATGTACAAATCAACCATCCTCATTTCGTTACAACTTGAAACTATTTTGCTCTTATTTAATTTGGGCCACAGAAACTATAACAACTTGGAACTGTTTAGCTAATTACTTTGGGCCTCAGAAACATACACATGGCTAATAGGAGTACAATATTGGTTATGAGGAGATTGGGCTTCCAATCTAGCAAGGACAATCGTAGCCACATATGCATTTAGGAATATTTGGGCCTCCAGCACGAGAGAGTGTAGCTTTAGGCCCATGGGCCTTTGCACATTTCTTAGCACAATCCACACATGAGCCCAATTCACCACTACATGTACATAATTTCCCTGACGCCATTTCGTTTGCTGTATTTAAAGTTAAAACACATCTAAGTAAAATATATTTATAAAAATTACGGTCATCTATTTGTATAAAAATTCTAATTCTACGTGCAAGGTTTGAGGCAACTCGAGGTGGTCAATTAACAAATTCTACCCAAATTTGTAAGATTAATTTCAGCACCCTTTATTAAAATAAAATATCTTTTGACATTTTTATTTATGAAAGAAATAGTCTAAATCTATGATGGAATTGATTAAGAAAAGCAAGATTATCACACCTGATATAAAAAGAACAACGCAAAGGAGGAAGCACAAGGTTGATGAGGAAGACATGCTCTTTGTTGTGAAGATAATGTAAGAAAGTGTAGACTTTTATTAAACCTTTCTTTGTGGGTATGAAGGAAATAGGGCCTTATATATACCATTACAAAAATCATGGTATTAATTCAGTGATATTCTCTCATGAAATTTGAGGTATAACCATTAATTATAACATAGTAAAATAAGATGGTTTTTTTACATAATTCAAGCTGTGCTACAATAACTTGTATCTTACATGCTAGAAAAAGAATAAGTACAAAATATAATAACCTGATATCAACATACAAAATTAGTTAAGATCATTTGTTTTATGTTAGTATTTCATCTAGTACTAATTGACAATATTTGTTAATTAATATACATGATGATAAATTGTCGTTTTATTTGGGACGTGTGTTTGAGATTATACACTTCGATTTAAATGAGGATATGTATAAAATATAAGAGTTTTTTTTTTAAACGACTATATATGGATTAGTTAAAAGGAATATCACAACTGTTCTTACGTATAGTTGGATTCTAAATTGATTCATAACATCCGAATATAATCAAACAATTAGTAATACTGACTGAAATAATAATTAACATAGTTGAGACATGAAACAATTAAAATAACAACCAAAAAGAATGTCTTAGATATATCAAATAAAAATGTGACATCAAATGCCAAACCAGTTTAATTTGACATTTCACATCTATAATACTATTATGTGTGTTTGTATCACTAAATCAAGAAAATGCATATCCTTCTAACACAACGGGAATGCATATTTTATGATCTAAAAATCATTCTCAGTTATTTAAAAAAATTAAAAAATAAAATAAAATAAAAAATTAAAACACAATTTTCATCTAAAACGTTCAACTGATATATTAAAATTTTATGTCTTGGAAGCTAAGTACATGTAACATGTGAGAGATGAAAAAATTTCGTACTGCCAAAGATGGGGTGGAAAATATTTTCAATCCATTCCCCAGTTTCATCGACCAGAAAGGGACAACAATGGAAAAATAACAAAAGAATGTAAGAGCTGCTGTGCATCTTTTTAAGGTTTTGGTTGTCCAGAAAGAATTCTTACCCATTTTCTTTCGATGAGATGTCTCAAGACTCAGTGAGTTAGCGAGCTCATCCAAATGTGGCAATGAAATGTAGATTCGACTTACTACTTAACTGAATGTCATTTCTTCTGTTAATCAATCAATCAAGTACGGAACAAGCTTGAAGATACCTGAAAAAGATTCAAGTATATTGATCAGAAAGACAAGCTTATATGGTTAAAGGGCAGGGAGGTAAACATCACATGTTTATACAAACAGATATGTGCCTTTGAAAATGGGCACTTATGTTCTACAAGTTCTACACTTCAACTGAGAGATTTTAGCATGGCAGGAGGGGCAGGGGAGGGGGAAGATTTTAGGCACAATGAAGTTATTCACTATACTACAGCTGAAGTTAAATCTGAGAAAATGTTAAAAGGAAGTACAAGATTCTGTGCATATAATATGCTTTCTTGACATGTGAGGGTAAAAAAGCTCCAGTACTTTAGACATGTACAAACACAACAATGTATCTTATGAGAGATTTGCAGCGTCTTGTAAATTCAACATATGGATAAGAAATCATAAATAATAATTAATGCACGATGGTTCATGGAAACGTAAAACTGATTGATGGACCTGGAACTATCACATTCAGAAATCTCTAGAAGAAAAGCAAATATACCTTCACATGGTGTGGCATGACTTTTATGTCATATGGTACATGTAACCATGCCTCGGGAGGATAAAACAAAAAGTTGTCGGGCTTGCTGGTATAGACATCGGCGTATTGATGGATGTGGTAAGCAAATGCAGACTCTTGACCAGTATCTGTCAGAAATGTAGCGCCAAAAGACTTATTAAACATGCCTTTCATTGTGCAACGAGCTTTCTGCCTCTCATTGTTGAGCTCCTTGAGAAGGGATCTGTATTCTTCACAGTCAATACCCTTAGGAACAGCGAAATGCAGTTCTCCAAGAAAGTCTTGAATAATATGCAACTTTGCCTGTGCATAGGCAGTTTAAGAGAGAATGAAGTTAGAATGGTGGTGGCAGAAATGCCATACTACAGTAAAAGAATATCATTCGGGATGATAGTTCAAGTGAGAGATGTGTCTCCCAAAATTTATAAGTGCAATTTAATAATAGATAATAACTATTGCAATGTAATATCACTTCCTTACTTTACATAGGTATACAATCATTATCAAATATCAAAGGTTGACTCAGAAACCGGATAACTTAAATTTAAATACAATTTTCAAAAGGAGTACCTGTTCAAAACGATACTTATCTTCATTCTGGATCTGTATCTCATTCTGAAAGCAAAACCCAAGAAAAAATTACTATTTTAAACCTTGAGTACATATAACCGAAGAACGTATGTTTTCTGGAAGCGTACAAGATACTAGAATTATCTAGGACTCGTGGTGGAAGAAATATTGCTGGGGCCTTGTTTCCAAGATTTTCTTATTTGTGTTTACTATTAAATTATTGATTTTGATCCCCTGTCTTCACTCTATCATCTTATTTTTGAAACGATGCTACAAACATAATTTTTTAGGTGACTTACATGATGAACATTATTTAACTTCGTAGAGTTTTCTTTTTACAGGAAAACGGCAGAAGAATTGCTTCAGCAGTTTGGTGAGCAAAGTAGAATGACATGAAATCATGGCATACCTCTAATTCATGAACAATGGCAGCTGTACGCCATCCCGCTTTTGAAGGCCCTCTAAGGTCACTGAATAAGTGGTCGCCAAAGTATATCACCTAATAATTTTATGATTATTTTATCACTAAATAATGACATATTGTATACCATGATATACAAAAAGTTTACACTTGGTTGATATTTTTAAATTTTCAGTCAATAAATCAGAAATATCAATAACTTCCAGAGCAGAATTTGCTATCAAGGCAATACCTCAGGACCTTTCCACTTGGTTATTTGCAAGAATGTCTTCAGGCATCCATGGTAGTAAACTTTGTTCGGATGAAAAGCATCCACCTTAGTAAAAGCTAGAGTGTCCTTTTCAACATCATAACAGCTACATGAAAGTTCCAGAGTGCAATTTTGAGAGGAGGGAAAACAAGGAATTTAGCACCTAGAGTCAACTCTGAAGCACTCATGAAACAAAATTGCAAAATGAGATCTCTTCCTCTCGGTAAAATAAGTATAATGAAAAAATTAACCACTTATAGAGATGCACAATTCTTGCAATTGTCAACTAGATCATATGAACGGACAATAATAATCTTATATAAAAGACTAAGTTAAAGAACACATATGAATATTCATTATTGGTAAAAGTTCGAAAGGAGAAAGAAATATTAATGATTCCTTAGCTTTGTTGAGAGATCAAGTATGTAATGTTTCTTAAAGTAATAACAAGTTCATATAGATTCTGAAAACTACTAAATAAACTGTAGCTCTCATTTACAGCTGATCCGCATTTATTTCTGAGACAACAATGATTTTGCTAAACAGTGAGTACATATACATAAAATTGAGAAACACGATCCAAACAAGTTATTAGCAAATAGGGAAATCATTGTCATTGTTGGTGTAGATTGATGGAATCCCACACGATTGAACTAAATAAGTCAATTAAGCATCATTCCAATATATCTTAAACATAATAAAAGCTCAAAAGAAGAATACCGAAATGGATGCTCGGATGTATAGAACTGTGGTTTGCTGGCTTTAGCAATCACCACATCAAAAAGCTCCCTCCAGGAGTCTTTGTGTCCTAATGAATCCTAATTTAACCGGAAACAAGACTTGAATCAGTAGTCAGTACCTTAATTCAAATTTGGGTACTTAGCACTTTTCCTAGTATTATTACCCATACAAGGAAATTAGATAAATTTATTGACTTAAGAAAAATTATATAGTTACAAAGCAACTTAAATGGCCATGTAGATTTTGTGTGATGATATCCCACATCGGATCCACACGCAAGTGTGGAAGGGCATTTAAGTGGGGGTCAACCCTTCACCTTCAGCCATGGTTTTGGGTGAAGTTAGGCTCCCTAGCTTACATGCCTAACAATTAGGTCCGACCTTTCCAGATCCAAAAAGCCCATGGAAAGGGGCTACCCGATGAGGGCCCAGGGATTGCCACCCTGGATGTGAGACAGAGGGGGGTTGCCACCGAAGTTGTGGGCCTTGGTGCGTGGGTTGCCATCCGGAGTGTGCCGTCCATAGACGTCCGGTTAGAAGGGGGATGGATTGTTATGATATTCCACATCAGTTATACACAGAAGGGCATATAAATGGGGGTCAACACTTCACCTTCCGGCATGGTTTTGGGTGAAGTTAGGCTCCCTAGCTAATGCCTAACATTTTCCAACATAAGTTAATCTTTAATAAAAAGTTACAGCTCTATGGAACATAGGAAGATGCAACTGTGATGAGTGTCATATCCACCAGTGGAAAGTTTGATCAAGTAAAAAATAGAAATACTATTGATCCATACTTCTCAAAGAATGATACTTCACAAATGTGGCAGGATAACCACAACAGGGAACAATAAATATTAGCTTCGATTGCAATTATAACTACCTCCAACATGAAGTGCATCCCTCCATCCACAAAATAAAAAGGAGAGTTTGTCAATAAGAAAAGCTTCTTTCCATTCTCTCTCAGCGTCCTCAGAAAGCGAAGTAGCTGTCCCTAGAGTAATGAAGGGCATCAAAAGTCAGTCAGTAATAAAAGAAAAATTAGTGACACTCATAAGGCTAATTAGAAATTAGAAGATGGGGTACATTTTTAACGAGGTACTTTTGTGGGTCATCAAGGATTCCTCGATGAGCTAAACCACTTCGATGTACATGCTGAATTGCTGAATTCACATCTTGGTAAACATAAGAAGCATCAAATTCCAGCTTAGCATCAACAAAATGTTGAACTATATCAGCAATAAGGCATGCCTGCAAGAAAAAAAAAACAAATAAAAAAACAATATGGTGCAGACTCAACCACACATGCTACATGAGGAAGTTAAAAAGAAGCACATTCAACACATGATATATGTATGTAACTATTTTTAAAAAAAAAAATTAGCTAGTCAATTACAAATCACAATAAGTGATTTGGAAAGCTGAAAATCGTAACAGGGAATCAGATAATAGAAAGCGGGGGAAATAAAAAAAGCAACCTCACTAAAACAGAAGAAATCCATCAACCCAACTAGTCCACGTGCTTGATCACGACCAATATGCCGTGTTCCATACAAGTTATTGATCTCTGATCGACTAAGCTGCATTATCATTGCAAAATTTCTTTATAATATTCATGAAAATCAAGCACTAGAGAACAATCAAATCTTTTATATAAGGTATAATGTGCAAGTAATATTCAAATACAATATCCAAAAGTTCAATCAATATTTTGATTTCATCTTCCCGTTCCTCATTTTCCTTCCCTAAAAAGAAAGCAATGACTTTAGCTCAAAATTTGGAACATAGATCTGTAATCCTCCAATACATCACTAATAAATTATAACATATAGTCATAATCTACTTTCTACATTAAGTGTTTACCAACTACAACAAAACATTGACACAATTTATACAGTTGATACTGTCATAAAACAACATACAGAATAAATTCCATTTCAAGTTTCTCCGAAAAAATATGATCACATTATTTCCCCTAAAAAAATATCCAAACAAGTTACAAACAAAGTGTCATCCTCAACAAGACCACCACTTCAGTAACCAAATACATTTCCCCAACCAATAAATCTCTATATCACATTAAAAATCCTATGCTTTTTCTAATTATTTCGTATCAACAAATTTAATTTTGATTGAATTATTTTTCATCGAGTAAACTCCTAATTCCTTTCTGAAGAAAAGCTACAGCTCTCCATCCATTTGGAAGAGACAATAGATCCTGCAATTAGGGATTTGTAAGAAAAGTGATATTTTAAGACAAAATATTAAATATGATACCTTGCGCCTGCCAAAATAGCATCCAGATGGTTCGATTGAGCCAAAGAAATCAAGCTTCAGAAGGCACCCTTTTGACTTGTCATAATACAACCCTCTTATTGGAAATGAATTATCATATGTGAAGTCCATGCAACTATCAGGATATCTAAGCTGAAACCCCACAACAAAAAGCAAAGAAATAAATGGATAGTTGTTTCGCTCCAAGATAATAAGATATGCACGGAGTGACTTGACATAAACTAAGATCTTCTCCATAGATATATTGGAAGCAAACCTCGTTAACCAAATACTCTTTGGCCAGATCATATATTAAGCTTTGTAAATTGGCAGAGTAGTGTGCCAATGTGTAATCATAGTCAAACCCATACACTTCTACATGGTCCAATCGCAAGTTCTTATTCACATATATGCCTAAAATGTCAATACCAGTAAAACTGCATTAGAGACCATATATTAAACTTGCAAACATAAACTTCCAGTAAACAAAACTTTTCAGCTAAAGAATATATTTTTTTAAAAGAAGGATCACAGCTAACCTTTAGGATCTAATTTGGGCATTTCTTTAAGCGCATCAGGTATTTTGAGAAACCTCTCTTTCGCAGCATTAAATGCATGCCTAATCTTGGCAACTTCATCCTCCAATTTCTGGTTTTGTTTTTGTTCTTCCAATTTAAGCACCTGTTGCTCAGTCGTGGAAATTGAACTAAATCTGTGAAGAAAGTTTCCCCGAGCCCCTAAAATTTCAATGACTAATCCTGATTAATTCAAAGATACAAAACATCTCCAAAATTTGCATATGTTGGAGATTCCACAGGGACTGCCAATACAAGTTCATCAAACCTCCAATGCTATAAAATTTCAACACAAATATGTTGCTCAGCTCGTGTATATGTCTAATGAAAGGCATTCCAAATAAAAAGTATCCACAGATGTCCAATCAAAAGGAAGGTAGATGGTGCTCCATTTGGAGCCAAATGGAGTAAAAAATAAGCACAAACAATGACTCACCAAATTAAATCTGTTTTATCTAAAGTACCAAATCCATAAACCCCAAATATCACCTTTTCTTGTCATTTAATTCTTTCAAACATTTCTACATACACGAGAACTGAGAACACACTTTTAACTAAAGCATACAAAAAGTGTTTACCTTCCACGTGCCCACCATAGGCAATGTTTGAGCTCTGCAACTGAACATCAGAAAAGAAAACTCGCATTAGAAAACAAAAGAATCAGTTCAGTACGCGATATCCTCACATACATCAGTATACACACACACATTACTCCATACATACACACATATCTACAACATTTTCTCCTACAATCGTTCGCTTCTTGTTTCCAGCACTCGTTACTTAGAATAGCTTGAAAATTACATAACTGAAACAGAAAACGAAATTCATCAATAAACGAGTGAATTACCAGACGAGAAGGAGACAGCCTACTGCGAAGAGAAGCCATGACAAAATTTAACCCTTGTGTTTTGGATTGAATTGAATCGAAACAGAATAGTCCTTGTGATCCGGCCACATTGAATCGACGGATTAGGGTTTAGTTGACATGAGAATCTGTTGGTGTAGATTTTGTAGCGTAACGAGAAGGGCAGGACCAATTGCAGTTATTAGCCGCCAATTTCGAAACCTCTTCAATAATCTCTTCTCGAAAGTATACTTGAGTTCTCTGATTTGAATTTTTTTAATTTATTATTTTTATTATATACTCCTTTGGTATATCCGGTTGTATTATAGATTCGGATGTAATTTACTCTCTACACTTGTATTAATTTTAATTTAATAATGTATACTCTACACTTATATTAATTTTTATTTAATAATTTATTTTTTAATATAGGAAATTTTTTTGTGTAATGAAATTTATACATTAATAAATTAAAATATATTCTATACCAACAAATAAAATGAAAATTTACACACTTTAATAGTGAATTTTTTAAAAACTGAATTTGATAAAGTTATAGTACGATTTAAGAAAACACCAAAGCGTAAACTAAATTTCTTTAGGTTACAGATCGATAAGTAATTCATTTTTAGGTGGAAAACACCTCCTTACTTTTAATTTATTATTTTGAAAAAAATTTACTATATGGAGTAATTTTTAAACTTGTTAATATAATCTTTTTCTACCATTATCCAAAAGTCTACTTTTCTTGGAACCTTGGAACTTACACGCCGTTCAAGGTCGATTTTTGCACAAACCCAACCCAAGACAGAAATTCTATCTATAAAGTTCTCTGCATGAAGTATAATGTTTTTAATAATAAGTAAAACAGTCTCACAATATATAGTCTTTATTTCATTTCTTTTAGAATATGGTCACACATTTTTCAAATATATGACAATGGAGAGTGGATCTTCTCCCGCAACTGGAGTGAATTTCCCCTCACTATAGCTACAGTATTGTGAGGGGAATTGAGTCAATTTACTGAAGAGGATCTGCATCCATGACAATGGTATATCCACTAATAGGGTTCTCCACTGTCTTAACCAGTGGATTCGATAACTTATTGTGAACTGTACTTACAACCAATCAAATTTTGTACTAAAAATAAGAATCAAATCACATATTGTAGCTATCAATTTTCATTGAAAATTCTTTTTATCCTCGGCAATTTGAGTTATGCCTTGTGGCAATATAAAGCCATTAGAGTATGGAATATTGGTTCCATCAAGCCAAAAATCCTTATTAATGAATTCTCCAACAGTGAAATCATACACTTGATCAGGATGACCACTTAAATCTCGATATCCAATCCAATTCACTCTCTCATTGGTTCGTGCTCCCACTCCTTTATTATCGAACTCCCAATAAATCACTGCATCCGTTTGGGTCGAATTATTCCACTTGATCCAACCTGACGGTTGTACGATGAAATCCAAATAGGACTCCATCACGACCACCGTGGAGTAATTAGACCACGGTCGTCCCAAAAACGAGCGAAATTCATCCCTGCTCGACTCAAACCCAGGTGCAACCGTGAGCGTGCAATTTTGGATAACAAATGCGGATGGATGTGAGGGAGCAAGATCGGGTCTCTTTTGTGCGGTGAATATAATCTTCCTCGACCTATCGGCGTATAAATTGCACGATTGAAATACTGCGGTGGCTGCTCCGCAGATGAAGTCAATCGTGCCGTAAATGTCACATTCTCTATAGAATTGAATGCCGGATTTGGCAAAAACAGTGTCTTGATAGCCCAAAAATGAGCACTTGTAGTAAACTACGTGGTTGGCATTGGTCATGGCTGCCACAGCTTGGAAGCCTTCTCCAGCAGTGTTTGCAAATGTGATGAACATTGCAATGAACCCATCTCCCAAAACAGCTGCAACAACCATATTCATCTTTTAATTAGTTTTATGAAAACCCGGGTACACAATACACACGAATCATTTTTAAAGATGAAAAAAAAAAAAAAACTAATGAAGGTTTAGATTTGTATAGGGCAAAGTTCTAAAACATGCCCGTGTGTATGTCCAAATCATTTTAAAAGAAAAAAAAAACTAAAACCTATAGTTTAAATTCTTATAAAATTTTAGAAAATAGCTATGTGCATTACGCACTTGAGTGTGTATAAAACTTAACAAATATTTGGGTGACACTGTTTTTCGAAATGACTTCTGTGAAATAAATACTAATATTATTTTGATGAAAAATGATATTTAATTAATGAAAAGTGTTAATGATAAAATGAACTATTTCATAATATTTTTTTTTTGTAAATATAAAATAATAATATTTTTAAAGAATAAAAAATGATAACTAATTAAAAAATGTGAAATAATCTTACACGTTACGTAAGACTTTTCCCATAAAGACTTTGGATGAACTTTAATAGTATCATAGGTAAATTTATCACTCTATATAGTGAAATTCAACTCATTTGAAAGGAACTAATCGACATTTATAAAATAAATAAATAAAACCCAAATAACAAAATATTAAATCTTAGAGCAAAGTTAAAAAATAAATATAAATGATGAAATTTGAACTACAACTAATAAAAATTAAACTTAATCGATGGTAGCTCACTTATTGTGCCCGTTTGTGATGTGCTATAATTTGGACTATGTCGATTCCATTGAACTCGAGTCACTTGTGCTCCATCCCCGACGAGCACTATGTTGGTCAAATTCTTTCCGATTTCTATGCGTTCAACGTATACTCCGACCTCCACATGAATGTAATATTTCATGTCACTACGGGTCGGAGCGCCCGCTAAAGCATCCATTATAGTTCGATGGGCTCCCGGCTCGTTTTTTGACACGGTCGAGTTATAGACCATGCAATCTACGTGATTGTTGAACTCTTTCACGAACCTAATGTTGGGTTCGTCATAGCGATCCGGGTGAATGCAGCGGAATTTAAAATTTTTCATAATTAATAAATCATATTTATTAAATACATGAAAAGGTTTCACCCCGGATGCTCTAAAACGATTATAGGATTCGGTGTTAAAATATATTGAAAGAAATCTACGTAAAGATTATTCTTACCCTCGTAGACTTTCTTCCAATTGATGCAAGGAGTGAGGGAATCAATTCCCGGATTGTGGCAAAAACTCCGTTTTCCTCAATAAGGGATCCAAGTGTATCCCCTCTAAAGTAATCCACCAATTGAATAAACAACACAAATTTTACACTTCGCTAGTAGTGTAAAACTTGTGAATTGAAAAAAAATGGATTCCAAATAGTACAGACGTGTGCATTAATGGAGAGAAGGCAAAGCTAGCATGTCAAGTGAGTTGTCGAACAAAACTAAAACTTGAGGGAATGATGAATGGATTTTATAATTTGAATTGAGAAGAAGGGTGTTGTCAATTCAAATTCCACTCTCAAAGTGGAGACAAGCTTTACATGCCATCTCAAAATGGAGATAACCTTTACATACCACTAACTTCATAATGCATGTACGTCTTCCACTATTATTATTCCATTTTATTTTTTTATTATTTTAATTAAATAATCAAATTATTTAATTATAATAAATAGTTAACAATTTAACTATTGTTCCAATTGCTAAAACATGTTCATTCAAATTAAGGTGTGATCCTTTAGGTTCACTACTAACTCTAGCAGTAGGCTTACAACACTTGTAACTTATAAATAACAATTATTATATTAATTAATCCAATTAATTAATACGCTTGAAATTAACTAATTAATTTCAAGAACCTACTAATCACGGTAACATCTAGCAAGTAGCGTGATCTTCTAGTGTTAGGTGAATAGCGAGTAAACCTGTAAATTAACGAGTGACATACACGTACGATCTTTCTAACAATTAATCTCCCGATTGAGTCTAGAGTAGGAATATTAGTCGAAACTCTACTAACTCAATAACTGTGTTTCTATTTCATGTTACAATGATTCATTGTGAATCTATATTCTCATTGCCTTGGCCAAGGTCTTTGAATCATTAACAATGAAATATACAGGAGATTCTCTTGTCCTAGACAAGTGTTAGATTCTTTCTTAGCCACACATAAGTCTCCATGTACATCAATATAATACCCAACATATCCCCTTTATGATTGCTAAACAATCAGAAGATAAATCTAAGTATTAGAAGAAGTACACAAGACTACCATGGTGCTTCAAGTCTAAAGACTAATCGTGTACTATCGTAATTAGAAAATTCTAATTTCGACATATATCCAATAAGAATTTTCTACGGATCATGTTCGATAAACTTATTCTCTAATAAGTATCTACATATATGAATTTGTGTCACAACACTAATATTGATGGAATACAATATTCTCGTCCAACGAGCATTCATCATATGTACGAGTCTTTACTGAATTATTCTTTGTCCCATTTAGAAAAATTCTTGACTCGGAACCATGTTTAAGACCAAAACTCTATGTATAAATTCCATGATTACCATCATATGCGTAACCATACATTTTAGCCTTAAATTGGTCTAGGGACTTTATCTAATAAGCATGTGTTATAATGCATAAAATAGATAAATTAAAACAGCCTTTAATAATATAATTTTCAATGAGATTGTTTATATCCAAGAGTATAATTATCCAATCTAATTGGTGCGCTGGGCACACTACTCTAACAATCTCCCACTTGCCCTAGCTCCAATTGCCCATATATTTAAGTCCCATCTTCTCAAGATGTTTCTCAAATACCTTTTGAGCCAAAGGCTTAGTCAGTGGGTCTGCTACATTTTCTGCTGAAGCGACTCGATCCATAACGACATCGCCTCTCCCCATGATTTCTCTAATCAAGTGGTATCTTCTCAAGATATGCTTGGATCTTTGATGAGATCTTGGTTCCTTTGCTTGAGCAATGGCTCCATTGTTATCACAGTATATCATTACTGGATCAACAATAGATGGAACTATACCCAACTCTTGGATAAAGTTCTTGATCCAAACAACTTCCTTCGCTGCATCTGATGCAGCTATATATTCAGCTTCAGTGGTGGAGTCTGCAGTAGTTTCTTGTTTGGAACTCTTCCAACTTACTGCACCACCATTCAAAGTGAATATATAACCTGACATTGACTTAGAATCATCCACATCAGACTGAAAACTAGAATCAGTATATCCTTCTAATTTCAGCTCTCCAGGGCCGTATATCAAAAAGATATCCTTAGTCCTTCTTAAGTATTTAAGGATCATCTTGACGACCTTCCAGTGTTCTTCACCTGGATTTGACTGATATCTGCTCGTGACACTTAGAGCATGCGCGACATCAGGCCTTGTACATAGCATTGCATACATTATGCTTCCAATTGCTGAAGCATAAGGCACGCGAGTCATTCTTTCTCTTTCTTCAGGCGTCTTAGGAGACATAGCCTTAGAAAGTGAAACCCCATGACTCATTGGCAAGAATCCTCGTTTGGATTCTTCCATACTAAATCTCTTTAGTATCTTATCTATGTACATGGATTGGGATAGACCGATCATTCTTCTAGATCTATCTCTATAGATCTTTATTCCTAGAATAAATGATGCTTCTCCCAAGTCCTTCATGGAGAATTATTTAGACAACCAAGTTCTTGTTGATTGTAACATTCCTATATCGTTTCCGATAAGTAGGATGTCATCAACATAGAGCACAATAAAAGTAACTGCACTCCCACTAACTTTCTTATATACACATGGTTCATCCGGATTCTTTTGAAAATCAAACGATTTGATTGTTTCATCGAATCGAATGTTCCAACTCCTCGAAGCTTGTTTAAGCCCATAAATGGATCTTTGAAGCTTGCAAACCTTTTGCTCACTCCCACTATATATAAAGCCCTCAGGTTGCTTCATATAGATCTCTTCCTTAACGTTACCATTAAGAAAAGCAGTTTTTACATCCATTTGTCATATCTCATAGTCATAATATGCAGATATAGCTAATAAAATTCGAATGGATTTCAGCATTGCTACTGGTGAAAAGGTTTCCTCATAATCAATTCCTTGTTTCTGAGAATATCCTTTAGCAACCAGTCTTGCCTTATAGGTTGCTACCTCCCCATCAGCTCCAAGCTTTCGCTTGTAAATCCATTTGCATCCAATAGGAACTGTTCCTTCTGGTGGGTCTACCAAAGTCCATACTTTGTTAGAGTACATGGAGTCCATCTCGGATTGCATTGCTTCTTGCCATTTCTTTGAGTCAATGTCTGACATTGCCTCTCCATAGCTTCTTGGATCATTATCCAAGAGGAGTCCCTCTACTTTGTTTTCTAATAACAAAGTGTACCTACTAGGTAACTTAGGTATCCTTTCGGATCTCCTAAGAGGTTGTGTATCAGATGTCCCAGTTTCTACTGGTTGTTCACTCACTGCAATTGGAAGGTTTGTTGTTTCTTGAACTTCTTCAAGTTCTACGAGTTTGCCATTTCTATCAGATAGAAATTCTTCTTCAAGAAATGTAGCATTCCTTGAAACAAACACCTTTTGTTCCGAGGTATCGTAGAAGTAATATCCAATTGATTCCTTTGGATATCCAATAAACTTACATATTTTGGATCTCATATCCAATTTATCTCCCATTTGTTGCTTCACATAAGCATCACACCCCCATACCCGAAGGTATTTGTATGAGGGTGCTTTACCACACCATATCTCATAAGGTGTAGTGGGGACGGCCTTAGAAGGCACCCTATTTAATAGGTGAGCTGCCGTTTCTAAAGCATAGCCCCAAAAAGAAAGAGGTAATGAAGTGAAACTCATCATAGATCGAACCATGTCCATCAAGGTTCGATTCCTGCGTTCCGAAACTCCATTGAGTTGGGGAGTGCCAGGAGGAGTCCACTGTGAGAGAATCCCATTCTCTTTTAGATATTCTAGAAACTCTGCACTTAAGTATTCACCCCCTCGATCTGATCGAAGTGTTTTTATACTTAAGCCAGTTTGTTTCTCTACTTCAGTTCTGAATTCTTTGAACTTTTCAAAAACTTCAGATTTGTACCTTAATAGGTACACATAACCATACCTAGAGAAGTCATCGGTAAAGGTTAAGAAGTAGCTGTAGTTCCCACGAGCATTAACATTTAATGGCCCACATACATCTGTATGAATTAATTCCAATAGATGTGTAGCTCGCTCCACTTGTCCAACAAATGGAGATTTGGTCATTTTTCCCTTGAGACAGGACTCACATGTTGGTAGTTCTTGCTCGTCCTTTAGGTCAAGCAATTTTGCCAACTTATTTATCCTTTTCTTAGAAATATGACCTAATCTTGCATGCCATAATATGATAGAACTACGATTATCTAATTTTCTTTTATTCTGTTGAAGATTAAGAATGAAATTTTGGGGAGTTAAGGTATATAAACCATTCGTCAATATGCAAGTAGTGATTAAAGAAGAACATTTAGAAATGGAACAACTTCCATGTTCAAATTTAAAACAATAACCTTCTCTATCCAAAACAGGAATAGAGATAATGTTCTTAATAATCTCAGGAACATAAAGACAATTATTCAATACCAAAACATAATCATTATTTAAAGCTAGATTAATAGTTCCTACGGCTAATGCAGCAACCTTTGCTCCATTCCCCAGCCTTAGAACCATTTCTCTTGTTTCTAGCTTTCTACTTCTTTCCATCATCTGCAAATCATTGCAAATATGTGAGGCACAACCGGTATCCAATACCCAAGAAGTATCGTTAACTGATAAGTTAACTTCAACATAATAAATACCTGAACTCTTCAGGGTTGCAAGGTAATCCTTGCAGTTCCTCTTCCAGTGTCCAGTTTGATTGCAGTGGTGACACTTATCATTGGACTGAAAAGTTTTCTTTTTCTTGATACCTCCCTTTGCTTTCAGTTTGTTGGGATTGTTAGAACTCTTTCTATTTCCCTTCTTTTTCTTTGGCTTTGTAGCCTTAGATCCAGAAGTGGACCCAACAAACATGACTGGTTTGTCCCTTTTCATCGTGGACTCAGTTGTCTTTAACATGCTAACAAGTTCAGTGAGACTTTTTGTCATGTTATGCATGTTATAATTGACAACAAATGTGTCAAATGAAGGGGGCAGAGACTGCAACAACAAGTCAGTGCAAAGCTCAGGTGGAACCTCAACTTTCAATGACGCGAGTCGTTCCGTTAGGGCTATCATCTTCAATCCATGTTCCTGGACTGAAGAGCCCTCAGCCATATGACTGCGGAAGAGCTCTTTAGATATCTCATATCTTTGTTGCCTGCTATTCTCACCAAACAAGTTCTCAAGTCGTTTAAGAATAGCATAAGCAGAGGTTTGATCCTCATTTTGTCTCTGCAGCTCACTTGACATAGATGCTAACATGTAGCACCTAGCTTTCAGATCGTCATCTTGATGACGTTTGAACTTCTCAAGTTCCTCAGTCATAGCATTAGCACCAGGTGCGTCAGGGATTGGTTTGTCAAGAACATACTCACTTCTTTCAGATTTTAAGAGAATTTTGAAATTTCTCAGCCAATCATTAAAGTTTGGTCCAGTTAACTTGTTTTGCCCAATTAAAGCGGTTATAGGATTGTTTGCCATTTTAGTAGATGAAGTGAATCTACAAAATGATGAAGCAGAAAATGAGAAAACTATGAAAATTAATATTAATTTAATATAAGGTCTTCAATATTAAATGTCTCCCACTATTTTATTCGAATTTCATAATCCCAATGAAAATCGGAAAATCATAATTTTCTAGTAGGTTTGAGGCCTAAATAGAATTCCTCACACCCCAATTTTATGAGCCCATGAAAAATTCTCTTCGGTAGTAAAACGTTTTACAATTGTATCACTATACAACCCTCAATTTGTTTTACCTCACCTTTCACGTATACCTCAATTTTATGAGCCCATACGTTACTTAGTGTCAAACAATACCTATCAAACATTCATGCAATTAAAACATCAAAACACCCCACGACTCATGGCCGATGCAGTGATGCATTTAATTCATGAGCATCATTATGATAGATAAAGAACACAGCTTTCTTCCACAAACCCACCCCACGACTCATGGCCAGTGGTTAAGTGTAGTAGCATCATCATGTCTCTATCTTTTGATAGTAGGCATGGATTGATGGGTCATACTCATCATATCCATATTTGTTTGAAATAAAATTTTTGTATAAGTTTCAAAAACTTAGGGATTATTTTTATTTCCAAGACCTCATCATTCCATTAAAGTAAATTATTTAATGTTCATCAAATGAGTGCATTAAATAAATTCTAACATGCATATATCCTATACATACATAAAGCGGTGGGATGATCATGGCCAACCTATGCGACCCGTTTGAGCCAAAACGGGTCTATGGTCAATCTAAGGGACAATGAGAACTTTTACATCAAAATGTAAAACCCATACACTTATGGGCCTTGAGCATCTATTCTATTACATTTAATTACCCATCAACAATTGGGTCTTCTTTTGGGCTTCCTTCAAGTCCTCCAATTTACAATGAATAAATTAAATCCTCACGGACTAATCTACTCTCATTGCATAAATTTAAAGAACTTACAAATGTAAATTAAAGAGGCTCGCAGTCCCCATAAAATCCAAATAAATTACAACCATCACATAAAGTCCAAGGCTCATGATCATCCCTAAATAAATAAATATGCATTTAACATATTAAATTTATTAATATCCATTCACAATGAATAATACCGTAACGAGATATAAGAATAACAATTATTCCTATTTCTCATTTTAAAAAAAAATACTAGTTGAGAATTATGACTAAAAATTAGTCAATATTATAAAACTAAATTTTAGAATTGACTTTAAGAATTTTGTTGGCCTTAATTAATTAAGAAACAATTTCTAAATTAATAAAACCAAATCAATTCAATGATAGCTAATTATTTCTACTTAGAAATATTTTTCTTAGAAACCCATTTCTAGAAATAGCCATCAAATATCATTGTTGATAATAAACATCTAATGTTTTTATCAAAATAAATATTAAATATTGATAACAAATTATCAATAATAATTATTATATTAAACAATGATATTTCAAGAAATAATTTCTCATTAAATACAACGTATTGCTTAAATTTCATTCCAAATGAATATTTTGAATAAGAAATATAAATAACTTTTATTTAATATTTCATATTCACATGTGAAAACAATATAGTCATAAACTAATATTTAGTCAATTTTATTAAAATTACCGAAAAATTTTAACTGTATAAATAGTAGTTTAAGAACAATTCTTATCATATTACAACAGTTGAAATTTTAGAGTAATTAATAACTGTCGAGAAACCTTTTCTCATTGTTTCAAGTTTTCTTATTTAACCATTAAATAATACTAAAACAATTTTAGTATCAAATATATTTCAACACCGTGAACCTAGGCTCTGATACCACTGTTGGGTTCGTCATAGCGATCCGGGTGAATGCAGCGGAATTTAAAATTTTTCATAATTAATAAATCATATTTATTAAATACATGAAAAGGTTTCACCCCGGATGCTCTAAAACGATTATAGGATTCGGTGTTAAAATATATTGAAAGAAATCTACGTAAAGATTATTCTTACCCTCGTAGACTTTCTTCCAATTGATGCAAGGAGTGAGGGAATCAATTCCCGGATTGTGGCAAAAACTCCGTTTTCCTCAATAAGGGATCCAAGTGTATCCCCTCTAAAGTAATCCACCAATTGAATAAACAATACAAATTTTACACTTCGCTAGTAGTGTAAAACTTTTGAATTGAAAAAAAATGGATTCCAAATAGTACAGACGTGTGCATTAATGGAGAGAAGGCAAAGCTAGCATGTCAAGTGAGTTGTCGAACAAAACTAAAACTTGAGGGAATGATGAATGGATTTTATAATTTGAATTGAGAAGAAGGGTGTTGTCAATTCAAATTCCACTCTCAAAGTGGAGACAAGCTTTACATGCCATCTCAAAATGGAGATAACCTTTACATACCACTAACTTCATAATGCATGTACGTCTTCCACTATTATTATTCCATTTTATTTTTTTATTATTTTAATTAAATAATCAAATTATTTAATTATAATAAATAGTTAACAATTTAACTATTGTTCCAATTGCTAAAACATGTTCATTCAAATTAAGGTGTGATCCTTTAGGTTCACTACTAACTCTAGCAGTAGGCTTACAACACTTGTAACTTATAAATAACAATTATTATATTAATTAATCCAATTAATTAATATGCTTGAAATTAACTAATTAATTTCAAGAACCTACTAATCACGGTAACATCTAGCAAGTAGCGTGATCTTCTAGTGTTAGGTGAATAGCGAGTAAACCTGTAAATTAACGAGTGACATACACGTACGATCTTTCTAACAATTAATCTCCCGATTGAGTCTAGAGTAGGAATATTAGTCGAAACTCTACTAACTCAATAACTGTGTTTCTATTTCATGTTACAATGATTCATTGTGAATCTATATTCTCATTGCCTTGGCCAAGGTCTTTGAATCATTAACAATGAAATATACAGGAGATTCTCTTGTCCTAGACAAGTGTTAGATTCTTTCTTAGCCACACATAAGTCTCCATGTACATCAATATAATACCCAACATATCTCCTTTATGATTGCTAAACAATCAGAAGATAAATCTAAGTATTAGAAGAAGTACACAAGACTACCATGGTGCTTCAAGTCTAAAGACTAATCGTGTACTATCGTAATTAGAAAATTCTAATTTCGACATATATCCAATAAGAATTTTCTACGGATCATGTTCGATAAACTTATTCTCTAATAAGTATCTACATATATGAATTTGTGTCACAACACTAATATTGATGGAATACAATATTCTCGTCCAACGAGCATTCATCATATGTACGAGTCTTTACTGAATTATTCTTTGTCCCATTTAGAAAAATTCTTGACTCGGAACCATGTTTAAGACCAAAACTCTATGTATAAATTCCATGATTACCATCATATGCGTAACCATACATTTTAGCCTTAAATTGGTCTAGGGACTTTATCTAATAAGCATATGTTATAATGCATAAAATAGATAAATTAAAACAGCCTTTAATAATATAATTTTCAATGAGATTGTTTATATCCAAGAGTATAATTATCCAATCTAATTGGTGCGCTGGGCACACTACTCTAACACCTAATATGTTCGTTGGTAGATCTTGTTTTATCAAACGTTGCTAACCACATTACTAGACAAGCAAACGTCGTTTTATCCATTGGTACAAGAAAAGAGCTCCAAAGTTTACATGTAGCTCAATCACTTGTGAGAGAACTAGAATGATAATGATTAATTGGGATTTGAACATTTGATGTATAAGTACTTTGGGTGACGTAATTTGCATGCTATATGGTTTTCTCCGTTATCATATCATGTGTCACTAGTTTTATAATTAATGGAGTATCAAATATGGAGAAGAAAATCTAACTATTACTCATAGCATTTATGCTTTCTTTCATGGTGTCACTTTCTCATCTTACATACTCGTCAATCATCCAACAATAAGATATTGAAAATAATATGCCAAATAACATAGAAAATTCGGCAGTATAATTAGGAGTTTAAATGAGATTGTGGCGTGACTATATGTATTAACTCATGACACATGTATAAATATTTATTTTCATTGCTAATTAAGATATGAAATATTCTCTTTCAACAATGTAACATTAATATGGAATATTCTCTAGTGAGACAATTATATTTAAAATGGATTGTAACACTACACAACTCGATTCATTATTAAAATAAACTTATTATAAAGGTAAAATATATATGTTTATTGATAGTTATAAAATATTTTTGTAGCACATTATTTTATAATACCTAAAATCATACTTTAATGTATCATTAATCGTAGTTTAAAAAAAATATAATAATATTTTAACATACTTAATCAATATAAACATATAAGTACATCTCACAATATACTTTGTAAATTAATATTTGTCCATTACGACTTTTATTTATTTGAAAATTTTTAATTAAGAAAGCCCAAATGATTAAGAGAAGGCCCAATAGAATAGATCCAAGGTTTCGGCCCAACTTCTGTTTTTCTCCAAATTTGAGAATAGATCCAAGGTTTCGGCCCAACTTATCTGTTTCTCTCCAAATTTGTGTAGAATTTTCCAGCTTACGTTTGTATCATGCGTTGGGTCAAACAAAAATTATTACGAATAATATTCAGCTCTCAAATTTTCTAAGTATGCATGTGATGTTTATTATTATATTTTTAATTGGTCAAAAGTATATTATTTTAAAGCTAATTAATGTTAAATGATTAATTATAATAGTTTGTTACACTAATTTATGCATGTGATTCGTTACAATCAATCATATCTTTCCTTTACCACTTTAATATTGAATGTTAATTCAGTTTTGTTCACTTTTGAGGAAATCGAAAATATTAATTTTATCGGTTAAAGTAGATGATTTTCAAATTAAATAAATGATTACTCAAATTTTATTTTATTTATTTTTATTTATAAAATACTTAATTGAGTATGTAATGAGATGAATTTCAAAGAGCTAATTAATATTTTTTTTAAGTCTAGTTTGTGTTGAAATAACTATATACTTTTAAAATTAATAAACCAAAAAATAAATAAACCCGACAAAAGATTTCTATACAACCTACAAAAATGTGACAGAAGGTATACCAGAAAACAACAGCTTGCACACTTGTCAAAAAGAGTAACATAAATTATACCAACGATAATGACTAAAGTGTCTCAATTATTTAGATGCCACCTCAAAGGATAAACAAATAAATTGATTAATTTTACTTTCAATCACTATTATGTTAATTAAAAAAGAACTTTTAACATGTTAATATATTAGTTACTTTGTACTAAGTTACTAACGTAGGCAGTAGGCACTACAATACAATCGAAGGGAAAAAATGTAATTTCGCAAAATATAAATAATAATCTTTTATTATTCTTTACACAAGAGAAATACAACAAAACTCTATAAAAGAAAATGAAGATAAGAAGTATATTTTTCCTCCCACCTTCTTATCCGAAGAAAGAACATATTCACTTTTCTTCCCTTTTCTTTTTTCCATAAACCTCAAAAATTAATAAAAAATTAATTCCTAATAATAACCCACCTCAAAAAAAAGTTAAGGGTATCAAAGTAAATTCACTTTACAGACTTGCCATGATCGTAGCCATGGTAAGATAGATACCACTTTACGAACTTTTTCAAACCGGTTTGCAAATCGGTTGTGGGTTTGTACCCGAATTCTCTTTGGGCGTAGCTTATATTCGCGTGGGTGAACGGAACGTCGCCGTTTCCGGGCATTTCCACCACGTTTTTCTTCGCCTTCACTTTCAATTGTTTCTCCAATATTCCCACCATCATGGGTACCGTAACCGGGGAAGTATTACCCAGATTAAAGATCCGATACTGAGCGGGTGCCCGTTTCTTGCCACCCGACCCGGTACTCCTCTTAGCCGAATCCAACGACCCGAGACAACCCTTCACAATATCATCGATGTATGTGAAATCACGAGCCAATTCCACGTGATTCTTGCCCCGATAAATCGTGATGGGCTTTCCTTGCAGGATATTCCGGGTGAAGGAGAAATAGGCCATGTCGGGCCTTCCCCACGGCCCGTAAACCGTGAAGAAACGCAGCCCGGTAATGGATAACCCGTAGATGTGGTTATACGTATGGGTTATTTCCTCACCTGCTTTCTTCGTGGCGGCGTACAGCGAAGCGGGTCGGTCAGTCCGATCCTGTTCGGAAAACGGAGCCTTCTCGTTCAACCCGTAGACGGAACTGGAGCTGGCCCAGACGATAGCGGGCTGCGGGTCGGATTTCGCGCATGTTTCTAGAAGCGCGACGAGGCCGGCAATGTTGCTGTGGACATACGATTGGGGATTTTCCATGGCGTATCGTACGCCGGCCTGCGCAGCCAAGTGCATGACGTGTGTGAACGGCACGATTTCGAAGAGCTTCGCTAACATGCGCTCGTCGTTGATGTCACCCTCGACGACGAATATTCCGTGCGAATTGAGAAGATTCCTCCGGTCTCTTTTCAAGGAAGGATCGTAGTAGTTGTTGAAGTTATCCAACCCAACGACGCCGTCTCCTCGCTTCTTCAGCGCGAGGGACACGTGAGTCCCCACGAATCCCGCGGCGCCGGTGACGAGCACGGAGAAGCCGTTGTGGCGGCGGATCTCGGCGGAGGCGCGGATCTGCTTCTCCACGCGGTGGCCGCCCCAGGCGGTGTTGAAATACTTGCTGCCGGAATCGACAAACGACTGGAAACTCAAATACGCCGCCGTGAGCGCCACCAGGAAAAGCGCCCAGAGGAACATGGTGCTGGTGGAGGCGAAACAGCGGTAGAATTGGCGGTGCATTGTGTTGGATTTATCCTTGAATTTCCCCGGAGTGGAAGGTAGGAACATCTCGCCATCTTCCAACGAACGCATCTTTGCTAGGTTTTGCAGATGAAATCGAAAGGGGGAAAATCAAGAATTAATTTTATTTTAATTTTGAAAATTAAAATGAGAAGCAGATGGAAAAAGAAGGCATCTGCTAAAGAGGAATGGTATGAAGATTGGGGTTATATATTTGGGAAGACTAGTAAAACGCGTGAACGCGGTGTCAGGCTGTCAGGCTGCCAGGGTGGAAATTAAAAAGGAAATTAAATATTTTAAGAGAGAGAGAGTAAAATTGAGAGGAGAGAGAAAGGGAGAGAGCCAATGAGAGTGGAGCAAATAGATTAATCTTGACTTTGTGATTGAAGCGGTGGAAGGTACGGTTTGTTTACTGCGATATATACGGTCGTGGTCGTCTCCTTAGGAATGTGGGAGTCCACACGGTTAGTTGAAATCATAGTAACTCTTCTTTTTTTTTTCCTGATTTATTATATAATTACCATATTATTCATGATCATTCCTCCTCTATCTTTTATAAACTTGTATGGCTTAAATAAAATATTATTGGGGAGGCAGGAGCGGATCTAGGAAATAAGATTTGGGGGTACGACATATAATGACAAAAACTTGTGTGTCCTCGAGGACACACCATATCCATGAGAACACAATTCTGTTGTGGAATGGGGTCCTATTCAACTAGGACAGACAATACACAATGATATATTCGGCACAGCGGAAACACAATATATCCCAGATTATATCAATGCACAAATCATTCCACTCAAATATCGCAGAAATCACAAATCAATTAAATATGCAGGAAAAATATATGCAGAATCAACACCAGGAATTTTAACGTGGAAAACCCCTTCAACCTGAGGGTAAAAACCACGGGACCTCTCGTCCAGGAAACAATCCACTAATGCACAAAAGTACACAGTTCAATCTCCCTATCACATGTAGGGGAATATCATCTCTATCACAAGTAGAGGAATACCACTCCCTATCAAAATTAGGGGAATACCATCCCTATCACTAGTAGGGGAATACAATCACAGAATCAACAGAATAGCCTCAAGAGAACCCCTCTTGGAATACAAGACAACAATGGAAGAAAAGAGAATAAAATAGCACAAATAGAATACGTGTCACCCGATTCTCATTTGCACCCCTTGGAGATGTTTCTACGAAATCCACTCCGATCAATGTGTAGAGAACGTCGCCACGAACTCCCCCTTGAAATTTGAAGTGAAACGGTGAAGAAACGGACCTCCAAATTGGGTATTTTCTCCCGAAACCCTCTTCCCTCTTTCCTTCCCCTGCTTCTCCCCTCTATTCTGTATGTTTCTTCTCTGTAAGTGGAGAACTCACGCCTCCAACAATTTAAATCAACCCAAAATTGGGTTCTTGGGCCATTTAATTAATTATTGAAGATATTGGGCTTCTTTTCTTCAATTGGGCCAATTACTATTTGGGGCAAGCCCAACAATCTCCCCCTCCCCAAATAGTTGGCTGCAAGATCACACTTATCTCGAGCTCATGCCGGCCAATCCGGCACACGATTCATGCTCCTCGCAGGTAACTACCTTAGTCATCATACCCGCGAGATTCCTGTCAGTGTGAATCTTCTCCAGCTTCATAAGCTGCTTCTCTAGCACCATTCTAGGCCAATGGTACCTCACATCAATATGCTCAAGTCTGTTGTGCCACAAATTCGGAGATGAATCATCAACATCTGCTAATAACTGGTCCCGAGCAATCCTTAGCTTTGTCCTGTAGAGCGTACAACAAAGCTTCCCTTCGCCAACAAGCAAAGAATCCTTGGTAAGCCTCCAATTACCATTTGCAAAATTTTGCTCGAACCCCTCCCTGTCAAGAACATTAACAGCAATCAAGTTGTGGCGCAACTCTGGGACATGTCTCACGTTCTTCAAAGTCAGTCTGTGTCCCAACTTAGTCTCAACAACCATGTCGCCAACACCAACTACAGGTGCAACACTCTTGTTTCCCATGAACAAGCGACCAAAATCTCCTGATCTGTAGCTTGTAAACAACTCTCTCCTTGGAGTACAATGATGTGAAGCTCCCGAATCAACAATCCATTCAACATCGGGATCTTCCACATGAAAACATTCATCGCTCACACAAACTACAGTATCATGATCGTCGTAGTGCGTGACAAAGGCTGCTGTATTCTTATCCTTTGACTTTTTCTGATTCAATTCTTTTTCTTCCTTCCAGATTCTGCAATTTCTTTTCAAGTGGTTGGGTCCACCACAATGATAACACTTGAATTCCTCCTTGGATTTAGACCTATAGTCTTTGTGTCCTCCTCTCCAGCCTCTACCTCTGTTTTCTGTAATAAGTGCCTGCGACGAATAACTGGCTCCTACTTCTTTTCTTCTAGTCTCTTCATTAAACATACTTTCTTTGACCATGTTCAATGTCAACTTTCCATTCGGAGCTGCATTACTGAGTGTCACCACCATAGTCTCCCAGCTATCAGGTAGAGAACTCAATAAAAATAAAGCCTGCACTTCATCATCAAATGTGATATTCATGGTAGAAAGCTGATTCACCAAGTCTTGAAATACATTCAAGTGCTCTGCCACAGAACTCTCATCTTTATACTTCAAGTTCACTAACTTTCTGATAATAAAAGCTTTATTCTGTGCATTCTTTCTCTCATACAGTTCCTGCAATTTTTTCCATAATTCCCTTGGGTTGGTCTCCGTAGCCACATGATGAAATACACTAATATCTACCCACTGCCTGATTGTAGCAATTGTCTTTCTACCAAGCTTTTCCCATACTTTATCATCCATTTTTTCTGGCTTAGCTTCTTTATCATCTTTCCCACTAATAGGATCATACAAATCTTTGCAGTAAAGTAAATCCTCCATCATAGGCTTCCAAATAGAATAATTCTCAGCATTCAGCTTAATCATAGAACCAATACCCTCCATGGTTTCTGCCTAACCAAAGCTCTGGTACCACTATTGTGGAATGGGGTCCTATTCAACTAGGACAGACAATACACAATGATATATTCAGCACAGCGGAAACACAATATATCCCAGATTATATCAATGCACAAATCATTCCACTCAAATATCGCAGAAATCACAAATCAATTAAATATGCAGGAAAAATATATGCAGAATCAACACCAGGAATTTTAACGTGGAAAATCCCTTCAACCTGAGGGTAAAAACCACGGGACCTCTCGTCCAGGAAACAATCCACTAATGCACAAAAGTACACAGTTCAATCTCCCTATCACATGTAGGGGAATACCATCTCTATCACAAGTAGAGGAATACCACTCCCTATCAAAATTAGGGGAATACCATCCCTATCACTAGTAGGGGAATACAATCACAGAATCAACAGAATAGCCTCAAGAGAACCCCTCTTGGAATACAAGACAACAATGGAAGAAAAGAGAATAAAATAGCACAAATAGAATACGTGTCACCCGATTCTCATTTGCACCCCTTGGAGATGTTTCTACGAAATCCACTCCGATCAATGTGTAGAGAACGTCGCCACGAACTCCCCCTTGAAATTTGAAGTGAAACGGTGAAGAAACGGACCTCCAAATTGGGTATTTTCTCCCGAAACCCTCTTCCCTCTTTCCTTCCCCTGCTTCTCCCCTCTATTCTGTATGTTTCTTCTCTGTAAGTGGAGAACTCACGCCTCCAACAATTTAAATCAACCCAAAATTGGGTTCTTGGGCCATTTAATTAATTATTGAAGATATTGGGCTTCTTTTCTTCAATTGGTCCAATTACTATTTGGGGCAAGCCCAACAAATTCTCCCCCTTCATATTTTATTTAACTCTATATATTGCTAGGGATTTAAAATGAAAAGGGGCACGGAAATTGTAGAGGGGCACAATGTCCCCGGAGCACAAGAGTCTCACTCACATATAATTATAAATTTTATTTTTAATATCGAAAATCCTATAATAAATAAATATAATTGGAAAAATTATAATTACTATTGTTACTGTCTAATTTTTTTTAAAAAAGCAATTTAAAATATTATTATCATAAATTTATAACACATATTAAGAACAATAATAATGAATTGAATATAAATTTATGTTGCAATTAATTAATAATTTAAGTACTAGATAAAATGAAAGATAAAAAAAACACAAGGTTTAAAATGAAAAAAAAAGAAAAAAAAAAAGAAGGTGGAGTATATAACATTATAAATTTTATTTTTAATATCGAAAATCCTATAATAAATAAATATAATTGGAAAAATTATAATTACTATTGTCACTGTCTAATTTTTTTAAAAAAAGTAATTTAAAATATTATTATCATAAATTTATAACACATATTAAGAACAATAATAATGAATTGAATATAAATTTATGTTGCAATTAATTAATAATTTAAGTACAAGATAAAATGAAAGATAAAAAAAACACAAGGTTTAAAATGAAAAAAAAAAAGAAAGAAGGTGGAGTATATAACATTAAAAGTATATATGTTTGATAAATAATTAATATGAAATAAATAAAAAAATAAATAATATAAATATTAAGAAGAAAAATGGATAACGAGATTGGCAGAGTGTAATGGTGAGACAGTTTCCAAAAGTGGGCATATATAGAAATGAAAAATATAAAATAAATTATTGATACAATAATATGAAAAAGAAGCAGAGTGTAATGGTGAGACAGTTTCCAAAAGTGGGCATATATAGAAATGAAAAATATAAAATAAATTATTGATACAATAATATGAAAAAGAAGAGGAAATAAGCGGTGGGAATCGAACTCTTAACATGAGGTTAAGCTAGGAAAGCTCTAACCACTTAGCTATTGGAGTACAATTATACCTACATACTATATATATAGATATTATTTTTTATTTTGAGGTACAGCTGTACCCCTTGTACATATACTGCATCCGCCTCTGAGGGGAGGGTTGTGTAGTGTTGGGGCACGGTGGAGGAGCTTTTGCCAATATCATCACATCAACTAAATCATACCGTTTGCCTTTTCCACATTAATATAAATACGGAGTTAAAAGAAAATTTTAATTTTTTTTTCAATTTTATTAATTTTTAGATAAAGTTGTTAAATTAATCGAGTTACCCAAGAGCTCAACTCAATTCAACTTACTCGAACGTTAACTATTCAAGCTCATCTTATTCTCATTGAGTTATAAGTTGACATTGGCTCGAAGTTAATACTAATAATTAATTATATTATTAATAATTACTCTCTTTATTTCGAGAAATATTTTACACTCTTCTTTTATATCACAAAGTAATTTATATATATATATATTTTTAATAAAAGCGGCAAAAGGACTACTATAATAATATTCACTGCACATCCGAAAATAATACCTAATTTTCCACACCTTTATGCATAGAAAAACAAATATTTCTTATGCACATCCGAAAATAATACCTAATTTTCCATACTTTTATACATATAAAAACAATTACTATTTCTTAAATTTTAGTTGCAAAAATACGTAAAATACATCCTGGATATATATTAATATAATTACTAATAAATACTATAATGGTAAATATAAATTTTTTTTTGATCGAAATATTTAATTATTATTATGCTCGATAAAACAAATACATAAAAACAAATATTTCTTAAATTTCAGTCGCAAAAATACGTAAAATACATCCATGAATATATATTAAAATAATTGTTAATAAATACTATAATAGTAAATATAAAATATTTAATTATTATTATGCTCGATAAAACTTGAAATTTTCAAACTAAGTCAAACTAGTTCATAAGCTCATTACCTTAAGGAGATGGTCAAGACTTGCCCATTTACTTTTATACACAAATATTTACCGTACTAACAATAAAGATATATGATTAATTTTAAGATTTTTTCAATCAAAGTAAATAAATTTATGCATTATCTCTCACGTAATAAGGAGTCATTGTCAATGTAGCAGTCGTTGTTAATTATACGATGCCGTATGATATTTCTGAGTGTTAATTATACGATGCCGTATGATATACTTCAGAAATAATTATGGATATGGCCACCTGGATGAGATCGAAGTTCGGGATGTTGAGTGATTAATAAATGACATAATAGATAAGCAATAATTACAATGTGTGCATATATATTATTACAAAATGTATTCTCCCATTTAGAGGCGGATCCAGGATTTATATTTTGGGGTACAATATGTTATTTCTATTCCATAAATACATGCACACATTTAGTTATTCATGGAGTTTAATAAAAAATGACTTTTTAGTTGATGATGTAAAAAAAAATCGGTATTTAGGGTAATTGAATGAGATAAGTATATGAAATGGCTGATTTGATCAAATTAAGTGTAAAAATTGGTGATATTTTTATAGTATTATAATATTGTAAAGGTATTAATATTATGAATTATAATTATTTTGATCATTTAAAAATTATTTTAATGAATAGAAAAGAAAAATATGCATATATAAAAAGGATAAAGAAATGTAGGAGTAATTTTTATAGAAAGCATATACTTCAAAAAATTATTTTATAGTAATAAAAAAATCTAAATTAGCACTCATTCTTATTTATTTGAGGAGTTAAATTTATAAATTAAATATTCATTTTAAATTTTGTTTTCTAATGTACATTTTCTCTCTTATTAAAATAAGTAATGTTTGTTATTTACATAAATATAAATTTATTAATCATAAAAATAATAATTATAAAATGAGGATAAAAAAATGGCTCCACAATTATATATACTCCATAAGGGAGTACATTTTTAAAATTTTATTTTACTTAACCATATATAATAAGTGGAAATTTTTCAATTTGGGGTACACCTGTACCCCTTGTTCCTTATTAAATCCGCCTCTGCTCCCATTTAATTTAATTTAATTAATTAATTAATTTAATCTTGTAATAACAGTAAATGTGAGTACTCCTATGAAGTAAAGAGAGTTTAATTGTTTGTATATGAAATGGGCTCATGTTTGATGATTATGAAACGAGTTATATTCAGAATTGATCAACTAAATTATATCTACGACTATAATCTAGCATGTTTCAAACCCATATAAAATAATATGCATGGTTCACATTATAAATTCAAAAGATAATTACACTCTATGAATTAATATTGTATCCTTTAATTAAATTTTAAATTTAGAGATAAAATAATTACAAACAATTAAAAAATTCAAGAATATTAGAATTTAAATTTTTTTCCATAAATTAATAATCATTTAGCCTCCCGATAACCCTAGGGTTAATTATAAATTAATTCTTCTAGGTGAGAGGAAGATGATCGTCCAAAGTGCTCGGCCGTCAAATGGGTTGCTAAGAAGATCCCTTCAGCAATAGGGAGCAACACCATAGAATTCCTTCTTAGTGGAGAAGACACTACCGGCGAGAGTGGTATGAATTCGTCTAGAAATGCTGACAATGTGATCAACGAAATCAGCGAGATATTTGGTATTCCTCCACTTGTGATAAAAAGTTAGTATTCCTCCACTTGTGACAGAGAAATTGATATTCCTCAACTTGTGATAAAGAGATTTGTATTCATTTACTTATGATAGAGAAATTGAATTGTATATTTTTTGTGCATTAGTGGATTGTTTTCTATGCGAGAGGTCCTGTAGTTTCTATCCTTAGATTAAAAGGATTTTTCACGTTATTGGTGTTGATTCTGTAATTTCTGTTAACTTTCTGCAATATTTATTTGTTAATGGTATAGTCTTCATTCATACGCATATAGTTTTATAGTTCATTGGTTCAAATTAAATATAAATATATATATTTTTTCATATAGAGTAATATGTAATTTTTAATGGTATCGTCACGATATTCTATCCTACAATACCATTGATAGGTTTAAATATGAAAAACCAAATCAAGTTACAACATTTTGGAAACTTCTTCTAATGTGAGAAATGATAGATAATAATGTCCATTCATTAAATCAGACAAAAATTAAATGTTGTTTGTAGTCATAATTATATAATATTGTCTTACACAATACTTTAATTGCATATAATGTCATAAATACTAAATTCAATAAAACCCTACTCAACATAATATATTTTTTTGTATAGTGTACTGATAATGACATGAGAATAAGTTTAAAATTTGAAGGTACAAAATATAACTAAATAAAAAATAAAATCTTGTAATTCACACAATTTAAAGATAAGGTAGAAAATTAAAATAAAATTGGAAGACACTCAACTGCCATCCCGTTGAGTGGAAATTCAAGAAATGGTGTGGTAGAGTGGAGTGAGGTAGTGCAGTGGGCAGGGGCATTTCAGTAATTTTAGTGGAGTAACATGGGTGACAAAATGACACATGGGTGCACGTAATTCTCCATTCCAGGAGTTAAGAGTAATAGGCTGTTGCCAGAGAAGCGGTGGTCAATAATTAATTTTAATTTTAATTTCAATTTCAATTTAAATATAAATTGGGAAAATAAATAGTGTAAATAAAAAAAAGGGAGAAAATTGTGGGCGGTGCTGGTTGATTTAATTGACTACCCACGTCATCATCTCCTTGATTTCTGCTAATTGCTGGCACTCTGTTTCCAAATACTCTCCTTAATTGTTGATATATCCATTTGCATTTTTATGTGAATTAAAGATCAGTAATTCTTCTGTCCTGTGTTTACTTTTTATAGATATCGTGTTAACGTATACGTTTGCGTTTTGCAACTAGATTAAGAGAGATAATGTTTTAAGGGGCGGTTATTTATACACTTGAAATTAATAAACATACCCAAAAATATTTAATAAGACAGCATTACCCTTATAAAACTTATATCTGTTCACTTGCAACAACCGAACATGTCATCTATCTTTATCTGTTCGGTTGCAACAACCGAACAGAACAAAGAACATAACAAAGAATTCATATATTGTTTGGTTGTAATAACCGAACATAACATGATTTATTTTTTTAATTCATATCTACATTATCGAATAAATAATATAACATATAATTTTGATGGACATCAATCTTTAAAGAAATATGATGATTCGTGGAAGCAAGTAAATTTCTACTCTTTCAAAGTGGCAGTGATTATAAATTGGTCTAAATCATAACCACTACTACTGCTGTTGATAGAGCAAAAACTTACTTACTTCCATGAATCACCATCTTTCTTTAAAGATTGATGTCCATGAAAATTATCTTATATCTTATTTATTTGATAATGTAGATTTGAATTAAAAAAATAAATCACAAAATCTTGTTCTGTTTGGTTGCTGCAACCGAACACATAAGATATATGAATTCTTTATTCTGTTCGGTTGCAACCGAACAGATATAAATTTTATAAGGGTAATTATGTCTTATTAAATATTTTTGGGTACGTTTAGTAATTTTAGGGGTGCGAATAGCCGCCCGCATATTTTACTAGATAATAGGTTGAGAAATATAAAAATTTATTGTTTAGTGCGTAGTTAATATTAGTATTATGTATGAGCTATATGTGGAATAATTAATTATTTTGTGTGGATAAAAAAGGAATGTAAACCTTAATTTGAGACATATTAAAATGAAAATTTTAAACCTACATGAGATGAAGCGAGTATTATTATTTTACGTGTAGTGTATGGTCTTATATTTTAATTGTATTAGTGGGATGTATGATCTAATATTTTAATTGTATTAATGGGGTGTGTGATCCTATATTTTAATTGTATTAGTGATGTATGTAAGTCCCGTATGTCTAAAAGGAGAAATTGTTATATTAAAAGTAAAGGACCTAAAATAATAAAATAAATAGATTAAAAATGGATAGAGAGTATTATAGTTTGTTCTCATTTCTTTAATTTTTCATCTTTATTGTGAATATGAAATTTTATCTAGATTATTAATCCTTACATTACATATTCTAAAAAATAATAGTATTTCTTAATTTCCGTTTCGATAAAAATAGAAATAATTACTTGGAATGAATAGAGCCAATTATTTTTGTTCACTTTGTTGTCGTGTTGCAACTCCATAGAAAATCATATTGTTCAGATTTGGCTATCTTTAGCACTAAAAAAAAAGTGTGTTTTTTAGCCACATAATTTATCAATGAAATTCAATCAGTTGGTAATTACCGACATAATTTATCAATGGAATTCAATTAGTTGGTAATTACCAATGGATTAGCAATAAAAATAATACTCCCTCCGTCCGGTTCTAAGGTATCCATTTGCTTTTAGCACGTGGATTAAGGAGTATTATTATTATATGTAAAGTGGGTAGTTGTATTAGAGGGAAGTGGTGGGCCATATTGTGTACTTTTTTATTAAATAAAGAAAATATACCTTTGAAGCGGACGCCAAAAAATAATAAAATGGATACCTTAGAAGCGGACAGAGGGAGTATTTTTCTCTTAGCAACGGAATCTCAATGGATTTATTCTCTATTTTACCAACGGAATTCAATCCGTTGGTAATTACTAACGGATTACCAAGGGAATGATTATATAAATTACCAATTGAATTATTAGCAACGGATTACCAACGGAATTATTTACCAATGGAATTGATTTTTTGTTGCTAAAAATTTACCAACCACCACTTTACCAACAGAAATTTACCAACGAATTTCGTTGCTAATCCACTGATAAAGCAATTTAACAATGTAATTAAGATTTTTACCAACGGAATATTCTATTGGTAAAAAAATAGATTTTTTTGTGTAGTGAGCTACCATTTTTTGAGTTTAACATTTGAATTTGTAAATGACATTTTCAATATATAGTTCTTAATCTTTTGACCTTAATTAAAAAGCTACTAGACTGGAATTTATGGTTTAAAAATTTTAAACCATAAAAATTTTATGGTTTAAATTAAGAAATGAGCCCCTAGACTGGAATTTATTTCTAAAATTTATTAGTAGCTTTTAAATCAAGCTGAGACACTCATCACTTTCAACTTATATTTTTTTCTACAACTACAAGTGCAACACATTTAAGGATGCAAAAAATCTTTCACAAAATATTGCTAAATAAAAAAGTAGTGGAGGAAATGATTAAAATGAATAAAAAATTAAAAAAATAAATGAAAAATAATATATGTAGGAAACTAATCATGAAATAAATTTAGCACTTATATGTCAAAATAATGTGACAAGAAGTTTCGAGGGGTTTACTTTTGACTTTATTGATTGACATACAAAGTCACATTACAATTGAAATATATAAATACATACGTGTTATACATACATGTTGGTAGGTGGACTATGAAGTGAAATCAAATAATAATCCAAATTATTAATAAAAATAAAAATAAAAATATAATAATAATAATAATAATAATAATAATAATAATAATAATAATTAAATAAAGCAAAAAGGGAAGTAGTGTAGATTAATTATTATTTGCTTCAAAGTAAAGTGTTATACAACCTAATCATGTTTTCCAATCATGGCAAGCATTACTTTACTAACTAACTATATTCCATTTAATATTGGTAAACTTACTTTATATATATATATATATATTTTTTTATTATATTTATTATGGCAAAATATTGCTGCATTATTATTGCATTCTTTATGTATTGTAGTATTATAAAATGATTAATATTGAGGTGAATGAAAAATATAGGAGTAGAATTTATGAAGAAAGAAGCAATATATATGTTTGATCACTGTATGATATATAATATATATATATATATATATATATATATATATATATTTATTTGTGATTTAAGAAATACATTTGTGATTTCACAAAAAACTTATGGCATAGTGTATACTCACTTAAATTTATGAGTTGATATCCTTGCGTTTAGTCTACGTATACCCTCATATCTGTATCAGTTTTATTCAATAATATATATTCCGTGTTTTCTTAGTATATATATTTTTCTTTTATGTTCAATTTTTTATTAAAACACTAATAAAAAATTCATTAAAAATTTGTTAAAAATTTGTATAGGTTTTCATTCGCTAGTACATATGTTATTATTATATTTTAAATATTAGTGTATGAATTTGAATTTGTGCACTCGGTCACAGGAAAATTTGTCGAAATTCATACTACTTACATATTAAAAAAGGTTGAAATTTGATCAAACTATTGGGCCGGCTATAAGCCCAACAATCAATCAATAGATTTACTTATAATTGGGCCAGAACTAAAATATATGCAGAAAAAATATCCAACCAGAAAAGGGTAATTTACTTATTACTGTATTTGTCTTCTTTTTTAATTGTTCAATTGATTAAAAATTTAAATAATTGAGTAAGAAACATAACAGAATCCTGAACTTCTCTTTCATAAAATAAATTCCACCATTTTCTTTGCAATCTGAATCCTACTTAGTATTTGGTTTCCACATAATATGGAGTTCGAAATTTAATTTTGAGGCTGTATATTTGTAAGGGTTAATTTTTTATATGCCCACCTAGATTTTTTTTTCTTTTCATTTTTAATGCCATAAATCTAGGGGCAAATTTTAAAATACACAACGAAAATATTCTTGACTCGATTTAAAAGTTTTAATCGAGTTACAAATATGTATAATCGAATTATAAAAATATATATAATTAAATCATAAATATATATAATATAATTATATTTATATGTGATCAACTCATTTATTTTAACGGAGTCAACATTAATTTTGTAAAATTTGTTTTAACAAATACTCATGAAAATAGGGCAATAGAGAAAATTCTAAAAAATATTTTGGCAATTTCACCCGTTACTTCTATTTTGTAATAGCAATGTTAAATTCACTGAATCAAATTAATTAAGTTTTGTTATATCAAGATTTCGTCTTTTAAATAAAAAAATAAGTCCAAATAATGTCTAATCTAACATATCAAATTTATGCCAACAAAAAAAATAAATAAAAATAATATGTTAATTAAATAGCTTTTATTAATTAGGTTAAGTTCTTTTATTTTTGTTGCACTTATCCGTGAGAGATCTTTATTGGAAATGGTGTACCCCACCGCCCCTGATTAGCCATTTTGTAGTATGGATGACCAATTAAAATAATTTATCGAACCACAGGGAGGTCGGCGCTAGAGCTTAAGCGAGATCACGTTTATCGCAATTTTATAGAGACGAATCATCAATGGGTAGTTTGATCAAACAAGAATTTAAATCAATCAAAGCAAGCAATGATTAGCAAACAAAATAGATGGATCAAATGAGTGGTTTTTCAAGTTGAGTAAAAGTGAGATTAACAACAATTAAGAAGTGAAAATCCTAGGATAAATGCATCAAATTCATATGATCATGGGTTTAGAAGGGCCAACACTAAGTTCACCTAAACTCTCTCTCGAGATGAATTGGATATGGAATCAAGCTCAATGGATTGATTCTCACTCAAACAATTCTAACTAGGTACTAAGCTTGAGGTAAGAGTCCCTTCACATGATTAATAAACATCTCGATCAAACCAATCACATGTTCTATCAAAGGGTTCTAAACTCTAAAGGATTTCTCAATCTCTTTACAATTTATAATGCACATGAAGTGTTTGATGAAATGATTCACTTAATTATCCTAAGCATATAATTGATTTCTCAATCTAATCACATATCTAGAACAACTAAACATACAAATTAACAAAATAAATCAAGCAATTAATAATCAATGATAGAAAATCAATTAACCCAATCAACATATGAATTTAAATACACAAATCCCAAAATTATCCAACAACTCTCATGTTGCTAATCTCACAAGGGAGATTAGCCTACCATATTCATAAAGAAATTAACATAGACAATTAAATCCTTACAAATCATGATAAAACTATGAGGTTTAATACAAAGATTGAATGGAAACTCCCTTGATCTATCTTCAATGGTTATCTCCTTCCCTTCTTTGCACTTTCCTCTCTTCCTTGATCTTTTTCCTTCACTTGGATGTAGAAATTGATGGTGGGATGATGGTAGATCCAAAAGATGAAAAATGGATGAAGATGATGGTGTGGAATGGAAAAAATGGTATGTAAGGTGTGTGTGTGCAGTGTCCAAAAATCGAATCTCTCTTCAAATGTTGAATAAATGGGTATTTATACCCCTTGGGAAGCTTCTAGAAGTTTCTGAAAATTTTCTGATCCCAACACCTACACGGCTCGTGTGCAGGCCACAGGGGTGGCCGTGTTGGTGTTTCTGATGCTCGCACATGGCCTTTCTGGACAGGACCGTATTTAGTACACGGCCCGTGTTTTGCACTCGGCCAGAGGGGTGGCCGAGTTGGTGTTTCAGGCGACAGCGCACGGCCAATTCCGACAGGGCCGTGCGCTGTACACGGCCCGTGTTCTTGCTGCCCTGTTTTCTCTTTCACTATTTTGGCTCGTTTTCCCTCGTTTCAACTCCAAATTGAGATCCGCTTTTTCATACGTCTTCCTTATGAATCATGGGCTTAAGACTAAGGGCCAATATTAAGTTTACCTAGACTCCCTCTCGAGATGAATAGGATATCGATTAGTTTAAGAATCCCAACATAGCTCAATGGATTGGTTCTTACTCAAATAATTCTAACAAGGTACTAAGCTTAAATAAGAGTCCATTCACACGATTAATCAACATCTCGATCAAACCAATTGGATGTCCTATCAAAGGGTTCTAAATCCTAAAGGATATCTCTATCTCTTTAAGATCTATGATGAACATGATGTGTATGACAAGATGATTCAATTAATTATCCTAAATATGCAATTGACTTCTCAATCTAATCACATGTTTAAAACAACAAACCACACAAATCATCATTAACATCAAGATCTAAAGCATCAATAATAGAAAATCAATTAACCCAATCAACATATGAATTTAAATACACAAATCCTAAAATTATCTAACAACTCTCATGTTTCTAATCTCACAAGGGAGATTAGCCTACCATATTCAAAATGAAATCAACATAAACATTAAGATCCTTACAAAACATGATAAACAATAAGGTTTCAAGACAAAGTGTAGATGAAGACTCCCTTGAATGCTTCCAATGGTGATTTTCTTCTCCCCTTTGCAATCCTCCTCTCTTCCTTGCTTCTTTTCCTCAATTGGATGAAGGTTTTGATGGTGAGATGATGATAGATGGAATTGATGGTGAATGGATGAAGATGATGGTGTGAAATGGAGAGAATGATGTGTGATCTATGTGTTTTAGTGCAAACCCTTAGTGGAATCTCCAATCTCCTTTCAAATATTGAACTTGAGGCTATTTATACCCTCTTCAAGTTGGACCACGAATTAATCATAAACTGGGCTTTTTACACACACTTACACACATTGGCAGGTGAAAATCTGAATTTTTGGCCCCAAAACATGCAACTCGAGTTGGCCTTACCCAACTCGAGTTGCAACACGAGTCGAGTTGGATGTGTGTAACTTGAGCTAAAGTAGCTCGACTCGTGTTGGCATCTTGTGCATCCGCCTGTTTGGTCGTGTTGCGAGGCTCTGAAACTGAAAATTCTTCGGAAGGCAGCTCGACTCGAGCTAGCAACTCGAGTTGCAGCTTGCAAGTCGAGTTAGCTCACTGTACAATTTTTGGTCGTTGCCCTGCTCCTTACTCGACTCGAGTTGCAAGTCGAGTTGGACCTTGCAACTCGAGTTAGCTCTCTGGACGATTTTTGGACCCTAACTCGACCTTCTCTCAACTCGAGTTGGACCTTGCAACTCGAGTTGGGTCTTTGGACAATTTCTGGACCCCAACTAGACTCGAGTTGGCAACTTGAGTTGCACCTTGCAACTCGATGCAACTCGAGTTGGGTCCCGGCAACTCGTTTCTTGCTCGTTTCAGCTCCTGTCTTCATTTTTCACCTGTTTTCAACATATTTAGGCTCATTCACATACATTTCCATGAAAACACATAACACAACCAAAATATACATAAAATACGGATAAAATACTACGAAACCATATACAAAAAGACACTAAAATTTAGGTGAAAATATCACTCATCATCCTGGGGGCGTGAGAGATCTTTATTGTCATTTAAGTTTGTTTGTTTGTCTCTTTCTTTCTTTTTTTTAAGCATTAATTTCTATTCTTTGCATAATTTAATTTGCATGTTTAAAATGTAATTATTTGTAGAAAATATTTAAGTTATTGGAAAATAAGTGTAAAAAAATTAAACCAAGCTTTGTATATGTTGCAGGATCGAGTGTAAAGGTTTGAAATGAAATAATTGAATTTTAAATTAATCAATTGAAACTATATATAGATTGAATATATATCCAATTATATAATTAAAATTCTTAATAAAATAAATTTTTAAAAGGAGAGTGATTAATTTCAAATACATGTAGACCCATACAACAAGATAAAGTAGCGAGTAAGTTCCTTTCCAAATGCTTCAACCCAAATTGCTTATGAAATCATGACTATATTTTTAATTAATTATGCATTTAATAATTAAATTATGATTATGACTTTAGTCGCTTTTAAGTGGCGAGTAGTAGAACTAATTAACACAATACTATAGTTGATAAGTCATATTCTAGCATAATTATTTGGTTGAAATTCATGTTTAATTGATTGACTTATGTGCTAATTTGGATGCTAAATTGACTTATCTTGTCTTTGGTTAATTGATGATTTAATGTTATAAATTGATGTGGAAATGGGTTGTTTTAAGCAGGAAATTCGTGCTGCTAAATTGACTGACACTGACCCCCTCAGTGTCAGAAGGGACCTGCGAAAATTCAGCATAAATAAGGAAAGTGCAGCTGGAATATTTTCATATATTTTCTCACACGAGTCCAGCGATTTCAATCACCCCCAAGTCAGGCCCATATTGTGGAGAAGACACGGTAGATTAGTCAACAAGAAAAGAAAAGATCCTTGAGATATTTTAGGAAGAGATAAGTAAGGAAAGATATCAAACAAGATTACTTGGGGATCAAGATAGAGATATTTATGGGAGATATTTATTTTTGGGACAACCAATATACGCTATTTTTGGGCAGCAGAACACGGATTATTGGAGGCAGAACACGTTAATTCCACACCAAAAAAAGAACAGAACGAGGAGGAGAATTAACGTGAAGAAGCGAGAGCACTCCAAGGAGATTGGCGTGAAATCAGAAGCAATCGTCACAATCGGTTTTTATTATTTTAATGTTATTTTTGTTATGAACATGCGAGGCTAATCCCCTTTTCTAGTTTAGGATTCGTGAACCTCCTGTTGAATAATTAATTTAATTATTTAGGATTTTTATGTTGAATCTTGTGTGCAAGTTTATTTTATTACATGCGTTGATGTTCCTATAGTAATTTGATAATTATTTTGGCCTGATCAACTAGATTAATTATTTAATTACTTACTGTTATTCTATGAACTACAATCCGTAATTGTTGTAGGAATTGGATTAAGTAACAAATAGAGATATTTCCCTCTAGGTGTAATAAAATCTAGGTTGTATGATACCTAGCCGGATTTCGTAGCCTAGTAATCCTATGTTTAGAGTTTTAATGCATCTACGAGTTCGAATCCATAGGGTCACTCGTAGATAGTTCAATTTAGTGGTCGTACCCTAGTTGATGAACGTAAGAACATTCGGGTTGATTGGTCGTACCGTCAATCTAGGGATTTGAGTTTGTGCACTAGACTAGATGTTTAATTCGTATGATTAAGTAATTTAGTAAACGGGAGGGGATCGACATCCTAAACTAGGCTTTTATCACTTAGTTAACTTTATATTAATTTTCATCTACTTTGTTATCTAAATATTGAGTTGATTTATTATTTGAGTATTTATCAATTTTTCACAAACAAAACCCCCCTCATATTTATTTCATATGTTAGTAACACTTTAATTTAATTAGGATTCATTATACTCTCTTGGGTTCGACCCTAATTACTACTATACTACCTATAAGTGTGAGTTGGAAATAAATTATATTTTGGTACGCCTGCGACAGCATATCAAATTTGGCGCCGTTTGCTCGGGGAGTAAAATTGAATTTTATTAAATTTTTTGTGTTTCTGACATTATTTTGCATTGTTACAGGTGCTGGAATTTTTTCGAATTTTTCTGAAATTTTTGAAATTTTCAGTTACACTGACACTGACCCCATCAGTGTCAGAAGGCCCTGTTTTCGAAATTTCTTTTTTGTGGATGATTACTCGATCTTCAGGTAAAAAACAGCTTGAATACATATCTGAAATTGAGAGAACTGCCCGGAGGTTGAGAAAGGAGTCCCGGAAGAAGAAGGAAACAAGTTCGTCCATTGGCGAAACCGCGAAAAACCTTACCGAATCCGAACTTGCAGCTGGTCCACTTCATCTTGAAGAGGAAAATTCTGATTTTTCTGATTTAGAGGAGGAGGATACTGTAGGATCTGAGTCAGGAGAGGAAAATATGGCTGGAAATAATGAGGAAAAAACCTTGAATGAATTGGCAAATCCGGACGTAGTCCATCAGCCATTATGCATTAACTTTCCTGCAATTACTGAAAATATTGCATTTGAATTGAAATCAGGATTGATTCACTTACTTCCTGCTTTCCATGGTCTTTCAGGTGAAAATCCTCACAAGTTTTTGAAGGAGTTCTCGGTGGTATGCATGAGCATGAAATCAACTGGAGTGACGGAGGAAATGGTCAAGCTTAGGGCATTCCCCTTTGCAGTGAAGGACATGGCGAAGGATTGGTTGTATTACCTCCCTCCCGGATCGATTAATACGTGGGCCGAAATGGAGAAGCTTTTTCTCCAAACGTACTTCCCAGCCACTAGAGTTGCTGTCTTGCGCAAGGAGATATCTGGAGCTCGTCAGATGCAAGGGGAAAGTTTGCATGAGTATTGGGAGAGGTTTAAACGTCTCACATCAGCATGCCCCCAGCATCAGATAAGCAATCAGTTGCTGTTGCAGTACTTCTATGAGGGGTTATCGATCATGGATCGAAACATGCTTGATGCGGCTAGCGGTGGAGCTTTCATGATGAAAACACCTACTGCTGCTAGAGACCTGATTGCTAGCATGGCTGCCAACACTCAACAGTTTGGCACACGTGATCCATTAGTTAGAGAAGTAAAGGAGGTCCATGACTCTAAGTTGGAAGAAACTTTGAATAAGTTGACACTTGCTGTGGAGAATCTTGCTAAAGGAAAATAGGTAAACCCACCATCCTGTCAATATTGTTTATCTAACAATCACTCTACTCTTGATTGTAGGGTTACACCTAGTGAGCAGCAAGTAAACGCCATGGGGCGACCCTATGATCCCTTCTCTCAAACCTACAATCAGGGTTGGAGAGATCATCCTAATCTCAGGTATGGAAGTGGACAAGGAGGAAATTGGGGGCAACAACAGTTTCAAGAGCAGAGAGTGGTGAATAGGCAACAAAATTACTCTCAAGATGATGGAAATCGCCAACAAGGTGGTTCAAGTTCCGGAGCTTCATTTGAGCAAATGATGAAAGAGTTGGCTGCCAGCAATCTTAAATTTCAAGAGATGACACAGTCATCTTTTCAGGACTTGAAGATGACAACTCAATCGTCAATCCGAAACTTGGGAAATCAAGTAACCTAATTGGCTACAACTGTAGGCCAAATACAAGCTCAAAACAGTGGAAAGTCGCCCTCACAAACGGAGGTTAATCCTAAGAATGTGAGTGCTATTACACTACGGAGTGGGAAACAGTTGGAGGAAGTTGCACCGACCAAAAAGCCTGACCAAGACATGGAAAAAGATGATGAAAAACCTGCTGGAACAGTGGAGGATCAATCTGATCAGTATGGGGCTGAAAAATCTGACGTGCAGAAACGAAACACTGACACTGACCCCATCAGTGTCAGAAGGTCGAAAAAAATCAGGATAAAAATTCTGACCCTATTCATTTTGATATTAACCGTTTACCTTTTCCAAGCAGGATAAGAAAGCCGGACACCACTGAGAAGGATATGCAGCTACTTGAAGTGTTTCAGAAAGTGCAGATCAATTTACCTCTTCTTGAGGCAATTAAGCAGATTCCGAGATATGCCAAGTTCTTGAAGAATTTGTGCACCAATAAGAAGAATTTGAAAGTAGATGAAAAAGTGGTGATGGGAGAAAACGTTTCAGCTGTCTTCCAGCAAACGTTACCTCAGAAGCGCAAGGATCCTGGCATGTTTGTAATTCCTTGTCAGATTGGGAGTTGTAAAGTGGAGAGAGCCATGTTGGACCTTGGAGCTTCCATTAATGTGATGCCTCGATCAGTGTTTGAGAAGCTGGGTGTGGGAGAGTTGAAGAAGACTGGAGTTGTCATCCAACTTGCTGATCAAAGCCAGGCATACCCAGATGGAGTCATTGAGGATGTTCTTGTTCAGGTAGATAAACTAATATTCCCTGCTGATTTTTATGTGTTAGAAATGAATGACCACCCATCAAATCCCACTCCTATTTTGTTAGGGAGACCATTCCTCAACACGTCTTGCACTAAGATAGATGTGAGTGAAGGTACTCTAACGATGGAATTTGATGGGCAGATCATCAAATTTAACATATATGATACTATGAAATATCCTGATGATGCTAACCTGCTTTCTGTTGTGAGTACTATTGACCCTATTGTCCAGGAACACGTTGACCTCACCAGTAGGGATGCATTAGACACAGTAATTGATCATGGAATCATGAAGGAGGATGCTGAAAGATGTGATCATGAAGAGCTGAATCACTACGTCAATGCTTTGCATGGTTCTTCTCAGAGTCCAAGCACCTCAGATGTAGCTTCTGTTAAATTGCCTGTGAAGTCTCCTACAGACGTTAATTCAGTTTTTTCTTTGAATGTTGTTGAGCCTTTGGTGCAGGATTGTTTTGAACTAACTCGCAGGGATAACTTTGGCACCATTATTGCAAATGGAAGCATGATAGTGCATGAAAATAAATTGAAGAAAGAAAAGCTTGGTGAAGTGCCTAAGCTAGAGTTGAAAGTGTTCCCCGAACACTTGAAGTCCTCGATCTTGAGGCCGAACCATGAACTCAAGGAATATCATAAGGGGTTTCGCACTGTTGAGGTTGATCGAATGGAGTGGAACGAAATTTCACATACTTGAAAGATACATCTCACCTAAGTCGAGCCAACGACAATAAACAAAGGCGCTGATTGGGAGGCAACCCAATTTTCTCGCTTTATTTTTATTTTTATTTATTTTATTTTTAATAAATTGTCTGATTGTTCAATCTTAATTTTCTGTTGTGATTAACAGCTGTGATACGAATTGCAAGGGTTGATCGTGGCCAAAGCTCTACCCAAAATTGAATCAGGTGTACTCTACCCAATTACATGTTTAGTCTTTCTTATACTGTATTTTGCTTGGGGACAAGCAAACGTTCAGGTGTGGGGAGGGATTTTATATGATAATTGGGGTAGAAAAGTGGTATAAAGTTGCTCAATGTCTTGTGTGTCTTGTTTAGTTTTGTTGTCCTCTGAATTGTGTGTGGATATGGAGTCTGAAATTTAAGGAATATAATCTATTGAGGTGATGAGCGTGACGCATGATTGAGGGGGTAGCTATGATGTTTAGGAGCTGTTGAAATCTGATTTTCTTTGCAAAATTTTTGTGATTGTAGTAGCTGATTTTCTTTCAAAATTTCATGGCAAATATACCCAATTTTTGTGAGCTTTTGAGCCATAACGAGCTATCATCTATAAGCTCTATTGAACTTCTTTCTTGAGTGCATTGAATTTGAATTGTTCATTCTAGAACTTGCTCTTTTGAATGCATTTCAAGATCATGTGATTGGTTGTGTGTGATAAAATGATAAGGGCACTTAGGTTAACTCTCTTGGCTTATATTGTCCCACCTGATTATGATGAACTTTAGGGAAGCCACGTTGAGCCTAAGCCTTTTCTTTGGATTATGAGCACATAAATGAACCTTAAATTCTCATTTCTTTCTTAAACTTCTCCATTTGAACCCTTTATCACTTTACTATATGTGAGTCTTGTGAAAGTACTTTGAGGTTGAATTGATGATGGTGGGGGGAGAAAGCTGAAAAAAAATTTGAAATAGTTGGAGAAGGAGAATAAGAAAAGGAAGGAAGGTTGGCTGATAAAGAGAAAAAAAAAGAAGAAAGGAAAATTCTTGAAAAAAAAAGAGAAAAGGAAAAAGGAGTTGCTGAAATTGTTTGTGTTGAGTAGTTAATTATCTAAGAAACAGTGATTCTTGTAAGTGTGACACCTGCTGTTCCTAGTTTATGAAAGGGGCAGGTGTGGGGAGATTTTTAGTGCAAGAAAAAGGGTGTTGTGAAAATGTAAAGAAGGGGTAATCATGGATATTTTGATTTGTAAAGATCACATGGAGTAAAGAAAGAGAATAGAAAACCAATGAACATCTACCAAGACAAATAAAAGTTACACACTTCAAGAGACAAGCAACCAATGAGCATTCGGAACTAAATGAAACATGACTCTTCACTCAAAGTTTGCAACTTTCATGGCTTCAAATATTTCAAAATTCCATGGCCTCACCAAGATTCACTCAATATCACTCATATGTATGATCTAGGTAACAAGTTCACTCAAAAATTGAACAAGAAAAGTAATTACCATAGGCTTGCTCCCAAATCAATTCTCCACCAATTTTAGATGAATCATATGCAACAATCAAAGGATCTTTGATTGGG